>CM040800.1:40907293-41549793 GCA_022829025.1 Squalius cephalus
ACTGTTCATTTGATAGACATATATTGCTGAAATATTGAGAAATAAAGCCTTGCTTGTGGTGATCAATAGTTGAGTAGTATTTCCATCTGTTACGGTTCATTTTTGTTCATTTTTGGACAGCAGCATCCAGTGAAGGTCAGCTGAGGGCTCCACGGGCCAGTGCTGCAACCCAGTTTGGTTTTTCCCAGTCAGCAGGGAAAGCAGCATCCAGTGCAGGTCAGCTGTGTCTCAGGTCAGCTGAGAGTTTACAGGCCAGTGCAGGTGCAACAGCTACAGGTTCTCAGGCCAGTGCAGCAGCTGGGAAAGCTGTTAAGGTTCCAGGACCACAGACAGGTAGGGCTGGGTATCGATTCAGATGTTACAATTCGATTCGATTTCGATTCGCAAGCTCTCAATTCGATTCGATTTCGATTTCGATTTTCGATTTCAATTCTAAATTCAATGACTCAATGAATATATATTTAACACAAATCCTATATTTATAATAAAAAAAAAAGAAAAGAAAAGTGAACATTAGTTTACAAGTGGTTAATTAATAAAAAGAAATTAAGAGCTACAAACCTGTATATTAAACTCTTTTTATTTTAGGTACACTTGGGTACATTAAAACAGAATCATATTTACCTGTGCCCTTCCTGTCTAACAGGTAGGAAATATGCAGAAATTGAATAAAGTTATCAAACAGTCTGCGCTGTATTAATTATAAATTATATATAGACTAATCCTTATTAAAGTTACAAAAGTTCTTTAGTCAAGAGCAGTGAGTGTTTTTTCTCTGTTCCCTTTGTTCTTTGATTAATTTTAACGAAACATATAATTAGTGGCTACTGTGTACTGTCCCTTTAAGACCAGCCGTTGGTGACAGAGACGCGGATCTCACACGCCCTCATTCTCTCACAAGTCACAACTCTTCACATTCGTCATAAGACTGCTCTTATGTTATAAAGATACTTGACAAAAAGACATTTTGGCATAATTTTGGCATAATTGTGTGTTATTGTTCGTTCAAGCGCGAAAGATAACTCTATTCTGGGCTGTTTTGTGCGCACGCACGATATCAGCGCGAGTCTTTCTGTGTGTCACAGTCACGACATTCACAGAGAGCAAGCTATTTTTTGTCTTGTCGCACATGAATGGTTTAAAAACATTTGCATGAATAAGAGCGGGATTATGTAACACTAGCCAAAGGATGACAAAAATTAACAGATGCTGCATTAATTGCGTTAACAGCCCAAATTTGTTAATTTCATAAAAAAACGCAGCATTTTGCATCATAATTGCGTAGGCTTGACATCGGGATTGCGATATGATTAATCGTGCAGCACTAGTTGAGGTTATTTTATGATTAAGATAAAACAAACATGACTCACATCATTAGCTATAAAATGGAGTTTGCAAGCCTATGAACAGTGGAGGAAAACTAATACTGGCTTTTGGGTAATAGATAAATAAATATGGAAAAAAAATAAATTCGTGGTGTTTGAGAATTGATTTTGAATCGACCACATTTTAAAAAACGATTAATCGAAAAAATTGATTTTTTTTTGCCCAGCCCTAAAGACAGGTGTAGGTCAGAAACCTCCAGCTCTGTGCAGGATGAGCGAGGGGAAGACTATGACATGCTCGCTGTGTAGTCAGGAGGTGATGTGCGAGGACTACACGCAGCACCTGTCAGACTACCACACCCAGGAGCAGTGTGAGCAGTGTGGTGCAAAGGCCTGGGTGGCCTTTGTATTGTTACAGCACACAGAGGAATGTCACCTTTTGACCTGTCCAACAGACCTCCCAGATGTTGCTGCTCCTACCACTCACATAGCCCAAGAGATGACACAGCAACCCAGTGACCCACCCGATGTTCCTGCCCCTGTTCCTGCTCCTCCCACAGCCCATGAGACGTCACTAGCACCACCACGACACCCACTCACTCTGCAGCCTCCTGAGGTAAACTGGGTGAATTTTCTACCCAAGCAGTTCACCAGAGTCATCCAGCCAGCTGACCAGGAGTGGATCGCCCACATTTTATATGACAGTACTGGACAGCTGAAACAATTAGTGTTACTCGATCTTAGTGCTGCGTTTGACACCATTGACCACAACATTCTTTTAAATAGACTAGAAAACTATGTTGGCATTAGTGGAATTGCACTAGCATGGTTTAAATCATACTTATCTGACCGTTATCAATTTGTAGCAGTAAATTAAGAGATGTCTCATCGATCACAAGTTCAGTATGGTGTACCACAAGGCTCAGTACTAGGACCGCTGCTGTTCACTCTGTACATGCTACCATTAGGAGATATCATTAGGAAACATGGAATTAGCTTTCACTGTTATGCCGACGATACTCAGCTCTATATTTCTTCAAAACCTAACGAAACTTACCAATTCACTAAATTAACAGAATGCACAGCTGATATAAAAAATTGGATGACTCGTAATTTCCTACTTCTAAATTCTGAAAAAACAGAGATTCTAATTATTGGACAAAAAACTTCCTCACGTAATAACCTAGAATACTGTCTAACACTTGATGGCTGCTCTGTTAAGTCTTCGTCGTCGGTTAGGAACCTGGGTGTGCTCTTTGATACCAATCTTTCATTTGAAAGTCACGTGTCCAGTATCTGTAAAACTGCATTTTTCCATCTTAAAAATATATCTAAATTACGCCATATGCTCTCATTGACAAATGCGGAACAATTAGTTCATGCGTTCATGACCTCAAGGCTAGATTATTGTAATGCTCTACTGGGTGGTTGCCCCGCACGTTTAATAAACAAACTACAGCTGGTTCAAAACGCAGCAGCTCGAGTTCTTACCAGAACCAGGAAGTATGACCATATTAGCCCAGTTCTGTCAAAACTGCATTGGCTCCCTATTAAACATCGCATCAATTTTAAAATATTGCTGATGACTTACAAAGCACTAAATGGTTTAGCTCCGCAGTACTTGAGCGAGCTCTTAATGCATTATAGTCCTTCACGTCTATTGCGATCTCAAAATTCCGGCCAGTTGATAATACCTAGAATATCAAAATCGACTGCTGGCGGTAGATCCTTCTCCTATTTAGCACCAAAACTTTGGAACAGTCTTCCTAACATTGTCCGGGAAGCAGACACACTCTGTCAGTTCAAAGCCAGATTAAAGACACATCTCTTTGACATAGCATTCACATAATACATTATAGACTTCTATAATTCAGTGTTAGGCTGCATAGATTAGGTCAGCTGGAACCGGGAACACTTCCCATAAATCCTGAAGTACTTGTTACATCATGAGAAGAATGGCATCTACGCTAATTTTAGTGTCTTTGTTTATCCCGAGGTCTTCCCGCAGCCTGCCGGATCCAGGCCGTATCCAGATCTGACGAAGGCCCTTCGCCTGGACCCGATGACAACGCAGTGCTGAAGTGCCAACTAGTCTCTCCCTATGGAGGATCCCTTTACCACTCTACAGATAAAGCGTAGTCGGGAAAACTCAATTTGCGTATCTACCCCGAATTGATAAAATAAAATAAAATTCTGAATCAAAACTATAAGGAAACACCAGTAATTTGTTTAGGCTTGGTTTGTAGGGAATAACAAACCTGCACACATATATTCAAACGCACATAACTATAGAACCAATTCTTAATGCGCATGTGAACGCCATCAGCGTTTCTCACAGGCCCCTAATTAAATTAGGGGCCGCTAAAACGACACCATTCTCTTTACACAAACTTTAAACGTAAAGTTTGTGTAAAGAGAATGGTGTCGTTTTAGCGGCCCCTAATTTAATAACAAATGATCGTTGCGATGGAAGCGAATCAATCAAAACTAACTTTAGCTGTAAAATAACTTTATTAAAGAACCGCTATAAAGCCAAAACAATCTCTGTTACCTTAAATTATACGTTTATCTCTGTAAAGCTGCTTTGAAACAATCTACATTGTTAAAAGCGCTATATAAATGAAGATGACTTGACTTGACTTGACAAAACCTGTCTCAGAACTGGTTTCATCCCCCCAGCCCCACCAAATCCATCTCACCTCCTGATCCACATAATTATTTCCGCCAGTGGATGTTCCTGTGGGCTCCAATGCGGATGTGGGGCATCCCTCTGAAATTCACCCAGTGCAATAGGAAGATGCACCATTCTGGCATTTACACTAAAGCCAGGGAGGTAATTGACATTGATTCGAAATATTACCTGGTGGGTGGAGACTATCCAAGGTGCAGCAAATGCATGATTCCCGTCTGCCCTTGGAGCATTGACATTTTAAAACAGCTTGATCCCTCCCACCAAATGGCTTGTGAGCTGTCCTCACAAGCCATTTGGCACTGGACAGGAGGTGTGTTGCGATGTTGCGCCCAAGAACATTAGGGAACAGCTCCAGCTATTTACAGCAAGCCTTGCAGGAGATACATAGTGAGGAGTGGGCTAGGCGGACCATCGACTACCTCACTGATTGTGAGGTCCACAAAAAGTCCTGTGTCCTCACCCAGTCTGAAGCTGTGTATCAGCCGCCACCACCCTTCAGTCCCCTGCCCCTGGCCCAGTGGTTTGAGACGGTTCATGCCAATGACATTCTGAGTCACCTTGACGAGTTGAAGGGTGTGATCACTTCAACGCTTGGTAGAATCTTGAAACTGGACTCTACTAAGAAGGTAAATGTAAACTTGATTTCATTCAGTTTGTTAGAATAGCTGATGATTTCTGAGACGTGTTTTTTTTATGTAGATCACAAAAAAACTTGCTGGTGGCATTGAGGGCACAGCCACATGGATGTCTAATATCGGCAATGAATTTGGGCAAGTGTTGAATTCTGTGCTGACCACTGGTGAGGGGGCTGGCCTTGATGACCTTTGTCAAGGCATCATCCAAAGGTACAGCGATGCTGATGAGCCACAGCCAGATGCCAAATATGTGGACAGAGACTGCTGCAGTGAGACAGGTGCGTTGCCTTTTAATTTGTGTTGTGATGTGTCTATTACATGTGCCTCTGGGGGCTGTTGCACAAAAGTAGAATGAAGAAATTCAAGATGAGTGAAAAAGCGCATCTTGACTTAGTGTGATCTGCTCATCGCGGCTTAATCGGTTGCACGTTTGCCGAGCCAGGATGAGAAGGTGAAGCTATGTCAAGCCAGGTGTAGATAGTTGGGATAAGTGCACGTTCACGGCTTTCTTAAATAGACCACGGTATCGATCCCAAATTTACTGATGCTAAAATGGAGAATACGCATTGTGTATTCTTTACACAGAGTGAGCAGCAGCTTCATATGGAATTATGACACATTTGTAAAAAAGAAACACGGCCGCTGAGAGAAAGGTCGATCATGGACCGACTGAATGCATAATCCTAAAAATATACATTTACTGACCACTGCTCTGAATTGAAACTGCCATACCATTCAAGAAGTTAGGCTAATTATTTGCACAAATGAGCTGTTGTACTCTTTGCCTTAAAAATGAGCAGAAGACAGCCTAATGTTACACAGGAAATGTAACCTGAAGATAGATCAATTGCTGCTTTACAGGCAAAGTGTACAACAGTTCGTTTGTGGAAATAATGAGCCAAACTACTTAAATGGTTTTGTCACGGGGTGACTAAAAGCCGGAACTTTTCTTTTGTTGTTCCCCCTCCCCCCCCGGACGTCTTTTCCGGAAACCCCGAGTCTGATTCCGGTGGCTAGTGCGCATGAGCTCGAGACAGCTCACATTGATTGTGAGAGATTGGCCGCACCTGTGGGAGAGAACAAAGACGCGAGTGATAAGCGAGAGAAGGATATAAAAGCAGCGTTCTACAGGAGTATGGGAATGTAAGCTGTGACGTTGGTAATTTGTGGCGTGAGCTTTTCTTGGGAAAAATCGACAAGTGCAGTGTTGAGAGGACGTGCGCAGTTCATCTGGCCAGCTTCTTCCAGTGAATCCGTGCATGTGGTGATGAATTATCAGCCGTGGAGTTGAGGAGGGAAGGATTATACATCGGAGCTACCACTAGAAAGATAAGTGTTCCACTTTGTGTTGTGAGAAACGAGGCGACAGTAAAGGAACATCCTTGACTGTTATCAGGAATAAAACTGTTGTTTCACTAGATGTCCGCCATCGACCGGCATGGAAATATCTCGCTGGATTTGAGCATTGTTCTAGTTTTGGGGGAATTGGAGTGATACTGCGGTGTCCGTTGAACTTTGCACGATTAATGAGTGATATTGCGGTGATTGCACGTGTGGGGCGGAGTACAGTGCTTGCAGCGAGGGGAAAAAAGTGCAATAACAACGTTTTGATGGGCGGAGGATCCAAGCATCTAAGTTGAACGCAACCACAGCTGAACGCCCCTTGTGAGTACTCTCTCTTGAAGCTACACTGAACGTTCTGAATGTTTCCTCTCTTCATGCTGTTGCATTGATATCTATATGCTGAGTCACCACAGTCTGAAGCGCTGTCTTCTATGCTGAGCCACCACAACTGAACGCCCATTGCGAGTACTCTCTCTTGAAGTTACACTGAACGTTCTGAATGTTCCCTCTCTTCATGCTGTTGCATTGATGTCTATATGCTGAGCCACCGTCTAAAGCATTGTCTTCTATGCTGAGCCACCACAGCTGAACGCCCATTGTGAGTACTCTCTCTTGAAGCTACACTGAACGTTCTGAGTGTTTCCTCTCTCTATGCTGTTGTATTGATACCTATATGCTGAGCCACCACAGCTGAACGCCCATTGTGAGTACTCTCTCTTGAAGTTACATTGAACGTTCTGAATGTTTCCTCTCTTCATGCTGTTGCATTGATACCTATATGCTGAGCCACCGTCTAAAGCGCTGTCTTCTATGCTGAGCCACCATAGTCTAAAGAGCTGTCTTCTGTGCGGAGTCACCACAGCTGAACGCCCAATGTGAGTACTCTCTCTTGAAGTTACACTGAACGTTCTGAATGTTTCCTCTCTTTATGCTGTTGCATGGATGCCTATAAGCGGAGTCATCACAGTCTAAAGCGCTACCTTCTATGCTGAGCCATCACAGCTGAACGCCCCTTGTGAGTACTCTCTCCTGAAGTTATACCGAGCAGCCTGAAGGTCCTTCTTCGTAAGCTGTATGCTTTGAAGCCGCAGTCTCGCGCCACTACCTCCAAGAGCCTTGTCCCCTATGTTGAAGCACCACCATTGACAGCTTGACCTGACTATCCGAATTACGATCTCTGCCTACCTGGAGCGGTGACCCGAGTTCGATCCAGATCCCCAGAGGCCAGAGTGGCGGCTCCACGCAGCCTTCGAAGAGGTGTACAACCTGAGGCCATTCCGGTGGCGCATCGATCCTGAAACACAAAAGCCGAAGAATAGAGGATATAGCTACTTACCCACATTGACGTCGTCCCGAACCTTCTGTAGTGCCGTTTCTGTCCAAGCCGACGATCCTTCCCGGCCGTGGTCCAGGCTGACCCTGTGGAACAGATACTCAACGTTAGTGCATTTACTCCCATCCAACTGCTGCTGTGGAATTCGTGCTGCCACTTTCTTGTCCTTCCCTTGCTGGTTCCGGCCCGTCTTCGGAAGAGTTCCTACCTCCTGTAGTGGTGCTTCGCTTGGCCAGCCGAATCCCGATCCTGTGAGGTAGAAAACAGCGATAAAGAGTACCACCATCGAGTCCCCTGTGCCCACCCCTTTGTAAGAGACAGAACGGCCACAAGGAGTGAGGATCTGCGCCCCTGTGTTCGAGAGTCTTTCCTTCAGTGCCATATTCGCCCACCAACGGGCCTGACCTTAGTGTCCAGATACTTACCCCCCGTCCACATTCAGAGCAGCCTCCAGTTTTAGAATCATTTAAACAATAAAGTCTTTTAAATTGTTACTCTGTTGTCTGTCGTCTCTGGGCTGTGGGGTAGCTCCTCGGAAGGGCACTGCCAAGGGGTTAACGGGGAGGTCGGTCGGCGTGGTGCCACCGTATCCCCGACCTGTGACAGTTTCATTTAAGAGCAGTAGTTCGTAAATGTATATTTTTAGATATATCATTCAGTCGGTCCGCTTCTGCCATGGTTTTTCTCACGTTTTTGTTTTTACAGAGACTGAGTTTCCTCCTTTATTTATTGTATGCTTTCTTTCCTAGTAAGCCTATATGGACATAGACTCTGAAGAAATTGGACTCTAAAATCTAGAAACTATAAAGATAATTAAGTGATACATTTAATGCACACTTTGAACATGACTGTAACAGTGTATTCATCAGGTATTTCCCCCCAGCTAAATATAAGGTCAGAAACCATTGAGGTGTCCTCTCCCTGTTGTTACGTAAGGGATAATGAATAGAGAGGCGGTCATTATAGCGAATAACAAGCCTGACAGGCTGAACGGGTCTTGACAGCCTGAAGGGCTTGTTATTCGCTATAACGACCGCCTCTCTATACATTATCCCGCTTATTACATGGCTACCTACAAAATAAATTATTAATTTGACACAAATTATTGATTTAAAAAGGAGTTTATTGTTTTAAAAACGATTGTATTGCTTCCGCCAAAGAAAATAGTCCGTTCCGCGTCCATAGCAACGCGCTGTTTTGCATGGCAACGGTCTGTTATAGTTCGCAGCGGTCTGTTATCAAGAAATAATGGAATTCAGCCAAGCCATGTAATAAATGAATGTAATGTAGTCTACTGTCTCTCTGTATAGTTAGTTACCGGTCCAGTGAACTTAGACTATAATTAGGGAGGATTGTACAATTATAAAAACCTATAATAATTGTTCAAGTTCACTGGAGAGAACACAAATTGTTATTGGGAATATTTTTGCATTATTTAACTTGTGTCTGGCATCCTTTTTATTGCATCCTCCAATCCCTTTTGAGCCTTGGTTTGTTTCTTTAAATGGAGGCCGTAACAGTGTCTTATGAATTACATTTGATCAAACAATAGTTTTGGCAGGAGATCAGTGCAGTTTGAACTGGAAACAAACAGAGATGTGTAACCGCATTGTAGCAACATTGGCTATGAATCATGGCTCATTGAATCAGAACACAAACGCACATTCCTTCTTGCTGTCCCACTCTGAACCCCCGAAGGTAAATCAGTTGTGTTGGCTCCAGCTAGTCTGCAACAAATGGTCTTTCGCGACACTTTATTGCACCTTGGAGGATAACCAGTCAACACATTCCCTTAACTTTGCAAAGTTCTGCATTCCAAACCCCCTTCCCCTCTCTGGACCACAGAGAGATAACGAAACCTTCTCCTGCTACGTGACATCACACCCCCCCACACACACAAACATCCTTTGTGTTTAACTTAGAACTTAGAGATATTCTTTTTTGATATATGTACAATTCCATTATGCATGTTGATTAGTTTTGTGTTATTCTATAGTGTGATTCTCTAGTGTGTAGTTTTGAATTCTAAGTGGGTATTTTAAGAATGATACACTATATTTGTACCCTAACTCCCACCAGACCATAAAATTTTATGGTCCTAACGGAATGTCAGCAGCAAGGAATCTCACTGAGATTCTGGCAGAAGAGCAGAATTAACGTGTTCATCCTAGATATTTTATATGTATAACCACTGAAGAAATATGTAAACCTGAATGTAATTTCCACTTTTCATGATTGTTCTTCTATGTGAATGTGGTTCTGTATTCTTTTAAACCTTAATGGAATAATGCTCTAGATGTGCACACTGTGGTGAGATCATAGATGTGTCATGTTGGTCTTTCTAAAGTCCAATCTTCAATTCCCACTTATCAATGTACATCACATGTTGGGTTCATTTTATTCCTAGGTTGTTAGTTTAACCTTTAAGCTTATTTTTACAGAATAATAATCTATCTCAACGTGTACCTTCGAAACATATCTAATTCGGTATCCACGTAAAGCTCTCCTTGTACTGAAACCAAATATATGCATCAGGATCTGGTAAAATGTATTATACTATTTTTACCATCGTTAAAGTATAACTGATCACATAATAACGCTGCCATAAAACATGCAAATTTAACTGGGAACTAAGACAAAGAAAGTTTCTTCCCGCTTGGAATGTCACGTTCCAATTGGCCTAAGCCAAGGGAGGAGTAAAATTTCTGTACCCTAGAAAAGCGGTTACACGGCGCGTTCAGGGTAGTTCTGTATTTTCTTTCGTCTTGTTTTGTTCCTGCTTTTTCGTTATTTTTCTTTCTTTTACGAACCCTCTTCGTCAGCGAGAAGATCCATATGGCTCCCTTTTAAGGGAGCATTCTTCGTTTTCTCTTTTATTTTCTTAAGTCTTTTCTTTATTTTCGTCTTTGTTTAGACTCTACCATTCGTTCAGTGAAGCTTCAACTTTAAAGAGACTTGAATCTCCCGCGGTGCGCACTCCTCATCCTCAAGGACGTGCACGAGCACTGAAAGAATTCCTGGCTCCATGGCTCCTATAGGAGTCATTATCTCCGTTTTATTTTCTTTACTAAGTTTTATTTTCATATTCGTTTCTCCCTCCACAAAGGGAGATGAACTCTGAATAATGTTTCTGGCAACTTCACGTTCGGTGAACCTTTAAACTTCGCGCGAGTCGGGCTCGCCCCAAAGACACGAGGAAACACGCTCCGCTCTAAAAAGAGCTCTTCTTCAGCAAATACAAAGAGAACCATACGCAAGTAATGATTTTTGATTTGATTAATGTGATTTCTTGTTGTCTCTCAAGGTTACTGCCTGTGATTTTGCCTAACAGTGATCTTTCCTTGATCGCACATGTTTAGTTTCACTTTCTCTCATCTCTCTCATTGTCAGAACTCTCTTTCATCCTCTCCCTCATTTTCGTTATTCGTTTAGTCTTGTATTTTGTTTACGTGTCCTGTACATACATATTTACTCGTGTAAACTGTAGTATTTTTGTATTCCTTAGTTCAATGTATTAGTCCAATTATTAAAATTCTATATACTTGATTGATTCTGTCTGCCTGCTCATAACTATAAAGTCAATGAGATGTTTTCGATCTTAAGCTACAAAGCTGATTTGTTACTTTTAAGTAACCTAATCTTATAAGAACAGGAGAGTTGTTTTATGGCCAGAAAATAGCTTTGAATTATAAGAAAGAGATCATTTTTGTTGAGAAATTGTTACGTTAATCTTACAGCCGTTTTGCTGGACAAACAACCGTTTGATGAGTACATTCATTTCCATTAAGGGTTATCTCATAATCGATTTGAAATGGGTTTATTGATATATGAATGATGAATTATAATTAGTTGTGATTGATTATTCATATATACAAATCGATCTATTTTCAACTTCGAATAAATTAATGTAACTGTAAAATGCAAAATATTAATCATATTCATGATTAATTATTAAAATTCCCTATAAATCATTTGAGCTAATGTTAAATGTACTACTAATGCCAGTGCGGTTACAGCATTAGGAATTGAACATTAGCTCAAATGATCTATAGGGAATTTTAATAATCATGAATATGATTAATATATTGCATATTACAGTTACATTAAATTATCGAAGTTGAAAATAGATTGATTGTATATATGAATAATCAATCACAACGAATTATAATTCCTCATTCATATATCAATAGTCTTATTTCAGATTCTATGAGATAACCCTTAATGGAAATTAATGTAATTATCAAACAGTTGTTTGTCCAGTAAACGGCCGTAAGATTAACTTATCAACTTCTCAATAAAGTTATCACTTCTTATAATTTCAGGAAAATTATTTTCTGGCCATGGAAACTATTCTCCTGTCCTTTTACAATTTTGGTTAATGAAAAGTAACAAATCGTAAAGCTTTGTAGCTAGGATCAACATTTCATTGACTTCGTAATGTGAGCATTTAGACAGGGGCAATCAAGGATATATTGGTTTTAATAAAATTGAACTAATAATACATACTACGATTCACACAGAGTAAATACATGTATTTACAACAGAAAACAAACACACGAAAACCTTACCAAACAAACACGAATTAATAGAGGATGAGAGAGAGAAAGAGAGAGGTGAGAGAGAAATGAACGAGAGAAAATGAAAGCAACATGTGCGATCAGAGAAAGATCACAGTTAGGCAAAAATCACAGACCAGGTAACCTTTGAGAGAGACAACAAGAAATCAAATCACCTTAGTGGTGCAGCCAATCTTAAACACATTAAAAGCTCGATAGCTGATACTTGCATATAGTCTTTTGTGTTGCTGAGGCAAGAAGACGCATGTTCCGGTCTTTCTGAGCTGTGCGTTCTTTCGTGTCTTCCGGTGCGAGCAGACTCGCGCAAAGTTTTAAAGGTTCACCGAACGTGAAGTTACCAAAGAAATGATTCAGAGTTCATCTCCCTTGTGGAGGGAGAGGCGAATATGAAAATAAAAAACTTAGTAAAGAAAAGAAAGTTCGGGAGTGACGCGGAGGTGCGCGTCCAAAGACGGTGGCCGAAGCCTTTCCGAAGTTGGTGTTTTCCCGAAGTTTTACCGAAGAGAGTGAGAAACGTGTAAGTTCCTTCTTTTGAGGGAATCCCATCCACGCCCCTTTTGCGGGGAGGGCAAATCATCACCCGAGATTTTCGAGCGGGACGAAGTTCCTTTGTCCTGTGGGCAACGCCCACTGGAATGAGTCATGAGGAGATTGGGCTGAGCGGTTCGGCTCCAGAAACATGAAATGTGTAAAACAATGCACATTACTGCATTCTGCTATGGGAATTCGACTCCGTTAGATTGAGAGAATTACAGAGATATCAAACACGTCATCTGAAGATTATAGGAATACAAAGTTACATTCAAATGCACGAACAGAAGCATTTACAAGTTCGTTCCTTCAAATAAACGTCATAAACGAAGTGAATATAAACTGGGAAACACACAGGAGTATATGAAATATGACATGCTTATATTCTAAGTTTAATGTTCAAAGTTCGTGTATGTGTGTGCGTTAAAGTGTGTTGGAATGTCGGTCGCGTTGCGCTCCCCATTATCTCTCTTGCAGAGGAACTGGATGAGCTGCTGAAGCTTGGTGGTCATAAACTTTATGACCTGGCATGAGATAGAGTTACGGGATGTGATTCCACTGGGAGAAACATTCTTCAAAAATACATTTCAGAGCCACACACTAGAAGATCATAACTATATGATCAAAACAAAACTAATCAAACATGCATGCATACAGGAAGGTCAGATACAAGTCTGAGTTACATACAAAGGATGTGTGTGTGTGTGTGGAATGTCTGTCGAAAGTCCATTATCTCTTCGGTGCATCTCTTTGAGGCTCACCACAGGCACGTTAGTTTTAGGTCCTGGAGTATCTCTGAGAGGACTCAGCATCGTAAATGTCAGAAGGCAACCTAAACCCAGACCTGGTGGCTCCATGCCAGTAATTTAGATGCTCGAGAGTCAGGAGGTTAAAAGCTTTAGTAAGCTTAGCAAAGAATGTGTTTGGAAGAAATGTGCTTAGAAAACACAGAGAGTCCGAATTTGTTAATTCAGACCAAACGAACGAATGATTCAATAGCCCAGTCGTTACAGATGCATGTCCTGTATTTACTGTCTGTTTCTTATTGTTATAGGGGTGGGTCCAGTTCTCATTTGGTTTCGACCATGGACGTCACCAGTGAGACTGGATATTTTCCATTTTATGAGGCGGTTCACAAAGTGTCTTACGACGGAGCACCACCCACTGTATGGCACGTTCTGCTGAAAGTTGTCCACTTGTATCTTTGAGTGGGACAAAGAGGACATTCACCGACTCAAAGAGGCCAAGAGGGCAGAGTTAAAAAAAAAGCACCAGGGTCACATACCCACTGACTCTCAGGTGTTATCGAGCATCACATCCAGTGAGCTGGTCAAGCACTGCCGCAGGAGAACCCGAGGGGTTGAGGAGACCCGCGTTCTAATCAAACAACTGCTGGTCTCCATGTGGGACCTCACAGACACAAGTGGCTTGCATCTCATAAATCATGACAGCATGTCTCGTGTGTGGGAGATACAGCAGAAGCACTTGCCCTGCATCCAAGATCCACCTGGTGTCCAGTTGTACACTAACACTGGATCAGGCCTGGAGAAGGGAGACAAAACGCTTGACGTCCTAAGATGTGGCAGAGGATCCTCCTCGCTCGAGAGCTTTCATCTGCACCAGTGTGGTTTCATCCCAGGCAAGCTGAAACACTCAATATTTGAAACATTTAGTTAATGAATGCTGTGTATTAAGTTGTCATAATATTCTTTTTTTGTTGTTGTTGTCACCAATGCTTTTGTCTTGCCAGGGTGGAGATGTAATGCTCTACATACACAGTGACTTGCTTGAGGGGTTATCCAGATGCAACCATAATAGGTCTCAGCAAGCTCTGGATATGAGTGGTACATCACGTACAAAGATGTACGATGTATGTTTGATGTCCAGTGTGAACGTCCTGAGCAACAGAGTCCTAGGAAGTGGACTTCTTCCAGAGTTTATACCCCCGGGGAAACCTACCGGTAAGATTCTTACCGGTAAGAAAAAAAAAAGAAAACATGCTGGACAATATTCGATATTACCTGAAGGTTACACCTTTGTTCACTCACTCACTCACTCATTCTACTTTAATCTTTTTTTTTTTTTCTGTCTTTCTGTTGATTACTTATGGCAGGAGAGCGTATTGCTGTGGAATATTTGCTGGCGCAGTCTAACCGGGGAGATCTGCTGAGTGCACAGAAGGAAATTGGTGCCATTCCACCAGAGATGCTGGATGAAGCTCAGGAGGATGAATGTCCTGATGTGACAGTACCCCAGGCCACCGATATATATTTTCAGTCTTCATCTCAGGTAAAAAAACAATTTGATGATAAATCAATTTTTTTTTACTGTAAACCTAGTTTGCAGAGGTTCATTTTTCTTGATTAGTGATGTGTGACTGACTCCTTAAATCAACAATTCATTTGTGTAACATGAGCACAACAAACTTTATCAACCTCATTGTCCTCTCACTATTTACACATAATTACTTAAGGAATCTACACTTGAAAGTGGTGTGTTCAGCTGTACCTCCAGCTCCCCGTTTGAGGACAGTGGGCCCATCCCTTCAACTCTGGTAAAGTGGCTAATGTATTCACCATCAGAAATCATTGTTCCTTCACCTTTTCTTTTAAATTAGCTGTACAAGAATTGGTTTTGTTTCCATTTCATGTGACAGGATAGTCTGTGTGATCCTAGAGGAATTCCCGGATGGGAGGCAGTCGATGCCTTGGCAGGGTATCTTGTCAGCCTCAATCGGACAATAACCGCTCTCTCAAACTCTGAGATAGTAGAGATATTAAGACTGTACTCCAGCCTGGATCCCATTGACAAGTCCCCAACCAAATACTCCATGAAAAGTAAGAAAAAGACCTTGTCAGGACCATGGAGAGCTTCTCGGAAACGCAGTGGCTCTGCCCCAGGCCAGCAAGCAGCTGAGAGGTATCTGCCTCTGATATACAGTATATTTGTAATATTTGTGTGTGTGTGTGTGTGTGTGTGTGTGTATCTACCAGAGGTGGGACAAAGTCATTGTTATGCAAGTCACAAGTAAGTCTCAAGTCTTTGCCCTCGAGTCCCGAGTCAAGTCGAGTCAAAGATGAGGCAAGTCCCAAGTCGAGTCAAAAGTCAAAGCCAACAAGTCTCAAGTCGAGTCCAAAGTCCTACCATTTTAGTTTCGAGTCATTTCAAGTCCTCTTACCACAGAAATAAAATTTATACAAATCATGTATGTCTGTAAGATTTGTATTTATTTAAACCTCTTTTTATACAATGACATTAATTAAATACAGTAAAAAACAGAAAATTTAATTTTCACAAAAAATGCTTGCATTTCAACAGCATATTGCACTACAACAATGCACAGCATGCAGCTTCAGTCCTGTATTGTATTGACCTCATATTGCAAAACAGTTTAACTTTCAAATAGACATGGGTCGTTTTAGCCTAAACCTTTTTAAACATGTCATCAATAAAATCCTCATTCCTCAAAATGATCACTTCTGAAAAACTGGACCAACCAATATAATGCCTCCATAGAGACTGGTGTGTATGAGAGAGAGAGAGAGAGAGAGAGAGAGAGAGAGAGAGAGAGAGAGAGAGAGAGAGAGAGAGAGAGAGAGAGAGAGAAGAGAGAGAGAGAGAAAGAGAAAGAGAAAGAGAAAGAGAAAGAGAAAGAGAAAGAGAGAGAGAGAGAGAGGACAGTTTAAAAGAGACAGCCGTCTATTGGGGACTCGGCTATTATTTGAAGTTTTACTGTACATCCGATAAGGTGCTTAGCATTCGTTCAAAACTTACCTTTCTTTGTGCAACTTCAGGCAACTTCAAATTGCAACTCGTTTTTTGTCGACTACCTCGTAATTTTTATAGCCAAATGAAACTACCTTCGGTATCATTTTGCCTACTGGCGCGTTGTTGCTTGTTGCGCTTCATTGGTTGTCTTGCAATGGCCTGCTTACGCCGTTTCACACATACTCCGTGTGCCGTGCGTATGCGGTGCGTGTTGCAGTGCGTAAGCGGTGCGTGTTGCAGTGCGTATGCGGTGGAAGACCAGCACGTGCAATAGTGCTTTCACATATGCTGCGTTTGCAGTGCGTGATCCGTGGCTGTACCACAAATACATACTCACTATTTGTATTTCAAATCCAGAAGTTAAGCAACTTTTATTTAAAAAAAAGTTTTTTTGTCAGCATTGCGATTCTCTTTGTACACACGTATACACTCTTTAATAGACGTATTCACGTTTAAATACAATTTAAACAACGTATTATTTAATGCATTACTCTTATATAATTATATATTAAGTTGCTCAAGCAAGTGGTAAAATATTTAACCATGTACTTATATTAAAATCGCATAGCCTACATTTTAAATTAAAACTTAAAATTGACAAAAACAGCAGACTCATACTCTTTCTTTTGCATAATTTAAATCTTTATACAATAAATCTCGCATGTCACAAAGAACTTGTTTTTCCACCTCCACGAATGAGACGAGTGTTCATTATGTTGCCTTGTTGAAATATGTATTTTCCCTTGATTTACCTCGGTCTTAACGTCTCAGCATTGCGATTCTCTTTGTACACATATACACTCTTTAATAGACGTATGCACGTTTAAACACAATTTAAACAATGTAGGCCTATTATTCAATGCATTACTTCTACTTATATTAAGTTCCTAAAGCAAGTGGTCAAATATTTAACCATGTAGGCTACTTATATAAAAAACAGCCGACTCTCATGCCTTTTCTTTTATATTTAAATTAATACAATAAATCTCGCATGTCACAAGGAACATGTTTTTCCACCTCCACGAATGAGACGAGTGTCGTTCATTATGTCGCCTTGTTGAGGTAAATTGTAGTTTTCCTTGCTTTCCCTGGTCTTAAAGTGAAAATAGTATTTAATTAAATACATTTATGGTGAGATTACTACATTTTATTTAATTAATCGCATTTATGGTGAAATTACTAAATTTTTAGGTCAATCTGTGTTCATTTTGAGCACGAAACATGCGCTGTCACTTTAATTCAGCGCGTGCAGCACAGCAGAAATAGACTCGGTGCGGAAACGATCGCGGCACTGCTGTATACGCACCGTACCTGGAACGGATCGACGGACTTCAACCGCGTGCAGTGTGAAAGCTCTAACCTGTTAACATGGGTACGGAAAAAAATACGCACCGCTGGCGCATATGCACTGCAAACGGAGTATGTGTGAAACGGGCGTTAGATGCTGTCGAATCAAAACAACGTGGGACTACAGTGATTGGATGTCGTGCAGGCAGCGCGCGCGCTCTCTGCATGCATACAGGTGGTGCACATTTTTTTCACAGATGCAGATAAACTGAGAGCGGCGCGGCCGTGTAAACATTTTTCTCCCCAGTTTTCATGGGAAGTAGCAAGTCTTCTCGAGTCAAAAGGCGCAAGTCCAAGTGAAGTCACGAGTCATTGATGTTAAAGTCCAAGTCGAGTTGCAAGTCTTTGTACATTTTGTCGAGTCGAGTCTGAAGTCATCAAATTCATGACTCGAGTCCAAGTCACATGACTCGAGTCCACACCTCTGGTATCTACGTAGACACAACATTCACGTGTATGTGTTTACAGTACATACACATAATGTGGATTATGTCATCTTGTCATCTATTTTGCAGATTGTTCATGGTTCATGGCCAGGCTGCCCAAAGACCTGATCTTAACAGGATTTCTGAGTGTGTTGCACTCAGACTCTACAAAGAAAAAAAAAATAGGCCAGAAATAGGCCAAAGGACAACAAAGGGAAAACATTTGCAATACCTCAGTCAATTGTCATGACTTACAGTCATATCAAACAGTTAGTAGAGGACTGCAAAGACATACTGGACAACACTAACCTTTTACTTGTGACTATAAACAACACCACAGAGTCCTCCTGGTTAGTTCATATTTACAGCTTCATACATTCACTTCGATATGAAAACCTACTTATTCATACAAGAGAAATTCCACACAAATAACAACAAAAAAGTTCTATTCTGATTTTTATTTTCTCTAGGCTGCAGGATCGGCAGAAGAGAACCGACCGCGATTCGTTACTGCAAGGGGTGCAGCTTCCTCAGCAGGTCCATTTGGCAGAGGAATCGCTCCTGGAGGCCCGGGACCTACCATCCGAGCCTGTTCAACGCGCTAATACAGTTATGGAGTTCCAGGAACCAGAAAACCGTGAGGGTGAGGCAGTGATCCGTAAACGTCGCTGTGCCAGAGTGGTGTTTCCCACTGTGCACACAGACACTGGAGCTGGTGCCAGCTCAACCGATGCAGATCAGGACTGGCCGAGAGCACAGCACTTGCCTGGGGATATTTCTAAAAACGGTATTTCTCAAAGACTAAACAGCAACGTTTAGAAGCGATAGCCGTAGCAGAACGTAGCAGAATTGAATATATTTACTATATTTTGACTGGAAGGAAGGAACCACGGACGATGGTTTACTATGGCGAGAAGCCTACAGAATATAAAGCAATAAAAACAAGGACAAAAAAATGTCTGATTAAATGTTGAGTAATGTAGTGCTTAAAGTTTAAAACAAATAATGACAGATGAGAAAAAACAATGCTCCAGATTGGCAGAAAGAAAAACCGTGTGGTTTCGTGTGGTGCAACACGAAATATACTTCCCATTGAAATACATTAGATTGAAAGTCGTGCTGAGTGACACAAAAAAAGGGGAAATTCGTGTTCATGAACATTAAATGTCGTGACTACGTCACAAACTGCCGTGAGACTGGGTTGTTAATTCGTATAAAAGCACACAAACAAACATCCAACTCGGTTCACAAAGAGAAAGAGACAAATAAAAGTTAGAGAACAAAAGTCGGTAGAGCGTTATCTCTTCTCCTGCACTCCTCATCTCATACGGACACACACTCTCTACACACACGAGCTCCTCATCTCATACGGACACACACTCTCTACACACACGAGCAGTTCTTTCTGCCTCACACTGCCGTAACTCCTCCAAGTGACCGGTACAATGTGTATGCATTACACATATAATGCAACAGTAGTTAAAACATGTCTCAAACTATTTTTAAAAACATTAATACAACTCTTGCTTTACAAAAACTGGTATTACACTAAAACAAGACACAAAAAATGTATATTTCATTTACCCCTACAGTTTTTCCCGGTTAGGCATATAGTTATTTCTTTTTCATTCTCTATTTTTACAGACCTAAAATCATGATGCTTCAAAGTATGGATTAGAAGTAAATTACCAAAGACACACACGATTTTGAACATTAATACATTAGTGTGTTGCAAAAGCAGAAGTCTATCTTCTTTAAATGAAGATTCACCTTTATTCATGCTTTAGTTTCTTTAAAACAGTCTGATGACCTGCATTATTTCTGTGGTTAATTGATTAGTAATGTTGCGAGAGGTTTCCTCACACGAGTAAAGACGCTTTAGATGTGTTTGTGACAAAACATTGTATTCACTTTGACCGATCCTTTTTTCTTTTGACCAACTTACATTCATATGAATTACCATGTAATGTTCGAGAAAGCTAATATTGGTGTAATCTGTGCGAGCTCTCACCCACAAACGCAAAACTGGTGTTGGGATGATCCAGATAATGAATATCATGGTTCCATGTTGCTTTAAAGTTTGTTTGTTTGTTATTAACTAATACCTTTTTTAACTAACACTTCAACATCCTGCACAAATTAAAGAGACGTATGAGCTGAGGATGTTCTCTGACCCCTAAATAAACAGATAAGTGTTCACAACCTACAATATACAGTTAGATATTCTCCTACTTAGTGTGTGTGTGTGTGTGTGTGTGTGTGTGTGTGTGTGTGTGTGTGTGTGTGTGTGTGTGTGAATAGTTGTGCTTAAATCTTTGGGTGTATTTTTACACGCCAACATATTTTGTCACTCCGTAGCGATGCAAAGCTCCACACTCTTGTAAAGCCTGTGGACTAACTTTAAACATCATCTTTATACGGGAATCACACGTGCCCAAAACATCCGTGTAAGATTCAAAAGACCAAATCACAAAGAAAAGAGGGTTGAAAAGCACTAAAAACTTTAAACTTTAACTGGTTAAAAAGTAATTACAACATGAGCCATTTAAAACAAATACAGAAAAGAGATACACAGCACTCAGCTGACCTCTGACCTCACTGGCCGGCGTGGACACCTGTGCTACTGCAACATCTCATCCATCACAGGCTGAAGGAACATGGTCTGGTTGTTACATGGATCACCTTCAACATTCCTGTATGCCTGAGCATGACGCATACTTTTTACAATACCCAATTCTGATGCTCTGACCACCACATTTTTTCAAACCCAATCTTTGATTGAATACCTAAATTAAAAAGGGGAAAAACATATGCATGTGTGAATTGTTCACAATAGATCCATTACACTCATTCAGAAAGTAGATATGATGGAATTTCTTGTTGTGCAGACTTTAAGTTAACTCTTACCAAAGATTAAAATGCTGAAGTTCAGTCCCTGAAGCGTTTATTAAATTGTCTTGAGTTAAATTGAAACGCAATGTACCAAGTGTATATAGGCCTAACCCTAAACATCAACTTTTAAACAGTAATCTACATTATGAATTACCATAACGCCCGATTTCGTGAGGTTGTATGCAAATCCGGCAGGAAGAGGGATCAGCCATTTCATGGGATTTGCCATAGGAATACATCATTTTGTCACCTTTTTAACAGTTATAGCGCCACCAAGTGGCCAGTCGCCGCACATCATTTTTCACGTGCATCATGGGAAAATGAGCAATAACACTCGGGTTTCAGCACTGAGTGCTTGAACCCCTAAATATCAGAACGTGTGCAGAATCAGAGTTAAAGCTCGCGCAGGAGGACTCAGAGACAGCTCCACACAACTGCAGATTCAAGAGGTCAGATGGACAGATGTAGAACATATAACTGTTGACTTTAACAATAAATTAAGTTATTTCAACAATTAATTATATCAAATGGATTTATTTAAGACAATAATGTAAGTTCTACCCTGATAGGACAGTCTCTGACAGGGGAATCTGTTTTCTGAGGAACGTTTTACTTCAATAATGTATTAACATTTCAAAAAGAAAACAATAACAAAACAACAACAAAAAAACAAAAACGAAAAAAAAAAAAAAGTAAAAAATAAAAAAAAGCCTGTACTGTTAGAGGCCTTTTCTCCACTGCTTGACAGGATAGTTCTTTTTTTTAGGTAAATATTAATGTCACAAGAAATGTTATCAATGAATATGAATTCATTTATTAATCTAATGTATTTATTTATTTATGCCATGTCTGAAGTATGAAGTTTGTGAGGTAAATATTTACTTCACAAGAAATTTTATCAATTACTTTTTTTAATAAATAAATAGATTAAATTAATAAATAAATAAATTGTGAAGAATGAAGTAAAACAATATATAATAATTCTCTCAGTTTGAAGTAAAGCCAGAGAGAGCGAGAGAGAGAGAGAGAGAGAGAGAGAGAGAGAGGAATCCTATCAGATGAAAAACATGAAATTTTATCAATGACTTTTATTAATAAATAAATAGATTAAATTAATAAATAATTTAAGAGAGAGAGAGAGAGAGAGAGAGAGAGAGAGGGGGGGGGGGAATCCTGTCAGATTACTTTTTCTCAGTGGCTGGCACAACAGTTCAGTTTGTGAGGTAAATATTTACTTCACACGAAATTTTGTAAACAAATAAATGACATTAATAGGCCTTTATCTCATTTCCTGATTTCGGAACGTTCGAAATAGAGAGCCTAAGGCTCAATCCCAATTCACCCCTTACCCCTACCCCTTGGCCCTACCCCTCCGTTTTGCGCGTTCCCGTGAAGCGGTAGGGCTGTCTCAATTCTCTTTTGGTTGGAGGGGTAGGGGTAAGGGGAAGGGCCAGATAGCCCTTGAAACGAAGATTTTTCGGGACCACACTTCAAACAAAGGGGTATGAGAAATGTCCCTGCATACACCGGCTACAGAGGCAACATGACTGCCAATAATCATTTTCTTTGTCACATTCAATCTTGTTCATATTTACGGTCATGTTATTCAAATAAACGGTTGCAAAAAAAAATGTAAAAAGCAAAAGTTTGAAGTGAAGTGGACGCGCGAATGAGGGGAAATCGTGTCCACCGCGTCGCGCTAAACGCCTCATTCGCGCAGCAAGACCTCCAGACGCGCGTAAACGCGTCTTAAGCCGCTTGTCCACCAGCGTCTGATAAATTTTTGTTCCGATGCGACGCCTGTGACGTTTTCGCTGCTTGGGAGAATGTACTTTAAATATGAAACCATAGCAACGGCCATACACAAATTCTCACCGCCGAGTTTCCATTGGCTGCTGCCCCGCGTTTTGACGCTCTCATTTGCATAAAGTATCCACCGAGATACTTTTTTGCAGCGCCGCTGTTGACCAAATCGACGCGACGCGACCCATCATGCTTTGCGGGGGCGTTTTTGCTGCCTACGTAGTTCCATAGGAAATGAATGGGCTTTGGCGTCGCGTCAGAAATCGAGACGCTGGTGGACAAGCGGCTTTAACATTGAAATCACTCGCGCCAGACGCTCTATTCGCGCGTGTGAACGCAGCATTAGGCGTCGAAGATATCGTCATCTCCGTTGTTTTCTGCAAACTTCAGAAGAAAAATGCAAAAAATATATATCTGTAACTCACGCAATTGTGATGATAACAGCTGACGACAGCATCTTGAAAGTTTGTGATAAACATTGGTGCATCTCCTGTGACGTAGGCGCTAACGACGATGCATAATGACGGTGTAGTAGTGGTGTCCCATTTCTTAGGGGAATATTTTCACCCCTACGCCTTGACACTCTGTTTCAAGGGGCAAGGGTAAGGGGTAGGGGTAGGTGAAGGGTTATAAAATAGAATTGGGATTGGGCCTAAGTTCCTCCCCTCCACTTCCGGCTCATGGGACCTTACTTCGGAAAAAATATGTATGGAAGTCAATGGCGAGAGACAACTTATATTTTTATTCCGTCTGAACTGTGCCCTGAATTACACATATGATGTTTGTCAATTTAAAAGATAATTATGAAAGTCAAGAAAGTCACAGATTGTCATAAAACAGAAGAGTAACGTTTAGTTTTATGTGAAAATCGCTCAATGAACTACATCTCTCGTCTCGCACTATGTACATCACAAGATCCAATGCTCGTATGTGTGTATTCTGGCTCAAAACACTCAGGCATGACGGCGTAACGTTACGATTATAAGGTAAGACTATAGAAAAAATGACAGCCGTTAGCTTCAGTAAAGTTAGCTTCATTCATTGAGAGAAAAGGTATGACGTCGCATGTGCGCCTTCTGGGTTTGAAGTCTTTGTAATTACGTATTTTCACAGTCTTATACCTCAGCAGTTTTACATCAAGCTGCGACTTTCTCGACTTTAAAATGTATCTTTTAAATTGACAAACATCATATGTGTAATTCAGGGCACAATTCAAACGAGATCAAAATATTTGTTGTCTCTCGCCATTGACTACCATACAATATTTTTCCGAAGTAAGGTCAAAGAGTATAGAAGCCCAAGAGGCGAAACTCTGTTGTGTTATGGGTAACAGTCTGTAGATGGCGCTGTGGAGGCGCGTCCGCCACTATGGACTGAAAGCTGCTGAAATCGTTAGCGCCAGTCAATGGCAAAATCCATTTTAGTACTGTTAATGTGTGCACTTGCTAGATTGCACATCTTCTTTGTGCCTTTCCGCCTGTAATAGGACATTCAGATTGTTTTTGTTCTTGCCATTGAAACGTTCACTGTGTGCACTTTAAAGGTGCCGTAGAATGGATTATTTTATTATTTTATAATGTTTCCTGGGGTGCCCTTATAATGTTAGTATGTTTTTTAGATCAAAATTTGTTATAATTTAGAAATAAAAGGCATATTTCCTAGCCTGATTTCATCCATTGTTTTGAACACTCTGTTTGAAGGGGCGTGTCTGCTGTGAGACTTCAGAGTTGTTGCCCACTGCTGTGATTGGCTGACATGCTTGCATATGAAATATCTGGCATTACATGTAGAGCTATCTGGAAAACTTTTACTATTACAGCTTTTATACGTTTTTACTATTACAGCTATCGGGATTAACGAATCATGAGAAGTTTTTTAAGTATTTAGATCTATTCCCATCACATAAAAGGTTGCAGTGATGAGCATTGAGCAGATGACAGCCTGTTGATCGCGTGAATGAAGATCTTATCACTGCAACGCGATCTACTGATGCATAAACAGTGTTGAACGACTTTGAGAGAAAGATTATCTGTCTGAACTTGAACAATTACACATCAGAAATTCACATAACCCACTGGTTCTCCAGAGGCTCGGATGAAGGAACTAAAAAAATACTTTTGTGTTCATTTGTACATCCAAACACTGAGCAACTGCCATGCTTCGTTCGCTCGTTTGCAAGCCACGATGTCTCTCGAGGAAAAAACAATATCGCGCTGGATCTAGATAACACAGTGTAAATTATCGTTAATAAAATCACTACTTACCGCTTGCGGGAATATAACGTTAGTTGAAATTGCCCCCTTCGTCTGTTTGAGACGCCGAGAGAAGCCTGGCTGCTTGATATTGTTCCAGGTTAGAAAAACAGTCTGTGGTGAAACGGGCAGAGCAACTAACAACTTCGAATTAAACTGTAGCGGTATCCGATTATAGATAGATTATAGATAGATCTGCCATTTTCCCTATGATCCTCGCTTGTTTCTTCACCTGCAGAACTTCCGATGATTCGGCTGCGCAGTTTCGCCTGGCCTTGAACATGGGCTGGCATATGCAAATTTTTGGAGGCGTACATATTAATGATCCCGACTGTTGCGTCACAGTCGGTGTTATGTAGAGATTCGCCTGTTTTTCAGGGGTGTTTTTCAAAAACGAGATTTAAATAAGAAGGAGAAAACTATGGTGTTTGAGACTCACTGTATGTCATGTCCATGTACTGAACTCTTGTTATTTAACTATGCCAAGATAAATTCAATTTCACATTCTAGGGCACCTTTAACTGAAGATGTTGAAAAAACAAGTTGTTAATATTTTTGTGATATTCTATGTAAAATATTAACTGTCTTTAGAAATGTTCATTTATTTATTTTTCCAAATCATATATAGGCTATATGGTGATGTTCACTAATTTCAAAATCAACATTTGAAAAAATATCTTATTACTTATATCTAATTACTGTGTGTCTGCCTATAGCCTATATTATTTCATGAATTTCTGTTAGTCATATAACAAGGAAAATGCATAATAGAAGATAAATATTGATAGATTAAAGTTTTGCAGTAAATTTATAATTGTATCTTTGCAAACCGTAAGTGGTAGGCTAATGAAGCCGATTCGGTGGGGGACATACCCTTACGAAAAAGTACTATAGGAATCTTATATTATTTGGGACAAAATATTATAGTAATCTTATAGGAATACTATAGTAATTTGGGACATACTACAGAAGTACAATAAGACTACTATAGAAATACTATAGCAGGTTTAAAATATTATAGAGGTATTACAGAACATCACAGAAGTATGTTATGTTCTGTAATACCTCTATACTATCCTAGAGCCGCTATAGTATTTCTATAGTAGTCTTATTGTACTTCTGTAGTAATAGTTTGTCCCAAAATACTATTTTCCAAAGGGTATTTAATTAAGCCATGCATAACCAACACATAGACGTATATTTTCTGTCATTTAACATCGTTCATCCTCATTAATGTATTTTAAATTGTTTTCATATTTAGATGTGACGGCCAGAAAAAATGAAGTTATGTTCAGTTTTTCAGTGCCATTGACTCCCATTATTTTTCGGCGTTTTCCTTCAGTTTTCAGTCCATAATGGCGGCCGCGCCGTCACGTCATGGGGCAACTGTTGCTATGGAGCGTTCTATTGAGTTTCGCCTCTTGGGCTTCTATACTCTTTGGTAAGGTCCCATTGTGGTGCACCGGAAGGGGAGGGACTTTAGACTGGTTACCTTTAGATGAAAAGTAGGTCAATAAACTTATATAAAATCGCGATATAGACCAGTGTCTGTCAATGTAACCCGCAGAAAGACTATTTAAATAGGAATCATGCATGTTCTGCGCATCTCTGTGAATGAATGGCACAGACACGCTGTTTCATTTACCACACACACATACACTGAGGCACGCATGATGCTCGCAATGTTTTCAGCCTAACTTAGCCTATTAACATTAACGTTAATGCACTTCATCAACACAGCCGCTCTGAGAGTCACTTCAGCAGCATTTTAGCTTCATTTGAGGAAAACTATCGTCATATCATAAAACACAGAGAGACTCACAGGTCTACACGGCAACCTGTCAAAATAAAAGTTTGGTTTAACCTTTGAAGAAAGTTTTGCTTAAATCATCATCAATAAAATTACTTTTTTTTACTTCACAAGAAATGTATTCACGTAATTGATTTAATTGAAAGTTGTTTTTTTGTTTTGCTTTAATTTCTAGACATTTTTTTAGATGCTTAAAACAGCTTTAATATTATACAAACAAAATCAGTTTTTTTAGGTAACGGTTCTGATAACTTATGACTAATGACATACAATTATAGTTTTTGTTATCTCTGACAGGACTATTCTTTTAAAGCATTTTCTGTTTTTTCTCTTACCCTCAAGATGGCGACACCAAGCCCATATTCACGGCCGGCACCGGTCGCTGCAGATGTGTGGCTGTAAACCGGACCATCTTCAGAACAGATGACGGAAAAATAACGACTTCATCAGTTACAATCAGAACCACTAGTGCACTGAGTGACGGACAAGCTGTATATCTGTCGACAGCCAACAGTGTTGTTGTAGACCTGATAATAAAATATGAGGGCCTATATACTGGTTCTGTAAAGCCCTACGTTATAGTTGTTAAATATTTCTGTTTTCTAGTAAGTGTCAAACGGTTAACATGTAGGACTATCTGTGACTGTGACATCAGGTATTAAAAGTCCAACTATTTATTTATCCATCCCCGCATTGCATGTTCATGTTTTAATCTGCGTATGTACGGGATAAAAATAGTTTCAAATATTAACACTCACATATAGGCTAGCTAGATAACAGCTAAGTCTACAGCATCTACCCATAGTCTACCCATAAGTCTACAGCATCAAGAATTATTCATCCGGTTGCCTGTGCACTGTCAGGAAGACTTGCACTTTATCCGACTGACGTCTCTACCTTGAACAAGGTGAAGGCAGATTTGTTCAACATTGCAGGATTTCCAAATGTAGTTGGAGCCATTGATGGAACACACATTAGAGCTTGTCCAGTGGGACATATCCACAAGAGTTTAAACATGCGGTGGTGACACCTCGGTTGAAGCGTCCAAATTTGGGCCAGGATGATATGCAAAACTACAGGCCAATTTCTCAGATGTCTTTTGTCTCAAAAAATTTAGAAAAAGTTGTGTTGCAGCAACTATTATCATTTTTAAATAAAAATTCTATAGGATAAATGTTCCAATCGGGGTTTAAAACCGCTCACAGCACAGAGTCGGCGCTATTGAAAGTGTTTAGTGATATCTTTCTGGCCTTAGACAAAGGAGATGATGTTGTTTTGGTGCTGCTTGATCTGAGCGCAGCTTTTGACATGATTGAAAATAACATCCTTATGGGGGTTATTGTATTTGGCCACCAAAATAACTCTTTAGAAATGATATTAGATTCAAGTCCCCAAGCATCTTACTCAAAAACAACGGTTAGAGATTTAGGCTTTTTAATTGACAATAACCTAAAAATGGACAAGCAAATTAACTCTCTGGTCTGGGCTTGTTTTTATAATCTGCGTTTATTAGCAAAAACTAAACCATTTTTATCAAATAAAGATTTCGAAAGAGCAATCCATACTTTTATTTTATCACGGTTGGACTTTTGTAACTCTGTATTGTGGCATCAGCGCCGCATCTTTGTCTCGATTGCCATCGGTGCAAAATGCTGCGGCGAGGCTTCTAATGAGGGTAAAGTGAGCAAATCGGAATTGGGCATCAAGACCTGCAGTGTAAATGCAGCCTTAGACACAGTCTTAAGATAATCACAATGTTTAACCCTCTGGGCTTCTTCGCCCGAAAACGGACAAAAAATTGTTTTTGCTTCATCGGATGGGGGTGAAACTTGGTAACTTTTGTTTTATTACCTATATGAACACACAAAAAAAATCAAGGAGATTATTCTGATATATTAAAGGGTCGTAAAAAAAAAGTCACACTTAGCTTCCTCCCGCCCGAAAACGGGCGACATAGGAAATGAATGGGAAATATGAAAAAATAGGAAAACTCAGAGAAACTTTTGGTGGTACAAGCTACAGATAAGCCACTGTGCTGAAAAAAAGTGTACAGCAATGAAGGGGTGACACTCTAGAACAGGGAACGACAACTGGCGGCCCGCGGGCCATAACTGGCCCGCCAGCAATATTTTCTGGCCCGCCGGATTATTTTGGAAGTCCTAAATGCTGCACAAAACTCTTCCACTACTTGAGAAAAGCCGTAGTCGCGCTGCGATTTCACCGCCGCATACTCACTGTGTGAAACGCCCGTAGGGAATCATGCGGCGCGGGATTACATTTTAAAGTATAACGGTGCGTTAACACCGGACGCGAATAGCGCGTCAAATTCGCGCCTGCCGCGTCTAGTTATACGCTTGACCACTTTGTGTCCATCCGCGCGTCAAAAGACGGTTGCGGTCGGAACTCTGGTGTACTTTGGACGGAGCGTGCGGTCTGACTGACAATAGCCCACTCCCGACATCTTTTGACAGCGTATCCGCACTTCATTCTGACCACCTGTACACCTACAGTAGCTCTGAGGAGCTGTTTGGAAACCATTGTCAGCCAACAACATTCTTTTTTTTTTGCAAGGATGTTTGAAATAGTTCGGCAGAAAATAGCCTACTTCATTTGTCAGTAGGGCAATATGATTTTCGTTTATGTTGCTTAGAAATTTGAGTGATAGGCTTTGTCCTATTTAATTTATGTTATTTATATTTCCTAATATTTTTCTGTGGCATTTTTTTTTCTCAGCTGACAGTAGGCTACAATGTTAAAATAGCATAATATTTATATTGACACGAACACAATTTTTTTTGTAGCATTTATAATTATTATAGGCTACTTAATCTCCTTTTCGTTAGAGACATTTGAATGTGAGATTATGGAAACAAGATCTAAATTTTGCGGACCCGTCAGGTCGGGAAATAAAGCGGGTGAACACCGAGTGTATTTTAAGCAGTTGCTGAATAGAACCTTGTGGGAGCAGGACGAAAACAAAACAGTCCCGCGCAGACCTCCTTAAACCTTAGGTGTGTATGTGTGTGTCCCGAATAAAAAAAAAAAAAAAAAAAATGAATAAAGTTCAAAAGTCGGACTATAAGCGAATGAGGCACGATTGCTATTCACACCGTTATTAAAATGTCTGTAATCTGTTACCACAATAGTAGCCTGCTTGATCTGTTTAAAATGATTTCCTTGATATATGCCTAAGGTGTTAAATTAAAAATCAAAATTAAAATTTGTCTAATCCAGTAATTATTTTTTTCTATTTTTGATCTGAGCACAATCAGAAAATCAGAAAACCCGTCGTTATTAGTTTTTTCATTTTAGTTCAGGAAATAAATAATGGAAAAACAAGTCGTTTTTCATCTTTTTATTTTTGGTTTTAATTTGAAAAAAAACGATTGAACGAATGATCCACGGACGGTGACGGACCCATCATATTCCGCGATTATAGGATAGGCCTATATAAGAATATTTAATTTGTATCCATAGGCCTACTCTGTGTAGCTGGCCCGCCATCTACTGGCTAAAAAAAATATTGGCCCGCGGCCAAAGTTACATGCCGACCCCTGATCTAGAACATCAAGAGTGCAAATAAGACACCCTCCCCGCCACACCCACACCCCCACACCCACACCCACACCCCCACACCCCCACACCCACACCCCCACACCCACACCCCCACACCCCCACACCCCCACACCATCTTGTCAAAAATGCAATAGATTATGTTAATTTTGGGCTCATTTTAATTGTAATAATATGCTGTAAAAAATGAAGTGCCATTTTCAATTATCTGAGAATGTTTCATGAGCTGTATGATGTTTTTGACACATTGCAGTACATTATTTTATAGATTATGAAAAAAAAGAAATTCTATTTATCAGCAAATAACTCAGCAATACTTAAGAGTTTTTCAAAGTGGATACATTCACTGTAAAGTTCAGACTTTCAAATGACATCAACTTTGTGTTAATCAAGGCAAGATTTTCTAAAAATATGGTAATGAATATTTTCGCAGCTAGGTGGCGCCTGCTGGTGGTACACTCGGTTTTAGAGGGATTACTCAGCACTCATTAGGAGTTAATAAATGTAATTAGATGCATTAAAAAGCTGAGATCCTAAGCTTTAAAATGATATATAATTTGTGTTGTTCCATTCAGTGGTTGCTTAGTAATAAAAAAATTATTTCCGAATGGGAATAAATCAAATAAATAAATAAAAAAGCTATAGGCCGCCTATAGGCGGTTATAGGACATGACACAAATTAATACATTTTGAAGCCACTAGATGGCGCTCTTCTCAGTTGAAATTTTTTTTTTTTTAGGCCTGCACTCTAATTTGATGTGAAATGTTGCATTTATTGAAAAATAAAATAAAATAAATAAAATAAAAATATATATATATTAATTCTAATGGAAAAAATAGCTCATAAAAATTATATAATTAATGCAAAGTATCATAAAAAATGTAAAAAATTCTAAATAATAATCAGAAAACATTATAGAACAAAATATATTTGATTGGTTATCCTGGGAAAAAGTAAAGTAAAATTTTAAGGCTTCGCCCGTTTTCGGGCGGGAGGAAGCTAAGTGTGACTATTTTACGAAGAAGCCCAGAGGGTTAAGCAACCGGCCCCTGTAGTCAAATTAGACTTGACCCTCCCTTCGCCAGCAATACATTTTTCTATGAGCCTCCAGAATGATTGTGAAAAAAGTCATGACCCTCCCCGATAATTTATTGATTACTTCTGTAGGCTACTGGTTTGCGCTTGGCAAAGATGTTCAGATAGCCATTGTTTTTTTTACAACCATGATAAACTCCTGCTTTCAAATCTTTGTAGGGCTGTAACGATAGACCAAACCTACGATTCGGTTCGTATCACAATTTTTGAAAAAAATCAAAATCAAAATTTTTGAACGATTTGGTTTCAGTGCTGATGCGGTGGTGACACGTTCATGTCACATGTAAGGGTGGCGCTGCCAATAAAGCAGAGAGAAATGCACATTTCATGCGGATTACATAAGCAGAGAGCAGTCTGTTTTCTTTCGTTTTGAATGGTTCTGTTTAAAAGTAGACATTTCAAGCTTTCTATATATGTCTCAGGTCTGTGAGGCAATAGGCTACCTTATACGCTGAGTTTCGGTTCATTAATGAGAGGAGCTCCAGTTCACGCGCCGGCGCCTCCGTGTCATGATTATCTATTGTCTGCTATATTTACTTCTTATTTATTAAATTCAGGCATTAAAACGAAATTCACTTTAAAGAAAGGCTTTGTGCTTTCTGTTTGAGGTCACTGTGAAAGTTTTAAAGACGCTTTCAGAGCAGTCACGTCCGTAACACTGTTTTTTTCCACAAAAAAAAAGAATATTTTATGTTCTGTGGAGGCCGACCCTTCTTCATCCGGTGGGTATATTACTTTTGTTTTGCGCAGTGTAATTCATAGAATTACTAAAAAATATTTTGCCACCTAAAAGTTAAAGATTTTTTGTGTCACGTTACATGTGTATTTCCCTCATATTAAATATAAAACTCGTGTAGACTGATATTTTTCTAATGTCTGGACTCATTTATTAAGGGCTTATGGATATATAAACAGACATTTCACTATATTGGTATTAAATGCATTTTCTGAGGATTTATATTTCAAGTTTTGGCTGCAAATGTCATGTCCATAACGCTGGAATTGCCCAATTTTAAAGAATTTATCCTCAACTAGTTTTTTGGTGTAGGTCTACATATTTTATTATGTTAACTTCAAATAATACTAATAGTAATTTAAAGATGTGGTAGCCCTACATCTTATACATCACACTCCACTGTTATGGTGGCAATTTCAGTAGATTTACTCAATTGAGCATCAGCGTCAGTTCTGGCAGGCCAGGTAGTCAAGACGCTGCTAATGCTATTTGCTAACAACACTGTCCTGTCAGCTGATCTGCTCCAGCTGAGCTGCATTAGCTGGTTAACTCCCCTCGCTGCTCAATGGCCAAGCTCAAACAAGGCGCCCTATTTAAAGCACATTCAGTTTGATCATACATGTTTGCTGCTCGCTTCTGCTGATCTGTACGCTGGTAAAAAGCTGTTTAATTCCTTCATCTAGCTTGTTTCTCAGAAGGTGGCTTAGTCATCTCTTCATAGCACTTACACTATAACCGTCAAAACAGTCCAAAGACAGATAATTCTAGGTAACAGCATGTTTTAGCTATTGCAGTCTTGAATAGTCATTTCAGTAATTAATAATAATTTTTACCATAATATAAATTGCTAAATTAGGGTGGCTCAGACGACACCGTTCGAGACACTCAATTTCTGTTTTGGGGGGGATAGCTCATCTAGTCAAATAACATGAGCTTGCTGCTGCTGCTTCCCCTCATGCTGATAATGCTGTCCCTATATGCGGCTGCTATCTCCTCATACTGCTGCTGTCCCCTGATTCTGCTAACTCATGGGTGGTCAGGATTCATCTGATCAGAACATATTGCAAATTATCCGTATATATTCGTAGATTACTAAGCATATAAATTGTTAAAATAAAATCATCCTCTGTATCTCAGAGGATTGCCAGGTGTGGTTTTGTTTGGGGGGGATATTTTGGCTCTCACAGTCCTAAACTGTGTGAGCGTTCCCTAATGCTGCTGCTGTCCTCTGACTCTCTGCTATTTCATGGTGCTCATGAAAGGTCAGAGGACTCCCTGAACAGAGCCATACCGCCAAAATTCAATTCAGGAACATCAACTTGTTTGCAATCTATTCAATAAAAATTCTTAAATTATTTTTATTGTCTGTGTGTTCTTGACTTAATGAACCTGACAGAACTAACATTGTTGTGGAAACACAATAATCATGGAAACTAAAATATGGTAGTATCGCGAGCTACAGCGCACATTCTATCAGCTGCAGTTCTGGCGCCTCAGTCCCAATACTGTAAAACTCGACGTACATTCACATCACATGTTAACGCAGCGCTAGAGTTACACTCACAGGACACTGTGCACTTATTCGCAATCACAAAACTTCATTATTTGCTCGTGCTTTAAAGCTTTGCCGGGTAAACATTTCATTGGCATTCTGTTCTGACATGATGCACTTTTTCTTTTGCGCGCGCACTGTCAAACAGCACCAAACTGGAGTTTTGTTGGGTCAGACCCATCTGATAGCGATGGGGGGCCGAGACTGAGAGAGCTACATGGATCTACATGGAAAAAATATGCACCAAACAAGCCACTTTGAATTTTTGCTGTTTTCATGGAAAGTTGGATGACTCTCCCCTAAACAGAGAATAAAAAGACATGACCCTCCCCTATTTTCCTCCGGTGGTCCATTCCAGAAATACTGAACGGTCCCTAAGAATATTGTCTTATGTGGATCCATGTACTTTAAATGTGTTTTCTGATCATTCAGATGCTCTTTCAATAATTAACACTCTGAACCACAATGTGGATCTTATGTACGTTCTTTGTTTTATTTGGAAAAATTATTTAATAAAATATATACATTTAAAATATTTATATATAAAATATATTAATATCAGTAATCAAATGAAAAAAATACAAAAATAAGATTTTTTGATTTAATTTACACTGTAAATAAAACAAAGACACTGTAATATGTTTTACAAGAAAATCCCATTTCAGTCTTTCACAGAGTTATTTGCCGTGTCTTTCTAATTTACTTCTGAATGAAATTTGGTACGAAAATAATTTTATTGTTGAAGACGGCCACAGGAATGAGAGCATTGCTGGACACCGTGGTGGAGGCTTTACCGCAGGTACACACACTCTCTCTCTCAAACACACACACACACACTCACTCCATGCGCACACACACACTTACACATGTAATGTTTGTTGAGAAAACTCTGGGATGGTCTGGTACGTTGGAAGTCAGAGATTTGTGGAAGAGAAAATGAATCCTCGTCTTGAGTCTCTGAGCTCTATGAAAAAGTTCACGCCGGGCGTGTTTGTGTTGTACCATTCCTACCACACGGGGACGTGATTCTATTACTCTTCTCTTCTGGCGTTTGTTTTCTATATTTTGAACAGGAGGCCTGTATGGGTCTGCAACTGTTTTACAATGATCAGCATGATGGGGAGATCTGTATGAATCTGCTACCTCATCATAATGCTCATTTCCTGGAGCAGGGAAATATACTATAGTCTATATACTATAGGTGGCTCTAATGAATTCTGAAAACTTTTTTGGTTAATTATGGAATTCCCTGTTCTGATATTAATGTTTGTGTTTTCTCTATTTACAGGACGGACCGGTAGAGCTGTGTTCTTCTGTCCGCTCATGGGCACGGGGACGTGCTGAAGTGTTGCTAAGTGCAAAATTAAAGTGTGTGAAATCAGGTGTAACACTTGTGTGTCTGATTTTCAGACGGGGTGCCATTCTCTGTCTAGATCTACCAACAAAACTATCCATAATGGTAGAACTATTCTTGTGTTTTTTGTACTTTTTGGTTGTCTTTTATATATATATATATATATATATATATATATATATATATATATATATTTTTTTTTTTTTTTTAAATAAACAAAAAAGGAACAAAAACAATAAAATGAAATGGCCAGTGTGTTCAAGCCGTTCACAACGTTTCGGTATATAAATAATACCTTCCTCAGGCTGACTTGAACTTTAGAAAAAACTAATTTATATGAAAAACGTACATATAGACTATAATATGTACAGAATATATATATATATATATATATATATATATATATATATATATATATATATATATATATAATCTTATACAATAAAGTGAACAAGGTCAGTGTAACTCTGTTTAAAGTGGAGGAGCGGAGAGGCTGCGACCGGTCGCTGTCTGTGAAGAGCAGAGGATGAGAGTGCGCTCGAATGCCTCCCTTTATAATCGAGCTCTTAGAAAAAAAAGGTTTTCTCTTTTGGAACAATAATCAATTTAACACCTTTCCAAATGAGATAGCTTAAAAACTGAACAACGAAAGGTAAGTCAACATTCATATAACTAAGTGTGCAATCATGTTAGTAGAGGTAATTCCTTATTAGACTAAGAAATTAATATCATTTGTTTATGAGTGTAAGTCAACATCTGATGACGTCATACCTGCTATAATAACAAACTATAATACTGTTAAACATATTCATAGACATGAGTGAAAATTCTGGAAATTAATAAAATATTAAATAAAACAACATTGAAACGTGTATTGAGTTAACTTCTGCGACCACATCGTTTTGGGATGTTATCGTTATATATATATATATATATGTGTGTGTGTGTGTGTCATCAGTGAATCCAAAAAGGGTATATGAAAATATTTTCCAAACAATGTATGAAAAAGATATACATATGTATATGTAGCCGGTCTGGACGCGCGCATGTGTCTCTCGCCACGTCTCAGCAACCCCTATGTGTTGTGCTGTGTTGTGTTGTGTGTTGTGTTGTGTTGTGTTGTGTTGTGTTGTGTTGTGTTGAAGCGAGTTCACACTATACAGACAGACAAATTACAATTTCTCATTTACAGTAAAAAAATAATATCACATCAGATACAACATTGCCATATAGAAAACGTCTTCTACATGAGACCTCATTTGATGCAATCAACAGCCAGTGAATGAATATAAAAATCATATATATTGATGCTGTGTGTAATGCATCAACCACTTATTCAAATTAAACTCATTTAATACACCGTTTCAATCACCCACATTTCATTTCATTTATACATAGAACCAATTATATTTTGAACACAATGAAATCACAAAAACACATCAGAATATATAACCAAACCTGCATGAGTTTGGAAATGCCGTTAAATCGCTGCATATAATCAAGGTTGAGTAATCAAGCCTGCTCCTGCCTAATATTAGCAGCTGGCTAACCTTTACACTAACATACGCCACACTGCGTTCACTCGGTTAAATTCCACTTCCGCAGATAAAACGGCTTTGAAGGAAAGATAACTCACATGCATACTCATTTACATCTTAACAGAACACTGATCAATTAATTAGTGGCTTTTCCCACTTTTAACACACTTTTCAACAGGAGTGAAGGAAACGCATCAGACCTCCCGCGGACTGAAGCACGAGCGCGCCGATGACGTCACAACAGCGACGAACGCACAGCTCATTAAGAAATAATATACGTTTTTCCTTTTTCTCTTCTCACATATGCATATTAATTTCCAACAGAAACCATAAGGATTTTGTGTGAATAAAAAAAATAAAACAAGTTATAAATCAATACTCGTTACACATATTAATTATTTTAAGTAAGTATCTTTGTTCCCAATACTCTTTTTAAGAAAATATATATATAAAAGTAGGGTCAATATGTGGCTATATGGAAGATGCGTGTGCTGCGAGTCGAGACACTGAAACACCGGCGGATCACGAGCTGAACGCGTGTGAATCAACAGTGCCGCGCTTCGCTCTGAAACACACAGCGCATCGAGTCATTCACTGAAATCACAGACTTAGCCACTTCATAATCACACTAGCCATGTCGTGCGCGCTTCAGGATTTATATCGATTCATCGTGCAGTCCTCATGAGAAGGGATTCCTCTTTATATTACTTTACTAACTATACATGATAATATAGTCAGCATTTTAGTTTTTTATTAAAAATTTAAGTAGACTAGTGTGATCAACAGTGCCAATTTTCTTCAGATTTATTTAATATTTCCAAAATTATTCAAAAATAATGTTTTTTTTTACTCAAATAATGAGATGTCAAATAAATGAGGCTTACGATTAATCAGATGCAAACAGAAATATAAAACCAGTCCTAATTGAAAGAGAACAAGTTGACAAACAGATTGAATCCAATATTGGGTGAAAATATAGTATAATGAGAGATTTATAAGCTATTTTTATAGTCCGGTCATTTTTGACCGGGAACACCAAAGGTGTAATAGGGTTTTGAACACAACACAAGGGTTAAAACAGCCTGTCCTCTGGTGAAAGAGGCTCAAAATGCAAATTCAGGGCAGATCTGAAATGCTCCAGACAATAATGATCCGGCTGAAGTGACTAGTGAACGTGCGGCGCCCGGTCCGAGCGCTAAAAGGTCCGCGCTGACTGATATCGCAGAGCAGTTGCATCCAGGTTGTAGTGTTGATATCACTGAGACTGTTGCTCAAATATCTGATGCCGGACAGAGTGGAACAAACGGCAGTGTGCAGGCTATTGTTGAGTTAGAGCAATCCAGACAACAAGATGGGCCTAAAGTGAGTGATGGTTCGAATGAGACGCAGGCATCAAGTACTAATGTGTCTGACAATGATATTTCAAAGGACAGTGATTGTTCAGATTCGATTGCTGATGAATTGTCTGAAACTAATTCACAGGAAAGTACTGTTGGGAAATTTGCAAAGTCTCGTTATTATACTGTGGAACAACTTAATGACTTTTTAAATGCTACAAAATATCAGAGAAAGCCACAGATTGAAAAGGCTTTTTATTGAGTCGTCTCTAATCGCTATGAAGAAAGCCACTTTAGAGGAACTAGATCAGCCTAGGCCAGCCATTCCCAAACTGTGGTCCGCGGACCACTAGTGGTCCGTGAGGGTACTGCAGGTGGTCCGTGGAAAGGCAAAATAAAATAATATTTTTTTTACCTTCATTTTACCAGGAAATTCCCATTTAAAAAAAAAAAAAGAAAAGTAAAAAGAATATGTAGGCCTATATTGATATAACATTTTAATTAAATTGTCAAGTTATTGTGTGATTACTAAAATAGCCTAGTGGTGTTCGGCCGTGACATTCGAGTCCAGTGCCGTTAGAACCACAACATGGATCGGTGGATAGCAACAGGTTCTCTGAAGAGAAAAGGGCAGAGGCAAATATGTTCTCATTATCACATCACACGCATAGCCTTTAATGGTGCGTTCACACCGGACGAAATTTCGCTTCAAACTTTTGTTTTGACGCGCGAATTGATACAAAGTGGTCAAGCGTATCACTAGACGCGGCAGGCGCGAATTTCACATAATCCCTTTTTGAATTTGACGCGCACAGTTAGGCATAGGCAGTTTATATGAAACGAAATGTTTATAAATGGAATGAATAAGGCCTGTTATTATTTTAATTTCCAGTTAGTTTCTTGATCTCGCGTTTCTGAAATGTTTTGCAGATGTGCTGTTAAGTGGACAAACTTTTTGAGGACTTGTAAAACTCTGAAGATTAATAATCCCCTAAAATCGCCAAAGGTTTTGAAATGTTGACTATATTCCAGTGTTCTTATTACTGTATAGATTTCATACTAAATTGCTATGGAAATAAGCCTGTTGTTCAAATGAACCTGATTATGCCCTTGGGCGCTTGAGTAGCCTAAATAAATAAATTAAATATGTGGCAGCCGTTGTGTGCAGTAAACTTTCCTTTAACAAGCCTGTTGTTCTGATGTGATGACCAATGATAGCTTTATAACTAGTAAGCCTATTTAGAGGTGCAGATTAATTCAGGTAGGACTGTATATTTTATTATGTGTATTATGAGGTGGTCCGCGAAAATTCTTGATTACAAATAGTGGTCCACACACTCAAAAAGTTTGAGAACCCCTGGCCTAGGCGCTATCGACTTAAAAAGTTTATGAGCGCTGTCAGAAAAAGTCCAATAATTCAACTAATCCAATAAGGCTTTTAGAGTAAATGGTTAGTTATATTTCTCATAAAGCAGTACACATGATTTTCTGCTTATCTGTGTTTAAAATGTTTAAAAATATTTCATAGGTGATATCTGAGACAGAAGAACAGGCCAAGGGTTTTGTCAGCTATGAGGCAGATGATGGATCAGAGAAGGTGATGTGTGTGTGTGTGTGTGTGTGTGTGTGTAACCTAGAAAGGGTTTGCCTAAGGTAAGAGCCTCTGCCCAACAGAGTTTAGGTCCACACTAGTTTAACTCCGCTGTTTGAAATGGTCATATTCACAATAGCTAGACATGTAATCATTTCTATGAGCACTCAGCTAATATGTGCCATATTTAGAGAAGTCTCAGCAGATTTTTATAACAAGGAATTAGGCTCAATATTCTTCTCTTTTCCAACAGAATTGCAAACATGACGTAATCTCCTCGGCAGTATCAAGCTTGGATAAATGTAACGGCTGTAGTGGACCCTTTTCTGCTTTCAAGTGGATTGGTGTAAGGTGTACGGGTAAGTATTTTGTTCTTATAAGTCATATATTTTCTTTTTTTAATATAAGACTCTCCATTTCTCTGCCTGTGTCACACTTTCTCAGTGTCTGCCTTAAGTTTTGTTTTATGCTCTATAATTCATCTGTTAAGTAGTATTTCTTTTTCTCTCATCTTTCTTATTTCTTATTGTTACTTTCATTCACACTGATTATACACTCTTATGCCATTTATCACATTTCAAATGATCTTTTTCCTTTTCCTGGACCACTTTCTTTTACCCTCAATATATTTGATCACTCCCTCCATCCTGTTTTTCTAGTAACATTCTCTAATTTATTTCTCTAAAATAAATAAAAGGAAAGATTGACAGTATAGATTATTTCTGTCCATCCATCATAATTTAATTTACACTACCTCTAAGACTGCTAATTTAACATTTTCTCTTCCGTCTTTATCGCACATATTTTCTCCATCATTACCTCTAGCTTTTGTCTTCTATCCATCTATCTGTCATATCATCATTAACACACTCTGCCTCTATGGACCGATCTGTCATGATTCTGCCTTTGTGTACCAGATCTTCTCTTGTCTTGAGGCAGGATCATGACAGACCCATGTTTTATGTGTAAGCACATGGCCATTTGTTTGGGCTGTGTGCTTGCGTTGTCTGGTCACGTAACCCCGCCCACTTGTTACCCTCGTTTAGTCATCATTGCTTTACCCTTGTCACCTGTTTCCCTCATTAGTTTGCTCCCTATTTAATCCCCTCATGTTTTCTGTCCTGGGTCGGTACATTGTCTAACTTAGTGTGTGATACATTTCATGTTAAAACGCTGTGAGTACTTTGTCTGAAACCTGTTTAATCAGAGTTGTGAGTTTGTTTCCTGTCATCGTCAAGTCAAAGTCTAGTCGTTGTTTATTTTCTTGTCTTAGTCAAAGTTACCTCTCCTCAGTCCTGTTTTGCCCCCTCGTGGGTTTTGTTTTCTGTTTTGTGTCTAAATAAACCTTTAGTGTCTGCATACCCTCTGCTTTTGGGTTCATTCCTGCCACCCACATAACACGATCACTTTCTTTACAACTATAGTTTATTTCCTCTTTTCTTTTTTCACATTCTGTCCATTTTTCCATCACGTCTGCAACAGCTTTTCTTAATTCTTTAAATGATATTAAAGAAAAGTATCGAGTGAATCACATCAAACGACCATATGTTTATTTTATCCTCTGTCTAGTTTGCTCCTGCTTTCGGTATAAAAGTTGCTATGTTAAGCACGTGAAGCCCAAACCTGACCCTCCGGTAAGTGTATTTGATCAAATTCTCTCTAAATGAATTGATTAACCCAAAAATTAACATTTACCGTATTTTCCGGACTATAAGTCGCACGTTTTTCCATAGTTTGGCTGGTCCTGCGACTTATAGTCAGGTGCGACTTATATATCAAAATTAATTCAGACTGAGATGAACCAAGAGAAAACATTACCGTCTACAGCCGCGAGAGGGCGCTCTAGTTGGCGGAGTTGTTCAGGAGCGACACCTATAATGAAGAAAATGATGTGGAATGAGATCGCGGGAGCTTGGTGAACTTGTTTATTGGTAACTTGCTTGTTGGGCTCGCTGGCTTATGTTAATTTAGCCTATTCAGCCTCCCAGGTATATGTTCTTTATGCTATTGTGTAGCTGAATAACTGTTAATGTGTTGCGTTAACATACCGTCAGCCTGTTGTTCTGTGTAGTTGAATAACTTGCCTTTCCTGATTAAATGTCTGTTCTTGGTCTTGGATTTTGTGAAATAAATTTCGAAATAAATGCGACTTATAGTCCAGTGCGACTTATATATGTTTTTTCCTCTTCATGACGCATTTTTTGACTGATGCGACTTATACTCCGGAGCGACTTATAGTCTGAAAAATAGGGTACTAATTATTTCCTATTATGGCTTGTACATTGCAGGGCTTTGATGGCAAAAACTGTACAGTACAAAGTGGGCTGAACTTATTTCCCACACAGCACTGATTATTTTAAGTGAGGCACACTTCAACAAACCATCCACCATCCCATTCACAGAGGATGTTCAGTGTCTTCACCAGCATCTTGAAAAGGTTGCAGATTCAGCATCTGAGAACTTGAAAAACACCCAATCAGCACAAGCCTATGGGGAACTTTCCAGAGCAACACTGGCCAATCAGCACAAGCCTATGGGGAACTTTCCAGAGCAACACTGGCCAATCAGCACAAGCCTATGGGGAACTTTCCAGAGCAACACTGGCCAATCAGCACAAGCCTATGGGGAACTTTCCAGAGCAACACTGGCCAATCAGCACAAGCCTATGGGGAACTTTCCAGAGCAACACTGGCCAATCAGCACAAGCCTATGGGGAACTTTCCAGAGCAACACTGGCCAATCAGCACAAGCCTATGGGGAACTTTCCAGAGCAACACTGGCCAATCAGCACAAGCCTATGGGGAACTTTCCAGAGCAACACTGGCCAATCAGCACAAGCCTATGGGGAACTTTCCAGAGCAACACTGGCCAATCAGCACAAGCCTATGGGGAACTTTCCAGAGCAACACTGGCCAATCAGCACAAGCCTACGGGGAACTTTCCAGAGCAACACTGGCCAATCAGCACAAGCCTACGGGGAACTTTCCAGAGCAACACTGGCCAATCAGCACAAGCCTACGGGGAACTTTCCAGAGCAACACTGGCCAATCAGCACAAGCCTACGGGGAACTTTCCAGAGCAACACTGGCCAATCAGCAGAAGCCTACGGGGAACTTTCCAGAGCAACACTGGCCAATCAGCAGAAGCCTATGGGGAACTTTCCAGAGCAACACTGGCCAATCAGCACAAGCCTATGGGGAACTTTCCAGAGCAACACTGACCAATCAGCACAAGCCTATGGGGAACTTTCCAGAGCAACACTGGCCAATCAGCAGAAGCCTATGGGGAACTTTCCAGAGCAACACTGGCCAATCAGCACAAGCCTATGGGGAACTTTCCAGAGCAACACTGGCCAATCAGCACAAGCCTATGGGGAACTTTCCAGAGCAACACTGGCCAATCAGCAGAAGCCTATGGGGAACTTTCCAGAGCAACACTGGCCAATCAGCAGAAGCCTATGGGGAACTTTCCAGAGCAACACTGGCCAATCAGCAGAAGCCTATGGGGAACTTTCCAGAGCAACACTGGCCAATCAGCACAAGCCTATGGGGAACTTTCCAGAGCAACACTGGCCAATCAGCACAAGCCTATGGGGAACTTTCCAGAGCAACACTGGCCAATCAGCAGAAGCCTATGGGGAACTTTCCAGAGCAACACTGGCCAATCAGCAGAAGCCTATGGGGAACTTTCCAGAGCAACACTGGCAAAAGTAATTATTTTCAACCGAAGACGTGGAGGAAAGGTTGCTAAGATTAATCTAAAACACTTCCTTGAAAGGGACACAGCTCCCCTCCATGCGGATGTTGCTGCTGGCCTAACAAAATTCGGGGAAAAAACTCTGTGCACATTTTAGACGGGTTGAGATTAGGGGTAAAAGGGGTCGAAAAGTTGCAGTTTTGCTATCGCCAGACATGGTTGATGCCTTAACACACCTTGTTAGCCGAAGAAAAGAGTGTGGAGTTCCTGAAGAGAATACATTCCTCTTTGGGAGACCAAGTTGTTTGACTCCTTATCGAGGACAAGACTGTCTGAGGGTTTACGCCAATGAGTGCGGAGCAAATAAACCTGAATTCCTCAAATCAACACAACTGCGAAAGCATGTTGCAACTCGGTCTTAGGTGTTAAACTTAAAAATTCACGAGCTCGACCAAGTTGCAGACTTTCTGAGCCATGATATTCGTGTGCACCGAGAGTACTATCGACTTCCAGAGGCCACAACACAGTTAGCCAAGAGATCAAAACTCTTACTTGCACTGGAGAAAGGCACCCTTGCAAATCTTCAGGGGAAAACACTTGAAGAAACTGAAATCAAAGGTATGCAGGATAATCCTTTAGACCTTAGATCAGGGTTCTCCAACCCTGCTCCCACAGTAATTATCAAGCAACCCTGAACACCTTGATTAACTGATTTAGGTGGATTTGATTGAGGTCAGAGCTGAAATCTTCAGGACGTTAGCTCTCCAGGAACAGGGATGGAGACCTCTGCCTTAAAGGGATGCTCCACTTTAAAATGAAAATTCTGTCATCATATACTCACCCTCATGTTGTTTCAAACCTGTATGAATTTCTTTCTTCTGCTGAACACAAAGGAAGATTTTTAGAAGAATGTCAGTAACCAGACAGTTTCTGGTCTCATTGACTTCCATAGTATGAAAAAAATATATTATGGAAGTCAATGAGGCCTGTTCTTTCTCCAGGCCCAGAAAACACCTCAGACCCCAGAGGGTTAAGTGGTTCATTCATCACAAATAAAGTATGTTCCAAATTAGTGAAATAATGAGATTAGTCAAGTCAAGTCAAGTCATCTTCATTTATATAGCGCTTTTAACAATGTAGATTGTTTCAAAGCAGCTTTACAGAGATAAGCGTATAATTTAAGGTAACAGAGATTGTTTCGGCTTTACAGCAGAGTTAAGTTATTTCCATCTAAAGTTAGTTTTGATTTATTTGCTTCCGTCGCAACGATCATTTGTTATTAAATTAGGGGCCGCTAAGACGACACCATTCCCTCTACACAGACTTTAAACGCGAACCTGTGAGAAACACCGATGGCGTTCACATGCGCATTTAGAATGGGTTCTATAGTTATGTGCGTTTGAATATACGCAGGTTTGGAATTAGCTACAAGCCAAGCCTAAACAAAGTACTTGTCTTTCCCTATAAATTTTGATAAAGAATTTTATTTTATTTTGTTGCTTTGGGGTAGGAACGCGAAACGGATTTTCCCGACAACGCCTTATCTGTAGAGTGGTAGTGGGATCCTCCATAGATTACAAAATACATGGTAAACACAGTCAACTTAACTACTATTCCCCGTCAGCCGCAGTCTGTCCTAACAAATGATGTAGATAATTCCTCTAACACACCAATAATAGCCCTACTGAGCATCAGGTCTTTAGCAGGAAAATCATTTTTAATCAATGATCTTATTATCAAACATAAACTTGATTTTATGTTTTTAACTGAAACATGGTTGGACCACAGTAACAATGCGGCTGTTCTCATTGAGTCGACAATTATCATATGGTAGTTTTGCTTCTTTTGAATATGTAGCTCTTCAGCTAAAGTCCTCCCCTCAAGCTATATTTCTAAATATCTACAGGCCACCTAGATATTGTGCAGCTTTCTTTGATAACCTTTCTAAACTGCTGTCTATGATCTGTATTGACTTTGACTGTGTGATTATCGGTGGCGATATTAACATTCATGTTGATGACCTTCAGGACAGAGAGACCAAAGAACTGTACTGTGTTTTTGAGAATTATGGGCTAACTCAGCATGTAGCTGAGCCCATTCACACTAAGGGTCACACTCTGGACTTGATTATATCCAAGGGTTTGAATATTTCCGAGGTTGTAGTGACAGAGGTTGCTCTCTCTGATCATTCCTGTGTTTTCTTCAATGCTGCCATTTCTGTGTGCAACCATGTTCAAACAAAGATAGTAAGAAAACGATATATCACTGAAAGCACAACCCAGTAAACAATTACCGCCTTTCAACGTTGAAATATGGTTGAAAATAAGTCAGTCCGCCTTGGTCTGGTTTACGACATGATTTCAACTAAGTAGTTTCGGCCGGACTGTTTGACTACGTGTTTAACTGATAGTCTAAGACAGCTAGGATAGTCTGTTATACATGTTAAAACAATGGAGAAAACAAACTACCAAACCATGTTCATTATTATCTCAAATAAATTTAAAGAGTTTTACATATTCCGTCAAAGTTATAAAAAAATACATGAAACTGTACGTGCAATGAGGATTCATACTTGGAAAGAATTACCACACCCCCGCTGGCTGCACCATTAAAGTTAGTTGCCAACCGCCATAAAACCGAAAGAAGCAATGAGGCGCGCGCGTACGTTCAGCAGAGGAAGTGCATGCTCTGTATTTGTCCACCCATCATCAAGCCAACCGCCAGAAAGCTCTTCACGCCAGAAAGCAGCTGTGTAAAGCAAGTAGCTATGACAAAATAATTAGCTATGATGGCAAAATAAGTGTAACATTATAAACGTTTACTTTATTTCAACCAAACCTGACCTTTTTAATTGTAAACGTACTAGCTAGACATTATGCGGCTAGCTACCACGTGTACACACCACACCGATGGACAGTTAGCTATAGCTATCTGTGTGAAATTCCCAAAATGCGGATATTAATAAGCCATTAAGGTTTAACTGTTTGTGATTTATTTTTTAGTTATGTTACATCGTAGATAGCCAGATTAATTAATTTCAGCTTTGTTTAGGCTATTTCTAAACTTGCGCTTACCTCAGCTAGCTAGCTTGCCTATCTGACACAATTTTGCCGTACGGCTAAACACGTGGTCCGTTTCGTGTTTTTTCTTCTAGCTAGCAAGCACGAACTTCACGAACAGTCATCAAACTTCAGGGAATGGTTGGAAAAATGAGTTTTCTGTCATTTAAGTTGCTGTAATGCTTCTGGTTTTGGAATTTCTTTTAACAACCACAGGACAAAATGCAATGCTGCTCCAGTTACCTGCACCCCCAGAACTGGCTAACACCGCCATTAGACAAGTCCTGCATCTTCAGACAGTTTTTATTTATTCTACTTTACTTGCTCACAATGCAAATGGAATATAAAGTATTTTTAAGTCTGGGCTCAAAACAAAGTCTTTCAACCTTCCTGTTCCTTTTTCAGTTTCTGGATGTTCTCGTCCAACACTTCACCGTTCACCCACAAGGTCTGAATCATCAGAAGCATTTAGTCCAGAGTCAGCCAGTAAGTCAGTCAGTAAACATTTTTTTTACAACCCTCTACATACACCTTGGCAATAGAATCGCCATTAGCTAGTACATTTTTTCATGTCCATCATCAGTTGCATTCTTCATAGTTGTCAATTCTCCTACCTCAATTATTGCAGGAGCAGCTGTCTTTAAAAACGATTTCAATGAGCTTCACCGCGCTTCTTTTTTTTTTTTCAGGATCTAGGCGTTCTCGCACACCTCAGCGTGGAGTTCGCAGGCCATCACAGTCCAGGAGCAGAAAAGGTCCATAAGTTGGATTCTTCATAGTTTTTAAAGACAGCTGCTCCTGCAATAATGTCAATAAGTGAGGTAAGAGAATTAACAACTATTCCAATGAGCTTCAACGCTGTTTTGTTTTTTGTTTTGTTTTCTTCAGGATCTAGGTGTTCTCTCACACCTCAGCGACGAGTTCGAAGGCCATCACCCTTGACAGAATATGTTCTTCTAGCAACACGGCCTAAACGTGCCATTCTCTCCAAGATCCCTGCAGAATCCACCCTGTGCATGGATGCTGAAACCTGGTCCCATCTGACACGGTGTCCCATCGCTTGCAGTTCACCCTTCATCATTCTATAGCCTATATGCGGCATCTTCAATTTAACTGAGCGCACAAGATTGTCCAGCTCCTCATCTGTGAGATTGCTGTATGATCCCGTAACTGATAGTCCATACTCACGCATCCGCCGCTACACTGTCCTTTTGCAGACACCCAGGAGCTTAGCTACACAGGGGATGGGCAACTGCATGTCGATTAGGTTTTCAAGACATTCTTTAGAAATTACAAGCTTTGGCTGTTCCCTATCACCACGCAGAACCTCTGCATAGGTAGCAGCTGGATAACTCTCCTCTTGTAAACTTATGATGTTTCAAGTTTGGTATTGTAACAGTACATTCTTAATTACTAAATACTTCATTATGTTCTTTAGACTACCAGTTCCGAAAAAGTTGAAGTTGGCCTTCTCAATGTTACTGAGGACTGCGGAAGCAGCCAAGCACTACTGGCAAAGGAGATAGTCGATATTGCTGTTGTGCTGGAAGAGAACATCATCATACGTGAGCTAGGAGATGTTGCTAATGCCTTTTCCTCACTCATGGGTCTTCTTTACTGTCTTGACATAGACTATCCCAAGGGACTGAAGTACACATTTGAGATGATTCAAAAAGATTTCATGGGCATCGGCAGTGGCAATTGTTCTGCAAAAGTTCATGGATTCCGCAACAAGTTGCTTCAAGGCAAAGTTGGCCAAGTTAATAGCAGCAGTGTTCAGTAAAGAGTACATCACACCACCATCTCCATATATGTATCACATGGTTAGAAAACTAAACAAAAAGAAAGAGGCCTGTAAAAGTTAGTCGAAAGTTTAATGCAGAGGTTCTAAAAATGTTAGTAGAATGACATTGTGTTCAGTTAATCTGCTCAGATAACCTGCTACCAAAATGTTTGTGCAATTTAACTACAGCAATGGTAAGCCAGTAAGCTTATTTCACAACTTAAAGGCAGATTTTTATATTACTATAGGGATCTCCCAGTCACGTGACCCCTAGCCGTGTGTCAGCCATTTTGACGGTATACATCCGTCAGCTACTCACATTGGCTATACTGTCTATGGACTGTCTAATGGCAATATATCTATTATTAGGGGTGGGTAATATATTAGGGAGTATATAATAATATAATTATTAGTATAATTGTTTTATAATTAGCCTAAATATTGCAATACTTTGCGCTACAGTATTGATATAATTGCGTGCGCAAAATATCTCGATACTGAACAGAATCGAGTTTTCCCCCACCACTATTATTAGCTTCAGCTAACTCTTCACGTCATCGCACTTATTAGCATCACAAAAATATATATCAAGTATACAAGAGGAAGATAGGAATCATAGATCCATATGAAGCACCGCAAGTTCTTTTTACAGGCATTTAATGTGTAGAAAAACTTCCTGACATTGAGTTCGGTGACATTTACAGCTGACGTTACCTTATTCACTTCCCATCACGCTACACCAGAGCTTCATTAAAAGCATACAAAAGCAGGCTATCGGTTGTCATGGACATGTTACAAAAACTGAATAAAAAGTCAAGTAACCTTGTATAATTTCATCTCAACTTTATTGTATATTTTACATGCACTTTTATTATTGGTTTACATTTTTCTTCTTGTACCTTATATCACAAACAGTTGGAAGCCAAGCACCACCATCAGCGTTTTGCCTGTATATTGCCGCCAACCACTTGTTTCTCCGTTTTGTTTCTTTTGGGATACGGTATAAAGATAGGCCTATTCCTTTTGTATGATCACGTATCTGATCGCATCCAACTGCACAGCATCGCTCGGGCATGATAGAATATCGCGACGAGCTGCAGTATCAATGTAGTTTATACCAGAGCCCGTCTCTGTTTATACTGTCTATGAGTATCACCGGCGGTTTAGCATTTTCTATTCCGTCAAAATGGCTGCTCCAAATGGCGTGACGTCACGCGGGATGTCCCTATATTTACAGTTCTTTTGTGTACTAGAGCTCATTTGCATGCATTTTTTTAGATAAATGTTCCTGTAACATGTTGTGAAATGTCAGTTTTCAGCTTGCAATTAATTACAACACATTTAAGCCAGTAAGCTTTTGTATTTCACAACTTCAAGGCTGTAAGATGTTTTTCCATGTTTACAGTTATGTACCAGAGTTTACATAATTTTTTTTTTTTTAGATAAATGTTTATGTAACATTATGAAATGTCAATTTTAAGCTACTTTTACCAAAACGCTTGCAATTAACTACAGCACTTTTAAGCCAGTAAGCTTTTATATTTCACAACTTCAAGGCTGTAAGATTATATTTCTATATTTACAGTTTTATGTACTAAAGTTTGCATACATTTTTTTGAGATAAATGTTCATGTTTACAGAAATGTTAATAGGAAATGTTAACGTTTAGCTATGTGCTTTAATGGTAAGGTGTTTTAAGTACATTAATATTAAGAAGGATTTTGTCTGTTTTGAAATCAAATAAAATAGCATTCTGCATGTTCTTCTATGCCAATGAATCATTTTTATGTAGTACTATTAGAAAATAGAAAATTAGGGTTGTGTGGGAAAATTACGCAGTTAAGTGTGTTGAATGCACTTAACATTCCAACTAAAATGAACTATTCTTGAAAAAGTAACCTGGCTGCCTTAAAAAAAAAAGTGAATTCAACAAAATGAATAGTTTAGCCAATTTTGATATTGTTTGCACAACTAATAATTATAAACTGACTCAACAAGATGCTTAGTGTAAACAACTCCAGATAGCAGAAAAGTTTGTTGGCGTCACTAATTCTGTCAGGACCACTACCGTCAAATATGGTTGACAATTTGCATACAGTTTGGATTGGTGGTATGGTTCCGTTCTGGGCGAGAACTCCCTGCGCATCCGTGCAGCCTAGCATGGATAAGAGCAGGGAGAGCAGCAATAATCCCCCCAAAACAAAACCATATGCCAATATCCCCCAAAAGCAATTGACAGCGCAATCTGGATGCTTTTGTAGTTACCTGAGTGAACAAGCATGTTGCAAATACCTGAAATGTTTAGCAGTAAACATGCATATTGCAATGAATGACATCCACCTGAAATGAAGAAGTGAAAATTAGATATCAAAATGAATCAGCTGCTTGCTCGTTGTATATCCGCAGTCCAGTTCCAGTTCCTTTGAGTGACGCCTGTGGACTAGAGATGAGAGATGGAGATTTAATTTTCAATTATCTTTTTCATTGGAAATAAGTACTGAAGTACACAATACTGAAGTAATCCTGGTGGAGACTTCCGGTTCACACAGAATTAGCAACACATGTCATGAATACAGCTGGATGGTTTAATGTAACAAGCGTGATGCTGATGCTTGGATATATACTCACAAATATGTAGATTTGAATAAATTCCGATCACTAGACACGTTATTTGTTGACGTGCACCGCGTACACTGTCACCTGTCAATGACGTTATAACCTCATTATACTTGGTTGTAGTTTACTTCTGTAGAAAAGAGAAAAATTATAAAAAATGATATACACACATTTTGTTATTATAATTTTTACACACAACCCCCACCACGACTGAGGCTGATAGAATGTTTACATCCTGATGTTATCATCATATGTTGAGCACTATAGATCCAATCTTATTGGGGAAGCATCACACCAAGCTGGAGCAAGCAAGGACACATGGCAACAAGCGTGTTGCTGTAGCCAATTTAACAGCTGTATGGGATCTATTGGGGGAAGCTTACACCCCTAGTGGCAGCAAAATCTGATACAAGCATGTTGTATAATCGCGGAAATATTGCTAAAACTAGTATAGTTTGGCAGGGGAAGCATTAGCATACAGCAATAGCTCCGAGCGGCAACAAACTAATACAACAAGCATAATGTGTAAATCACAGAACTATTGCTAAACTAATGTAGTTTGGCAGGGGAAGCTTACACCCTCTAGCTCTGAGTCAGATGCAGTGCGCAGCTAAGCAATGAATACAGTGTGCTTCCTCATTAATGAACACGATTCCTGCTCCCGTCCTACGGATTCCTTCGGCTGTGGAGGTGAAGATGACGACTCCCATGATTCCACACTCCTTCACAGGACCATCAAGCTACAATGTTGTTAGTGTTGATGAATACCAGACCTCTGCGGTGAATGTACTGTGTATTTTGCACAAGTATGTTACCAATATCTAGATAGCTTTAGCCACAAGCATGTGGTAACTTTAAAACATTATGTTGCAATAATCAGATAGCAACCACCATACAGTACTGATAGCAATGTTGCTGAAATGACAGCATATTACTGATGCCTGAAAAATTTAGCACAGCACGTGACAATGACACCAGGTATAAGCCTAAACAAAGCCATGTTCCAAATAACGACTGGGCTAAATAACCTTAAAAATAAAATAACCATGTTTCAATAGCAACTAACATCTTTTAAAGCAAGCAGTTTTTAATAGCCACTAGATAGCCTTAGAACAAGCAGTGTTTCAATCATTTTTTTTTTTTTTTAGTACTTATACACAGCTTAAATATACCACCATGTTGAATTTCAGCCTATAAAGCCCTTAAAAAAAATGCAAGCCCTTAAAAAAAAAAAACAATGCATTAAATTATTAAAATGAAAGCACGGTATGCAATACACTGTAGCTTAAAGAACGACGTGTTTCCAAGAACTAGATAGACAAGGCCGCCTTAATGCACGGGCTTACCTGGGCTGAAGCCCAGGGGCCTCCCAAGTTCAGGGGCCTCCCATGTTCAGGTTCATGATGAGCTGAAAAGGTCATATTGTTTTAACTTGTCAGATTTTGTCGCTGTATGTCGCTAGTCGCTTGTGGACGTTGGTAGTGCTGTCGCTCTAATGTTATTGTTATGGTGCGTTCACACCAAACGCGAAAAGAGCGTCTGGCGCGAGTGATTTCAATGTTAAGTCTATGCAAAGACAAGTTTACGCGCGTCTAGAGGTCCCGCGGCGCGAATGAGGCGTTACGGTTCGTGTCCGCTCAGTGCCACTAACGTCTCCGCTTTGGGGTGTCTGTTGCGAGTGTGTTTAATCGACGTTTTTTTCAACACACGGACAGTAGCCTATAATCATCAGCGATGCACGCGATTACATTTAGAAATAGACAAGCTTTGTTTCCAAATGCACCAAGCAATGATCCTTTCAATTTTATAAACTTTTAAAAACCCAGCCAATATAATCACAATGAACACATCCAAAATAAAATCTTTAACATGTAGGCTAACAACTGCAAAGCATCTCATTTGTAAACAAAATGATTTACGCACTAAATCCAGAATAAACTCACTGAGACTGTCGACAGTTTCTTTTCCGTGCATCATTTTATTATATCCATGTTTGTGGTTAGTTACTGTCAAATCATATAAAACAGTGAAATCGCCCTTGAACTCTTCTGTCTCTCCTGCACTCGAGACGGTGACGGGAGCTGATCTCCACTTAAAGGCTTCTTTCAGGTCGAACGTCGCATGACGAAACCGGAAACCTGGTCTCATCGCATCCGCTTGTCATAGAAAGTGTTAACAGCCGTATGAACTGACGCCGATATCTATGGAATTTTAAGGTAATCAGCTAACCTACCTATCTCACTTTGTTATTGGCGTTTTATTCTATTTAAATATCTAAACGTTAGTGTGAAGATTATTATTTTTTTTTACTTTTAAATATCGATCTTCACATGCGAGGGACATTGGTTATGATCATCTTTGCTCGCTCCTTTTAAGTTATCTTGAGTAAAACAGTAAAAAAATGCAAGAAGCACATACAAAAGACCTGAACCGGAAGCGATGCGTTCTGTTTTCCGGTTTCGTAATGCGACGTTCGACATATACCCTATTGGTTGTCGCTTGCGAAAATCGCTTCTCATTTGCATAAAGTTGAAATTTAGTTGCTGTGTGTGGTTGTTAAATAAAGTGTCTTGTGTTTATGTGCTCAGTGAAATGTTAATAACAATATTAAAATTGAAAACAATATTAAAAAAAAAACTCACTGTTGTAGGTCTCGAAAGAAACTAATGCATTATGTGATGTAGATTACCTAGATATTACACTTTTTTAAAATGAGACTCTATAAATCGAGGGGATGGGGGGCCTACAAAACCTCTCAGCCCCGGGGCCTAACATTAGGTTAAGGCGGCTCTGTAGATAGACCAAGCGTGTCCGAAGTGACTCAACTGAATTGTGACTGTTTACGGTCTTTTTTAAAGCTGTGCCACGGCAGAATTATTCTGTTTGCACCATGAATTGTTAATTCATATCAAGCAGCTGCTTTAATCTGTGCTGCATAGTGCTAAAGCACAGCGTGTGCAACGCGATCAGTTGCCAATGACAACACATAGTAACGCACATAGCCACTATGATCGCATGAGCCTAGCAAGAGCATTTTAATGAAAACGACTAAGTTAGAATAGCCCAAGCCACACGTATAGCATTAGCAATTAGCAACCCTGATATATTTTAGCAATGAGCATTAAAAAGGAACTTAGCTTAGTTTTGTGAAGACTTTCAGAGATGAATAGAGAATGAATCGCGTCGAGTCCTGTGTCAATAATGCAGTGATGCGAACAGCAATGCAGACTGAGGTCACTTCCAAATCAGGAAACTTATGATCAATGCAGCAAATCTAGTGTTCAAGTTTAAGATGAATCTGAGGTGAAATCCTTGTGGGGAACTAATTCCTCTTGCTAAATTCCCGATTGCACGGTTCCTTGTGAGATGATGTTGTTTGCCTGCCGAATTCCGCCGAAGAAACGTGATAGCTGCTGATAACACTGAAGGAGCTTATGTATGTATACGGTGATAGGTGTCGTATTCCTATAGGTAGATGTGGATCAGCTGATGCGAGCTTGACTAACGCGACCTGCCAGAACTAACGCTACGCTTGATTTTTATGTTGTCTCAACTGGGATTTCGGTTTACACAACTTTTAATGTCTTGTAGGAGTAACTAAAAAACAAATTCATTAAACTTAAATTAAAGTAGATCAGACTATTTTGTCAGCTTCACCTTTGTTACCCCAACGATTAATTCTAGGTTTAAGGAACTCCAATATATGTGGGTCAATGACATGACATGTATTTTTTGTGTCCAAATTCATTATTTTCCTAAAAAGAATTTGAATGAATACATGTCATATATCAAATGGATCTACAATATGTCCTTTCCAGGGCTTGACATTAACACCCGCCAACCCCCGCCAAATGCGGGTGGATTTTGCTCGTGGCGGGTAACATAGTCACTCCAACTAGCCACTTTGGCGGGTTGAATAATTGTAGTCTTTTCAAAAGGCATCTGAAATAAGTGTGACACTACAACTCCCACGAGTATTAGGGCTGTCAACGAATATTCTAAATTTGAATACATATTCGAATAGTTTTAAAAAACAGAATTTCGAAGGTGAAAATTAATATTCGAATGTGGAAAACGCGGCTGTCTGCTTTGCGAGTGCGCGCTCTGCGTGAGGGATCAGGGACAGGTAACAGGAAGAAGCTTAACGTTAAACAGAAACATTACTAAAGTGTAGGCTACTGTACTGACTGAATAGATATTGCATGAATAAGGTAGGTTAGATACAGCATTGTCATGCACTGCAGGCTTCCACTGGTTTGATTATTTACCGTTTCATGACAAGGAAAAGTTCCGTTTACCACAGCACAGCTCGCTCGGAGCGTTCAATGTCGATTCTATATACTGTAAAACTTCAATTAAAGTTAATAATATTTGTTTCAATTACTGAATGAAGCCTGCTATATAAGAGTCACGACCTTAAAGGGCACCTATTATGCCCCTTTTTAGAAGATATAATATTGGTCTTGGGTGTCCCCAGAATGCATTTGTGAAGTTTCAGCACAAAATACCCCACAGTTAATTTATTATAACCATTTGAAAATGTCATTTTTGGGGCCTGTTTTAAAAAGAGCTGTTTTGTGTGTACCACTTTAAATGTAAATGAGCTGCATATCCCCGCCCTGCTGCTGGACCCAGATGATGAAGAGACTCCGGCACAGAATAAACACGAATGAGAATAGACTAAACGTCTCAGAATGGTTATTTGATACATTTATGTTCTTACAAAGTTTTAATCGCGTCCCCTTTCCATTATGGATGTGCAACACACACACACACACACACACACACACACACACACACACACACACTACTGTGATAACGTTTGCTAAGTACAAACGATTTATTTATTTATTTCTTAAGGGGAGGGAGATAGACGTTTATATAGCCTACTGTCTATGGAGATAGAGCAGACCTTAATTTATTTACATTTGTAAATGCTGCAAAAAAATGCCTAGGTGACATAAAACTGTCTGACCTTGTTTGTTGAGACGCATTTGTTGTTGAACTGGCTGATATCGATTGAAATGACTATTTGCTCAAAAATCATAAAATACACTTACTTCTTCTGGAGGTGACGTTGGATCGCGAACAGTAGGCAACGATACACACTTGAGGATTAACTTTGACCCTCGTTCACTAGTTTAAGTGGTGTTTAAGTTTAGTTTAATGGAAGTTTAAGTGGTGCCTTTTCTTCATAAATAAAATCCATCCGCTGCGTTTTCAGTGGCTCTGATGTCAGTGAAGACTAGTATGTCCATTCTTACATCCCACAACAGAACACCTACACTTCTTAGGAGACATTACACACCGGCTGTCGTTGAAACAATGGAGGATGCAGATCACCGAGGGCGGGGTCTATGCCAAAACCAGACTGTCAATCAAACACGTCGGTGGGGCTTAGCTCAAGTCTACGTCACAGTGAGGGAAATCTAGAACAGGGTGTTCTGAGACAGTGCTTATGATTTATTGAGATAGTAAAAAAACTACTGGGTGGATTGTTATCATTCTAGGGTGGTTTTGCTCACACACTGCCAACACACATTTATGTTCAAACACCATGTAAAAGTGAATTTTGCATAATAGGTGCCCTTTAAATTGCTTGCACAAAACTCTTGATCAGCACTCAACATTCTCTTATTGTTGTTGTTCATTTAAACCGTTATGCGCAGAGAGCGCCTCATTCGCGCAGCAAGACCTCCAGACGCGCTTATTCGCGTCTTTACATTGACGTAACATTGAAATCACTCGCGCCAGACGCTTTATTCGTGAGAGGTGAGAGAGAGAGAGAGTGCCTGTGAGTGAGCGAGCGAGAGTGAGGTCTGCGGTCTTGGCCATTAGTTGATTTACTTGTTTTTGTGCAGGTAATACGTTTTCAAATATGTTTAAACTTAAATAAACTACCTATACAAGTAGTTATGTCTCTTTGTATTAATTTGTCCTGTTATTGACGTAATGCGCGTCATTGACAAAATGCACAACCAGATGTTCGAATAGTTCGAATATAGGCTATGTGCTTTTTTTTAGAGGGAATATTCAAACGTCATTTTTGAGCAATTTTGACAGCCCTAATGAGTATTACATGCACACAGTGTTGCCTTGCGCTTGCGCGCTTGTGACCGACAACACAGAAACGAAGAGACAGCTATAGCTGCCCTGCTGGAGTTATGTCGTATGCCGGTGGAGCTATGTGGCGACATACATGGTTTATTTTAAAATATGAGCTTTACACACAACCTTATCAGAGCTAATGATAATGACCTGTATTGTTAGATATTTATGTAGTCTTGATTTGGGTGTGTACAGTGGTTTTACATTTAAAAGGGTTGTAAATCAAGTAAATTTTAGCACGCCATAGTCAACTTTTTTTCACAACAACAAAAATGTGGCTAGTAAAAATGCTGTGTGGCTAGTAACATTGGAAAACCACTAGCCACACTGGCTAGTGAGCAAAAAAGTTAATGTCAAGCCCTGGTCCTTTATAAGCCCCTTTTCATTTTATTGAAATTCAATAGATTTTTTTGAGTTTTGGTGTTTGAAAGACCAAAAATGTCAGGTGGTGCGACCGTCCGAACATACAAGCAGAGAACAAAACTGAGATATAAACGTTAATTTTCTCAATAAAATTCTTAATCAAATATTTTGGCATGATTTTATGTTAAATTCCTTATAAATGAGGGGAAATAGTGTATCTGTCCTATTTCAAAACTATTCTATTACTTAAAAAACTTTTGTCCGAAAAATTTACTTCTACTAATGTCAGGGAGGGCGACCGACATAAAAATGCAATTTTATGCAATATTCCTTTAAGAAAACCATGTGACAGCATATGACATCACAGAGAACACTCCAGAGTACCCCTTTGATGCAGTAACAAGGTTAGTCACCCTCCCATAAATATTAGATAATTTGACATTTTTGAGTGATGATGAGATTGATTCAACTTATGTCAGGTGGTATGACCCCTGGAAAACTTTGAAAATGTGTTGTTATTATAAAAATGTGTATTTAATTTAAAAAATGTATGTATAACCTTGAGCACATGGTCAAACGTTTGTATAGGCGTCCAAGTTAATGCCTGTTAGATTTGAATTGAGTTTGAAATGTCAGGTGGTGCAACCAAAATGTTAGGTGTCGCGACCAGAGTTACAGTTAACCAACAAAAAAAAAAAGTTATTTTAATTCATGTTTTTGAAAATATAAAATATATTTTAATAAATATATAACGCTTTTAAGTTGTTTAAAGGTGCAATCTACATATGTATATATATATATATATATTTATTTTATTATGGTATGAGTGACAATTTAAAGAGCATATTGTCCATCTTAAAGTCCTATTCTTCAAGAACATAGGACTGTATAATCAACATTGATACTAAAACAATTGCATCTTTAAATTAATCTATTTTAATTTGTTTTTGTAAATGCCATTATCAAGCAAGGAGAAAACAGCACGACATAGAACTCGTTTAAAAAGTGATCCAGTTGCAGGGGCAGAGTACCTTGCCAAAAGAAAAGCAAGGTATTATGTTCATTATGCACATCTAGATACATTACAACTTAAGTTAATATGGTGTTCTGTTATTTTTTGTGGTAATTACAGTTATTACATGTTAATAATACATACTTGATAGCAGTGTCGTACAGCATTACAGAAAAGCATAGTTATTAGTCATGATTTCAAATGATTAACAAACCATTACCCATTCTATTAAATATTTAAACTAAAATAATTGGTAACACTTTACGGTAAGGGTACATGAATTATCATGAATTCATGTATAAATTCATGCATGAAATATGCATTCATTCATGCATTAATATCTCATGAATCATCAGGAACTAACACGAGTTCAACGTTTTTCATTCATGACTTCATGGATGAACAACACCTTAATTAAAACATTAACTAAGATGAGTACATCATCATGAATTATGATTTATTACGCATGATCATGATGTTTTCTTTGTTCATACAAAAAATTGGTCTTTACCACCCATTGTGGATAAAGCTATGGTTATGGTACATAAATCATGAATTCATGCATAAAAAAGTATTAATTAATGCATGCAAGACTACTCTTCGAATTATTAAAGGAATGTACAAAAATCCACATTACCTAATGCATGCATACAGGCTAGAACAGTATATCAATTAATGTGAGAACTTTTTTTCTGAATTATGATCCGAGTTATCCAGCATGTTCATGTCTTCATCATAGCCAGCAGGTAAATGGACAGACCCCAAAATTGGCCAATCACAGCACATACTCACTTTTGTACAGAGATGTGCGATTGTATGGTCTGTTCCCGACCCTGTCAATCAAACGCTGATTCGGCGGACCATGCCACCTGTCGAAACACTTGTGAAACACTCCGAAGCTTCATTTAGCCGTAGTCACGTGACATGGGTGTTTTGAAACACGCTTCGGATCAGTGATTCGAAACATCTGCGCTTCGGGATCTCGCAAAGCTTCGGAACGTCAGTTTCGCGTCAGCCATCCCTAGGATTCACCCTTAGCCTCGCCCCGATCGTCTACCCACGTTTGCCCTAAGGATTACTCTGTGTCATGCCTCTGCCATACCTGTTTGCTGTTTATTGACCCTGCCTGTATGATGACCATGTTTTGGAATAAAGCCTTGCATATGGATCCGCACGTCTCTCGTCTTGTTCGCCCGATTACACAATCACAAAAGAAATGTGCAGCTGTTTCTTCAACAAGACCACAGAATGAACAAGTTACACATAATATTATACAATTACACAAGTTATACATAAATATCAAGATATTTACAGATTGATGAATTAAACCTGTCACTCATGTCACACTCTAATGGTGTAAAAATATCATCCCAAACCAAGATGGCGCAACAGTGCAGACATGTTTTTGTTTGTCTCGTCTAACGTTCCGTGTAAGACTTTTTAATAGTTTTAATCAGTCTGCCTTTCCATATATTTTTACTCTTTTTGATTTGCTTCTTTTTAAAACCTGCTTCAGTTATTGTGAAGCGGATCTAACATTTTTATTTTATTTTATTACCTAACTGAACTGAACTGCAGTTAGAGGCTGGCCTGCTGGCTAGCTTGCAAACTAGCTATTGGCCATTGTTTGCCTCTGCTAGCGGTCCTCACCACGGTTCTGCCTGCATCAGTTTTTAGTTCGGACAATATTGGCCAATCTGTACAGTGCGCTATCAAATTAGCGCATATTACATTTCCTCCCACATCACTGGATTTACTGATTTCATCGCAGCTTTACCTTGTCGGCCTGCCTGGACCTTCTGTTGTCGGCGCGGAGCCCCGCTGAGCCACTGTGGCTGATCTGCCGGCGTGTGTGGTCGTTGAAGTTTCGTCCGTTAGCCTTGGTCTGCTAATCCTGGATTGCTGGCGCTCTGGGTGTCGTGCCTTGCGATCTTCTAGTGCAGCGCCCATTGAACTGTTGTCTCTTTGCTGCTTATCGGATGCTGATTACTCGGCTTCACTATTGATGCTCGAAGGTCTGTTTGTTTATACGGTATTTTATTTTATTCTGTTTATCTGTTAGGTCCTAGGTTTTCTGTGTAATATACCATTTGGCATTTTATTTTATTCTGTTTATTTGTTAGGCCCTAGGTTTTTTTTTTTTTTTTTTTTTCTCTCTCTGTGCTGTTTTGCGCCTTTTCTTATTTAAATATGCCTTGCTGTTGCAACATGCTGTTGTTTAGGTTAGCTATTATTGTTTTACTTCATTGTAGAGTCCCCAGCCCCTCTCAACAAGTCTCTGATAGCTCCCTTGTTTCACCCCCCACATATGCGGAGACTTCGCCAGTTTTAACTGGTCTTTCTAGAGACGCAATTTCTCTCTTTATTACTCAACATCTAGGTTTATCTCCACTGAACTCACACTTTACTATACCCTTGGCGATATATTATGCCTTCAATTTACTCCATCACGTGCAGAAATCAATTCCTATTATTCTTTTTACCCAATATACTACAAGACCAGTTCTGAAAGCTCTTAGTCGGACACTTATTTTACTTCTTCTTTGTTCCTCTGGTGATGTAGAGTTAAACCCAGGTCCTGTAGTCCCCAGTATTACACCTATTCCCCAGGCACTCTCATTTGTTGACTTTTGTAACCGGAAAAATCTTGGTTTCTTGCATGTTAATATCAGAAGCCTCCTTCCTAAGTTTGATTTATTCACTGCTCTAGTACATTCAACAAACCCTGATGTCCTAGCTGTGTCTGAATCGTGGCTCAGGAAAGCTATCAAAAATTCTGAAATTTCCATTTCTAACTACAACATTTTTCGTCGAGATAGAACTGCCAAGGGAGGCAGAGTTGTAATTTATTGCAGAGATAACTTACAGAGTTCTGTCATATTGTCCAGGTCTGTGCCCAAACAGTTTGAGCTTCTACTCTTAAAAATCCATCTCTCAAGAAATAAGTCGCTCACTGTCGCTGCCTGTTACAGACCTCCCTCTGCTCCCAGCCGTGCTCTGGATGCTATATGTGAATTGATTGCCCCTCACCTCTCTTCAGAGTTTGTGTTGTTAGGTGATTTAAACTGGAACATGCTTAATGCACCAGCTGCACTTCAATCTAAGATAGATGCTCTTAATCTTACACAAATCATTAATGAACCTACCAGGTACAACCCTAAATCCGTAAATGCGGGTACTATCATTGATATAATTCTGACTAACATGCCCTCCAATTATATCTCCTCTGTTTTCAACCAGGATCTGAGCGATCATTGCTTAATTGCCTGTGTTCGAAATGGGTTTGCGGTCAAACGACCATCCCTTTTCATTGTCAAACGTTCTTTAAAACATTTTTGTGAACAGGCTTTTTTATTTGAGTTGTCTCGGGTGTCCTGGAAGGATATTGATCTTATCCCGTCAGTAGATGATGCCTGTTTTTTCTTTAAAAGTACTTTTCTTACCATATTAAATAAGCATGCTCCTTTTAAAAAACTGAGAACTAAGAATAGATTTAGCCCTTGGTTCACCCCAGATTTAACTGCTCTTAATCAACATAAAAACATCTTGTGGCGCACTGCATTAGCTTCAAAAAGTCCCCGCGATATGCAACTTTTTAGGGAAACCAGGAACAAATATATACAGTTAGTTAGAGAAGCAAAGGCTAGTTTTTTCAAACAGAAACTTTCATCCTGTAGTACTAATTCCAAAAAGTTCTGGGACACTGTAAAGTCTATGGAGAATGAGAGCATCTCCTCCCAGTTGCCCACTGCATTGAAGCTTGGAAATACTGTTACCACCGATAAATTCATGATAATCCAAAATTTTAACAAGCATTTTGCTGCGGCTGGTCATGCTTTTCATTTGGCTACTTCTATCCCGGCCAAGAGCTTTGAACCTCCCACAGCAACCTGTTCAAGCCCCCCTCATTTTTCCTTTACGCAAATCCAGACAGCTGATGATTTGAAAGAGCTGCTAAATCTGGATCCTCACAAATCTGCTGGGCTTGACAATTTGGACCCTCTATTTTAAAATTATCAGCCAAAATTATTGCAACCATTATTTCCAGCCTATTCAACCTCTCTTTTGTATCGTGCGAGATCCCTAGAGACTGGAAAGCTGCTGCGGTCATCCCCCTTTTCAAAGGGGGAGACACTCTAGATCCAAATTGTTACAGACCTATATCTATCCTGCCATGTCTTGCTAAAATCTTCGAAAGCCAAGTTAATAAACAGATTACTGAATATTTTGAATCCCATCGTATTTTCTCCGCTATGCAATCTGGTTTTCGAGTTGGTCATGGATGCACTTCAGCTACGCTTAAGGTACTTAATGATATCATAACCTCTATCGATAGAAGACATTATTGTGCAGCCGTCTTCATCGATCTTGCCAAGGCGTTCGACTCTGTCAATCATCGTATTCTTATTGGCAGACTCAATAGCCTTGGTTTTTCAAGTGACTGCCTCGCTTGGTTCTCCAACTACTTCTTAGATAGAGTTCAGTGTGTAAAATCGGAGGGTCTGCTGTCCAGTCCTCTCGTAGTCTCTATGGGGGTGCCCCAGGGTTCAATTCTTGGGCCAACCCTATTCTCTATATACATTAATGATGTTGCTAGTGCTGCTGGTGATTCGCTGATCCATTTGTATGCAGACGACACCATTCTATATACATCCGGCCCCGTTTTGGACTCTGTGTTAATTAACCTTCAAACTAGTTTCAATGCCATACAATACGCTTTCCGTGATCTCCAACTGCTTTTAAATGCTAGTAAGACTAAATGCATGCTTTTTAATCGAACACTGCCCATAGGTGCCAACCAGACTACCATCACTACTCTTGACGGGACTGATTTAGAATATGTGGACTCTTACAAATATCTAGGTGTCTGGTTAGACTGTAAACTTAATTTCCAGATTCACATTAACTATCTCCAATCCAAAATTAAATCTAGAATCGGCTTCCTATTTCGTAACAAAGCCTCCTTTACTTATGCTGCCAAATACGCTCTTGTAAAATTTACCATCCTACCAATCCTTGATTTTGGCGATGTTATTTACTAAATAGCCTCCAAAACTCTACTTAGTAAACTGGATGTAATTTATCATAGTGCTATCCGTTTTGTAACCAAAGCCCCATACACTGCTCATCACTGCGATCTTTATTCTCTTATTGGCTGGCCCTCACTACATACTCGTCGCCGAATCCATTGGCTCCAGGTCATTTATAAGTCTTTAATAGGCATATCCCCGCCTTATCTCAGTTCCCTGGTAACCTTAGCAACATCCACCCGTAGTATGCGCTCTAGCAGGTATATTTTACTGGCCGTCCCCAAAGCTTACACTTCTTTTGGCCGCCATTCCTTCCAGTTCTCTGCTGCCTATGAATGGAACGAATTGCAAAAATCCTTGAAGTTAGAGGTTCCTATTTCTCTCACTAACTTTAAGCATCAGCTGTCAAAGCTGTTTATTGATCACTGCACTTGTTTATAGGCCTTTTTTTTTTGTTTTTTTGTTTATTGTGCACTTCAGTATTTTTATTTGTAATTTATTGTTTGCATTTTCATATTTCCAATATTAATTTAGTGTAAATGTGCAATTTATTTCACTGCTATGGCCTATTTATTGTCCTACTTTTTTAATTATATTGTATTTTGAATTATATTTGCTCTTTGTATATGGATTGTTATGCAGGTAAGAGAGGACCCAATAGCGAATTAGCAAAAATAGAGTCTTTAATGAGAACACAGGGTGGCAACACAGGGTGGCAATAATGTAGAACACAAATCCTCTTCTTGAGAGATAATGGCAAAAACAGGCAACCCGCAGAGAGGGCGATATAAAACAAAAAATACTTTAGCAAAAGAAATCTCAGAAAACTTCAAAAAGAGTCTCTTTAGGCAGCAGGCAGAGAAGACTGTGTTTGCGGCGACAGGCTGCGGGTCTCTCAGTGATGACAAGGCTCAAATAACAACTGCGGTTACCAGATCTCTTTCAGCAACAGATGAACTGGACAGAATACAAAGATCAAGATGATTACTATGGTATAGATCGCGCTCACCAGGCGGATGCCAACAGGACAGGACAGGACTCGGACAGAGACAAACAGGACTGTAGTTTGCTTCTTGCATGAGAAACTCAAGTGAGAATCCGACAAAGAAAGAAGCAGAAACAGAGAGAGAAATAGGGAGCTAATCAGAGGGAAGAGGGAACAGGTGGGATGAGAGTAAACGAGTTAGTCAGAGAAGATGAGGAACAGCTGGAGGAAGGGAGAAGGGAAAGAGAAAGTAACCCAAAAAAACCAGCAGAGGGAGACAGAGTAGAGAGAAATATCAGGAACAAGACATAACATGACAAGACATGACATGGATTGGCTTATTGATTGTATGTTTATTTATTTCTATGTGTAACTCTGTGTTGTTTTTGTCGCACTGTTTAGCTTTGTCTTGGCTAGGTCGCAGCTGTAAATGAGAACTTGTTCTCAACTGATTTTACCTGGTTAAATAAAGGTTAAATAAAAAATTAAAAAAAACATCGTAGGTCACATGATAACGTCAACATGGTGGATGATGTACGTATCGCATTCATACTTAACGCGATCAGGCTATAAAGTACCTACTCTCTTTTAGCGCAGGTTTTTTTTTTTTTTTAACCTTTATTTTACCAGGGAAGAAAATCACATTGAGATTACAATCTCTTTTACAAGTGAGCCCTGGCCAAGAAGGCAGCACATAGAGGATACACTTTAACAAACAACAAAAGACAGGGATGCACAGAAGTATTAAAATATACAGAAAATCACTATTTAAAACAATCACAAACATGATGATAAATTTGATTTAGATAAGACTTGAATTCAATATGTGAAATAAAAACCTCCAGTTTTAGCTGGTTCTGCAACTCATTCCATGAAGTTGGAGCACTGTAACTAAAAGCAGTTTTGCCAAACTCTGTTTTAATTTGCGGAACATCATACAGTATGTATCTACTTGATCTTAGCTTGTATTCAGATCTACTAGGTGTTAAGAGTGTAGTTAAATATAAAGGAGTATGTCCAGTTATTGATTTATACACAAAGATCATCCAATGTTTGAACCTTCTTGTGTTAAGTGAGGACCAACCGACCATTTCATATAATACACAGTGATGAACAGAGTACTTTGCATGCGTTATAAATCTCAATGCTGAATGATACACAGAATCCAATGATTTCAACAAGGTCTTTGTGGAGTGTCTATAAAACACGTCTCCATAGTCTAAAACCGGCAAAAAGGTAGCTTCAACCAGCTTTTTCTTGGCTTTCTGTGTAAAGCAGGAACTGTTTCTGAAGTAAAAACCCAGCTTTAATTTCAATTTAGTGACTAACTGTTTAATATGCAAATTAAAAGACATGTTTTCCTCTAATATAAAACCCAAATATTTATATGAGCAAACTGATTCTATTGGCCTGCCCTGTAATGTGCGGAGTTGAGGCAAGGAAGGTCCAGGCTTACGGGTTCTATTAAAAAACATATATTTCGTTTTCTTATCATTTAAAACTAAATTTAATGCCTGTAGATTAATCTGGATATTTTCAAATGCTTTTTGTAGCCTTAAAATTGTCTCAGCAGGTGATTTTGCAGAACAATAAATAATAGTATCATCAGCATACAAATGCATTTTTGCATTAATCACATTTTCACTAATGTTATTAATATATACTGTAAACAGCAATGGCCCCAAAATAGAGCCCTGCGGTACTCCAGAGTTAACAGTAAGTTTCTCAGACGTACAGTCATTTAAAAGTACACGCTGACATCTGTTATTTAAGTAGCTACTGACCCAACCTATAGCAGCATCAGAGAGGCCAATGCATGCCAACCGTGATAATAAGATAGCATGATTGACTGTATCAAAGGCTTTTGTTAAATCAATAAATAACGCAGCACATGATTTATGATCATCTAAAGCACTGATTATGTCATTAAGTACTTTCATAGTAGCAGTGGTAGTACTATGATTTTTCCTAAAGCCAGACTGAAAAACTGATAAAATACTATTACTAACCAGGAATTGTTTTAATTGTTCACTGACGATAGATTCCAAAATCTTAGCTATCACTGATAATTTAGAGATTGGACGATAATTGTCCAAATTAGATGGGTCACCACCTTTCAGCATTGGTAGAACCAGGGCAGATTTCCAATCTTCAGGAACAATATTCTGTTCTAGTGATAAGTTTAAGATATAAGTCAATGGCTCAGCAATGATTTCTGCTGCAAATTTTAAAAATATAGGTGCAATCTCATCAGGCCCTGCAGATTTACGAATATCCACTTTTTCCAACGCCATTAAAACTTCATGACTCATAATAGGTGTAAAATTGAATCTAGTACTATAGTCTTCCCTTGATTGACATAATCTGTTTAGATTATTAATATAGTTAATATGTTAAACATATTATGTTCAGATTATTTTGATCAGACAATCCCCTGAATATAGCTCCAGCTGATACAAAATGCTTGTTAAAGCAGTTTACCATCTCGGTTCTATCGGTTATTTGCCTTTCATTTATTATTAATTGGTTTGGGAAACCATTACATGATTGAGAAGAGGACAACGACTTGATGGTTTTCCAAAATTTAGTTGGGTTATTTAGATTTCTTGTTGTTTCATTAAAATAAAACTCAGATTTTGCCCTGCGAACCAGTGCTGTGCATCTATTTCTCAGTGCTCTAAAAGCCACCCAGTCCTTTTGTTGGCCAGTTTTTCTAGCTCTGGCCCAAGCTGAATTCCTTTCACGAAAAAGCTCAGACAGTTCATCAGTGAACCAAGGATTATCACGGCCCTTCACTCTAAATTTCCTGATAGGTGCATGCTTATTTATGACCTTTAAAAATAATGTATGAAAATACTGCCATGCAGAGTTCACATCAGGTATTAAAACAAGTTTATCCCAATCACATGCAAACAAATCATGCAAAAAACCTTGAATATCAAAGTTCCTAAAACACCTTTTTTTAATAATTCTAGGTTTTACTTTTAAAATCTTACAGTTTCGTATAGCTGCTACAGCACAGTGATCACTAACATCGTCTGGAAAAATTCCTATATGGGTATATTTATGGGGTTTATTTGTTAGAATGATATCGATTAGAGTGGATTTGCTTGGGTTCTTAAAATTAGTTCTTGTGGGTGTATTTAAGATTTGAGTTATATTCACTGAATCACAAAATTACTTAAACTGGTTTGACACTGATGACAACCAATCCCAGTTTAAATCACCCAGCAGTAAGAATTCTTTTTCTAGCAACTCAGCTAACACTGATGACAGTGAGGTGAGAGTGTTATTTACAGCTGAGGGTGGTCTATAGCAGCCAACAATATTCAGATGACAATTACGTTAAGTAAGTTCTTATTGAAATTAAGTCCCTACTCAGTGAGTATGTCTGTTGCATAGTGAGCACTGAAGATAGCAATGTCCTGAAATGTTTGCTTGCTCGTTTTTACCGGTTTTTTAATTCACATGCACTTTGCACGTTTTCCATGCAACTTATAAAATAAAATAAATGTTGCTTGACTTCTTCAGTCTGCTTTTGTCTTAGCAAGAAATCAGTTTTTGGGAAAAAGGCAAGTACCGTACAGTAACATTAATCATATAATAATACGAATTTGAAAATTAATATGAAACCTGACAGGCAGCCAATAAAGTGTTGATTAAAAAAAATTGGGCTGATATACTTGTATGTCTTAGTTTTAGTAAGCACTCTGGATGCTTTTTGAAAAATTACCAATTTACTTTTAATATTAATTTAGTTCTACGTTTAATCTGACTCCAATTTCAAATGATAATCAAATTTAGACTGTGTTTCTTACTAGAAAATAATCATACATATTGATTATGATTTAATTTAGATCTTGGATTATTCTGGGTATCCAGTATTTTCAATTATTCATTCATTAAGGACCCGGTATCGCTTTGAGACGTCATGTCGCGAATGTGCGCTCACGATCACAACCGTAGCCAGTTCTGAAATAGTCAGAGGATAGCCCATGCTTACAAAAGGAGTCATTTCTTTAATAGTCGCAAGATGCAACATGCCAAGTCAGTGATAGTCATAAATCGGAAGGTCTCCTTAGTGATGTGCCCCATGCTCCATTCATTAGTGCCTTCGGTTTGATCTATCCTTGACAGAGATTTGCAGAAACACCAGACTACACATTAATCTACTAATAATGATTTCTGAATAATGCAGAATAATTCAAATATAACATTTTATTTGTCAGGTAAAAATGTATCATGCCAATTACACAAGTAAATGATTAAAAGCCAATTCAGAAATAATAAATACATGACATCAATTACTCAAAGATGACTCTAAAAGTAAGCAATGCATTCCTGACAGAGACACACAGTGGTGTGTGAGTGTGTTCTGAGTGTAGGACTTGAGATAACACTGACACAGCACTGCATGGGGGTTTTCCTGGTTACAGATTCCCAAAGACTGCTCTGTCACCTAGCCTTAAATACCCAGACCAGAACAAAAGGGTTATACCAATACCCCAGCGGGTAGCACCTAGGTTTGGGGAAAGAGGGAAGATACAGAACAGGTCTCCTAAGTTCTCAATCTTTCTCAATACCAATGACTGTAATGAAATTAAGACAATTTTACCAATCGCACTGAGACATTTAAAATGATACCAAACATGAGATCAGTTTGGACAAGACAATGTTCTGTGCTCTTTCTTTGAGATCTTCTGTCCAGAGTGCGTTTTATTGCTTTATTGCAGGGTGATTTTTATCTTTGCTTTTGTCTTAGCTGGAAAATCAGTTCTTACAAAATCATTGTTTGATCAAAGTTAAACGATTACCCAGAAGGACAATTCAAAGCTGTCCCTTATCTAGACCTTGCCTTTCATCTGTATTTATAATTAACTTTTGTCACATCCATAGTTATATCCATAATCATGTGTCAGAGTTAATGCAATTTGAAAAAAAAAAAAAACATAACATCAATCATCTAATAATAAGAATTTTAAAATATAAAAATTTAAAATGAAACCTGACAGGCAGCCATTGAAGTGGTGATTATGGGCTGATTAAAATAATGGGCTGATATAATTGTATGTCTTAGTTTTAGTAAGCACTCTGGCTGCTGCATTTTGAACTAGCTTGAGTTTATTTATTGAGCCTGTATTAGGACAATACAGTTGTCAAATCTTGAGGACTAGTCTGGAAAAAGGCTGTTCTGCAAACACTGGAAATATATTAGTCAAAGGGATCAGACCCAACACATCGCTTTACTTTATTCGCACTTGTATTTACTAGTCCTTCTAGCAATGATGCAATAAAGGCTTTTTTTTTTTTTACTTTACCTTAAATGCTTTGATTATAAATCTTGAATCATGAAATCAGTTAATCCTTATCTAAAGATCACCAGGAGATATAGACTTCGTGAGCTAAGGGGAGGTAACATGCAAAAGGTACTAGCATCAGTTATACTTGTCAGTTATACTATACTGTTGTACTTGTCAATCATTGGCTAATTTTTATGTTTACTCCTCCTTTAACTAGCTAAATAAATGTTGGGCAGATTCAGTCTCATGTAAACATTTTCAACAAGACAAGACTCTACATGAGTATCCAGGTAAGTCAGAATATTTCACCTGCTTTTTTATTTTTACACTGTAAAAAATTATATTCTTCCTCAGTATTTTTGTCTTGTTTTCCAGTACACATATATAACAAAATCTTAAATTAAGATGCATTTACTTGAGAAGCAATATTACTTTTAAGAAGTCATGTTTTCTGAAAAATTTACTAAAATTATTTTAAAACAAGTGTGTGTTTTAAAACAAGAAAAAAATGTATCTGTCAGTGGGGTCATAAAAATAACTTAATTCAAAAGGAAAATAAGAATATTTATCTGGAGACAATGGCAGAAAATTTCTTATCTTAAAGGTGCAGTGTGTATTTTTTAGCAGCATCTAGTGGTGAGGTTACGAATTGCAACCAACAGAAGTTAGGAAGTGATGTCGGTGTCTGAGACAGCAGAGAGTAGCCAGTTCAGTAATGAGGTTTCTGTACAAAGATATATTAAGAAATTAGGTTTACTTAATTATTCAGTAAAACAATATGTTATTGCAAATATTATTGTTATTTGTTCATTCATCATTGTGTCAGTGTTTTATTCGCTGACTTCAGCTAGCTTCTTTGCACGGAGAACAACAGTGAGGAAGCGTGTCAACGCTTCTGTCAACAGATCCTCCTAAATATTACACAATGCACCTTTAAGGCTACGTTCACACTGTCAGTCCAAATCCATTAATTTGTGTGTCCGATTGGAATCTGATTTAAAATGATTGATGTCCACACTGTCAAGTCAAGTCAAGTCAAGTATATTTGTATAGCGCTTTTCACAATACAGATTGTATCAAAGCAGCTTCACAGTATTAAATTAAAATAATACAACAAGGTTTGTTTCTAGTGGAATTTATTGATTGATAAAATTAAATTAAATATCCCCAAAATATCCCCAACTGAGCAAGCCAAAGGCAACAGTGGCAAGGAACCGAAAAACTCCATCAAGTGACCTAATGGTGACCTAAAACTCCATCAGGTGACCTAATGGAGAGAAAAAAAACCTTGGGAGAACCCAGGCTCAGTCGGGGGCCAGTTCTCCTCTGGCGTCTATGAACTAGAGGTCGGATTTAACTGTAAGATTAAAATTTTAGATGAATGCCTGGCTGAAGAGATGCGTCTTTAATCTAGTTTTAAACTGGGAGAGCGAGTCTGAGCAACGAACAGTATCAGGAAGGCTATTCCAGAGTTTTGGAGCTAAATGTGAAAATGCTCTCCCTCCTTTGGTGGACCTAGATATCCTAGGTATGACCAAAAGCCTCGAATTTAGTGATCTTAAAGAGCGCGATGGATTGTAGGGCAATAGAAGATTCGTTAAATAGACTGGAGCTAAGCCGTTTAGGGCTTTATAAGTCAGTAGCAATACCTTGTAATTAACCCTCTGGGGTCTGAGGGGTTTTTGGGGTCCTTGAGATGTTCTGACATGCCCTGACATTTGTGCTTTTTTCAGTTGCTTATAAACATAGTAATGGCAAAGGTGTAATTACACTCTATTTAGCACAAACAGGGCTACCATAATATGTGAACAACTTGCATGTACATGTTTGTATTTTTGAGAGAATAATGTTTATGCATGGTTTTTTAAAAAACAAAAAACTAAAGTTTCTGAAATAAGGCCATAAAACACATTCTAAATATATGTAAATAAGACTTTTGACTAATGGATGTCGTTGCCTAGATTTTTTTCTTCAAAATGATGTGAAAATCATCCTGCCTAATCATTCACATAACACAATACATTGATTTAAATCTTGTAAAACACTTTTTGTTTGGAAAGGCCATATGCGGGTGGGCGTGATTCACACCTGAGGAGACAATGGGGCCCGCATAATGAGGCTGCATACGTAATGAGCCTTTCATTCAGGTGTGTGACTGAGCCACAAGAATGCAAGGACAATATATAACTGGTTCACAGTTGTTGTTTTTTCCACAAATTGTGCTTGCAAATTGTACAATATCCAAGGTAAACATTTCTAGTAATTGTGCAGTTAATTGTTCTCATACTGTATTTTCAGATTTGGAATATATTCTCTTCCCAAATGTGTCACTAATAAAGCATAATAAAATTATTTAAAGAGAAGGCTTATAATGACCTTTTAAGATTTTGTTCACATCTATCCTTATATATATATATATATATATATATATATATATATATATTTTTTTTTTTTTTTTTTTTTAAAGGTTATACAATTACAACAACATTTAAAATTGTAACAATATTTTCAGTGTAATCTTTCTTTGTATTCGCGATTCATATTTAAACAGTCTTTTTTCCAGCTGTAGTAGCTCCACAACAGCACGCATCTGTGCGTTCATTCATTCATAGAAACGTAATTCATATTAAAACAGTATTTTTGCCAGCTGTAGTAGCTCCACAACAGCACGCATCTGTGCGTTCATTCATTCAGATTAGAACAAAGCAAACAGAACTGACCTATTCCTCAGCGGGATCCGTTTGCTCCTCGAAATGAAACTTCCAGAACTTCTGAGGTAAATTTTTGCAGGATTATTATCAAGATAGTATTATTCCTCACAGCATCGTAAAGTACATAAGTCTGAAAGTGAACTCGCGGTGTGTGTTATCCAGCTGATGTGGGCGTTTCACAGGTTTGTATGGATTGCCTTACATTTGCGTTTGAATAGCGCGCGCTCTCCGTGGGCGGAGCACATTAAAACTTAATTAGCTGAGATGAGAATGACTGACATCTCTCTCTTTGCATACATATTACATAAACTGTGAATATTTGTTTTTTATAAAAATTACTTCATTTAAAAGAAGAGAATTCAAGCTTCATGCCTGTGTGTCTGTATGCCTGTTTGACTGAGTATTCGCTGAGTTATGGTTCATTTTCGGACGCGTTTCAGAATTGACTTCACTGACAGAGAGGAGGCAGAACTCGCTTCGTGTTTATTTTTCTTTATTTGGCAAAAAGCACAACACTTTGTTTTTATTGTGAGTATACACAAAAATAATACACATTTAACAAAATCGATTGATGTATGAAACTCCTATGGAAAATTAAAGTCAACAGAGTATTTATGAGTTTCTTTTACACTGCTAAAAAAAAAGCGAGCTGGTATCGCCGGCGATACCGCCGACCTCAGGGGGTTAATACGGGACTTTATAGGTAACCAATTTAGTGATGTTAAAATCGGTGTTATATGATCATATTTTCTTGATCTAGTAAGAACTCTAGCTGTTGCATTTTGGACTAACTGTAGCTTGTTTATTGAGGATGCAGGACAACCAGCTAATAAAGCATTACAGTAATCTAGTCTCGAGGTCATGAACGCATGAACTAACTTTTCTGCCTCAGAAACTGATAGCATATTACGTAGCTTAGCAATGTTTCTAAGGTGGAAAAAGGCTGTTTTTGTAACATATGAAATATGATTTTCAAAAGACAGGTTGCAATCTAGTATAACACCCAGGTCTTTTACTGTAGAGCAGGGATTCCCAAAGTGTGGTACGCGCACCCCCAGGGGTACGCGAGCTACCACCAGGGGGTGCGCGAGAGGAAAAATGTAATGGCGGTCTGTTTTTTTAAGTGGGATTTTTCCACACAATAAAAAAACATGAACAGTAAACATTTCCTTTGTAAATTCCTTTTCCTTTTATTTTAAATAAAAAACTATAATTTATTAGTTTTTGATAAAACAAATACATATGAAATGCACAACGACACACCTAAAGTCGCTCACGCACATATAGGCTACAAGCAAACTCTACACACACGAGATGCGCACATACTCATATGAGACGCGCGCGCGCACACACAAACTCTCCACGCACATACTTATATGAAACGCGAGCACACACACACACACACAAACTCGCGCACATACACATACTCAATGTGACCAGAGCACACAAACTCTCCGCGCACATACTCATATGAGACGCGAGCGCACACACACAATACCATAAAGATGTGGAAAAGTCGATCAAAAGTGTGGCTACATTTCTCCAGGCTCGATGCCAACAGCGCGCGATGCCGTATTTGCGGTAAAATAATTGCTGCAAAGACCGGTACCGCGACAAATATGATGAAGCCCTTGACAGTGCACGGAGTAAACATAAGAGCAGAAAGTTGCTCCGTCTTTGACTGGTAAATGAAAAGATACCTTGTTGATCAGTCTGATAGTGTTTATTGCAATAATGACCAACTGAATGTACACTGCCGTTCAAAAATGTGTTGGTTAGTCAGATTTTTTTTTCAGTAAGGATGCATTAAAGTGATCAAAAGTGACCTTAAAACATGTCACATGTGTAATGTTACAAAATATTTAGTCTTTAAATAAAAATTAGCGGCTGAAAATAACCGTGCTTTCTGTTACTGAGCCTGTCTATCACTCGTCCTCTTTAAAGTGGAAGCTTGTGCGTAGCTTTGTTGCATTATATTGAAACTTTGTTGATGTTGTTATTGTCATGCGTGTTCTGGTTATTTGCGCATGATTAAACATGAGTCTTTATATGGCGACAAAACAAAGCTTTGTTGCGTTATTTTTTTGAAGTGGGGATTGGGGGTGCGCCAACCCGGTTGGGACATAGTAGGGGGTGCGCCGGAAAAAAAGTTTGGGAACCGCTGCTGTAGAGGATAAAGTAACAGGACATCCTACTATGTTAAAGTTGTGTTGTGAGAGGTTTTGTGGGTGGTTTTTGAACCGATGATTAGTACCTCTGTCTTGTCTGGATTTAATAAAAGAAAATTGCACGTCATCCAATCTTTAATATCTTTAACATCCATCCATCCATCCATCCATCCATCTTCTACCGCTTATCCGGGACCGGGTCGCGGGGGCAGCAGTCTAAGCAGGGATGCCCAGACTTCCCTCTCCCTAGACACTTCCTCCAGCTCTTCCGGGGGGACACAGAGGCATTCCCAGGCCAGCTGGGAGACATAGTCTCTCCAGTGCGTCCTAGGTCTTCCACGGGGTCTACTCCCGGTGGGGAGGAGGCATCCGGAAAAGATGCCCGAGCCACCTCAACTGACCCCTCTCGATGTGGAGGAGCAGCGGCTCTACTCTGAGCTCCTCCCGAGTGACCGAGCTTCTCACCCTATCTCTAAGGGAACGCCCAGCCACCCTGCGGAGAAAGCTCATTTCGGCCGCCTGTATCTGGGATCTTGTCCTTTCGGTCATGACCCACAGCTCATGACCATAGGTGAGAGTAGGAACGTAGATTGACCGGTAAATCGAGAGCTTCGCCTTGCGGCTCAGCTCCTTCTTCACCACGACAGATCGGTACAGGGACCGCATTACTGCAGAAGCTGCACCGATCCGCCTGTCAATCTCCCGTTCCATCCTTCCCTCACTCGTGAACAAGACCCCAAGATACTTGAACTCCTCCACTTGAGGCAGGAGCTCTCCACCAACCTGAAGCGGGCAAACCACCCTTTTCCGACTGAGAACCATGGCCTCGGATTTGGAGGTGCTGATTCTCATCCCAGCCGCTTCACACTCGGCTGCAAACCGTCCCAGTGCATGCTGGAGGTCCTGGTTTGATGAGGCCAGCACGACAACATCATCCGCAAAGAGCAGAGATGAAATCGTGTGGTCCCCAAACCTGACCCCCTCCGGCCCCTGGCTGCGCCTAGAAATTCTGTCCATAAAAATTATGAACAGAACCGGCGACAAAGGGCAGCCCTGCCGGAGTCCAACATGCACCGGGAACAAGTCTGACTTACTGCCGGCAATGCGAACCAAGCTCCTGCTCCGGTCGTACAGGGACCGGATAGCCCTTAGCAAAGGGCCCCGAACCCCATACTCCCAGAGCACCCTCCACAAGATGCCGCGAGGGACACAGTCGAATGCCTTCTCCAAATCCACAAAGCACATGTGGATTGGTTGGGCAAACTCCCATGAGCCCTCCAGCACCCTGTAGAGGGTATAGAGCTGGTCCAGTGTTCCACGAACGGGACGAAAACCACACTGTTCCTCCTGAATCCGAGGTTCTACTATCGGCCGGATTCTCCTCTCCAGTACCCTGGCATAGACTTTCCCAGGGAGGCTGAGAAGTGTGATCCCCCTATAGTTGGAGCACACCCTCCGGTCCCCCTTCTTGAAAAGAGGGACCACCACCCCGGTCTGTCAGTCCAAAGGCACCGGACCGATCTGAAGTGCAGAAAAGGCCCCGATCTCCCTGCTGCACTTCCTTAAATAGACAAACCTTTTCACCTGGAACCATGTACTAACAATAGAAATTTGCATTCAGAGGTACACTGTAGCACCTCTTGGGGGTGCGTGACCATTTGCTTGAGAGACCAACCCCTCCTTGTATGCTAGTTATCCATAAACCTTCAAAAACCTTATTACCTTGTGTTTTACTTATTCTGGAAATAGGACATTTGTACCAGTCGCACTGTGACATTTTAAATGATACCAAACATGATAATACTCTGTGATAATCATTTACATTAAACTATAAATTTTCTTGGGAGAAATCAGGTGATCATCTGAGCATAAGAGAGAGGGGGTGAGGGGAGAGGGAAAGAGATGTAGATTAAGATGACTCGGAGGTGAGACTTTCGTCTCAATGGTGCACGAGGGCCAGTTCAAATGGTAATCTCCAGAGAGGTCCTTTTGTCCTCTCAGGGTCTGGTTACCCCCAAAACAGACTGTCTGGAATTGACTAATTTATCAATTCTTACACTTCTCATATCCTACATCCTGAGTATGTGCTTCTGCCTTCAGGAAGAAGATACTGAACTGTTTTAAAAAACTCTTTTAAAATCTTGAATGATATTGAGAAAGGCCTATGATAGTTTCTGGTTAGCTATGATTATTTTACATTATTTTTGCATTATTTACATTACTTATTCTTATTTACTGTTGGTTATTGTTATTTTATTGGTTTATGCAGTAGTTATTTGTGCAATAATAGTGCCTTTTTAGCTGTGCAATAAGACATCTGATATATCTGTCTACATGTGCAGATCTCTTGTATGGACTGTTTATGTGAGACACATGCAATTTATTTATTTATTTATTTATTATGTGATTCGAAAACGCAGCATACATTAAGCCCAAGAAAGACAAATTTAAATAATAAGCCCAAGAAAAAGTTCCCTAAGGGGACAATAAACTATATTTTATCATATCGTATAAAAAAAATTAAAAAAAAGTCGGCACACCATGGCTCCAAAAATGTGAAAAATGTAATGGTAGACTCACGCACAGGGGGTAACGTTTCATACACAGGCTCTTCGTCAGACAATTAAAAGTTAAACACACCACGCCTTTATTCTCACAGGTGTTTTTTTCGTGTTCGCATTGAGGAAAAAACAATGTTATGGACGTGACAGTTCTCCGTTACGGACGTAAGCGCTCTGAAAGCGGCACTAAAACACTGCTTTAAAACTTTCACAGAGACCTCAAACAGAAAGCACAAATTTCATTTTGTATTAATTGTATCTTAATTTTAATCAATGTTTCATCAACCAATTGCCTGGATTTAGTAAATTAGAAATATAGCAGACAATAGATAATCATGACATGGAGGCGCCGGCGCGTGAACTGGAGCTCGTCTCATAAATGAACCGAAACTCAGCGTAAAAGGTAGCCTACTTACCTCACAGACCTGAGACATGTATCTATAGAAAGCTTGAAATGTCTACTTTTAAACAAAACTATTCAAAACGAAAGAAAACAGACTGTTCTCTGCTTATGTAATCCATATGAAATGTGCATTTCTCTCTTCATCTTTGCAGCCGACACTGACACAGAAAACACTTGTTTAACCCTCTGGGGTCTGAGCTGTTTTCTGGGCCCTGGAGGTGTTCTGACATGCTCTGACATTTGTGCTTATTTCTGTTACTTGTGACATTTTCATGGCTAAAGTCTAATTACACTGTATTCAGCACAAACTCTGCTACAATAATATATCAGCAGCAAGTATGTAAAAGTTTGTAGTTTTGAGATAATGGCATTTATGCGTGGTTTGTGAAAATACCAAAAAAATTCTCACTGAAATAAGGTCATGAAACCCATACTGATTATTTCTTCACAAGACTTTTGAAAATTGTATGACGTAGCCTAGAATATTTGTTCTAAAACTATGTGAAAATCACCCTGACTGCTCATTCAGATAAGACAATATATTGATTTAAAAATTTTACAACGTGTTTTGTGTGAAAAAGCTTTATGCGGGAGCTCATTAATATGTAAGCACCTGAGAAAGACAAAGACCCTCCCCTAACGGCCCTATTAGGAGCTATCAGGCCCTGTCATTCTGAGCAACCTTTCACAAAGAATGAGGAGATTTAAAAAAGAATGGCTTTTAGATTGTTTGGATTTATTTACAACACAACATAATCCAAAGATACACAACAAATGACAAAAAAGCACTCATTGAAAACAATGATCCAAAGACAGAGACCTTTGTGCCATTCCTAAAAACATTGTACATACCTTTCATTTCCAAGGTGTTAGATTTTCACTTTACCATGTTCATGTACAGAGACTCATGTGAATGTTGAAGTCAGCAGGACTCAGTGGCATCTGGGCCCTGAAAGAAAAAAAAAGTGAACATACTGATATCAAGAGAAAGGCCTGCACGATTTTGGGAATACATTTTAGATTTTTCTGGTTAAAATTGCTTTTTAAAATTCACAGAATACACACACACACACACATAAATGTTTCCAACAATATATAATATAATGAACAGTTTGTTGTGCCTTGTAGGCATAGGCTATGCGCAGTGCTGCATAAAATAATAATAACAATAACATAGCAGCCTATAAATCTTCCAAAATATTTCAGTAACAACTAAGCTAGAGAAAAATATATTGATTATCATGTTACTTCAAATGTTTCCATTCGTTATGATGATATGAAATGAGATAATAGTAAAAACATGAAGCCGTTTGGTGCTTTTCAAACGCGATCGCGATCCAAAATATGATACATTCAAACGCGATCGTGCTCAAATATAAAACATTATGGTTACCATATACATATCTACATTTGAGCAGATATCCACAAACACAGTAACAGTAAACACGGGTCTAAATATTATAATATTCACCATATATCTAGCAACAGTTCAACTGCAATGTGAAATTTATGCAACAATAACAAACTAATATGTAAGAATTTCTTACCTTACATCTTTCTTGTCTTCAAATCGCGTTCTTCTTCTTCTGAAGTAAATCCAATGTAAGCTCACGGCGCGTTTTTAAAACTCGACGAAAAGCAGAGACTTGTGAAGCGTTTTGGTGTTTTGTTTTTGAGGTAATGAGCGCGTTCGCGTTCCATGTGGAGATTTGCATGTCAATCTCTTTTGCGCGAGTGGGCGTGGTCAAATTAAAAATAATTAGGAAGCGTTTGAGAAGCTGGACATCTTGTTGGTTTTATACAAATTACTTAAACAGAGAATATTTGTTATTTGCAAGGCGATCCAGCTCGTCGGGAGCAGCTGGGGTTAGGTGTCTTGCTCAAGGACACCTCGACACTTGGTCAGGTGGAACCGGGGATTGAACCACCAACCTTCCGGTTTGTAGACAATCTACATGAACCACTGAGCCACTGCCGCCCCAAAATTTTTTTTATATTTCTTTTTTCTGTATGACCATAAATGACGGAGTAATTTAAGTTTATAGTGCTACAATGTGAAGAAAATCCAGCAAAACGCGCCCGCGCGTTTGCCGACCTCAGAGGGTTAATTAATATATATTTATTTACAGGTAAGTTGACTGAGAACGAGTTCTTATTTACAGCAACGACCTGTGTAGGACACACAGAGAAAAAAAAAGAGAAATACAGCCAGAAGTGCACTATACAGTAAAACAAGCTAAATAAATTAAAAGCAATTAAAAGGAAAGCAAAAACAATCACAGGAAACAAACACAATCAGTAATAAAATGATCCTTAAGCAGACATCTAAAATGCTGTAAAGGCATCAGATCATCCAGTTTAAAAGTACATTGTAATTCATTCCAAGTGTGAGGGGCAGAAAAACTAAAAGCAGATCTACCCAATTCAGAGGAGATCTTTGGGATCTGTAGTACTACCCATCCCTGAGCTCTGGTCTGATAACCAGCCCATCTAACAGTTAAAAGTGAATTAATATAAGATGGTAGTTTGTGCAAAAGAGCTTTGTACACAAAAAGTGCAAAATGCATTTCTCTACGAGATTTTAAGGGCAGCCAATTTACTTTCTGATAAAGTGTGCAATGATGGGTACTAAACCTGCCCCCTGTAATGAAACGAATGGCACTATGATATACAGCATCTAGAGGTTTTAGAACAGAAGCAGAGGCATGCATATAGATTGTGTCTCCATAATCAATGATAGGTAAAAAAGTGGATTCAACAATTTGTTTTCTATTATTTAGAGTCAAACAAGATTTGTTTCTATAAAAGAAATCCACTCTAACTCTTAGTTTCTTTACCAACTCATAAACATGCGTTTTAAAGGAGAGCCTGTCATCAATCCAGATCCCCAAATATTTATAAACACGAACACGGTCAATAGAGGCACCAACCATCATCACCTGATTTCTGTTGTCTATTTGAAAAAAGCATATACTTGGTTTTGCCTACGTTAACTACCAGTTTCAATTCAACAAAGACCTTCTGTATAGCTGTAAAGGCAGATTGTAGCTCAAAATGGGCCTGGTCAGCTGTACGGGCAATAACATAAATAACCGTATCATCAGCATAGAGGTGGAGTTGACAATTTTTTATAGCTGAACCAATATTATTGATATAAATAGAAAAAAGAACCGGACCTAAAATCGATCCCTGCGGAACGCCCTTCAAAAGCTCAAGAAAACCTGATTTGACACCATCAGTGGAAACACACTGTGTTCTATTTGTCAGATAATTTTCAAACCATCTGCAAGCCGCCAGGTCTAGTCCAATTGATGACAGCCTATTTAGAAGTAAAGAATGATCCACAGTGTCGAAGGCATTAGATAGATCTATAAACAGGGCTGCACAATGCTTCTTTTTATCTATACCACTTATAATGTCATCCAGTACCCGAGTCACAGCGGAGGTGGTGCTATGACCAGGTCTGAAACCTGACTGATATGTTTTCAAAATGCAATGTTCGTCTAAAAAGGAACGCAACTGCAGATTTACTATTTTCTCAAATATTTTCACAAGACATGAGAGCCTTGAAATGGGTCTATAATTGTTTAAATCTCTGGGATCCCCACATTTAAAAAGTGGACGTACCAGGGCCGTCTCCCAAACCTTAGGAATTATTCCTGTTAACAAGGATAAGTTAAAAATGTGAGCAAGTGGCTCAGCAATAATAATTGCAGCAAGCTGCAAAAGACAGGGATTAAGATCATCTGCTCCAGTAGCAGTTTTTATATCAATAGATAAAAGAGCTTTGAAAACTTCCTCAGAGCTAACCCGTTGAAATGAAAAAGATGGGTTCACAACTTCATCTGACAAAATATTGGAAGAGAGAGCTATTTCTCTTAACTTGGTTCTAGCTTCACAATCAGACCTTTCTGGGAGCACCACATCATTACAGTTTCCACCCTCAAACAAATTACCAGCTGTAACAAAATGTTGATTGAACGCATCACAATTTTAGAATGAAATGTAATCGTATTAGGCAGAGAGGAGTGGCAACTTCGTTTTAGGTATTTTATAGCTTTCCAGAATTTAGTCGGATCACCTTGAATACTAGAAATTGTATTTAAATAATAATTTAAATACAATAATTTGTCTGCCACTGAATTAAAAATACTTTTAAATGTTTCAAAAGCCAATTCCACATGTGAAATATTAAAAACACTTGGTAAATCAGAATAATAAAGATCACGGAGAAACCCTTCATTATCTAGATTTTTTAAACTCCTTTTTGTAATGAGTCAGGGTTTGGTTTTAATTAATTTAGTGTTTCTAACACAGACTATTGATCTTAAAGGGTCTTTTAAATGAACTCGAGTAGGTTCCATGATCAATTGCGACAAGTTCATATCAACACAAGCTGTTCTAAAATAAGCAGAAGAAGGTGATAACCAATTTAAATAAAAATCACCAAGTATCACAATCTCATTTTCTAAAAAGGGGGTAAGTAATTCAAAAATAGAAGTGACTGCTTCCTGTGTAGAGCGATAAACTCCAACAACAGAGACAAACACATTACAAAAGATTTCAAAATTAATAACAAGAAGCTCAAATTGTTTAGGAACAGACATACTAAAAGGCCTTAAAATCCTAATGTACATACATACAGACACCTCCACCCTTTTTTGCTCTATCACATCTAAAGACATTATAATCATTAAAGGTCCCGTTCTTCGTGATCCCATGTTTCAAACTTTAGTTAGTGTGTAATGTTGTTGTTAGAGTATAAATAATATCTGTAAAATTATAAAGCTCAAAGTTCAATGCCAAGCGAGATATTTTATTTAACAGAAGTCGCCTACAGCGAACGGCCGGATTGGACTACATCCCTCTACTTCCTGCTTTAATGACGTCACTAGAACAGTTTTTTGACTAACCTCCGCCCACAGGAATACACAAAAAAGGGGGCGTAGTCTTGTTGCGCTCCCACGGAGAAGAGGAAGAGTTGCGTTTGTAGAGTGTGTTTGTCGCCATGTCGTCGAGACGCTGTTATTTTCATCCCGGAGTCCAATCACCTTTGTTTGGCCTTCCCAACGGGCAACGTGCGCTAAGCTGCTGTCGAATCACAACACACGAACCGCTGGCACAATCAGAACTCGTTACGTATTTCTGAAGGAGGGACTTCATAGAACAAGGAAGTTATCAGCCCGTTCTTAGGACAGTGAAAACAGCGGTACACAGATAAGTAAATTGTGTGAAAAATTCTGTGTTTTTTTACACGCGAAACATGAACACATGTTATATTGCACACTGTAAACACAATCAAAGCTTCAAAAACACACGAAAAACGGGACCTTTAATTACAATAGCATCATCACCATCAGAGGATTTAAGCCAGGTTTCAGAGCACACTAAAATGTCAGGTTTAGAATCATTTACCCACAAGTCTAGCATGTCAAGTTTAGGGATGATGCTTCGGACATTAATGTGCATTAACCCAAGCCCTTGTCTTGTTTTAAAATCCGAGGGGCAATATGATGTTTGCAAAAGAGCTAATATAGGCAGATTACAAGTGCTTACATTGCTAAATAAATTAATAAGTATGAGATTATTATGCCTAGCATAACTAGAAAACCCAACTGTATCTGTAGGTCTATGAGAAAAGCGCTTTGAAATTATGGTAGGGATTACTTGCCTAGGATTTGAGGTGTTAGCCATTGTAGTACCACATCTAACCATTTGTGTATTAATTAATGAGCAGCTAATATTGTCAATATCCACCTTTGATTTAGATGTCCTAGTAATGTCCCTTCAACTGATAGTGTTCAGAAGGAAGTCAATATGAGAAGACAGTAGGTGAGCCCCTTTTTCATTTGGATGACACCTATCACAACTAAAAAAAGTTCATATTTTCCCCAAAAAGAATCGAAATTATCAACAAAGGGAAATCCATTATCTTGACAATAGTTTTGTAACCATACATGGAGAGACCACAAACGGCTGAATTTCTCACCTTCTGTACGAAGAGAAGGAATAGGACCGGAAACAACAGGTAACATCCCTACTTCTTGGATAAGGCCACGTAGATTTATAAAGTATTTCTTTAGACTCTGTGAGTTTCTGTCCATGACGTCATTAGAGCCAATATGAATAACAAAGCGTTCTGTGTTAGGGAGTTGCTTGTTTATTGTAGGAAATGCTGCAATTAAATCCTTTACCCTTGCTCCAGGATAACAGAGAATTCTGGCATTGGGGACTTTAACTTTGCGAACCATTGAACTTCCAGCAATAACTGTGCTTGGTGTAAGTTGAGTGCGGCGAGGCACACCAGCTGCTGCAATTAACGTGTTGTTGATATTTTCTTTGGGCCGAACTGAGCAATCAACTTCACAAAGCCCAGGAGAAACACAAGACGAAAACAAACCTGGGTCATCTCGCTCTCGCTCTCCACTACACAATGTATTTTCCCTGGATATGGCTGAGTATTACACAGCGAAGCAAAGTGGTTATGAACTGGGACAGGATCTGCAACCTCCAATATTGGAGATGGACGAAACAGGGACTTTCCAGGGGGTATTAAAAGAGATTTACCAGCTTTACGTTTTCTCCTTGTAACGTTCGACCAGCTGTTGACCAACGGAGTGGAAGAGACAATTTTTTCCGGAGGTGAATCATCATCTTCAACCAGCGTAGAATTAATAGTGAGCAGTTGTTTCTGATGTCCTTGAAGTTTTGAAATTATAATGTCTCTTTCTTGTAGCTTTTCCTGTAGTCCGATTACCAATTCTTGTAGTTCAGCAATGCGCTTGCAGTTCTCACAAATAAATGTTTGCCCAACGGCAATTGGGCTATGTTCAACATGATTAAAAACTTTACCCATTTGGCAGACGCCACAAGTAATTGCTTTAAAATTATCCAAAGTATTAAAAAAGTCATCCTCGTGGCAATGAGAGCTACCACATAAGCGGCTTCTGGCTATATCACGATTCATGTTAACTGTGATTATGTTTACGTTCCTCCGAGAAACTTTGCGTTCGCTCCCTAAATGTTTGCGTTCACTCAGAGACTTTCCCTCGTCACCGTCGCGTCCTGTGGAGGTGTTGTGTACCTGCCAATAACCCTAATCTTCCGGGGGTGATCAATCATGCCCGTGGCACGAGCTGCTTTGCTACCTCAGGGTCTGGACGCTTCACAATCACTGAATGATATAATCACAATCACTTAATAAACAATTAAAATGTCTCCTTGCTATATTTGACATATTCATAATCATTAATTTTGCTGGTTCTTTGGGACACCCTTACATGTTACATGAACCACCCTTACATGTTACACCACCGCATCAAACCGAAAACATGGAGATTTTTTTCTTTTTGGGCGCATTTTGTTTGTGTTCAGTCTTTCTCAGTTGTCTTTAGGTTAAAGTTTTTCAGTTGTTTTCAGTTAATTTTTTCAGGGGTAGGCTACAGGAGCAGCATCTGTACTCTCGCGGCTGTAGACGGTAATTTTTTCTCTTGGTTCATGTCAGTCAGTATGAATTAATCTTGATATATAAGTTGCTCCTGACTATAAGTCACAGGACCAGTCAAACTATGAAAAAAAGTGTGACTTATAGTCCGGAAAATACGGTACTGAACAGGTCAGTAGTTTAGCCTCTCTGCTCCACCTGGGCACTTCTACTCCATTCTCAAGTCTCTCACATTAATTACTCTGATCAAAACCTTTTGGTGGGGTGCGAGAGGCCATCGCATTGCCAAGTCAAGACTAACCCATTCATGATTTATTAGAGATTTATTTTGGAATTGTGACCTGGAACAGAGAACACAGAGAGTTCATAGACAATGTTAGGAGGTAAACAGTTTAGGACCCAAGGACCAGATGTTTGAAAGAAGACCCGGAGTCAGAATTATAAAAAATTGAAGAAAAGTTTTACTGAAGATAGTTTGCAGTTTCATCAGCAGAAGTCAGCTTCAAGACTCACACGGGAGTTCGTAGGCCGCTCCGCTTAAAGATCACAGCAGTTATACCATTTCCAAGGTCTAAGCTACATCATTGCTTACAAGTTGAATGATTCTCATTGGCTAAGAAACAGATAAACATAGTAATTTTCCACACATATACAGATAGACAGAAGCATATCTCCATAGATTATGCAGCTGACACTCGGACCCTGAAGTTAGGCACGTCGTGACCTTCCAGGTCACAGATTTCTCGAACAACAACTCAGTCAATCTCCAACAATGGCAGTGGTTCCTTAACCTGTAAGCAATAAGACTAACACACACACTGACACACAGCTTCTCCAAGGTTGGATTTGGCCAGGCTCTAACTATAAACAGGAGTCTTATCTCACAACATCAAGATAATGTGTTCTTTCTCAAGAAGAGCTACATTATAGTTTAACAGGAAAGTAAGGCTTTAACTGAGAAATGGTCCCTTAAACTATTGGCTTCAATGACCCCTATGTGTTTTAACACATTGAAGACCTTTCTCAAACACAAAACCAGTCCCTATTTAATTTCTGGAAGCTGGGATAAATAGGCAAGCACTGTTACTGCATTCAGATATCAAATACTAACATTAAAAAGAATACATGAAAAGAACATTTCAGTAATCACACTGGTAACTTCTGTAACAAAGTAAAATCTCCAGAGAAGTCATTCAACTCATTTGATATTTAGAAGGAAAATTATTGATTAATACTTTGATTATAGTAACTTATTACATATACATTGAGCAGCAGTGGATTCCAAACCACCCACTTGAGTCCCCCGTTTTAGACCAATGTGGGGTCCAATACCACCACATCTGGTCTTTCCATAAAGGCTGCTTCAAAATGTTTGGTTTCTGACCCATGCTCCTCTATCAGGTTAAAAAAATGTATAAAACAGACAATATCTTTTTCCTTTTAAGGACTTAACATGAACATAAGAAGATAGTTTATCCATTATTTTCACTACCCCCATTATAGACCCTTTAGGTTCAAAACACAATGGTTGTCAAACTGAAAATAAACAACAACAACAACATAAAAATAAATAATAATAATAATAATTAAGACCCATGATAATCCATCTAAGTACTTTAAGTCTCTACTGAATTCATCCTAAAGTTTACAGTCAAATAGCATGTACCATCTTAGTTGTATAACATCTCATACCTTTTTTTTTTCATAAATAGAAATAAAATAAAACAAATTCACATCATTTCAATCATTATTTTACCACTAAAATATAGAATTGTTCCCCATTCTGCTTAATAAAACTTGTGTTCATTCCTTATCTTTATATCACGCCTTTACATTACACCCTGTTAATCATACTCAATGACTTATTATTTTTTATCTGAAACCCACTTTTCATATCATTTCAACTTAATTTGACTTAACAGGCGTTCATAAATAGTTCCATAAATTCTATCAGAAATTTTATTTTCATAACATACATTTTCTACTATATTTCTGTTTCACACACGTCTCACACAACAACCTTTTTGTTTTTCACTTCCCTCTTCCACCGAGTCTCTCACCGCTGTCAGCCTAGTGACACTTAAAGTTCCCTCTTTAGGGAAATCATGGTATTTTATTAATTCTTCTATACCCTTGTTTTCATAACATTAATTTTAACTTTATTTTTCATTATAACTACTTCTCACAGTATTCCTCTATTAAATGGTTAGTCTGAAAATCCAAAAAATATTATCAGTAGGCTATTGTCTCAGTCTCACTTATCTTTACTGTTTTTCACAAACCAAAATATTATGTTACACGAATCTCAACCCTTAAGACAGCCATATAGCTTCTTTCTCCTTTAACATTTATTACCTAGATTGTAGTTTTCTTAGACATCTTAGACATTTTCTTAGACATCTAATGTCATACATCCATTTGACATAATTTGGATAGTGACCAATGTGTCACTTTGTCGCTCTGCCATCAAGTCTTTTATTTTTACGTTTACCATTATTATCCTAGTTATCTATTTAAATTTAGACCCTCAGTTGAATTTAGACAAGAGTTTTTTACCCCATAATGGATGACAATCTTCAACTTCACAATTCCAATTTACATTAATACTAATCCAGAGAGTAATTCAGATCAACACCATAAATGACAAAAGTAGTCATATTTACCAATGGCAGACAGAGCTGGAAACCAATCCAATTAAAGCTCGTCCCATGTTCTGTGTCGTCTTTTCATCAGATTGACTCAGAATTATCAGCTTCTTTAAAGTTTGTCGTTTCACTTAACCCATCTGTAATGATAAAACACTCATTCCAGAGGTTAATGACACAATATCCACAAAACCAGGAAATGATAGTACCACAAACTAACACATACGAGACATAAAGTGCAGTCACCATCAAGATAACTGCCACTTTACGCACAACTGCCAGCCTGTGTGAAGATGTTGTTGAGACTCCAGAGACACCAGCAGCTTCATATACCTGTTTGTTGCTCAACAGTGGCTTTTTTATAGCTGTCCTATTAATACATTTTCTTTTTTGACAGAAGCTTTCCTTAATAAACCTTTATCTGACAGTTCTCCTGTGCTGTAAATTACCCACAAATCTTATGAGTTCAATAATCTCTATTCAGTTTTCACACAATTAATAGTTTTGTGTTACTTTTGCATAATATTGCACCATTTCATGCTTTTCATCTTCAGAATGATCTTTCTTTCTCCCCGTATCGCACAAACTGTGACTTGCTTGATAATGTTGAACAACATCTTTAGGCAGGGTTTCCATTTACCTAAGTAGACCTTTGGAACACGGTGTATATACACTACCGTTCAAAAGTTTGGGGTCAAGATTTCAACGTTTTCAAAGTATCTTCTGCTCACCAAGGCTGCATTTATTTGATAAAAAACAATAATAAAAAAACAGTAATATTGTGAAATATTATGACAATTTAAAATGACTGTTTTCTATTTTAATATATTTTAAACTGTAATTTATTCCTGTGATCAAAGCTGAATGTTCAGCATCATTACTCCAGTCTTCAGTGTCACATGATCCTTCAGAAATCACTCTAATAAGATGATTTGATGCTCAAGAAACATTCATTATTATTATTATCAATGTTGAAAACAGTTGTGTGCAATTTTTTTTTACTAAATTCTTTGATGAATAGAAAGTTAGTTCAAAAGAACAGTATTTATTTAAAATAGAATATTTTCTAACATTATAAATGTCTTTACTGTAACTTTTGATCAGTTTAACTCATCCTTGATGATTTATTTTATTTCTTTCCCCCAAAAATAAAATTAAAATTCTTACTGACCCCGAACGGTAGTGTATGTAGATGGTCAAACATTCTTTTGTATGCACTTTGCATTTTGTTTATTGAAAACTGAAAACTATTCATGTCATTATAAATGTGAAAAAAGTCAAATTCAGTGAGTGAATTGCTGGTCACACACAGTGCAGTGAACTTTGTTATAAAGAGCTCAAAAGTTGAGCTGTGGTCAGATAAGACTTCCTCTTTCTTCAACTGCCTAACCCAACCTGTACAGTTATCAGAAAGAGTAGTTACACAAACATAGATATGCAGAATGGCTTGGTGTAGAAATGTTGTGTTGCATGTTGTGTCCGCGTATACGATGTCTGCTTTCCCTGCCATCTGTGTCAGCCCTAAATGTTATGAGTGTCCTGCCCATAGAAGCGTTAACGGTGTGTTAATCCAATGCTTTGCAGGACAGTTGGCTAGTACCAGCTATTGCTTTAGCCATCCCTCAGTCTAGCTGTTTAGCCTTCTGGCTCACAAACTGGTCATGACTTGTGATAGCATAGTCAAGTCAAGTCACCTTTATTTATATAGTGCTTTTTACAGATTGTTTCAAAGCAGCTTTCCAGACATAACAGGAAACTAATGCAACAAAATTAGTTTCTGCTGTACAGCAGATCTAGAAGAAAGATCTGTCAGTTACAATTGGTAATCATTCATCACCTTCAGTTCCCTTTCGAGAGGTCTCTCGTATTGCGTAAGGCTATGGGAAAACTCTTTTGCTTGAGAATATTGAAGCCAATTTTTTTTTTAAATGCAGTGCAGCTGCACACCATACACAGATGAGTGACTAGCACGGTCATTGGCTGTAGAAATGTGCTTTATAAAAAACTAAACTAAACTAAGGTAGGTATGAATATGCCTCCCCCCTCAGAATGTGTGCTTGTATGATGACTCAGCCAAAGACAAACCAAGTTGCTCAGTATCATTTTGCAATGATATTGTAAGACATGACCAGAGGCGAATTCAAAGATTAAATGAAATCATGATTAAATGAATCATGAAACATTGCAACCAATCATAACCTTAAGTTTGAAGACTTTCCTTATTTGTACAAAGGAAGGAATACATTTTGTCATGACAGTGACGAAAATGAATACTTTCTTGTAAAGTTATAAAATGCTTGGAGACTTCTGCTCTTGGCCTCTTCTTGTTCAGGTCATTTTGAAAGGAACAAGGTCTTTGTTTTGGCAAAAACCTGGTAATCAAATTTTAAAGATCTTTGCTACAGTGTTCAATTAAAATGTATTTCATTTCTGTGGTAATTTTCATGACATAAACTGCTCTCTCTTTACAGTCAATCAAGTTACAACAGTCGTTGCAATTCTTACAGCAGTAACATTGAGTTCTCCTACAGAAAAAGGTGAGAATCGCTCTCTCTCTTTCACTTACACTCTCTCTCCCTCTCTGGACTTGGTGATATTCTTTGGTGGTCTCATCATGTTTAGATTTTCTCTTAAAAATCATTGTCCATTACTTTGCAGAACAGCCATGGTGATCTACACAGTAACGGCGTACACAGGAAAGGGGCTTTTGGCGGGCACCACTAGCCGTATCTACATCCAACTGCGTGGCACTGAGGCTGAGAGTGAGGAACAGAATCTGAATCGCATTCAGGGGTTTTTGCAAGGATCGGTAAGTGCACCCAATTAAACCAACATTAGGGAGTTTTTGACTAAAAACCATCAGTCAACACTACATTTAATGGAAGATATTAGAAAGAGTGAGAATAAAAGTTGAATGAAGTAATGAATATATATATATATATATATATATATATATATATATATATATATATTTACCTTAAAATTATCGTCCCATATGTACGACGGCGTATTAGGGACATTGTAGGTGAAAAAAAAAAAAAAAACTCAGAATATCCGTGAAAAAATAACCCCATTGCTTTTGCACTCAGACTGAACCTGCTCCCCAGCCCGCGTCACGAGGCATCATCCAGAGAGCACCAGGGCCAACAGCTTTGACCCAGCTTCTCGGTGGCTGAGGCAAGCTGTGAAAGGAAGAAACAGCCTATAGCCCAATCAATATATTAACACTGTTTTGCCTTGGATGTTCATAATAATCGCTATCAATTTAATTTAGGCCTAAAAGCCAGTCTTTTATTGGCCAAGCATGTTTGACAGCCATATGCTTCATACTAGTTGCACTAGTTCTCTAATATTATGTATAGTCGTAACATTCCGGGAAAAAACTCAGAATTGAAACTAGAATATTATAAAGTCACAAATTTGCGAGAAAAATCTCACAAAACACTTGGAAAAATAGTGTGAGGGTACCACATCACTTCACAAGGCTGTGCCTCATCACACCAGTCCACCATAAACATGTTTCCCACATGCACACGTTAGTGAGGAAGTGCAACTATGGAACATATGGCTGTCAAACATGCTTGGCCAGTAATAAAGACTAGCTATTACATTAAATTCATAGCGGGTTATCATGAATATCCAAAGCAAAACAGTGTCAATAGATTAATCGGGTAGGCTATAGGCTGTTTCTTCCATTCACAGCTTGCCTGAGCCTCAGCTATCAGGAAACTGGTTCAGAAAGAACGCTGCCCCTGCATGCTCTCTGGATGAGGCCTGTGTGTCGCGGGCTGTGGATCAGGTTCAGGTTGAATGCAAAGTGAAGCAGTGTGGTTCCATTACTGGCCAGGAACACTTCAGTGTTTCACACTAGTTGCACCTCCTCACTAACGTGTGCCTGTGGGATCTGTGTTTACGGGGCCGTCTGTGCTGTGATGAGCTAGGCTACATCCTTGCAATATAAAGAAATGTGGTTCCTTGACACTATTTTTCAGAGTTTTTTCTTGCAATTTGTTTACTTTATAATCACATAATATTCTTCTTTTTTTTTGGTGCAAATTTGTGTTTTTTTTTTTATGCAAACTTGTTATTTTATAATCTCAGAATATCTCAGAGTTTCTTTGCTGAATTTTCCCTCCCCCAATTGCATATTATTATTTTATTTACTTACAAAGACGCTAATACGCCATTGTACATCTGTCTGTGCAGGAGCGAGAGTTTAAGATAAACTGTAAAGCGTCCCTGGGAGAGCTCATATCTGTCAAGCTCTACTCCAAGCCGTTTATGGGTCTTCTTTACAACCAGTGGTTCTGTGATAAGATCTTGATCAACACTCCAGAAGGTGACAAGATTCTGTTTCCGTGCTACTGCTGGCTCGACTGTAACGAGAGGCTCGTTTTAAGACCTGCTAAAGGTAGGCACTCCCATTTCAAGTCATGGCCAAAATTCACATTTACCGGTGTACTTGAAAGTTCAGTGGTGATGCCTTGCTAATATACTGCATGTGCACACACACACACACACACACACACACACGATCAATACTTTTTATAATCTTTTTGCAGTGGGCTTGCTTAACCCACCCAGCTGCAACCTATATGCAAAACAAGTTTATGTACATGCCCAAGACCCCAGAATACAAGATCAATTAGTTGGCAGTGGAAACCCAGGCTTGTGATAATGCCAAATAGTGGCTGATATATTAGCAACTTGGAGGTGAAACGAGTGTTCACATTTACAGCATCCTATTTCAATAATGGTCATGGTTTTACCAGGGCTCTCAAGTTTTGAAGACAGACAAGAGTGAAAGTTGATAACTCATTCGAATCAATACATTCCTTATACATTTCGAGTAAGGGGTTTTCAATAATATCCCAGAAGCAGAGATAAAATTCAACTGAGAGACCATCTGTGCCTGGCGATTTTTTCTTCTTCATTGAATGAATAGCTGTAAACAACTCTTGTTTCCTTAGTTCTTCATCACAAAGGTCTCGAAATTGAATAGAAATAGATGAGACAGATTGCTTACCTGACACAAAAAAGTCGGAACATTTATCAGTTTCAAAAACTGATTCATATAACTTAGTCAAGGTCAAGGTATCTTTATTCGTCTCCCTAAGGAGAAATTTGGATCGGATAAAAAGAGATTGCTACAGAGAAGATTACAACAAAGACAGACACCAGTACAGAGTTAAAAACAGATAAGAAACAATAGTACATAAAAACATAAGGCTACTCAGAGAGCTGTGCAAAACTGCAAATCACCATCTTTTTTTTTTTTTTTTAAACTGCTTGTGCAGGGTAGTAACATATCATGTCCATAGCATTAAGACAGTACATGGTCTCATGCACAGCATTGATCATTTAGGAGCTTAATTGCAAGAGGAACAAATGAGCGCTTATACCTATTGTACTTGCACAGAGGAACCCTGTATCTTTTTCCTGAGTTCAATAGGTCAAACTCTGAGAACAACACATGGGAGTTATCCGATACAGTGTTCTTAGCCTGATTAAATATGGCCTGTTCGAAAAACTCCTGTGGGTTAAGGGGTGCTGGTGTACCCATGATTTTACCTGCCGTCCTAACCAGATTAAAAATTTGCCCTTTTGTTTTTACTGTCAGATTTCCGAACCAGCTTGTGATACCGTACCGAAGAATAGACTCTATTGTAGCTCTATAGAAGATTAACATGATATTTTTACAGACTCCAAATACTCTAAGTCTGCGCAAGAAATATAGGCGCTGATGTGTTCTTGAACAGATATCTGCAACATGTGTGCGCCAGCTCAAGTCATTATCAATAGACACTCCTAGATATTTAAAGGATGTCACCTGCTTGATGTCATGACCATGAATGACCACCGGGCTCTGGTCACCAGCTGATCTGGGGTCTACCAGCATTTCCACAGTTTGTATTGTGTTAATATGAAGTTGATGTGAGTCGCACCAGTCGACAAACTTGTCAATAGCAACTTGGTGGATATTTATGTTATTTCCTTTAGTGAGCAGACTTAAGAGAACAGTATCATCTGAGAATTTTACTATATATTGATTTGGCTCAGAGGTGATACAATCATTGGTGTATAATGTAAACAAAAGTGGCGAACTAACACACCCTTGGGGGGCGCCAGTGCTACACACTGCTGAATCAGACAGTGACGAGTTAAACTTCACCTGCTGCGGCCTGTCTGACAGAAAAGAGTGGTACCATCTAATTAAAAAGGGGTTTACTTTTAACTGAGCTAATTTCTTAAGAATGATATCTGACTGGATTGAATTAAAAGCGGAGCTAAAATCAACAAAAAGAAGTCTAGCGTATGCAATGGGACTTTCAAGGTGCTTCAAGGTCAGATGCATTATTGTTGAAATAGCATCACTTGTACTACGGTGTTTTGTATAAGCAAATTGGTATTTGTCTAAATTTCCATCCACCTCTTTGTGGAGTTTCTCTATCATAAGCCTCTCAAAGGTTTTAAAAACATTAGAAGTAATGGCCACTGGCCGATAGTCATTATTCTCCTGAGGGCATGCCTTTTTAGGTACTGGAATAATGATCGATTTTTTCCAGAGTTTTGGTACTGTACATGTATCTATCGAGAGCTGAAATAATTTATGCCATGCTGGTGACAATTCATCCGCAAACGTTTTTAAAAGAAAGGCAGACAGGTTGTCAGGGCCTGTTGCTTTGGTTGTTTGAATGTTTTTAAACACTTTAGTAACAGTATATGGCTCAATTACAATTCTACAGTCAGCGTTACAAAATACATTCTCTAGCACTGCAGCACATTCATTAGTTTTGTCTGAATTAAAACGCATATAAAAATTGTTCAATTCATTTGCTTTTGCAATTTCATTCTGAGCAAACAAAGGCTTCTTATTAGTGTCCATATTAGTCATTTTCTTGATATAGTCCCAGAGAGTCTTTGTGTTTGAAACTGACAACTCTTGTTCAGCCCGCTCCTTAAACTGCAGCCGAGATGCTCTTATTTGCAGATTAAGGTCTTTTTGTGCAGCTCGGACTGCTACTTTATTCCCAGTTCTAAAAGCTATTTTCTTCCTGTTAATACAGTCCTTAATGCCCTTTGTGATATAGGGTTTATTATTAGGATATCGTTTAACCGTTTTCTGTGGTATAACAGAGTCAATACAGAAAGAAATATAGGCTGAAATTGATTCAGTAGCACTGTCAATGTCCGCATCCTTAAAAAATATATTCCAGTCAGTGCAAAGAAAGCATCCCTTCAGCTCCTCCGTTTTATCACTGGACCATACTTTCACAGACTGGATTTCAGGTTTACTAGACTTAAAAACAGAACGATATTTGGGAAGCAGCTGGATTACGTTATGATCAAAATTATTAAGGGGAGGCCTGGCTCTGGCAGTATATGCGTCTTTTATATTGCCATAGCATTTATCAAGTATATTGTTGTTTCTAGTGTTACATTTAACATATTGATAAAATCCAGGTAAGGTTTTATCCAAGCTGCAATGATTAAAATCGCCAAGTATCAGCATAGGAGCATCAGGTTTGTTCTGCAGATGGCGATGAACACAGTCTGCGATTGTTTTAGCTGCCATGCTGGCATTCCCACTTGGTGGAACGTACACAACACACACAAAAATGTTTGTGAATTCTCTAGGCAGATAATGTGGCCGCATGGTAACACATAGCAGCTCCAGGTTGGCTGGCGCGGATTAATGCACAGGCTTGCATAGGCTGCAGCCTAGGGGCCCCACATGTGCAGGGGCCTCGGATTGGCCAGACGATTTTTTTTATTTTAAATTTACTTAAGCGCGAAGGCATGGCGCCAGGATTCCAGTTTTGGGCCAGACCAATTGTGGGTGGGCCTTAACCCTCTGGGGTCTGGGGTGTTTTTGGGGTCCTTGAGATGTTCTGACATGCCCTGACATTTGTGCTTTTTTCAGTTGCTTATAAACATATTAATGGCAAAGGTGTAAATTCACTCTATATAGCACAAACAGGACTTCCATAATATGTGAGCCACATGTATGTACATGTTTTCATTTTTGAGAGAATAATGTTTATGCATGGTTATCGAAAAAACTAAAAATGAAAGTTTCTGAAATAAGGCCACAAAACACATACTAAATATGTGGCAATAAGACTTTTGACTAATGGATGTCATCGCCTAGAGTTTTTTCTTCAAAATGATATGAAAATCATCCTGCCTAATCATTCACATAAAACGATACATTGATTTTAGTTTTGTGAAACACTTTTAGTTTGGAAAGCCAATATGCGGATGGGGCGTAAACGCTCCAACAGCATCATGCATATTTAGTAGTTCACACCTGGTGAGACTACGTCCCTGCATACTTAATGAGCCATTCATTCAGGTGTGTCACCTATAGCTAACTTAAATATACAAGCTTCATAAAAATGATCATTCTAGGAGAAAATTTCAGATGGCATTTAGAGGCTTTTGCATCTGAACTCTTCATATATACACACACACATATATATATGCATGCACATACATACTTTATAATCTTTTCAAAACTAGTCAACGTCTTTCAAAACTAAAGTATACATTTTATCATACGTATTTCAAAGTAAAGGATTCATTAGTTAGTTGATGACTTTATTTTTGACAAAACACATACAGTATATATTCCTCATCTCAGTATAGCAATAGAGTTTGCTAAAAGCTGTTCATTCAATACAGCAGTATTTGAAAATCGATCATATTTTGTAAAATTACATTTATATTTGCATTTATGTCAAAACCTAGACACTTAAACATAAAAGGACATTTATTAATATGTATTCGTGTCAAAATGACAAATAAACAGATTTTCCTATTCAATTTTGCATGGAAACGCTTCCAAGACGCTTGCGTGTCGCGTGAAAAATAGGCGTCGGTTCTATTTCTAGAATGCACGCGTTTTCCACGCGGCTCGTGCCGCGCCTGAGACGCGCGTCTCACACAGACAGTGTGCAAACTCTAAACTGTTAACATGGGAGCCGAAATAAAAACGGACACGCCACGCAGCTGAGACGCTTACGCCACGCATCCAGTGTTTCACCGGCCTTATCCAGCGGATGTGGGCGTTTCACAGGTTTGTATGGATCGCCTCACATTTGCGTTTGAATAGCGCGCGGTCTCCGTAGGCGGAGTCACATTAAAACTTAATTAGCTGAGATGAGAACGACTGACATCTCTCTCTTTACATACATATTATATAAACTGTGAATATTTGTTTTTTATAAAAATTACTTCATTTAAAAGAAGATAATTCAAGCTTCATGCCTGTGTGTCTGTATGCCTGTTTGACTGAGTATTCGCTGAGTTACAGTTCATTTTCGGACGCGTTTCAGAATTGACTTCACTGACGGAGAGTAGGCAGAACTCGCATCATGTTTATTTTTCTTTATTTAGCGAAAAGCACAACACTTTGTTTTTATTATGAGCATACACAAAAAAAATACACACTAAACAGGATCGATTGATGTATAACACAAGCATATAAGATCAAAATTAAAAAAAAAATTATTATTTTTTCTGCACTCATACGGAAAAAAACGAGCCTATCGCGCTGGCGCGATAGCCGACCCCAGGGGGTTAAATTAAAAACGTTAAATTAAAAACCTTATCCAATCACTGTTTAACCTAATAAAAATTACTGACTTATATACTGTTATATTATCTGTGTGTATACATAAAATAGATTTTAATAGCCTGTTGCTCTTTAAATATTTTGTTGCACTGTAAAAAGTTTCGGTGCATAGGACGGACCTATCCGCGATCGCTCTCCGTGGTTCTGACCAAAGAAGAGCGCTTTGGAATCTCCATTACGCATCATACGCATCATAACTGGGCTGCGTTTCCCGATAACGCTGTCTCTTAGCGCGCTACGAAGACTCTTAAGGTGTAACTTTCTAAAGGTGCACTACCACTAAAGGTATACGATTGCTAGGCGTCTCCAGGGCTATCATCCACTCGCGAGGCAGAGGCGCTGAGAGACAGAGGCGCTGGCGCCCTCCTAGCAACGGCGCTGGTCGCGCTAACTGCACTAGCCGCGCTATCATCCTGGGTTGGCAGAGACGAAGATGTGCTAGGTGATGTGGATCTCAGCTCTCTTCATCTCCTGGTTGCAGCGTTGACTCCGAGACTGTATGTGCGCGTTTAAGGGACCTAAACAACGACGGTTGCAACAGGGCTGAGGGCTGGGTTGGAAAATATGTGACATCATTATGTTTTTTAATTTAATCAGTGTTGATTATGAAAGTGAGCATGCGGCATGAGAAAGATATTATACATCATGAGATGCGCAATGTCTGGATCTGAGTTTTGTTTTGTAGAAAGTCTCTTTTTAAAAGATTTTCGTTTTGTATAAATTGTATCTCAATTTTGATCAATGTTTTATCAACCAATTAACTGTATTTAATAATAAGAAGCAAATATATGTAACGAATATGACTTAGCTCAAATGATTATAGGGAATCAAAATTATGAATCGGGTTGATTTAGGGCTGGGCGATATATCGATATAAAAAATATATCGATATATTTTTAAATGCGATATGAAATTAGACCATATCGCATATATCGATATAGCTCAAATTTGCGCTCTGCTCCCCGCGCCTCCGCTCCTCCTTTTCCACTTTGCGGGTGTGTTTAGAGCATGTTATGTTACGAGAGGCGAATCATGACTAGCCTACTTCAGAAAACCCAGCACAATAGGAACTACCAGTCAGTGACATAAGTGTACGCTGAAATAAAGTCTTTCACCTCAGAAAAACGGACTTTCACCTCAGAAAAACGGACTTTCTTGTCCTGTCAGCCGTTATCCTGTGCTCAGAGCGCACACTCAATTGCACGCGCAAATGCGGCGGCGCGCGCTGTGTATCGCCTCACTGATCAAGTGCAAAAGAAACTACGAGCATGCAACGCCGTTACGTTGTAAATTACACGAAATAAAAGTAATGCAGGTATGATTTTCATTCTATTCACCAGGAGCAGTTTCCATGTTTCATTAACAGTTATTGTTAATATTGTGCATTCACCATGGCAACTGTCGTTTCCATATTAACCCCAAAATGCCACTTTATTTTCACTTTGTGTTATTTTTTATATTTATAAATGACTGTAGTGGCTCATAACAACATTGTATTAACAAAAACTAGTTTGGCACTGCTATTTAATAGCTTTAGCATAGGCCTAATGTTTATTTATTAGTACTAGTCTTTACTATTAGTCATATTCTTACAATTCATGTTAAGTAAAGGGGAAAAGTATATATATATGTGTATATATATATATAGGCAAATTATAACATGTTTACACAAAATTTGTTTATATATATTCAATGTAAACTTTGATAATCATAATTAATAAATCGCAAATAACAATTCGAAGGGAATAATCGGCAATTATGATTTTTGTCATAATCGTGCAGCCCTAAGGTGAAGAAACCTGTTTATTATTTATTCATTTGATTTTGCAACTGTTCACTGAAATAGCTGGTTTCAATAAAACTACTTTTAACATGTCATATTTGGCTTTGGCTTTGACTGAACATTTGCTCTCACTGTGCGGAAAAAATATCGGGATATATATCTGATATCGATATTCAGCCTAAATATATCGGGATATGACTTTTGGTCCATATCGCCCAGCCCTAGGTTGATTCATCTATATTCTTACAATATTAATAAATTATTGAAGCTGAAATTTAGACCCATCCGTATACATCAATGTTCAATTACAATGAATTATAATTCAATCATTAATATACCAAAAGGTCCCTCTTTCAGATCAATTAATCAGAGTAATTTTAAGGGAAATTAATATATTAATTAAACAGTTGTTTGTCCCGCAAACTGGTCGTAAAATTAATTCCATCAACTTCTCAACAAAATTATCTCTTTCTTATAATTCGAAGAAAGCTATATTTTCTGGCCATGGAAAATTACTTTCTTGTTCTTATAAAATGTAGGTTACTTAACAGTAGCGCATTTGTAAAGCGTAGCTTGATCGTCGTTTCATTGACTTGTAAAATGAACACTTATACAGAGACAATCTAGGATATAATGGGTTTTTAATAATTGGACTAATACTACATCGAACTAAGGAATACAAGTTCTACAATTTACATGAGTATGCATATAACAATACAAACAGTAAAAGACAAATACAAGACTAAACGGATAACAGATGAGAGAGGGAGAGGATGAAAGGGAGAAAGTGAAACTAAAGTTCAGGATGAGAGAGATCACCGAGATGATCTCAGCATGGCAAAATCACAGACAGTAACCCTTAAGAGACAACAAAGAAATCACATTGTAAGTTCAATTCAATAATCGATACTTGCATGGCATATGGTTCTCTTTGTATGAGGGAGGAAGGCAGGGTTCTGCGTGTCTTTAAAGCAGCGTGAGTCGTCTGAGGGGAGGCGTGCGCGTGCTGTGTCTTCCGGCAAAACTGGAAGAGCTTCAAAGAGTCTCTTTCTTTGAGGTGAAGTTGCCGGGAATGATTCAGGCTAAGTTCATTCAGCTCGTGAATGAACAGAGGCGAATAGGAAAACGAAACTAGACTATAGAAAAACATAAAAAATAAATAAAAGAGAAGGAAAGAGAAGCAGGCCGAAGCCGGTCCGGACTTGGGTTTTGGAGGAGAAAGAAGAGAGCGAGAATTGAGGGTTTGGACTTTTTATCAGTGTCCCGTGTACGCCTCCTTTTTCCTGGATGACGAATCAGTTTAGAGCAGGAAGATTGTCCTGGTGTGTTAATGCTGCCCGACCCTCGTGTGGAATCACGAGGGGGCAAAATGTGATATTATGCTCTGGGAATTAAAACGCATGGAACCATAACGTTTATCACAGTCTCTTATCAAAAATCTCCTTCGTCATGCCCAGGGGATTAAAACAATACTAAGAACGACTATTGACAAAGATAGCAACATAGAGATACATTATTTTGTTGACACAAAGGCACTTTAAGATTACATTACTGTAATTCAAAAACACAACTACTCTAATATCACTCTGGGGAACATGCAGATCACCCAGAACACTCTTTATACAGTTGAAATAGTTGGTAAAATGAAATTTTACTCGTGGAAGTCCATATATGGTAATGTGTGTGTCTGTGTGTATCACGGAGGTCGCGTTGGAATGTTGCGCCCCCCCGTTATCAATGAGATCGGGTTACAGGATGCGATTCTACTGGGAGAACATTCTTCAGAGAAAAATACATTTCAGAGCCAACACTCGAAGATCATAACTATACGATCACAACAACATTAATCACACATACATACAGGAAGTTCAGATACAAGTCTGAGTTACAGACATTAAAAGGATATTAAGGTAAACACAACGGATGTTTGTGTGTGTGTGTGTGTATGTATGTGTGTGTGTGTGTCATTCAGAATTCAGGCTGCTTTTGTGAACTCTTGTCCTTTCCCCCAAGGTGCAATAAAATGTCGTAAAAGTCCATTTGCTCCAGTCTCTCTGGAGCCTGGCGTATAATTTGTAATTTCGAAGTCAGGAGGTTACAAGCTCTGATAAGCTTAGCAAAGAACGTTATGGGCAGGAATGTGCTTAGAAAACACAGAGAGTCCGAATTTGTTAATTCGGAATCAAACGAACGAATGATTCAAATAGCCCAGTCGCTACATATATAGCAGACAATGTAAACAATGTAAACACGATCACTTGCATTGCACGTGAACTGGAGGGCACCGAAACTCAGCTTGTTTTCAAGCCTCACAGATTTGAGAAATATAGGCTATTATAGAAAGCTTGAAATGTCTCCTTTTAAACGAAAATATTCAAAACCAAAAGAAATAGGCTACTCTCTGAATAGTCGAGTCCCAAAATAGATAAATAGCCCTGGATAAGATGCAGTAGGCATTTTTGAGGAAAAGTACTTCAAGTGTTGTTTCTATTGTCATGATCCTGCCATCTAGTCCTTGATGTTCTTTAATTCTTGAGGCAGGATCATGACAGACCCATGTTTTATGTGCAAGCACATGGGGCTCGTTCTTCGTACGTTGCTTATTACATCCGAGATCAAATGACACATCCAGGATGATATCATCGTGCTAATCATGATCCGGCTAATTGGGTTCTTCGAACTCACCTGTTGTTTATGATTAGTATCGCTGGATTGAGTTATCTGAGATAATTGCACATTCATGCGCTGGTTTAAAAGGGGATATGTATCGATAGTAGAAACAATGATCAGCAACGCTGTTATTGCCTTTTCAGCATGGCCAAAGAACGTGCCCAGTTTTTCTCCCAAGCAGAACAAGAGCTTTTAATGGAAGGTTATGCCGAATTTGAGTCTTTAATTAAAACGACAGGAAACACCTCAAAGTCTGCAAAAGCCAGGAGAGAGGGCTGGCAAAAAGTAGCAGACAAATTAAATGCGTAAGTGCTGTCCATGGTAGATGTTTCTATTACTTTCTACAGTATGTATTTTTGCATTTTAATAATTTCATATTTACTTTGTTCTTTTATGTCAGAGCCACCACGGGACCCACTAGAACATGGGGACAAGTAAAAGTGAAGTACAAGAATATTCTACAAAATGGTAGCCTTTAAATTCTTATACTGTCTTTATTTTAAAAAGCCACTTTTTTCCTTTTTAAAAGCCACTGTTAAATAATGTGTTTGTCTGTTTATAACAGCCACCAAGAAAAAGGCTGAAAAAAAAAAAACAGGTGGTGGTCCTGCACCGCCACAATATACCCCAGCAGAGGAGCTGGCCCTTGGGTTGAATGAAAACCGAACCATTGTGGAGGGCATCCCTGGGGGCAGCTCTTCCTCAGACCCAAAGCCAGGGACCAGTAGCAGCAACACCTTCATTACTGGTTGGCTAAATGAGCTTTCAATTATCTTAGTACACTATAAAATTATTTGTTGCTGCATTAAATGAAGTATAATCCAAATGGCTGGTACAGTCATTTCAACCATTTGTGAAAGTGAAAACTTCTAAACTTTTAGTTAATATAAAATGTTGCCATGAGTTATTGATCACATTATATTTTTTACAGTGTAGTTAATTGTAGTGACAATTTTTTTTCCCCTCTTTTGTGCAGTTTTACATAATACACCAACACTTTTACCTGTTCCCAAGCAAGTGGTGGCTGAAGCATATGCAGTAAGTTGTGTACTTTTTCAAACTTGCATAAAGGGAAGAAAGTGCAACACTTTGTAATACACATTTATTTCCATTGCACAGGACAGTGAAGAAACCCTCTCAGATGACTGTCCTTTGGAGGAAGAACCTGTAAGTGCATAAATAACTTTACACTAATTTGTATATACTTGTGTACCTATTCTCTCTGTCTGCTATGAGTTGCAGGAGTCCACACCTAGAGAAAGGCCTACAGAAAGGCTTGCAGAAGAGTCTGCACAAAGAACTAATACAGAGGTGGACAGTGTTGTACTTTTACTTTTTACTTTTGTTGCATGAGGCATGTTTTGACCCTTTTTTTTTTTTCTTTCACAAAATGACACAGGGTGACATCCGTTCCCTATATAAACGGCATCTTCAACAAAAAATCGAGTATTTTGACCTGAAAAAACTCAAATTAAGAGGAGAAATTGAACTCGACAACTTGAAAAAGAGAAAAATTGCACTAGAGATAGAGTTGCTTCAAAAGGACCTTCAGAGTAAGTACTAATACACATTTGACACATAGTAGTATTGCTGACTTTACATAACTATCTCTTATTGCAGGCAAAAGATGACTTGCTGGCTTTTCTTTATAAAAAAAAAAAGTTTAAATAAAACTCCAGGAACTAAGCATATTTGTCTTGTCTTTTATTACTTATTCAAAAATGGTGCTCCACAATTCTGTCCCGTGCAGCTCTGCCACTAGGTTGGTCCAAGTGCACTGGCTGGAGGTCATCATCAGGCTGCACCTCCACCACAGGGGTCCTCTCCTTCCTGATGGTGGCAATATTGTGGAGGATGGCACATGCAACAATTATGTCACAGGCCCTGTCAGGTGCAACCCTCAGACCCTTCAGACACTGAAATCTTTCCTTTAGTTGCCCAAAGGTCATTTCAATGCGTGCCCTTGTCCTGGCTAGAGCTGCATTGTAACGGGTTTGTGGTCCAGGGTTTGGGTCAGGGAAGGGCGTCATAAAATACTGCCTGCAGGCATAGCCCCTGTCTCCAAGCAGGATCCCGTCAAAATCCCCTGTATAATGGAAAAATGCAGTTTTGTTAGGCTCAGCATAAGTGTGTGTAATACTGTGAGCTTGACATTTATATGTTCCCTTACCACGTTCAAATAATGTGCATAAATGTGACTCTCTGAAAATTCTTGAGTCATGCACAGATCCTGGCCATTTTGCTTCCACATTTGTTATATGGAACATAGAGTCACACACCATCTAAGAGATTTTAATCAGTCAACTGCATACTTTTTGATCCATTTTTTTTTTATTATGTAATATGTTACTAATCTGGAATATTATATATTGTAATAGTAATTTACCTGCACATTTATACTGTGAACCCCCTTCCTGTTCACAAAATCCCCTTCATTGGGGCCTGGTGGGGCCTTGATGGGGATGTGTGTGCAATCTATGGCACCAATCACGTTAGGGAAGCCTGAAGGACACATACTGTTAGTCATACTTTTTGACATGGTCATGATTGCATGTCATTAACAATTATAAATGTACCTGCAATAGCAAAAAAATTCTGCTTTACCACCTGGGGTCTTAAGTGGCTTGGAAATGCCACAAAAACCCTTAAAAAGTGCTTGAGTGCCAGGTAAACTTTTCGAATGGCACGACAGACAGCACTTTTCACTAAGTTCTCGGCATCTCCAATAGTGTAAAGGAAAGTGCCACTCGCAAAGAATCTCAGGGCAATGCACACAGTCTGTGCAGTTGTCAAAGCCCGACTCCTCCGTGTTGAACACTTAATGTGTGGTTCCAACAAATTAATGATGTAAATAACACCCTCACGAGAAAAACGATCTCTCCCAACAATTACACTTTCGCGCTGTGCTAAAGGATCCTGTCTATCCCGCAATACGCGATTAATTCGAAAAGCTCTGCAAATTATTCTTGCACCTTCCGCAACAGGTTGCTGTCGTAAAAATGGACAAGACATGGCTGCGACAGACTTCCCTATCTCCTCCGCTTATAAAGCCGCGATCTAATCCTGTTTACATGAAATAAGCCTGCTCCAGAGCAGGTTTAAGCTTGCGCACCTGTTGCTATGACAGCAAGTCCAGGATCAGCTTCGAAGAACCAAACAATCCGAGATCATGCCAAATAGTCAACAATCAAATCCAGCTAACTGAGTTAGCGACGTACGAAGAACGAGCCCATGGTCTTGTGTTTGGACCATGTGCTTGTGTTGTCTCGTCACCTAGCCCCGCCCCCCTTGTTATCCTCATTTAGTCATTATTATTCAATCTGTGTCACCTGTTGTGTTATCATTAGTCTCCTATTTAATCCCCTTGTGTTTGCTGTTTTGTGCTGGTTCATTGTTACTTGTTACATGCTATCATTCATTGTGAGACTTTGCTCTTCTCTGTGAGTACCCTGTCAAGAGAAAGTTCTGTTTCTGTATTAGCTGTTTATTTGTAGTCTAGTTACGTCAAGTCATAGTCTAGTTTTGTCACTCGTTGTCTTGTCTTGTTTTGCCCCCTCGTGGGCTTTGTTTTCCCTATTATTTGTATATAATAAACCGTGTGCTGTGACTACTGTCTGCGATTGGGTTCATTCCCTTCATCACCCTTCCAACCTCATAACATCTATATGATTTTTAGGCGCTGAATCCATTTCTGCCGTATAACAAGTTGTAAACATCACTGTTTTGGCATAAACAATAAAAACATAATGGCTGCCAAAAAAAATAAAATGTTTTAATGCATTTATTGCAGTTTAAACATTAAACATTATAACTAAACTGTGCATTCTCAGAATATTTAAACATGTAAACAATGAAAAAAACAACATTAACATGAAAGGGACAGTTTTTAATGTTTAAATGGCTGCTGGAACTCTGAAATTTCAACAAAATCAAGCAACAATACTGTGATCACAGATATTCCAAAAGTTATTTGTTCATACAAGTATCATTGGACTTTCTGCATTTGCAAGATGCAGTGCATGGATTAGGCTTGCAGCCGCATCGGGCTGTCTTGCACCCAGTGGTGCAGGCACAGGTGATTAACTCCTCACGGGCATCTGGAACTGGGGGTAGTGACATGAGTTGAGGAATAAGGGAATTCCCCTCTGTCTTCCATCCCATGGTTTCAGGGGTGGCAGAACTGGATGCTGCAAGTGGGCCTGCCGCCAGACCAAAGCCTGGAAGTGAGAGAGCTGAATGTGGAAGTAGAGAGCATCTCTGGTTGGGGGCAGTCTTTCTATTGTCATGCCCTTGACAAACATGCTTGCTCAAACTTCATTGATGTTATCAGCATCCTTTACACCATAGAGTTTGCAGAAAAACTGTTCTGCATTCTGAATGGTGTGGTCACTCAGTTCAGGACCTACGCCAAGCCCCGTTAGTAGATGTGAATACTCTATGAAAACTTCCCAGCATGTCTTCTTTGAATGTCCTGCAATGTATGAAGTTGAGTCACTCCCAGTGAGAGCATGGAAACCAGGAAGTAGCTCGAGGACCTGTGGCTCCATCTGCAGTTGTTCCACTACAGCATGAACTGGGACGTACTTTCTCTCCTTTGCTGTACCTGTCTTCATCCAGATCTTTTGGCATGGCATCATGTGGAAGTGGGCAATCAGCAGTACCAAGATGTTGGTGTCTCTTGCAGAGACTACAATTTTTGATGCTTTGCTTCTAATGCAGTGAAGGATAATTCTTTTGTCTGCTTCTTCATGTTTAGCTTCCAAGCTGTCAGTGTTAAGGGTTGTATTAGATGCTTCAACCCTCTCTTCATCGCTGAAGCCACCTGCAGCAACTATAATCTTGGTATCTGGTGCTCTCACAATCAGCTGTTGTGATAGAAAGCGAGCAAGGTCTGCCTTGTTGTCCTCGTGAGCGATAAAGTTCTCCCATTTTGTGGGAAGAGGTAAATCTCTGCCCTCAACTGGTCTTCTGATTGCCAACATGCCTCTTCCACACCTTTTACGTGTTCCACTTTTGATTGAATGTGTGTGGTAGCGATCAAACAGAACATCAATTCGCTGGAACTGTGCTCCACTTCGGAGAACAGTTTCCACAAAGATGTCTGCCAGGTCTCCAAAAGTCTTTGCTTCTTGTGGCTTCCCAATAGCAATGATCAAAGCTTGACCATCAACGATAAGCATTGATTCGTCTTGTAGGTCTGTAGCACCAAGGTGGTTGGGACATGGAATGTCAGCAGTCAAGACCTTTGCAAGTATCGCCTTTGAACCTGAACGAAGCTGCCCATTAACTTCTGCCAAGGACAGAGGTACAACGAATAGTTCATGCATCATAATGCTTTTGAGGTTGACTGGGCGTCCTGCTTCATATGCAGCAATGAGGCGCTGTAGAATGTTTCTGTCTGCCTTGACAGTTTTTGCCTTCCCAGTGATTGGGTCTGACTGTTGAACTTCAAACAGGGAAGCAAAAGTCAAATACTTGTTCTTTTTCAGTTTGTCCCTGAAAGTGACTCTTCTCCCCTCAGATGGCAACAGCCTCTCCTCTACAAATGTATCCAGTTGACTTTGCCCTTTCTGTGTAGCTGTCAACAGCTCATCTTCAATATCCTGGGTGGCAAAGTCTTTGCAATGTTTTGCAGTGTCTGGGGCAGGTTAGCCGAAAAGAGACCAAATCTCTGCAATACTGCAAGCAAAGCATCTTCATCTGTTGAGTCCCGTTAAACAGCTTCCATGATCAGGCGAATCAGAAATGCAAACTGGAAAAAATTATGTCTTATTTATAATGCTAAAGAGACTTCACTGACATATCCAAACGCTGTTGTCCCTGTTTTGGTGGCACTGCATCAAATTTGTTACAAAAAGGGCTAGACATTTGATCCCTGCATGATGCTCATGGCACTATTTAACTTGAAGTACAACCAAAAACACTGTTTTTTTGTTTTTTTAATGGAGTGGTCAATTGAGATTTTGTGTTATTTTGCTTCCTTAACTTGTATTCCTTCAGATCAGTGCAAAGAAAATACACAACAATACAAAGCACAACTGTTAATTTCACTACACTTTGTCTAATCGAGTCTGTGGATTTCAATTCCGATATAAAAGTTTAGATTATGCAAATTAGCACATATTTAAATAGATAATGCCTCATTTGCATATGTAAACATGACATCTCAGAAAACTTGTAATACAAAAAATGTTTGTCTCTATGTAAGTGAAAAACTGGAAAAGTTTTATGGTGATATCTATAACTTACATTTTTACCCTATCCACCTGTAGTGTTTCGGCTGTGAATAATGCACCTATTGTTTCGATAACAATTACAAGAAAATGGGACCCTTATTTCAATGTTATACGGTGGATCCTTATTCAGGATACATTGAACTTTCTAAAAATGTGGTATAACAACTTTTCCTCAAAAATGCCTACAGGGTTACACAATCTTGAAGATTCGGACCTGACTAGAATATGTAATCTGAAATGTGCATTTCTCTCTGGCGTTCATGGCGAGTCCGCATCGTCAACTTCATCTTTGCAGCGACACAAAAAACACCAGTTTATTAATAAATAATTAAATGTCTCCTTGCTATTTTAGACACATTCATAATCATTACTTTTACCGGTTCTTTGTGGCAAGCTTTATGCGTGCGGTCGTGCGCTTGAGTAAGGCTATATTACGTAAACGCTTATTATCCTATAGCCTAAGTAATTAATATAAAGGGGCGATTTGTCCACGAATGGCTTAAATGAACAACTACTAGTCGACTAGAAAAAACTTTAGTCGGAGGCAGCCCTTATTCCACATATTTTCGAACCAGGCTCAGGCCATTCTGGGTTGAGTGAGCAGAGCGGGATATTCAGAGATGCGCTCTCCGCTCACGAGCTCTGATCGGAACAAACCCGAACCTCACTGTCTGCTGAACTTGCGCAGAAACATCAACATAGACATAGGCCTAATCAGCTTTTTAAAATTGTTTTTAAAACTAAACATTTAGACTATTTTAGCACAAATGATGATTGCCGATTTTTTATAATTCTTGACAAAATTAGAATATATTAAAAGTTTTTTTTGTTGTTGTTGTTTTTGAAGAAAAGTTGTGGCACCCATAACGCCGTGCCTGGCGCGAACAAAAAAAGACCCTAATTGGCCCATAAGAAACATAAAAAATAAAAAAATAAATAAAAATAAAAACAAGCAGGTGATTTGGTAGATGTGAATTGTCCACCACTTGAAGGAATGTAAGGAAACACTGTGTTGGCTCTCTCAATGTGTGTATACCAGTTCACCGTAGTTGCGTGTGTATGGCACTAAAATTTTTAGGGGGGGCCTTACACAAAGAGCAGCCTAGGGGCCCCTGACCACCTTAATCCGCCCCTGCATATATGGGATTGTTATGTCTGTGCCCCTGAGAGTACGGTGCTGTTCAGTGACGTCGCATAACTGCCAGACTCAAACTGTGCTCTCGCGCGTTGGCTGGCGCTGAGCCAGAGTCGGACGCGTTCAGCGCTGTCATATATCACAACTAAGCAGTGTTTTCAACCTCATAATGTTTATTTTAGGTTTCAGATATTTAAAGACACATAAGCACGAGTAAAACAATACATTTGGAGTTTGTAAAATACACACTTATGTCTGTGGAAGCAGCAATAACAATCTATTCAAATATAATTTGCCGACATGTGTTATTCATATCAGACAAACATAGTGGAAGTATCCTAACTATAAAGTTTACTCTATTCTTCTCAGTTCACCGGCCACTTTCTTGCATTTATTCCAGGAGAAACTGATGAATTCACGTGCTGTAAACCCGACTGACAGGACAACATTGTGGCGCCCATCTCATGTTAGATCAAGATTATTTATAAAGGTTTTTAAACAACCAAACACACTCACTCACACGTATTTGAGAATCGGAATATCAGATAGGCTAGTTGATGACATGGTAAGCAAGTTTGTGAATATTTGGAATAAAAAAGGAAAAGCGAAATAAAAGCGACACATCTGTCATACAGTATTATTGTGGCTGCGGTGTATCGCATAACACGTCGCCATGGAAACATCAAAGGGAAAGTTCGCCTTGAAAAAACTCACTCTGGGGGGTGGGGGTGTCAGTTAGAATATATTAAACTTACGCGTGAAAGGGTTAAAGAAAAGATCGAAAATAAATATTTGTGTGTGCTGTAAAGTGGTTAGAAAAAAATTAAATCGGAATCGGCTAAAATCGGAATCGGTGCATCTCTAGTTAAAATAATGTTGTCAACTTGGACAGATGAAACTAAAGCAGAAAACGGTTCAGAGTTTAAAGGGATAGTTCACCCCAAATTTTAAATTATGTCATTAATTAACTCACTCTTCGTTCCAAACCCGTAAGACCTTCGTTCATCTTTCATCACAAATGAAGATATTTTTGATTAAATCCGAGAAGTTTCTGACCACCTGTAGACTGCTATGTCTATAACCCCAAAATTGCGCACAAAGTATTCTCGTCACTTCATAACATGAAAGTTGAACCACTGGAGTCACATGGACTATTTTAACAAATTCTTTACTACCTTTCTGGGCCTTGAAAGTTGCAGTGATGTTGCTGCATGTGGATGGTTCAGAAACCTCTCGGATTTCATCAAAAATATCCTCATTTGTGTTCCAAAAATGAACAATGGTCTTAAGGGTTCAGAAGGACATGAGGGTTAGGAATCAGTGACAGAATTTACATTTTTGGGTGAACTATCCCTTTAAAGGCCATTTTGAACGATTGACATCAGAGGTTACTAGTATTCTGGTACTGATGTGTGAAAGTTATTTTACTGGTAAAAAGACAGAACGCTATTGCGTGTTTGAACAGCCCCTTTCTTTGTTTAGTGGAAAAGTTGTACTTGTAATTTTACAGTACTTTACCGGGCTTACTGTGTGAAAGGGACATAAACAGAATAAACATGAGCGTAATTTATAAAACATTTATACATTATATAACATTGTATAAAAATAGAAAAGTTGATAGAATCCAGAGATATTCTAAACACTATCAAATATTTTTCTTTTGCAATAAAAATCAGTTTTTCTTAAAGCTACACTGTGTAATTTTTTTAATTGATTCTTAGCAAAAAACACTTAGTTCTTTCAAAAAATGTTGTGCTCATTAATGTATATTTACTACTTTCAAGTAATAAAGTATTCTCGTAAGTTTATAATCTGCCATTGAAAGTACATACGGGTGAGGGGTTCGAATGCCGGTTGCCATGTTGCCCCTCCATCTTGAAACTACATTAGCCAAAGAGGGACATGCCTGTAAATTCAAGCTTCGCCTTTTGCGTTTTTCACTCAGTGACACAGAGACGAATGCGAGGGGGAGATTACTCGCGACTGCCGGCAGATTTGAAAGATTGCTGATGGAGGATCTCTCCTGTTCTCGAGGACATGTAGCAGAGTCGCCAAGGAAGCGAGAGAAGAGAGAATTAAAACGTCAACGCGACAGGCAAATCAGCAAGACCAAAGTCAATACTGGAATAACTTTTCCCAGATGGAAAGAGCTCATGAGGAGCAAAGATTTTAAAACGGACGCCGAAGTTCCTGCTTTCTTCTCGACAGGTAATTCAGCCTGTTGTAATTCATTTGTGTAAATTCAAAGTTTTATAGTTGCTTGTCTAACCATAGCATGGTTGTGCATAACGCCAGAACGACCTCTAGTATAACTTGCGTTACTTTTCCTCACGTCAATGGTGAAAAAGTATTGTTTACCTTGTAACATAAATCTGTGCTGCGATGGATCACAGGTGATAGTTTTAAAGGCGCAATTGGACGAAGTCGATAACTGGAAGCCATGTTAATCTTGGAATAATACGGCCACCGTAGGAGTTAAAACACCCTCGAAATTGAGAGGAACAGAAACTAATATTCACTGGGTAGTCATATACAATTTCACCGCTAGATGGGGGAAAATATCACACAGTGTAGCTTTAAAATAGGTTGATAAAGCGCAAAACTTATAGTGAGACATTAAATATTATGCATCACATATTTATTGAGGTTATACATTAAAGAACTACCTGTTGTGTAGAGAAGCTTTACTTTAAACATTTTCCTCTCTTTCTTGGGTTTCACTGCCTTTGTGAGGCTCTCCCCTCTTAGACGTGGCCAGACACATTGGTCACCATCTACCCAACCGCTGGGCACCACTTCCACCTCATTTGTTTCCAAAAAATAAACGATATGGAACATGCCTATTGAACAAAAACAGAAAAAGTACATGAGTCTCAAAACTGAAAATACTGTTCACATACTCAAAAATACGTTCATTTGAGTTCCACAGAAGTACATCATACAGGGTTGGAATGACATGGCCTATCAGAGGTGCTGCTCAGAAAGTCAGAATCATTATAAAGTGTAAATTATGTAAATAAGAGATTTATTGTATAATTAAAATATCTTATAATTAGTGGTGGGCCGTTATCGGCGTTAACGCGAGACTCTTATCGCGCGATAAAAAAAATATCGCCGTTAATCTATTCTCAAAGTTGGGTTGGGAGCTGGATTTATATACGCAAGCTATGATGACTTTCACCTTGATATTTTAGCGCGGATGTATACCTTGCCGAATTGCACTGTAGGGGGCTTCGAACCTGTGTGTATGCCTACTGTGAAATTACCACAACAAACGTATGTGCTAACATGGATACAGCTACGAAGCCGTCGGGTTTGCTTCAGGGGAAATTTATTTTTAAGAAGCTTCCCAATGGAAACCTCGACAAGAGTAAAGTTGTTTGCACCTTGTGCAATGCGGAATTAGTTTACTGTAGGAGTTCTTCCAGTCTCAAGTACCACCTAAACGCAAAGCATCCCTTAGCTAATGCGGAAGATGCCGGACCAAGCACTGATGTAGCGCAGGGGAAGAGTCGTCGTCGTCGTCAAACTACCATGTTTGAGTGCAGCCGAGGCAAGCCCGTCAGCACAGCTCTATCAGCCAAGCTAACTCATCTCCTCGCTCAGTGGATTGCCATCAGCTGCCGGCCCATCAGCGTGATTGAAGATGATGGGCTCGAGCTTGTTCTCCAGGCGGCCACAGGTGACCCATCTTACAAACTACCTACGAGGCGAACTATCATGAGGAGAATACATGACCAGCACGCCGCAGAGAAAGCCGCAAAATATGAGAAGATGGTAGATGCAAGGTGTGTAGCACTGACTGGTGACCATTGGACATCTGTCAACAACGATAACTACCTCGGCGTTACTGTACACCTCATCGATGCCAGCTGGGAACTTCACTCCTTCGCTTTAGGTAGGCTACGTTATGTAATTTTAAATTACATAATTTAATTTAATTTAGCCTATTAATTACCATGACACCACGAATTACCACCACGTTATGTTTGCTTCTTGATGATTGCTAGTTGTTTACTAGTAGTGAAATTATTCTGATCTACTTTGTCCGTTAGGTGTGATGAAAACAGAGGAGCGTCACTTTGCAGAAGCGTGTGCCAGGCAGTTTATCGACGTCGCTAATCAGTGGGGGATAGCTGACAAAATCAGCTCTATTGGAACAGACAGCGCTCCTAATATGGTGGCAGCAGGGAGGATACTGCCATTCGAGCATTTGCCCTGTGTTGCGCATGTTGTACAGAGATCTATTGTAATGTCACTTCGGGAAGGTGGTTTTGATGGTGTACTGGCCAAGTGCCGTAAAGTGGTCGGACATTTCAAACACAGTCCGGCCAACTCAGACGAGCTGAATGTCCAGCAAGCCTCCCTTGGACAAGTTCAGGAGCCACTCGTGCAAGATGTTCCAACACGGTGGAATTCCACCCTTGAGATGATCAAGCGTGTGATGCGCAACAGAGACGCACTGCACACAACGCTGTCTCAACAGAAGCACAATCTGGCCCTCCCAACAAATGCTGAATATGAGAAGTTGGCAAAGCTAGAGAAACTGCTGGAGCCATGCAGGTATGGTCTACAAAGATAGCGTGTTCATGAATTGGCATACAAGTTCTTTTAAATGTCACTTTGTATTTAAGAAACACGTGCCCTTAAATGTAATGTGATTAAGAACTTTAAAAATGTGTAATCTAAGTTAAATTAATCTGTCATTAATTATTTATTGCTCTGTTTCTGTGTGTGTGTGTGTGTGTCTGTGTGTGTGTCTGTCTGTTTGTCTGTGTGTGTCTGTCTGTTTGTCTGTGTGTGTGTGTCTGTCTGTGTGTGTGTCTGTTTGTCTGTCTGTCTCTGTTTGTGTGTGTGTGTGTGTGTGTGTGTGTGTCTGTGTCTGTGTGTGTGTGTCTGTCTGTCTGTCTGTGTGTGTGTCTGTCTGCTCTGTGTGTGTCTGTCTGTGTGTGTGTGTGTGTGTGTGTGTGTGTGTGTGTTTGTCTGTCTGTCTGCTCTGTGTGTGTCTGTCTGTCTGTGTAGGTACATCACTGAGCTCCTTGGTGGGGATAAGTATGTATCCTGCTCTGTGGTTCTACCTGCCCTGTGCCACCTCCAGCACACGATGAAGATCTCAGATGATGATCCTGCCTATATTGTACGATTCAAGGCTGCCTTCACCAAGGACCTCAACCAGTGGAGCGAGAAAATAAACCTGGAATGGCTTAAGGTATGTCAGACTGACTAGAAGATAACTGCATTGTTTGACCATTATAGACTGTTAAGCCAGTAGATCGATCAATGAATGAGTCATGAAGAAATATTGAGGTTGGATTTGGAAAGTGAAATTTTCATCAATCAATAATTATTATTTTTTATTCATCAAAGGTGGCGACTGCTCTAGATCCACGATTTAAGGACCTCAAGTGCTTGCCCAGAGCAGAGAGGGAGCCAGTGTGGGCAAAGCTAAGTGAGTTGGTGAAGGGAGAAGAACCTGCTTTGCAGCCACTCGGGGAGGAGAACCCTGAGCCACCCAAGAAGAAAACAGCCCTGCTACTGATGGGATCAGACTCAGAATCAGATGAGGAGACACCAGAAGACAGTACTGTGAAGAGGTACAAGGTAGAGCCCAGTGCCAGTCTAGATCAGTGTCCACTGAAGTGGTGGTCGGAGCACACTGCTGTCTATGGTAAGATGGCCCACATTGCCCGTAAATACTTGGGGACTCCTGCCACAACTGTCCCATGTGAGAGACTTTTTTCTTTAGCAGGCCATATTGTGCAGAAGAGGAGATCTAGTTTGTCACCAGAAAATGTGAACAAGCTGGTCTGCCTGAGTGACTGGTGGAAGGAGAAATAGAGCTTGGACTGATTGACTCAAAGCTGACTGAGTTTTAAGTTTTAAGTTTTAAGTTCAAAGTTTTACTGACTGTAAAACAGTTCATCACGACCTCTTATGTAGGCCTACTGTTCAAAATTCATGTTTAACTGAATAAACAAGTACATCTTATTGAACATTATTTATTTTCATAACCAATTATCATAGTAGAACAGCTTTCTCAAACAGTTTGTGATGCATTTTGGAAACAGGAGATGAGCACATGAACACAAACCCGTTCTCAAAGACTTACTTTTAGTCATTGTTTGGGTAGCACACATATTCTGAATGCCTTCGGCAGAATTCAAATGAGCCATTTTAATCTAGATTAATCTAGATTAATTTCAAAATTAATCTAGATTAATCTAGATTAAAAAAATTAATCTATGCCCACCCCTACTTATAATTTAGGTACTTACTTTACTTTTTTTTTTTTTTAGGTAAAAGTCGAGGCTTAGTGATCACAGGAAAAGGGGGGTCCCGTGGCCAAACCAATTGAGAACCACTGTACTTTATATTTTTATCAACAATCCAAATTGAAACATGAAAATTGTCATCATTTACTCATCCTCATTTCATTTCAAACCTGTGTGACTTGCATTTGAATTTTCACACAATGAAAGTCAATGGGAACTGAAATAGACAATATTGACAATTTGCTTAATTTCGGCTCTTTAAAATGTCCTCCCAACTTCATAGCACCTTATCTTGCAATAAAAAACAGGTTTTATCGACTAGGGAGTGAGACACTTGAATTAAAACAAAAACAACAATTAGATAAATACTTACCAACTGTGGCTTCTGTACTGGTTTAATCGCCACACACCCCATATTTAATTTTCTGTTTCATGAACTTGTGCAGAATGTAGTAATGGTAAAACAACAAAGTTTTCTCGAAGAGGTAACCTAACATACTTCTCAATACTGTCATCAAACTCTGAGATGTGCAAGTCTTCAGAGAGTTCCCTCACAACAAAAATTCCCAAATCACACGAATTCATTGGATAGTCCAAGAAAGAGCTTCTATGTGTATACTCTTTGTACACAAGAAATACTTTTCCTTCACTCAAAATGATGTTCACAACAGTGGCAATACTATTCCGTATTTTCACACAATTGTCTCCTTCAGTTATTTGAATGACTAAACCACCAAGGAAAGCCTCTTGAAACTGATTAACTGCTTTTGAAGATATCAAAGGAACAGGGCCATTGTTGTGTTCACGTCTAAGGGTCCTATTGATGGTCTCATCATGTGCATTGCTCTGAGCATTCATTTCGGATAGCCTGCGAATGACTTGGGCCAAAGGATTGCTAGGTCTTCTGACAAGCTTTTCAAAAGGAAAAGCAGAAAATTCCTCTAAATTACCATGCTGCTTTACGTCCTCACAGAGGTGCACTAGTCCATGCACATTGTAACAAAGAAATTCCTGACCATATAACACGCCGAAATGTTCAACAAAAGACACTAGACATGTATGAGCAAAATCATTTAACAGAAAGCAAAATTTCCGACTGAGAAGAATATAAACAGAAACTGACAAAAGCATAAAATGGCTGTACACTGGTGAGGCCAGGACATTACAAAGGACCACTGGACCAGTGTACAACAAGAACTGCCTGAGTTCTGTAGCTTTCCACCTCAGTCTATGTGTTAGTGGTCTTGGTTTACATGCAAAATCAGAAGGTATGTAAAATCTCAACCCTACAAGAGAATCTGAAATTACTTGACTCAGCCGGGAAGGTAAATGAACACGGACTGGCCCTGAACTCAGCCAAAGATCTAGAAGTCTCCGTATCATCCCAAGACAAACAAGATGCATGTAGTCATGAGGAAAACCACCAACCATGTCAATGTTCGTTTCTATTAGAGGAGACTTGGCAACATGATGGTCTTCATCTATCATCGGCCGGAAAGAGAGGTCAGTCCTAAGTGGGGCATTAATTTCAGGAAAGGTCATTCGGTGTTTGAGATACAGGCCAGTTTGAGTACATTTACCACAGGCAGAGTGGCCAGTGTGACACTTAATGGCTTTGATAAAAGCCCTAGCAGGTGCATCACATACAACAGAACTTACTTTTAAAAATAACCATTTGCCTTTAATGCCAAACCCACAGCTCAGTGTTTTCAATTCACTTACAAGATCTTTCAAATATTAGTTCAAAGATTTTGGTTTAGAGCTACCACAGAACAGTCCGATTACAAAGGGTCTCTTTACTTTACAGTCTTGAAGAATACCAAGTATTGGCCAAAACTGTACAGAGTTGCTATTAAACAGTGGAATTCCATCAAAGTTTAACTGCAGCCTAAAAATGTGTTGGTCAGGAACTTTGGACCACATGTTTTCAAATGCTGTCTTTAGTGAATTTAGTATACCGAAGTAATGAAAATCTCCACCAGCTATCATTTGAGTCTTGTAAGAGGTTTTTGTTTTAAGCAGAGTTCTACCATCTTTAGGAAGGAAAGGGAGATGCACCCTAAGTATGGTCAAAAGGGCAGACAAAGCAATCAGAGAGATTCCAAAATGTACAGCCCAGCCTGCCAGTGAACCAACCAAATCATCACTCACTACATTCCCCTCATCAGATTGGTCATCAGCAGAAGCCGCCTCTGATGGCGACTCAGTACACGGCTCCTCAGAATCTGACACATGCGTGGGAGATAAATGATCTGAGTGTAATTCCTCCTCGCTATCTTGAACGCAACCAAGGGAGTCAAAGAAGTCATTTACTCTTTTAACAGCCCTCCTTCTAAGGTTATTTGGTTTACATTTACTTCCAATGTCCATGATGATAATTTGAAGGGAAAAGTCTCACCGAATAAATCTGTAAGAAAAGCAAAAACAAAATCTGTTGTAAAAAAGGAAGCAGGGTTAAAAGTAGCTACATAGTGATATCAGGCATAATTTCAGATATTAATATAAGTGCAGAAGTTTTGTTAAATTAATATAAATTATTAGCATATCATACATGTACAGTGAAGGGCCAGGTTTAGTTCACTTGGTTTTGTCATGGATACAACACTAACTTGTGGGAACATGAAAGTATGAAAAAATGTAAGCACTGTTTATTTGTTCATATATATATAAAAACGATTAAATTACTCAAATCATGAAGTAAGAATTCGGTCATAGCACCCACAGGTTATGACAGGTTGGGGTTCATATTTGTGAAAGGTTAGAGAATGTTAACATAATTGATGTGATTTTTGCAAACATCTCTGCACATCACACTGAGGCATGTAATGTTAATTATTTATTTTAAATAAAGGGGAGAGAATGAGATTTTTTTATTAATTTACAATTGATAACACTTTACAATAAGGTTATATTTGTTAACAAACATTAGTTAATGTATTAACTAACATTAACTAACCATGCCTACATTTCTTACTGTATTTGGTAATCTTTGTTAATAGAAATACAGCAATTCATTGTTCATGTTAGTTCACAGTGCATACTAATGTTAACAAGTACAATTTCTGATTTGAATGTAGTAGTAACTGTTAAATGTTGAAATTAACATTATTAATACATGCTGTAGAAGTGCAGTTCATTATTCGTTTATGTTAACAAGGTATTTTAATCAGGTATTGTATAGAAAGTCATAATTTTGGTATTGTGACAACACTAATAAGTTACAAATTAGGCTATAATGTTAAAGAGGGAAAAGTCATGAGAAAAAGTATTGAATATCATTTCAGAGTTAAAGGTCCCGTTCTATGTGATCCCATGTTTCAAACTTTAGTTAGTGTGTAATGTTGTTGTTAGAGTATAAATAATATCTGTAAAATTATAAAGCTCAAAGTTCAATGCCAAGCGAGATATTTTATTTAACAGAAGTTGACTACAAAAAACGGCTGGATTGGACTACACCCCTCTACTTCCTTCTTTAGTGATGTCACTAGAACCTATCCTCCGCCCACAGGAACACAGGCGTATTGATGGCGAAATGTCAACAGACGTGGTTGATGTTTATCTATAATCGGATACCGCAAAAGTTTAATTCGAAGTTGTTCGTTTGCTCTGTCCATTTCACCACGGACTGTTTTTCTAACCTGGGATAATATCAAGGAGGCTTCTCTCAGCGTTTCATACTGATGAAGGGGGCAATTTCAACTATATTCCAGCAAGCGGTAAGTAGTGATTTAATATGGAAGTAGCGATCAACTTCACATCGTTTCTCTTAGTAGGATGAAAATAATCTTACTTAAACTGTGATTAATATACAGAAAGCGATCAAAGAACAATCCCTTTCCAATCGGCCAAGCTGTCAATCACACAGCGCGAGTTTATCTGGACTCTTGCCAAAACTCGTTATGAAATCAATGACGCTGTTACACTGCACAACGAAGCTCTTACTGTATTTATATACCTCATGTTTGCATTGGTGAAATCATTAGTGAGAGTGCAGGAACTGCGTTGCAATGATAAGATCTTTCACGCGATCAACAGGCTGTCATCTGCTCAGTGCTCATCATCACTGCAACCTTTTATGTGATGGGAATAGATCTAAATACTTAAAAAACTTCTCACGATTCGTTAATCCAGATAGCTGTAATAGTAAAAACGTATAAAAGCTGTAATAGTAAAAGTTTTCCAGATAGTTCCACATGTAATGCCAGATATTTCATATGCAAGCATGTCAGCCAATCACAGCAGTGGGCGTTTACACTGAAGTCTCTCAGCAGACACGCCCCTTCAAACAGAGTGTTCAAACCAGGGAATGAAATCAGGCTAGGAAATATGCCTTTTATTTCTAAATTATAAAAAATTTTGATCTAAAAAACATACTAACATTATAAGGGCACCCCTGGAAACATTATAAAATAATAAAAATAATCCATGGAATGGGACCTTTAAATCAAAAGATACGTACAATAATGCACGTGTATCAATGTGTTTATTGTTGTTGGCATTTTTATATTATGATTAGTTAAATGATTGTGAACACACATTAGGATTTAGGCCTAGTTTTTTTGACGAACAGTAACACCGACGTCGGACCGCGTCGCCTGAATTCACAAATATATCTGATATAACACATGACATATGATGCTATTTTATGTGTACGACAGTGTTGGTTGATTGAACTTGTTATAGCCAAAAACATCTGAATTTAAAACGGCAAACCAGCAGACCGCTATACAACTTTATTGTATAGCGGTAAATTGAGGAAAATATTAGCTAATTCGACACCTTCCTGAATGAAACAATTAACTAAACGCTTAATAACATGCAATATTGACACATAATGCTATATATTTCATTTATATGACTTTAAAGGGCCAAAACACTTTAAAGGGAAAAAACAGGGAAAGCAGAGTAAATGGCGCCCGCTGCCCGCGTCAGTCAAACTCGCGCCGTAGTCTCTCCACCAATAGGAGGGAAGATGCAGAGCAACCTGAGGTGTGGAACGGCGGATGTTTGCCGCACTTGATTTCAGGATTTCTGTGTTTTTCCATGTATAAGCCAAAATGTTTACCACAAGTCGGTGTTTCTCGCTGTGTGCCATAGCTCAACCACATATGGTTCTCATGTGTTCGTTGTTATCTGGGCCATATACCTCAAAATGAGTTGTGAACCAAGAGAGCATTTCCCGGAGATTTTAAAGTTATGGCAAAACAAATATGGTCACAATTTGGCCCATATCTGTTCAGCCATGCCACATCTAGGCCATATGTGCCAGATAATACCCACGTATGGCCCAAACGTACTTGCTATCTGGGATCGTCAGGAAAGCTGTGTCATGAAGACATCTCAATTCAAGTTGGCATGTCATGTGTGTTTTAAAATCAGGTAAGTTAGCTTGTTGTAGATAGATGGTAACCGGGAGTTAGTTAGTTTTAGTTTTAAACTTCACTTAGTTTTGTCGTGGGCACAAGACACTTCGTGGGAACGTGATAAATCGTGGCGACGAGATAATTTTGTTGATCGAACGACATCATTATGGCCACGTGGTGTTAAGTAACCAAGCCTACAGCAGTTGAAGATGGAGATGACTGATAAAACAACATTTTTTACTTTGAATTAGAAATGTCAAATAAAGATATATTGCGGTCTCTGGCATTAAGACATGGGTACGTTATAAGTGTCTCAAATTTGCTGGTTTGAATGAGCCGAAAGCCAGCGCGCAAAGGGAGCGCGTGCAGCGTGTTAAAAGCTGTATCGCCCCAGTTTCTACACATCTAACGTTAGCTCCTTTTATCAGGAACAAATGGCCATTACTTGTAAATAGACATAAGTCATGACATTTTGTTCGTGGTAAATGACGTGATTTCACTCATGGTTATTATATTTGACAGATAATATCTTATCCAGTCATTTTACCTCTTGAAATGCCTTTAAATGGCAAATTAGACCAGTAAACATGTAGTTTTACACTTGCCAAAAAGTGATTTAAAGCCTCCACTTATTGAGTGAACTGTTATTTCTGCCTAAATATTAGCCTACTTGATTTTATTCATGAGGGTTATATTTGACAGCTCATTCAGTAATTTTTACCTGTTGAAAAGGATCAATTACACTTTTTGGCAGTAACTACTGTCTAATTTCCCATTTAATACATCTCAAGAGGTAAAATGGCTGGATCTGTCAAATATAATAACCATAAATAAAATGCCTTTATTTACTACGGACAGAATGTCATGACTCATGTCTATTTGCAGGTTATGGCCATTTGTTTCTTATACTATATCTATATGCGACTATATCTGTATGTGACATTCCTAATTCAAAGTAAAATGTTGTTTCATCAGTCATCTCCATCTTCGACTGCTGTAGGCTTACAGTGTGGTTCCCTAAACTCGTGGCCATGATAAATAGATGTCGTTCTCTCAAAATATGAAGTCGTGGCCACAAGATAAATATATCGCTCCCTCAACATATGATCTCGAGGCCGCGACATGATGTCGTTACCTCAACAAAATGATCTCGTGGCCACGATTTATTATCACATTCCCACGACTTAATATGTTGTGGCCACGACAAAACTAAGTGAACCGCACATGTCCCCTCCCGGTCAGGGGCCTTTTAATTTTGATGGCGCCGAGAACGCCAGAGCCTGAGCACATAGACCGTTCTCCATGTTCATTAGTTTACGATCTGTTCAATAGACATGTCTCATACGTTAGTAGATCAAACTGTTATACATAGAATGTATGCACGGGCAGTTTTGAAAACTCTGCCTACATTTTTGCGCAGCGCAAATTGCATTGCATCTGAAAGGCAACGCTGAACTCAGCGCCGCACATTAAACGTCCTGTGTGAAAGTATGTAGCAATTAGAGGGTGCAGAAAGTGTTGTAAATGCCTTGTATACACGTACAGATCATTTGTAACAGGTAAGTAACAGTTTTCAACACGGTGTGTAAACGCATGAATAAATAATTTACAACACTTTCTGCATTCCCCAATCTAAAGTGTAAACTATTCATCACTTGTAAATGTTACACATCATTCGTAGATAACATTCATAGCTCGTATGCCTTATTGATTCTTGAAGTGGTCATCTACAAATGTTGTGTAAAACATTTACAAATGATGAATAGTTCACACTTTAGATTAGGGGATGCAGAAAGTGTTGTCATCTACATCATCTATAACATACAAAAAATGTAACATCATATATTAAACATTTATGAAACGCAAAGTCATGTTTTGTAAAGGATTTGTTAATCAACTGTAAATGACTTATAACTGAATCTACAAAACATTCATACAATAATTAACATATCATTTATGAACACAGTCATGTTTCGTAAATGATTAGTTCATCAATAACTAACCACTTATAAATGACTTACAACTGAACGTTATTATAAAGTCCAAAAGAGGACATCAAACGTCCAAAAAGTCTATGGTATAGGATCCAGTCTAAAAAAAGGCTACACTGTCATATTGGTAAGATGGTTGCTGTGATTTTTAAGGCTGCCCTAACATTTACAAACTATTGACTTTCAACATATTTAATATTACTTTGAATTATATACTTACTGAAAAGCAAGGTCTTTGTTGTCATCCTATTGAAGGACTTTTTGTTATTAGCCCCCTTCCAGTTAATTTGATGAGACACCTCATCTGTGAAGATCCTGCCCAGGATGTTCCAGGTCACCCTCTTCACATCCTGGCCTCCAATGGTGGCCAAAGAAGAAATCTAAAAGGCAAAGACATCTTTTTTAAATAGACAGCAAGGTAAACATTTCTAAGCTCAAGTTGAATTTAAAGGTGCATTTAAAATATGTGTTCCTTTTGAAAGCGTCCAGAAATGTAGAAAAAGATAGAAAACTTCTATGTTTCTACTTTTTTCTCTAAAGAAAAAAAAATTGTTTTATTAAAGTTCGGGAGGAGCACGTTCAGATAATTAACACGGGTGGAGAGGTGTATAGATTCAGCAGTCTCACCTCAATCCATTGCCAGTTTAGCAGCATCCCTCTGCCACCCCTTCTCCACACTTATAGTCCTAACTACTTACATACGGAGGGAGTACTCTGTGTTTGGGCCGAACTCTGAGCTCGGAGCCCTCCCCCCGGACAGCACGCCATATACACATTAATGTGTATATGGGAATGCAAATACACATTCGAGAGGAAGGAGGAAGTAAGAGGAAGTGGCTGCAGGCCTGATGTGTTTGGCTTGAACAATCCGTCAAAAATCATGAAAATGACTTGACATCCAAGCAGATAAGTGAAGTTTATGGCTTTATATGGTCATTGGGATTCATCTTGTATGAGTATTTCCCATTATTTTTGATGTTTTGGGGCACTTTTGATAATACATGTCAAGAGTGTGAAAACCAGCCAAATTTAAAATGGAGGATGTCAAGAAAGCCCTGAGAGAACTGGCAAAGAAAATTGATGGAATGGCTGAAAATGTGGGCAAGATAAGTGGTTTGGTAGAGGATGTGAAGAAACTAAACAACCTACTCGCACAGAAGGATGAGAAAATTGCAGATTTGGAGAAAAGAGTTGATGACTTGGAGCAATATACAAGAAAAGAAGATGTGGTCATTAGTGGCCTAAAAACAACACACCGCACTTACTCCAATGTCATCCGAGGGGAAAGCAGAGAAGTTGATCTAACAGAGAGAGAAAAACAGACGCTGGAGGAGCAGGTGATTAAGTTCTTCAATAGCAGTGACATCTCCATTCACAAGGAGAGTATCGCTGCTCGCTATACCCTCCCCAAAAGAAACGGACAAATGGAAAGAACCATCATTCTGAGATTTGTAAACAGAAAACAGAAAATAGAACTTTTGAAACAAGGAAAAAAACTAAAGGACACGCAGGTGTATGTGAATGAACATCTCACGAAAAGGAATGCTGAAATAGCTAAACATGCAAGGGTACTGAAGAAACAAAGGAAAATCCATTCAACATGGACAAGGGATTGTAAAATTTGGATACGTACAAATGCTTCATCTGGTGAGGAGATGAAGGTCCTGCTAATCCGGGACCTCAAAGACCTGGAGAAATATGGCATTGTTTAGCCAACAAGAACATTCTCTTGAGGCCCAGATCTATCTGATAGAGGTTTGTTTCACACATAAAGAGCCCAATTTGGTGGTGGTGAGCAGATCTAAACTTACTTGGAACAAACCTGCTACAAATTATGAAGGTTTTTTTCTCCCTTTTTGGTTGAGACTGATGGTTGACTTACTGTTTTTCCAAGTGCTTTTCTTTATGTTCCAGAGACTTATATTGAACCCTCTTTCTTATTACTATATGCCTATCTGTCGATTTTTAATATTACAACTTCTCAACTTTTTTGTCGGATTTCTCTTGGATGATTTGTTCTATTATCATTTTCAGTGGTGTGTATGTGCACTGATCTGGATGTGTGAGATTGGGAAGGTGAATGTTCGTGACCACATTGAACAATTACCATGCAGGAACGAGATATAGACCCGGAAAGTAATTTTTTTGACCAAGTAACTAGAAATTGTTTTTAATATACTGAACACCAACTCAAGGAAAAATTCAACTTGGAGAATGGTATATCAATTGTACACTTCAACAACAGGAGTTTATATGCAAACTTTGATAAGATCAGAGACTATTTGCAACATAATACCATGCAATTTAATATAGTCGCTATTTCTGAGAGCTGGCTCAGTCATGACAAAGGGACTCATTTTGAATTAGAAGGCTATCACTTACATTTTGTGAATAGAGTAAACAAAAGGGGTGGGGGAGTTGCAATGTTTGTAGATAGCAGGTTAAAGTGTACGATTGTTGAAAGTATGACGACTGTTATTGATGACATTTGTGAGTGTATAACGGTGGAAATCGATATGGGTAAAATGAAGAATGTTATCGTTAGTTGTGTTTATAGAGCACCCAACTCTGGCATTGAAAGCTTTAAAGAAGTGTTTGAGGCCATGGTTTTGAATGCCAAGCAGAAGGTTGCTTATTTTTGTGGGGATTATAATATAGATTTCTTAAATCCGAGTAAATCACCTGCAATAGAAGAGTTTATAGATGCAATGTATAGTACAGGTTTATATCCATGTATAACTAAACCGAGCAGAATTACCACCCACTCAGCAACAGTAATAGATCATATCTTTACAAATAACATGAGCAGTAATTTAGAAAGTGGATTGTTAATAAATGATATCACTGACCATCTATATTTGTATTCCATGAATGTAAACACGATAATTTAGATACCAGCAAAATAAATATACAGAGGAGATTAAGAACAGATCACACCCTGAATAAATTAAAAAATGATTTGTTAGCTCAAGACTGGAAGCATGTTTATGAAGAAGGGGATGTTGACTTAGCCTATAACTCATTTCTAAATACCTTTTTGACTTTGTACTATAAAAATTGTCCAACTCAGCAATCAGAGATAACATGTAAACGTCCATATAAACCCTGGGTTACAAGGGGTCTGATGAATGCCTGCAAAAAAAAGAATACTTTATATAAAGACTTTGTTAAGCATAGAACTGAAGAGAAAGAAACTAAATACAAGACATATAAAAATAAATTAACAGCTATCTTAAGAAAATGTAAAAAAAGATTATTATAGTAGATTGCTGGACACTAATAAAAACAATATAAAGGGTACTTGGAATATTTTAAATTCAGTTATAAGAAGGAAAAAACAAGTACTGGATTTCCAAACGAATTTATTGATAAAGGTAAAATAATTAAAAACAGGGATGAAGTCGTGGCAGGCTTCAATGGATTCTTTGTGAACGTAGGCCCTAATCTGGCTGATGAGATAATCCCTCCACAAGAGGGCGATGTCTCACAATTCTTTTAAGAAAGAAATCCAGCAACTATTTTTTTGAGAGACACTGATAAAACCGAAGTACTTGATATTGTCAACAACTTTAAGAATAAAACATTAAGAGATTGTGATGATATTGATATGTTTTTAATTAAACAACTAATTGTAGCAATAGTAGATCCCATAGTATATATTTCCAATCTCTCTCTGAAATTGGGTTCCTTTCCCACAAAGATGAAAATAGCTAAAGTCGTTCCTATCTTTAAAGCTGGTGAACAGAATCTTTACACTAACTATAGGCCAATTTCATTGCTTCCCCAATTTTCTAAAATTTTGGAGAAGATATTTTCCACCAGATTGGACAGTTTTATTGATAAATATGGGATCTTAACTGATAGTCAATATGGTTTTAGATCAAATCGTTCTACATCTCTGGCTCTAATTGACCTGGTGGAAGAATTAACAACTAGTATTGATGACAAGAAGTTTGCTATAGGTGTATTCATTGACCTTAAAAAGGCCTTTTATACAATAGATCATCACATTTTGCTTCAAAAATTGGAAACGTATGGAATTAGGGGAATAGGGCTAAATTGGATAAAAAGTTATTTAGAACATAGACAACAATTTGTGCAGATGGGAGAGGAAAAGTCAAAGCTCCAAAATACAATATATGGTGTACCACAAGGTTCAATACTAGGACCAAAATTATTTATATTATATATAAATGATATTGTCAAAACTTCTGATTTGTTGAAATTTGTAATCTTTGCAAATGACACAAATATATTTTGTAAAGGAGAGAATCTCCAACATTTGTTGAAGATTGTCTCTGAAGAGTTGGTTAAACTTAAATTGTGGTTTGATTTAAACAAATTATCTCTTAATACAAAGAAAACTAAATTTATGATTTTTGGGAATCGTAGAATTCCTGAAGATTTAACTATTGAAGTACTGTGTGATAACACCAGATTAGAAAGAGTTTATGAAAACTCCTTTCTGGGAGTAATAATTGGAAACCACAAGTCAATTGCATTAGTTCTAAATTGGCAAAGATCACTGGTATACTTTGTAAAGTGAGATACATATTGAACCAGGAAACAATGTATATTTTATACTGCACGCTTTTTCTTCCTTATTTGTCCTATTGTACTGAGGTGTGGGGCAATACTTATAAAACCACCCTAAAGACGATATGCACTATGCAGAAAAAGGCAATGAGAATAGTTTGCAATGTTGGCTATCATGTACATACAAATGATCTATTTTTAAAATTACAAACATTAAAATTTAAAGACATAGTGGATCTTAAGACAACACAAATTATGTACAAAGCTAAAAACAAAGTACTCCCTAATAATATCCAAAAATGGTAAGAGATAGTAGATATAATTTAAGAAGGAGAGGAAATCTCTCTCAATCAATGGCACGCACCACACTCAAAAGCATGTGCATATCTGTCAACGGGGTGAGGTTGTGGAATAATTTACCTGTAACAATTAAAGAAAGCAAACATATTGTGCAATTCAAAAGAAGGTTTAAAATGTCTATATTAGAAAAGTATATAAATTAAGGTGGACATGGGACAAATGTCTCATTTCCTCTTCAAGAGGTTGATTTGAATTACCATACAGTCTGTTTCTTGCCATTTTGCATATATTTAAATTATTTTCTTTTTTTTCTTTTTTTTTATATATATTATATTGTGTTTTTTATTTTCAGATAAATGTACTTTAAATGATTAAGTTTTTTCTCAATAAGAATACATTATGATATCTTGCAAGAGTAAACAGTAGCCGTTTCAAAACTAGATGTGTAAAAGGGGAAGGCAAATATAAGTTAGCTTCTTCCTTCTCCTTTTTTTTTTTTTTTTTCCTTTCTTTTGAACATGCTGAGACTTTTAATTTTATTGTTTTCTATTAAAATATGTTTTGTTACTAATGATCATGTTCTAAAGAATAAAAAAAAATATATATATTTTCCTTTAATTCATTCATTAAACTTTACCCCCTCTAATTGTAGCGGGCAAAGCGGGCTAGAGGAGTGGTTACGAACAGAGGCGGAGTTTACCTGAGTCTGGAGACGGCAGCGCCGGATGATTCTGTCAGAATTAAAGACTTTTAATTTAATAATTTAACTCACGTTCATGTTTGAATGGCTTCTGTTTGTGATCCGATGTGGATTCTGATAACCGTATAAGGTAGAAATATTTATACGCGATTCAAAAATCTATGCACGCTAACCATTACCATAGTAAACATGGTAAATACGCTTGAAGATACACATAGTAAAAAAACATAGTGAACGCTTGAAGAAATCAGACAAATCATAAAGGCTATCACAATCATGTTTTTATTCTATCTGTCAGTAGCCATACGTCTCGTCTCTTTATACCGGACTATCATAAAATAATGCAACTTTTTCTCTGACTGAAAATATCTGTAGCCTTCTGGGAGTCGAGAGAGTGCTAAAGCTCCTCAGGTCATATCTTTGGTGGCATATGCCTATTTGTAGAAATGATCATTCTTTCTAAATGTGATGTAAATATGTCCTGCAAATAAAAAGAAACAGACGCAACTAAATAAGTAATTGTAGACTACCCTTTTTCTTTTGTGAAATAGGCCTAATGGTAATTTATTTCTGTGTGACTAATGTGCAATTTGACATAAATTAATTCATTATGATCAATGTATCACTTTTTATTGTAAACCTGTGGTGAAACATTGATGCTTGGGTTTTAAATATTCAAGTAAACAACAAAAACATGTGTTTTAGTGACGCGCTGTGGAGCTTCTGGCCCGACAGTGGAAACGCAGCAGTGGTGCTACTGGCCCGAGGCTATTAGCCCGGACCGACCCGTTTAAAGCCCTGGCCCGACAGTGGAAACGCGGCTAATGTCAAACCAGTGAGATTGTCGCTCAGACGGAATCTTACCACTGCTTCAATAGAATATTTGCAATAATCATGGACAATCAATAAACCTAATGGCACCATTCATATTAAATAAGAAAACTCACCACTCTCTGTCGAGCTGGGCCATTTGATGGTTCTTTTAAAAAGACTTCAACTGCCTCCAATTGTTCCAGGGGAAACTGGATATTTTCAGGCATCTCCACATCTGGCCCCGGGGTGCTGTTCAGCCTGCTGGTGAGGTAGTTCACCTTTGCCACAAGCTGGTCCTGTTGTTGTTTGATTGTTTCCAGCAGGCTAAGGATGTGGACCTCAGCTGCTGTTGACAAACATGAAATATAGCTCAAATGTAGTGTATTAAAATATATCATGTTTCAGTGTTTATCCTCATTACTCATAATACTGACATTAGTTAATGACAAAAGTTATTGTCAAAGTTTGAAGAAAATATGTGATGGCTGTGGGAGTTTTTTCCAAAATCTTTGGCACAGAATGACACTCTAGTATTTGTCAGTTATTGCTCACCAGAACAGGGAATGGTATCAGCCATTCTTCCCCCTCGCCATGTTGGTCTATATGTCAGGCTTGGACAGGCTTCCTCTGTTGGCCGCATGTTGAGGGCTGGTGCGGGGGGTGGAGGGAGTTGTGGAGGGACTGCCGTTCCTGATCCATAGTGAGGTGAGCGGTGTGTGAGAGGGGGACATTTTTTATTAAATGGTAGTAATCTGTTAACCATGACTGATAGTACACATGGGGCCTTTCTATTCACTAATATTTCAGAAATCAGTTGTGAGGTTTTGAACCAGCTTTTTCTTCAGCTCTGACTTCGCGTGCAGCCGTGCACGAGCACAAAACCTCATAACACCCTCCCCCCTGTCGGTGATTGGTTGGAACACTATTTGTTTTGGTTTTGAGTGTTTGGCTAAACCATTTGTTTTTGTGTGCAGATCTCAGAGCCTAGGCTGCCTACAGAGACGCGTTTTTTTTGACGGCATGCTTATGGGGCGGGCAGCTAACGGATCGTTAGGAAAGATTAGATGAATGTGATAAAAATATTTTTGGGCCTGAAATCACTGATACCACCTTTAACCATGGTAGGCTGCAAGGCTGCAAGCTACAGGGCCAAACAATGGCAAACAGAAAATCTCTGGTCATGCTGAACATGAATTTATGTTTCAACATTTTGGTATTCTACCCATTTCAACCCCATGAATGGATTGACATTGAAAATCTGAGATGGTAATGCAGATTTAATCTATTAATTTGAAACAGAGTGACCATTGCTGTGTTAATATTGATGGGGCCACTGTATTCAATATTATTCCGGAGAACAGTGTTTACCTAGACAGTTTTCTCCAGGTTGATGAGTATTTACTCTGCTTCCTGGCACTCGGCGAGATGGTGGCGCTGAAGGAATGGATAGAAGGAAAGGGGAATATCTTTACCACTAAGAATGTTAACCATATCTCTAATATTAATATTATGATTTGTTATTTCGATGTTAAGAGATTATTCCTTACTCTGCCAGTGCAATTGGCTTGAGGCTTCAGCTGATACACCAGGCATCCTCAGAGATGCAAAGTCACCATTTTCTTCCTCACTCTCATCAGAGTCCCCCAAACGACGGCTGTTAAAAAAATTGCCAAATATACATAGTACAAGTATCTCTGGTCTATTTTTGAATGCTACGGGAAAGAACCTTCATATTACTGTAGAAACATAACAAAAACAAAACAGAACAGAACACAGTTGCACTGGCTTCCTGGCTCTTTTCTCTGGCACTCCCCCTCCTGCTCTGCCTCAGACTGTAGCTCAGAAGTGTTGCAGCCGGTCTGATATTGAGTCATTAGCCTAATGGCGTCTTTGTAGTTGTCTAAAATTGAATATGTTAAAATGAACATGAGTTTCAAATTAGCTGTAGAGCTGCACAGAGTATTATTATTATTATTGATGATGATGATGATTATAATAATAATTATTATTATCATCTTTATTTAACCAGGTTGGTCTCATTGAGAACACAAAATATCTCTTACAAAAGAGACCTGACCAAGAATAGCATCAGTAGATATAAATGGAATATTTTAAACAATGCAAGGCAAAGACAATTTCATGGGCATTTTCAGAACATAGAAATAATACGTTATTTCAAGCAGAAGGAGAAACAACCATGAAATTATTTTTAAACAAGAGTTTCACGAGTTCACACTTACATATAATTTGAATGGGTAAGTTTAATGCGTATATGGCGTGCTGTCCGGAGGGAGGGCTCCGAGCTCGGAGTTCAGCCCGAACCCAGAGTACTCCCCCCGTATGTAAGTGTTTAGTACTAGAAGTGTGGAGAAGGGGTGGTGGAGGGATGCTGCAAAAACTGTCAATGGAATGAGGTGAGACTGCTGAGTATTTATACCTCTCACCATTGATTGCTGAGTGCTTTCCACTTGTGTTAATTATCTGAACGTGCTCCTCCCGAACCTTGTTAATAAAACATCATTTTATGAATAGGCTTACCACAAGTTCTGACGACCTTTACGTCATATTTTGGCCAGTTTGGCTCATGCTTCTCATTGTTAGCGGCTGCCCTTTTCACCCGTTCAGTGCTCTTAAAGCTGGGCCAGTACACCATCCCATCATCATACCAGTCAACTGGAACAACAGCAATGTCCTTGCTCACTTGGAACTCAATTAGGTGAAAAGGCATCCTTAATGTAGAAAGATAGAAAAGGGGTATTTATTAATCATCAAAAAGGAATAACATGACTAAAGCATGCACAAGTGTACAGTGTATACAAATGAGCAAGTAAGATAGCCTGAAAGTTAACTAGAATGGTGCCCCAGGGTGGGAAGAAGTATAAGGAAGGAAAATGTACAGGTCGTAATAGTTAGGTAGAACTTCAGCACAACTGTATTGTAATTTTTTGGCAGAATGTGTTGGGGTGTATTTTCATAATCTAAAAAAAAAAAAAAAAAAATCATTGCATAATGCTAATAATTTAGTGGACTATGTACAGTCCATTGTATTGAGAAAGGTGGGACATGTATCAAATTGCATGTTAAATTCAGCATAAAATATCATTTCCCCTGGCATTTTACAGGATAATATGTCATCTCATATTTTGAAAATGTGAAATTATGGGTGTAGTCAGTGTATGGAAAAATACCAACTTTGTGAAATACTTACAGCAAATATTCATCCAGAAAGAGTAATGGAAGTCATAGTCAGTAGTCAACTATATTATTAGAGTTTTTAACTTTAACTGATTGTTTAAACTGATTGATTGATTGATTGATTGAACTGATTTGTGTGTTTTTTTTTTTCATTTAGTGGAGGAGGGGTATGGCCACGAAACCATCCCTGTATGGCAAGGCTACACATTTCTGTTGCAGCGCTGACACTTCAACCGACTTCAGCTCGTCAGATGCATCATTTACGACAAATATGTTCATTCTGTCGGAGTTGAAGGGATATGTATAGAATGGAGACTGCTGGGAAAATTCTGTGTAAATAGCGTACACACTATTATCATTTTGGATAATGTTTTTGATAAGGCACACTTTATCCACCACCAGAAACATGTTGTCCCCTGTTGTTACTTTGATGGTCCACCTTTCAACTCGCATTTCCCCATATTGCGCATTAACTCCCATGCCAACAACAATTGGGCCCACAAAATGCTCCCTTTTCAGTGTAATGTCTGCATCAGCATCCAATTTGGTAGCTGTAACTTCCGAAAGGCGCCGAATGAGTTGAGCTAAAGGGAACTCAGGTTTTCTAATGAGTTTTTTTTATTTTCCCAAGGTGGTTCTGATATGGGAATGCTGAAAAAGAGTCCAGACAGCCATGCCTCTTCACCTCATCTGCCAGGTGGACCAGACAGTGGACATTGTACACAATCTGGTCTGTCCCATACAGCTCACCAAAATGGTTTACAAAAGATATTAGCATTTGTCCAGCATAGTCAGCAAGGTTGAGATGTTCAGGGCTTATCAAAATAGATATAGCAGTTGACAGGAGCATGAAATTGTGGTACATGTTCCGGTCCAGGAATCCTGCCAGCACCACAGGGCCAGTGTACAGTAAGAACTGTCGGAATTCAGTCGCCTTCCAACGGTCCAACTCCCTAAGCGACCGTGGTCTCCTGGCAAACTCAATTGGCACGTAGGGCCTAATTGACTGGAGTTTGCCTGACATCCTATCTACTATTAATGCCGGCAGTCTTACTGTTAATGGACCCCGGAGCCAGGTCTGGAGCAGTTTCCTTACAATGCCCAAACACACTAGATGCATATAATCCAAGGGAAACTGCGATACCATGCCAACCTTCACATTTTTAAATGGATGTGGCCCCTCGTGGTGGTGTAGTTCATCAACCTTCATATTGAATGAGATGTCAGTTCTCTGGGGGTGCTCTAATCCAGGGAACGTCATACGCCGGTTCTGGCATTGCCCTGGGTGTAGGCACTTATCACACCCATGGTAAGCATTATGGGCCTTTGTTTTTTTTACAAAGGCCCGTGCAGGGGCATCACAGATTACCGTGTGAAGCTTCATTTTAAGGTTCTTATCTCCAATGCAAAACCCAGCCTCTAGCTCCTGTAGTTCATTGACAAAATCAGATAGGAACTCTGTGGCCGAACTAGGTTTTTTCGGTCCACAGTAGGCCCCAATGACAACAGGTTCCTTCATGGGGACGGTAACCAGTAAGCCAAGGATGGGCCACAGCTGTACAGTGGAACTTTTAAATAAAGGTAGACCATCTATATTAATCTGCAGCCCCAATGTCATGCCCTCTGTCAGTGTTTTGGCATATTTGCTTATAGTGGCCTTCAAAGAGGGAAGGATGCCAAAGTGATGGTACTTCCCCCCAGCCTTCTCCTGAATAGCATAATGTGTTTTTGTCTTGAGAAGGGTCCTACCATCCTTTGGCAGATTGGGGTGGTTTATATGGAGTATACTCAACAGTGCAGTCAGCGCAACAAGGGAAATGCCAAAACTCACTGCCCAGTTGGCAATGTTATCGGAAAGTGACGTTAGGTCATCATCATTTACAGAATTCGAACCTGATGTCCCATCCCCATCACAATACACATCATCAAAATCTGCCTCCAATTCCATGTCCTCTTCAGTTAACACTTGCACCTCTGGCATTGCATGTGCAGCTGAAGAGGGTGGGGCAGTGTTCTCAGAAAGAACTCTGTCATCTGCCCCTATTCCTGTCATGTCCATATCAGTCATGTCAGTCATGTCTGTCCTAATTTGATTAAGCCTTTTTTGAACATCTACACGTGTCCTTCGCCTTACGGTTGATAAGGAGACAGGCACAGTCTTTCTATTCATTTTTGTTCTGAAAGAGAAATTTCAAGAAAGACAGGTTGCAGGGTTTTTTTTTCAAGAAAGACAGGTTGCAATCAGGTGTGTAAAATTGATCATTGTTTCTAATGTTGTAATTAAATAAATACATTGTTGAATTGCGGTGTTTTCTGTTTCATTGCTACAAAATAGACAAGAACAGAGAAATAGAGCAACATTAAAATTTGGGATGCATTTCTTGATTCGGCCCCATGAATAGGTCTAGATTTACATTGAAAATTAATGTTTAAAAAAATCTCAATCCAGGTGGGACGTTTTATTCGTGCCGTCGTGGACTATCTGCTTGGCTTTGACATTTCCTTTGTTTGTTTGAAAATAATTATATTAAGTTGGTATTCATTTAACAATAAAAAAAATTATCTAAAAAGTAGGTATTCATTTCATAGGAAGACCTAATATTTGTTTGATGTATAACAGGCCTTGTGATTTGAAACATTGGATTTGATTTGTAACAATATTATGTCATGAGAGGGGGTTCTGCGAAAAATCAGCAGCTGAGCCGACCATACCTGCCAATAAAACCGGACATCAGCTGCTGTTAATAACCAGAAGTCGGAGGTGGATACCGCTTTTAGCCAGGCAAATAAGTTATTATATCAATTTATATAATTTTCTTTTACTCATTTAAATAAACAAGGCCTACTTCTATTAGTAATTATTTTATTAAAAAAGGTTTATCAAATATAAATCAAGTAACGAAGATCATAGACATGATACAAAAAAACAAACATTAAGCTACATTTGAAATTATAAATTTGTACCCGTATAAATATAATTTATGAATGAGTGTAAATGTTTGTTAAATAATTATATATATATATATATATATATATATATATATATATATATATATATATATATATATATATATATATATATATACACACACAGTGTTTCCCCTAGAAATTTTTCCAGCAGCGGTGCTGTTACGTTTTATTACTGCGACTTTCTTGACTTTAAAATGTATATTTTAAATTGAAAAACATCATATGTGTAATTCAGGGCACAATTCAAACGAGATCAAAATATTTGTTGTCTCTCGCCATTGAAGTCCCATGGCTGTCGACCGGAAGGGGAGGGACTTAGGCTCTCTGTTCAGGCGGTCTCTGACGTGCCAGGGTGGAAAGTGCCCTGATTGGTTCAAGCGTCTGAGCCGCCTCGCCATAGGATCGTGCAGCACTTGCTGCAGCACAGCCAATGACCGCTCTAGACACTCATGTGTCTGCTATGCAACTTTACTGCATCACAAAAAAATTGGCTTCAATATTCTCGAGAAAAGGAGTTTTCCCGTAATACGAGACCTCTCGGAATTGAGAAAGGTCACATACTGTTACGAAACTGCTCCGAGACACGAGGGTTAAGATCCAAACGCAGCTTTATTGTGGGTAATCCAGAGGCGTAATCCAGTGTACAGGCAAACGGTCAAAACACAGGTAGGCAGTCCAAACAAACCAACAAAGAAAGAAACAAACAAAACAGGCAGGGACCAGAGGCAAAAGAGTAATCCAGGGAACAGGGCAAGAAATACAAATAAACCAAAAGACAAGAAACCAGGGAAAACGCTCGGAATTTGCAGTGTAACACTTAAACAAGACTTCGCGGTGAGTGAATGAATGAACATGGTATAAATAGACTGAGACTAACAGGATGATGAGACACAGGTGAATGCAATCAGTGAATGAGGACCAGGTGAATGTGATCAGTGAAAAGTGATGATGAGTCCGGGCAGTGAGTTATGGGAAATGTAGTTTGTGAGTGATAATAGTCTTATGTGGAGTGCCCTCTGGTGGCTCTCAAGGGCACTTCAGCTGGGGACCGTTACACATACACTTGTATATTGTTACTGTTAGTTTAACTGATTTTATTGTTCTCATTTGTAAGTTGCTTTGAATAAAAGCGTCTGCTATATGAATAAATTTAATTAACCCTCTGGGGACCAAGGTGTTTTTGGGGCCCTTGAGATGTTCTGACATGCCTTGACATTTGTGGTTTTTTCAGTTATTTATAAACATGTTAATGGCTAAGCTGTAAATTCACTCTATATAGCACAAACAGGGCTACCATAATATGCGCGCAACGTGTATGTAGATGTTTGTATTTTTAAGAGAATAATGTTTATGCGTGGTTATTGGAAAAAATAAAAATGAAAGTTGCTGAATTAAGACCACAAAACACATATTAAATATGTGTCCACAAGACTTTTGACTAATGGATGTTGTCCCTTTGAGTTCTAGCTTCAAAATTATGTGAAAATAGTCTTGCTTTATCGTTCACAAAAAAAAAAAACATTGATTTAAATGGTGTAAAACAGGTTTTGCTTGGAAAACCATTATGCGAGGGGGGCGTGGAGGAGGAGTAGTTTGTCCCACCCACTCTGCATAATGACTCTGCCTAATGCCCATTCATTCAGGTGTGACACTGACTGAGCCACAATGCAAGGACAAAAGATGTATTTAGAAGAAGACTTATATTGACCATTTAAGATTTCGCTTACATCTCTCTTGTAAATATGTTTTGCTATTTTATTAAAAATGTTACAATTACAACAATAATTACAATTTCAACAATATTTAAAGGGTACTCTTTCTTTGTAAAAAAAAAAAAAAAAAAAGATTATAGGCCTACATTTTATCATATGTATTCATTAGTTTGAATATAGCCAACATTGGAACATCTAACATCTTAGTCTATGACTTTATTTTTGACAAAAATAGTATATATATATATATATATAAAGTGGTTATATATTATATATATATAACGTTAGATATGAGCAGAAATTGCTAAACAAAAGCTTTTTTGATGTGGCGGTATATTCTACAGTAGCCTAAAAACTGTACCCTAGTCTAGTCAACAAAATGTTGTCTTTCATACTTCGCCTGACTGTAATGTTGTTTTTATGAAATATTAGGGCATATAAATGCTAATTTGCAGTTTAATACGTTGCTTATACAAATACATTTTATTTCAACATATTCCAGTCGATTTTTACTCATCTCAGTAGGCTATAGCAAAGCAGTTTATTATTTTACACACAGACGAGCGATTCATATTTAGGCTAAACAGTCTTTACAAATATGTCCCCTTCATTCATCTCACAGAAAGGCGAGTCATATTATAGAAATGGGATTCATCTTTTTGCGGTTTACATAGGCCTACACTAACGTTATTCCATAACGTTATTCCACACGTGAGAAAAGAAAACAGCCTGCCTCACTCCTCAGCGGGATCTGCTCCTCATTTCAGGAGATATTGCTCCTCATCAGCACTGTTCTGAGGAATCGTTTCTCCATAAGGTAGGCTATAATGTCTCACTCGCGAGGAGTCGCGACGCGCTTTGTTTACAGCTGATGTGGGCGTTTCACAGCTCTGAAATGGTTCTCAGAATTTGCGTTTGAATAGCACGCGCTCTCCGGGGAGTGGTCACATTACTGTGAATCATCTCGTAATGAGGTCGACTGGAGTCGCTCTCTTTTTATACAGATTACAGAAGCTGAGAATATTTGTTTTTTATATAAATGACTTCATTTAAAAGATGCGATCTCAAGCTTTATGCCCGTGGGTCTGTTTGCCTGTTTGACTGAATTTTCGCGGAGTTATAGATCATTTTCGAACGCGTTTCAAATGGGAGTTTACTGACAGAGAGAAGGCAGAAATCGCATCATGTTAATTTTTCTTTATTTGTCAAAAAGCAAAACACTTTATTTTTATTGTGAGTATACAGAAAAAAAATAGACACTGAACAGGATCGATTGATGTATTACACGAAAATGAAAATTTAGTGTTTATTTTCATTGCTAAAAAAAAAAAAACGAGCAAAACGCGCGGGCGCGTTTTTGGTCCCCAGAGGGTTAAGTCATTAACGTTAGGTGTCACACCGCTGCTCCTTCAGCTGTTTATGAAAAGTCATAAAGTCGTAATTACACGACTCTGCAGAGCTGTCTGCTCTAACGTTACTGAACTCGAGCGAAATGTCATCCACTCCCTCGAGCAACTAAAACAGTGACAAGACGTCACTCGCGAAGTCATGGAAACCAAATAACAACAGTATATTGTATATAATATATTATAATTTATATATAATATATTTGCCTATAGGGAAAGTGACAAACAGCGACGAAAGCCATGACATGAAATCTGCACTCACGGGTCCCGTGAAATATGACAGCTAACGTACAGCTTATTGGAAAATACATAGCATTGTGGACACTGAATTTGATTAATTTAACTTAACATTACTGTTTATCAGACCCCAGACGACACAAGAAATGTTTATGTTCACAAGGTATGGTTTCAATGTAACTTAGACGGTATAACTAACATTAGCAGAAGCCCGCACTTTTGAGTTTGGCGTTCAAATAGGCGGCATTAGTTGTCTGAACCGACTCAAACAGTGATTAAAATGCCGAAACTTAATTTTCATTATATAAGAGGATGGCAGACACACACACATGAGACCAAAATTGGCAAAATGCAAACTTAATAATGCACAGCTAGCTAGAAGCTAACACTAAACCATTAAGTGAACATTCTAAAGTTGTCCTAATATCAAACAACGTCATTACAATCATTAGTATACAGTGATTTAAAAAAACAATGTTTGCTGTGAATGTCGCAATATATCAATAAATCAATATACTTACTCAAAAGAGGGTTCAACACAACCGTGTCACAGCAAAAATATTCTGGACTGATATCGGCTCTTGGTGATGTGCTGTAGTCCAACCGTTGCAGTAAAAGGCGCGTCCGCGTCGAGCATCCGACATGGGTCCGCTCAGGACCCGCTGTTTGACAGTAGAATTTACGGAGCCTCCCGGAGGCGGAGCTGATCCTCTGGGCGGCGCCAAAACGAATTTGACAGTCACGCGGGTTTGGCGACTTGAAAGTGGATCCGCATAGGAGTCTCCTGCTGTGTGGGTTGGAGTAACGTAACTATGGAGAATATAGATTTTGAACACATGGAAGAGGCTTTTGAGTTTGATGGTCATCCTTATTTATTCGAACCCGAGTATACAGACGAAGAACTAGTCTCACAAGAGTTGGAAAGAAGGAGACAGACAGAGGGGCAACTGGCAGATGAAGCATATGCTTCAAGGACATGGATTTCGGACAACTGGTGGTGTTTGTGTGGGTGTTGTGACCCAATGCCTACCGAGGAAGAAAGCCTGTGCTGTAAAGAGTGGGATCTCATACAGCCAGGTAACGAAAAATGTGTCACCTGTACCGAGGAATTTCCTGCTCTTATCCAAAAGGCAGTCCTGGACACTTTCTTCTTCGTTCCTAAAATAAACTGGAAGAGACGTCCAAATCCGGAGGGACTAAATGGGCAGCTATCCATAGAGTGAGTTGAATATCTGATTGATTAAATGACATATACCTTTTCCTTAGTCATTTTATTAGTATTTAATTTTTTTTTAATGTAAATACATTATCCATTTCGCTAGTGAACTGACCAAACGTCTGCTCTCTCTGCCCCCCCCCCCCCTGCTAGAATGGGCACTAAAAGGAGAGCGCCTTGGACGTGGCAGTAGAACACCATTACCTAGCTGTGTTGTATCAGTGATCAGAAGAAAGTATCCCTCCCCCACTGGTACTTACATTGGATTTCAGGAGGCAGAGGAAATATTCTAAATGTTTAGTCTGAACTGTACATTGTGCATGTTCAAAAAGATTGCATGATGTCATTCATTATAATAAAGATAGTAAATCAAAGTTCTTGTGCTCCTGTGTTTATACTTGAACTATAAGAACACAGTGTTACAGTTACAAACAAAACTTTATTTTACAACAAATTGCAGAACAGTGTAAGCTTTATATAAAAAATGTCAGCATGGTCAGATAACAGTGGTGTTGCCAAGCTCAAAAGCGAGATTTGGTATGAGCGACCAGATCACCCTTGTCCGGCCTTGGAATTGGAGCGATGTTATGGAGCAATGTCCTTTGTCCTGGTTTATGAGGGGGTAAAGTGTCAGAGAAGACGACAGTACTGTCCTCTCTCCTCCTCAGCACACGCTCAACAAGATCATGACGAAAGGCCTGTGTGGTGTTGTCAAACATGGGTTTTGCAACCCATTGCTGACTCTGTCTTGAGTATACAGCTTTGTACCGTGGTTGTCCTAAAATACATGAAATTACAAATTAAATACAGCATCTCCATGGAACACCTGAAGAGACTAGGTAGTATACAATGAATGTGATGTTGTCATGTAAAACATATTGATATAAATGAGCATATATTATATGATACCTTCTTTTGTCTTTGCCTGTGGTCTCCCAACGTTGCTATTATGGTCAATTATTGCAAGTTGGGTACGAGCCCTCATGCTGTCGTAACTGAAGTGAAGTCGCTTCTCAGCATACTTCAGCATGACCTGATGGTACACCTCCAAAGATCCTGTATAAATGTAATATCACACACTCAATAACCCAGTGTAACTGGTATTATTGTATTGTAGGCAGTAATGAAACAAAACTGCTCCTCTCAAAAAAATATAGTATAGATGTTGCAACAATAATCATCATGACTGGAAAAATATTTGAATCAATGTAAATAGATACCAGTATGCTTGAAGAGTGACATCTGCCTCAAGTCTCTAAGGAGATTTTTGTCCATCACCACTCCCTTCAGTGCCACAAAAGCTGATGAATCTGGTCTCAGCCACCTTTTGCGCCTCTGTTCATCCTCTGTCAGGGTTGTGTGATGGCAGGTGTACTGAGCACCATCCTCCTCCCACCGGTGAATGCCACATATGTGGTGCAGAAGCGACTTCCATCTTAGTACACAGTCCTATAAAAATTAGACTGAAGTCATAGTTGGTGAAATACTTTCCTGGTGCAAATTACGTTATGTGCCAGGTAAATACTATTAAAAATATTTACTACCACTGTTATTACACAGACAGGAACAAGTTTTGTTATCGTTGATATAACAGTAAATATTCTACATCAAAAATACTGTATCTATGTTATGTACTACTTTATATTCTTACCTCTTTGTCACCTTTGCTTGTGCTGCATGACCAGTACAGATGGTTAGTGATTGATTTTATCCATGGCTGCAAGTCTTTGTTGTTCTTCTTATTGGATATAAGTACAAGTTTCTTCTTCACACCTGTACAAAACAGCCAAAAATTATGTTTAAAAAGTTACTGATAAAATGAAAGAGAACACACTTATCTTGTGAGGTACAAACAATTGAGTGTCTTTTCCACTAAATGTACTTACTTTTGCTCACATGCCAGGGATCAAATTCATGTTGGATGCCAGTGTAGTTGTCCTTCATGAGTTTGCGGACGGATGGCGATCTGTCAGTGGTCACAACACCAACACCAACACCCTGTCAAGCAAATAATCCAGACCCCTCTGAAATCCCAACACCTCCATAGCAACCGAGCTGGTTGTTTCTGTAACCTAGAGAATAATATTGACCAATCAGACAAACCATGTCTACATTTGTTTTTGAAAACACTTACATAATTTGGTGTTACAAAACATAGTAGATAATTTACCTGAACCAATTCAAAATGAATGATCTCTTTTGTGGCATCATCTTGAAATTAATATGTACAGTATTTGCTACTGAAACCTGTTGTGAGAAAAAAGCAGAGATGAATTGGTAACTATGTTGTAGGGTTGCCATGTGTCATACAGTATAATCAGAATAATCAGAATCATTTCTATTATAACTCCTAGAGTTATGATGTACATTTCCAGAAAAATGCTTACCTGGACTGTCACTTCTAGCATCACCACAGAGCTCAACTTTCTGTCCTGAGGCACAAAGTTGCACGAGACGTTCCATTCATTTCTCATGTTGATCTCTGTACGCTTGTTGGATGACTGGTATGAGGTAGACAGATTTCATTGAATAATATTGAGTTTTCTTCGGATATGAAGTATGGGTATGAAGAAGCTCAGCCCAGTCAGAAATGGTGGTATGGGTGGTTCCTGTGAAAAAGGTGGATGCGCTGATGAGCAGGTTATATTCTGCCATCCCTCTAATGTCAGAACATGAAGCCCAACTTCCAGGGTGATCATTCAAGCATGTCCAAAGAACTCGGATTTGGCTGCCATGGGTTATAATCCTTTTGTTTGCCACCGCTGAGCCGCAGGTCTTGCATGTGTTGAACAGTTCTAATAGTCTGGATTCATTCACAATCCACTTTCTTTCATGTTCCGGTTCTTTTCCAGAGCCAGAACCTGAACCAGAGCTTGATGTTGGGGTGTCGCTAGATGGCAAAACACTTGTGTTGGATAAAAGCATTTACCCAAAGCTTCTGCTCATATCCAACGTTGCCGAATGTTCTTTATCATCCTGTTTGTGAAATTTACAATGTAGTTGTTGTGTAAATACATTTAAATGTATTTCTTTAGAAAACAATAAACATTATCACACAAAAAATAACAGTAGTACAGGCTCAAAAGAAAAGCCATTCAACTCACTTGTGCCACATCTCCACTGGCTGTGTTGGGGACAGACAAATATGATGCCATGGCACCCTGGTCCTTGATATTAGAAATGTATATTACACTCTAGTGATGGCAAATGTGTTTGGAAATTTATGAAAAGCTTTGATCATTGCGAGGCTTACCACTGATTGTTCCCATGAAAGAGGTTGTGCTATATATGTCCCAGTTAGTGAAGGCTTTGTGCGAGGTCTTACAGATGATGTCTCTGGACTAGAGAGAAGTAGGGTCAAGCAGGAGGACAGACCAGACTGGCTTGATCTGGATTCACTTTCTCTTTGGAGAGTTTTCTTTGGAGGTGACTGTGGCACTCCAGCTAATTGTGATTCGTTCAGGGGTACACTAGTAGTATCAGTCTCCTGAATAAGTAGGAAGTAATAATAAAGAAAATAATAGCTTTATTCAACTGCATAACACAGTAACATTTGCTATTTATATCTATCATTCAAGTGTGGTCATTCGGACAGTATTTTCCCAGACAGGTCGTAGCCTGTGTGATCATCACACACCTCCCCCTCCCCCATACTGCACCCTCACACACACCTTATTCTCTCTAGCAAGTCCATTGTATTCTCATAGAAATTAGCACAACACAAATATAATTGAAGACATAGAAGCTAGTGAAATAATTAAAGTTTTGCAAATAAGACTACAAAAACATGTATTACTGCACATCTCTCCTCAAGCCGTGTGTGCCCAAATGGAAGGATAAATAAAGTTTACATTACCTCCACAGTGGTTGCACCCGTCTTCGTCCACGGAATGGCATTTTTCTTCAAACGGCCCTGCTGTGTTGTGTCTGTGTAGTCATCCTTGTCAAAGTGTTCGCTGCAAATGCGGTAATCTTTAGTGCGTAGTACTTGTATTGTAGTTTGCACATCAAGTTGAAGTACAACTAGCCACAACTACAGAATCTCGAGGTCATGGAAAGGAAGACGATGAAAATGTAAGTTCTTGTATTTTTGCATTCTGTTGCCACATTCTGTTACACATTTCAGGGCTTAGGCCCAGGCAGTTTGCAGACTACGCCACGATGGGACTTACACCCAAAGAATTAAGTATTTTGTTCAACCAGGCACTCAAGTTCGTTGATGGATAGCCAGAGACAGTGGTCCAATACAAAAATGAGTTTTTTCTTTTCACTTTTAAACTCAATGAACACACACACAATATTCATGCCACTCACTATACTCTATTCACAACGCACACACACGAGAGAGGAGGGCAATAGGGCGGAATCTTACCAGTGGGAGGCTAGTGGCTCGAGCAATGAGCATCCATGAAAAACACCCCAATCACACGTGTCAAATTTCATACACACACACCGCAAGAGAAATGACCACACTTGGTGAACACGCAGCCACAGCACACCCCAAGGGACCCGCCACCACAAGGGGCACTGCTCCCACTGGCAGTTCTCAGCACCTGGACAATGGACAGACACGTGGAAGTTAACCCCCTGGGGTCGACGGTATCGCCGGCGATACCAGCTCGCTTTTTTTCAGTTCAGTTCAAAAGAAATTAATTTTGCTCTGTGGACTTTGATATTACAAGCAAGTTTCATACATCAATCGATTCTGTTAAATGTGTATTATTTTTGTGTATACTCACAATAAAAACAAAGGGTTGTGCTTTTTGCCAAATGAAGAAAAATAAACGTGATGCGAGTTCTGCCTTCTCTCTGTCAGTGAAGACCATTCTGAAACGCGTCCGAAAATGAACTGTAACTCAGCGAATACTCAGTCAAACAGTCATACAGACACACAGGCATGAAGCTTGAATTATCTTCTTTTAAATGAGGTAATTTATATAAAAAACAAATATTCTCATCTTGTGAAATCTGTATTAAAAGAGAGCGATCCCAGTCAAGCTCATTAGAGCTAATTCAAAGGTAATGTGACTCCGCCCACGGAGAGCGCGTGCTATTCAAACGCAAATTACTGAGGCAATCCAAGCAAACCTGTGAACGCCCCCATATCAGCTCGAAAAAACACAAGTTTAATCATATCATTGTAGCCTACGTGTTTACACCATCTGGCAGCGCTGTGAGGAATAATAATAATGGAAAATCTACCTCAGAGTGCGGGTATTGCAGGAGAGAGGATCCGAATATGTAGTAAGTTTTTTTTTCCTTCTCAAGTTAATCGCGTTTCTGTGAATGAATGAACGGCAGCCGCAGAGATGCGCGCTGTTTATCACAGCTCGCAAAAAGACAGTTTAAATTTAAATTGCGTCTCTGTGTGAATGAATGATGATGTTTTAGCAAACTGTATTGCCATACTGAGTTGAGTAAAAATCGACAGAAATATGTTGAAATAAAATGTAGGCTATTTGTATAAGCAACGTATTAAACTGAAAATTAACATTTATATGCCCTAATATTTCATAAAAACAACGTTACAGTCAGGCGTTTCTGTTTGTGAATGAATGTTTCGGTTTTAGCAAACTGTATTGCTATACTGAGTAAAAATCGACTGAAATATGTTGAAATAAAATGTATTTGTATAAGCAACGTATTAAACTGCAAATTAACATTTATATTTCTTATAATAAAAATGAAAGACCTATGTTACAGACATATGAAAGACAACATTTCGTTGATTAGTTTTGGATAGATTATACATTTTTACTGTAAAATATCTGCCACCTCAAATAAGCTTTTGTTTGCCAATTTTTGCTCATATGTTAAATATAGTATGTTTTGTCAAAAATAATCAAATAATCAATCAAATCCTTAACTTTGAAATATGTATGATAAAATGTATACTTTAGTTTTTACAAAGAAAGATTAGCCTACACTTGAATTGTTGTTGTAATTGTAACCTTTTTAATAAAAAATATATTTACAAGGTAGATGTAAACAAACTATTAAAAGGTAAATATAAGCCTTTTCTTTAAATAATTTTTATTGTGTTTTATTAGTGACAAATTTGGGGAGAGGATAAATATTCCAAAACTGAAAATACAGTATGAGAATTAACTGCACAATTACTAGACATGTTTTCCTTGGATATTATAGGCCAAATTGCAAGCACAATATGTGGAAAAATAAAAAAGAATTGAGATGCTTCCAACTGTTGCTCTTGCATTCTTGTGGCTCAGTGACTCACCTGAATGAATGGCTAATTAAGTATGCAGGCCCCATTGTCTCCAGGTGCGAACCACTAAATATGCATATTTCAGAAACTTTAGTTTTTAGTTTTTTCAATAACCACACATAAACATTATTCTCTCAAAAATGCAGACATGTACATTCTTGTTGCTCACATTTCATGGTAGCCCTGTTTGTGCTAAATAGTGTGTATTTTTTTTTTGCCATTAATATGTTTTATAAGCAACTGAAAAAAGCACAAATGTCAGGGCATGTCAGAACATCTCATGGACCCCAAAAACACCTTAGACCCCAGAGGGTTAAACAAAACTACACACAAAAATCACAATAAACAATGTCTAATAAGCCACCTGTTTTAAAGCCCAAGGTGGTACTGAGGTTAGCAATATGAACAGAGACTCACAAATCACGCAATAAATCAAAATAAACAATTAAACATGGACAAATCACAAAAGAAAAGTCACAATTTGGCCAATACTCTTGGATATCAGCAGCAAGAAAAGGGCTCCATACAAGAGTTCAAAGAAATAAATAAACAAAAACAAAACCATTAAAGTGGTGTCAGACCATCAAACACACTCTACACTCAAACACTGATTCACAACAAAGACAGGAAGAAGGATCAAACAGTGTTAAACAGGCAACGATGTAACACGCTAGCCAGCCGCCTGTTAACTTGAGCTAATAATTGAGTTCAATACTCCTTGGTCCAGTGTGAAAAGGCAGCCGGGTACGACGTAAATCCGTGAACATATAACGTGAAGAGTAAAAGCAAAGCAGCAGATGTTCAGCGTCGATGTAGCCAACTGGCGGCCGCACCCCCGGTTAAATAGCACTCCCTAAAATGCACAGGATGTCCATTTACAAATATGTCCCACATTAACCATTCAGCTATTACTCAGTATAGCAACATACCTATGATTAACAGCATTGAGTCACAGGCCCTGAGCTCTGATTGCTGATCGCAGGGCGCACACTCAGCTGGTGAAAGGGCTGCTGCCGCTCCGGGGATTCTATAGCACGAAACATTCCCTATAAGCCCACGTTATAAAGTTAACGAGTGGAAAGAGAAACGAAGCTAACCAAACCTGCGGCGCTACGGTAGACAGATAACCAGGCAGACTGGGCAAGTAAACAAGGCAAGTCGCGTACCGGTGACATCATTTGTCAAAAGAAAAGTCCTGGTTTATAAAGGGGTGTAGCCCTCGCGATTGGCTCAAAGTTAACTGCCCAGAACCACTCACAGCACAGCAAATTAAAGGAGAACTCCGGTCAATTTTAACATTGAGCTCATTTTTTTGTACATTTGGAGTGCTGTCAATACTAGGGTTGCAAAGGGCCGGAAAATTTCCGGTAAATTTCCGGAAAGTTTCCGGTAAATTTCCATGGGAAGTTAAGCTGGGGAATTTTGGAAATATTCATTACCACGGCAACCGCTTGCGCATCCTCTCTGAAAGTTACTGTACACATAAGAGACGGATGGATGCATTATTTAAGGTTATTTCTATTCGTTAGAATATTGATATATGAACTTGTTGTCAAGTAAGCCACGTTGCAAGCATGTGCGTCTCTCTAAACTTTCAGTGTGCTGCACTGCTCTAGTTGACTTCTGCACCTTCCCCCCCGAAAATATCATGTTAATTTTGAAAACGTAATTCCTTTTGTAGATCCTCTTGGTCATTCTTCATGTTTCTTTGACAAATATCAGTGTCTCAGTCTCACGCACGCTGCACGTGAGTTAACCACGCCTACTTATTTACATGTTGCGGTATACACGGAATAAAACATCTGTTACGGTTGACATTTTCTTCCGCGGTAACAATATATACCGTCATACCGCCCAGCCCTACTTATGTGGTAAATAAAGTTATGCTAGCTTATTTAGCATCTAACTTATCAGCTTGCTATCTACTAGATGAATACATTTGTAGGCCTATGTGATATTTGCAATTTAAACATTTAATAAATATATTTCCCCATAATATCATCAAAACTTACTTCACTTTGTTTAGTCCACAGGCTCAAATGTGTGCCTTCAATAGTCTTGTGCTTTGGGCTTCTGTACATGTGATGGAAGCATGCACAGTGCCAGTAGGTGGTGTGGTCTCAATAGCCATGCAGTAAGCAGTGTGCTATGTGCGTGTGATTGAGGAATGGCATGGATATTCAAGTGTATTTGAATGGCATCTGTTTGTTTTAGTCAAGATTATGCTAAAATATACTTTCCTCAACTATATTTAATTTCCCTATGAAAAGCCAACCCTCAACTTTGAAAATTCCCAGTTTATTCCCATTTATTCCCATAAATTCCTGTTAATTCCCTTAAATTCCCATTAATTCCCATGGAAAGTTTCCATCTTTGAAAATTCCCAGAATTTTGCAACCCTAGTCAATACAGAGAACAACGACAAAAATCGGTGTTGCCTACACCGTGTTATCCTCTTTTTAAATTCATTACAAGTGCACAGGCATGTGAGTGATTCCTTCAGAGTGAACACGGGTGAATCTGACTGCAGTAGATGTGAAAGATATGAATAAAAATGATGTTATTTCAGCCAGCGCTCATACCTGTATTTACATCCTGTTTTCGGTCGAAGGCCATAGTAATCGATTGTCGAGTTCACGCGCATTGGTTTAGTTACCAATGATCACGCGCGTGAACTCGACAATAGCAAGTACGCAAAGTTCGGACTTGCCAAGCCCAGCTCAGGAGAATGACTCCCAAGGACGTGAGTCCAGTAATTCTGCTGATGGAACAGCGCGTTCTTCAAAGTGTCAGTCAGCTCGTTCTGCTAACGTTACTCCGGTTATCTCTGTATGTACATTTTAGGCAACAATAAAACGAAATATGTTATAAAACACCCCACTGCCTCTTTACGTTTTCATTTAAAGAAATCTTAAACATTATAGCCACACAAATGTGGTTCAGGCAACGCGTATTGATTATATTCACTGCATGTAACGTTAGCCTATTTATAACAACAAAAATATATATTTAACACAACCCTGCCTCTTTTTGTTTAAATTTAAAAAATATTAAACTTATTAATATGGTTCAGGCAATATGTGCATTTGTACTCTGATCATCTTCACTGTAATAAAATAAAAAATTACAAAACTAATTTTTGTTAAATTTCAGTTTTATCAATAATAGCCATTATAAAAGTATAAGTAAAAAGTACAAGAAGCTATACAATAAGAAATAAAGCAAACAATTCAGTCAAACATACAAAATCAGCGCTCTAGTCTAATGTTACAGCGGTAAAGTTAAATAGCCTAAATATAAAGTGATGAAATTTCACTTAGCCCTCAGTTTGGCCAGGGAACAGATTATAGATTCACAAGACCAAAGATCGCCCGTTAGGTCTACACAAGACCAATTATATCTCATGTTTAACCACTACAGAGATGTCAGAGTCAAACGTCAGAAGGACTAGCTGAGGGAAGGCTGTTCCAGGCGGGGTACATGAGCGCCGAGCGCCCGGTGATCGCCTGCATCTCACAACCTGGATAAAATTTTCATAAATCTTTATAAATAAACCACAGATTTGAGCTTTAAACAACTACATTCTTGCCTGAAAAACTCTTAAAATTACATTTCGTGACACAGTAACAGTAGTATTATTAAACTGTATATTAAAAAATGGCGCTTCTAATGTTGTCATTCCCCTTGTAGCACGCGCAAGTGACGATTCTCTGTCAACCAATCAACGTCCTGCAGTGAGTCTAGCTCCACCCTTTAGTACCGTACCACTGTGCTAGGAACCACAACGGAAGGGTACCCAAAAAGTGGTACGGTACGGTTCGGCATTTTGGTACCATTCACAACTTTTGACAGTGGAAACGCAAATAAATGCGTACCGTTCCGTACCGTACCGCTCAGTGGAAACGAGCCATTATAGGTGTAACAGCCTGGCTAGATCCTTGCAGTTTTGAATGCCGTTCAGCTGCCCTTGCTTGCCGTCAACTAAGGGGCTCCCACACATTCGATGCCTTGGCAGCTGTTTTGACCGACATTCATGCAGAGTATGAAATAAGTCTAAAGGTTGTTAGAACTACAACAGACAACGGGTCAAATTTCGTCAAAGCGCTCCGTGTCTTTGGTCAGCAGGACGAAAATAACAATGAAGAGTTAGTTGCAGAAGGCACAATCGAAGAAGAAGAAGTAGGAGAAGATTGTGATGCATCTGATGGTGAAGAGGAGGTGGAATTCATGGATGTGGAAGCCATTCTGGAGGAAGATGATGGGCTTCAGTATCAGCTGCAGAAACATCATCGGTGTGCATGCCACTTACTAAATTTAGTTTCCACAGTCGATGTTGATCGGGCTAATAAGACAGAAGCTTACAAGAAATTGTCCAGATCAGCCTTTTCTAAGTGTCAGGCACTCTGGAATAAAGCATCAAGGTCTCCTCATAATGCAGAGCTTATAGAGGAACACTGTAAGCTTCACTTGGTACAGCCTAATTCAACTCGATGGAACTCTTTCATGGCCGTGGAACGTGTGGTCAGAATCATTAGAGACCAAGGAGAGGGGTCTGTGAGAACGGTCTGTGCTGCACTCAATGTTCCAATGTAAGTAGCTTATGTTAATGTTTAATTGTGTTCTTATTTTGTTAGAGTAATGCTTACCACATTATCTGCTGTAGGTACATAAACAAATAAATAAATGTCCAGCATTGCTCAGTGGTTCTGTATACATTTTGTTGAAATATGTGTTTGTTTATTTTCTTCTGTTTCTATTAGGTACAGTCTGGCTGACATGGCCTTTTTAGGGGAATATGTCACCACCATGAGTCCAGTTGCGAAGTCCTTGAACATACTACAAGGAGACGTTCAACGTTCAGATGGGCTGGCTGCTCCCGACAATCACCGCCCTCACAACCAAGCTTGAAAAGTCCAGACCGCCACTCAGATTTTGCAAGCCACTTGTTGATGCTCTTCTTGAAGGTTTGAGGAAGCAGTTTGAGAGCATGATGTCAGAGCCAGAGCTAATTGCAGCAGCCATTCTCGTTCAAAGGTTCAAAACCTCCTGGATCAGCAATGACACAGTCCTTCAGCTTGGTAAGGAAAATGTTTTTGTGTGTTTGTTTGTTTGTTTGCTTGTTTTTTTTTTCAAAAACCTTTACATCCAACAATGATTCTATGCAGTTGTTTACTTACAGAGTAATAATAACAAAAATATGTGTTTGTTGGTGTGATTCTGTGTTTCTAACCAAGGCCTTAGTTACATCAAGGAACATCTGCCAGAACACGATGAAGGTCTTTGGTCTCCTGATACCACATCAACCTCTTCTGATGAAGATGACTTCTTCTCTAATGTCAAGCAGACGCATTCCCATGAGATAAGTAAGCAACTTGATGGATACCTAGCCGCTACAGCTGAAGGAGTGAATACACTGGCCCCCTATCCAGCTGTGTGTAACCTCTCACTAAAGCTTGTAAGGACCACCCATTGGCCCAATGACGGAATCCAACGGCCTGGCGAAGGTTTAAAGCGTGTATGTCTTTTCAGCGATCCAGTGAAGTTCACTTAATTTATTGGAATTTAGTTTTAGTATTACTTCAGCTCTACGCTTAATCTGACTCCAATTTCAAATGATAATCAAATTTAGATCGTATTTCTGATTAGAAAATAATCATAAATATTGATTATGAATTAATTTAGATCTTTGATTATTCTGATTATCCCATACTTTCAATATTCGTTCATTACGGACCTAGTGTCGCTTTGAGACGTCACGTCGCGACTGCGCGCTCATGATCACAAACTAGCCAGTCCTGAAATAGTCAGAGGGTGCAGTGCAAGTATTTTACCCTATGCAGCCGCTCACTGCAGACCCATAGGTGTAATTTTTTATAATATTTGCAGCGTACAACATGCTAAGTCAGGAGATAGTCAGAAATCAGAAGGTCTTCCTAAGATGTGCCCCATGCTCCATTCATAGTGCCTTCAGTTTGATCTATCCTGGACAAAGATTTGCGGAAACACCAGACTACACATTAATCTACTAAAATGAATGATTTCTAAAACTTCAGAATAAATCAAGATGTAACATTTATTTGTCAGGTAAAAATGTATCATGCCAATTACAGAAGTAAATGATTAAAAACCAATTCAGAAAATATATGACATCATTTACTCAAAGATGACTCTAAAAGTAAGTAATGTTTTCCTGACAAAGACACAGTAATGTGTCAGGGCTTTCCAACAGGAAAACAGCTGAAACATCACTATGGGGGATGATCCTGGTAAAGAGTCCCAAAGGTTGCTCTGTTACCTCACCTTAAATATCAGATCAGAACAGAAGGGGGTTAAACAAATGTTGTTTAGAGTTGTCTGGGCCAATCCATGTACCCCAGGGGGGTAGCACCTGGTTTCAGGAGATATCGTAAAGAGACATCACCCAGAGAGGAGATACAGGATTCTCCTAAGTTCGCAATCTTTTTCATTAAACCAATGACTGCAATGAAATTAAGACCATTTTACCAATCGCACTGTGATCCTTAAAATGACACCAAACATGAAAAGGAAAAACAACATATTCACAAGATACACCATATGTGTTATATAGACATTCTTAATGAACTTTCAGTGCCTTGAGGAGGGAGAGGGGGGATGAGTTGAAGTCAAACAAGGGGACAAGGAGATAAGTTTGGGCAGGACAAGGTTCTGTGCTCTGTCTTTGCTATCTGCTGTCCAGGGTGCATTTTATGGCTTTATTGCAGGGTGCGTTTTGTTTTAGCAGGAAAATCAGTTCTTACAAGCTCAACACAGCCCTGCCAGCTTCAGCAGCGTGTGAAAGGCTTTTTAGCATAGCAGGTTTACTTTTCACCCCAAGAAGGGGATCAATTAATTCACAGAATTTTGAGGACCAACTTCTCCTCAAGTTGACAAAGGACTTCATGACATTTGATTGAATTGAAGTACAGCACACACACACACACACACACACACACACACACACACACACACACACACACACACAGAGAGAGTTGTCACACATAGATTGTGTGTGTGAGAATGGTGTTATTCAGCTGAAAGTATTTTCTCTTGCCTTTGCCTGTATGTCAATGTGAGAGGAAGGGGCTTAATACTGTTACTCAAAATGAGCTGGATTTTATTTTTCCTTCTTTGTACGCTGACCTAAGCACAGCTGATTAGCTGATTTTCTTTAATCATTATTATTTTCTCTTCTTTGCTCTATGCTGCGTGTATAACACGGTCAGGTTCAGAGGTGTGTCAGAACATTGCTATATTGCCTTCTTTGCTGGTTTATGTTTATTGATTTGATTGATTAAAAAACAGAGAAACTCACATGTACACACAATTGTTAGCTGAATTTTCTTTTCTAATATTACACATTAATGTAAGCTGAGCATTTGCTTTAATGTTCTTGAGTATGCGGTGTGTTTAACACAGTCAGGTTCAAATGTGAGTGCAAACAATCCATTAAAGCTCTAGCAGAGGTTTGTCAGAGCGTTGCCATTGTGCTATTGCCTTGTGGGCAAGTGAGAAATGTTAAATAAAGCAACATGGTAAAAAGATGAAAATGACTTGATTTTACTTTCAATTCATTTTACATTCTCCAAGGTATCATAACTCCATGTAGGACGTTTCTGTACATAAATGTAAGCACTGTGGCAGTAGTAATGCAATATTTAGAAAATGTACTCTTGATACTCAAGTACTTTTAAAAACAAGTACTTCTGTACTTTTACTTAAGTAGATGTCTGACTGTAGTACTTTTACTTGTACTTGAGTAAAATTTAGCAAGGGGTATCTGTACTTTTACTCAAGTAATGAAGCTGTGTACTCTGTCCGCCTCTGCTCTTAACCCTCTGGGGTCTAAGGTGTTTTTGGGGTCCTTGAGATGTTCTGACATGCCCTGACATTTGTGCTTTTTTCAGTTGCTTATAAACATATTAATGGCAAAAAAAAATTACACACTATTTAGCACAAACAGGGCAACCATAATATGTGAGCAACAAGAATGTACATGTCTGCATTTTTGAGAGAATAATGTTTATGCGTGGTTATTGAAAAAACTAAAAACTAAAGTTTCTGAAATAAGACCACAAAACACATACTAAATATGTGCCAATAAGACTTTTGTCTAATGGATGTCATCGCCTAGAGTTTTTTCTTCAAAATTATGTGAAAATCACCCTGCCTAATCATTCACATAACACAATACATTGATTTAAATTTTGCAAAGCACTTTCTGTTTGGAAAGGCAATATTCGAGTGGGCGTCAACGATCATGCATATTTAGTGGTTCACACCTGAGGAGACAATGGGGCCCGCATACTTAATGAGTCATTTATTCAGGTGAGTCACTGAGCCACAAGAATGCAAGAGCAACAGTTGGAAGCATCTCAATTCTTTTTTATTTTTCCACATATTGTGCTTGCAATTTGGCCTATAATATCCAAGGAAAACATGTCTAGTAATTGTGCAGTTAATTCTCATACTGTATTTTCAGTTTTGGAATATTTATCCTCTCCCCAAATTTGTCACTAATAAAACACAATAAAAATGATTTAAAGAAAAGGCTTATATTTACCTTTTAATAGTTTGTTTACATCTACCTTGTAAATATATTTTTTTTATTAAAAAGGTTACAATTACAACAACAATTCAAGTGTAATCTTTCTTTGTAAAAACTAAAGTATACATTTTATCATACATATTTCAAAGTTAAGGATTTGATTGATTATTTGATTACTTTATTTTTGACAAAACATACTATATTTAACATATGAGCAAAAATTGGCAAACAAAAGCTTATTTGAGGTGGCAGATATTTTACAGTAAAAATTAGGGCTGGGCGATATATCGCACGATATTGTTATGCGCATCTCATCAGTAAAGCCGGTTCCTTGATTAGTAGTAAATCGCCATCACCTGCTTTCAGATGGAGCGGCATTTACTACAAAGAGCCGTAATTAACTGACAAGCTGAGCCATATCGCATTAATATCGCGGACGTATCGCCAGCGATAATTAATGCGATATGGCTCAGCTTGTCAGTTAACCTGTTAAGCTGCAACGCCACTTTTGAAAAATCCCCAGAAATGACATACCCAAACTGAAACAGATACAGTTCATGAACCCTTTGTACTAAAAGCACAAGTATGATCTCGTTTGAAAGCTGACACCTGGCAGTTTATTGTAAATGTAGAATTAATTATTGTCGTAATGACAAAAATTGTTATAAATAGCTTCAAAGTTTTGTAAAGTTATTAGAAATTATTTTTTATGAAACATCCTCATGAAAATAAAATTGAAGTTGGCACTGGAGCAATCTAGAAATGCACTACAGCTAAAGCCACATGTCTAAACATTTTATGTTTAAAATCTGAAGATAATAAGCCCAAAACTCTGTATTTAGTTAAATGTTTTTCAAGACCATGTCATGTGACTAACAGTTAGGGCTAGCTAGCATGTTAGCTTAGCACACCATCAATACACGACAATATATGAGATTAAAACCATGTTTATGCTCAAAACGTACTTTATAACTCAAGCCGAATGTTTTAAATAATCTTCTGTGATCTAATTTAGCTTCAGATAAAAAAATCAGACAGAAAATATATTATTTGATAGTATTATGCACAATGATGAAGTCTATATAGATTAGCATTACATTATAAATATAATCTATTATTATGGAAATACCTGGCATGGCTTGAAGAACACAGGCAAATCAGATATCATTGCAATCATGTTTATTGTCTTCAAAACATCTGTATCTGCATTTTACAGCGCGATCTCTGTAGCTTTGTGTGTGTTCGAGGCTTCCTGGAATGTCACATGATCATGGCTCTTCTTCATGTTTCATATATGGACTATATTACTGTGCATATAGCGCCCTCAGGCTATTGGTATGAATTGAAAACACTGTGAATTAGAATACCAAACGCTCATAAAGATTACATTGACGCATTTGGGTATAAATTCAATAAATATTATTCCTGTCTATAGAAATATGATGTAAATCTAAAAGAATCTATCAATTTTATCAAATCTATCTATTTCTCCAAATCTGCACATTTTTGAGCTAAAGCCCTGAGGGACGTTGTTTTGTGTATCGCTGTCATGACGACAGCACGGGAGTTTATTATGAATGGGAGCGGCTGACGCGCATAATTCATATTAAAGGTATCGACTCATTTTTTCATTTCATAACTCCTGACACAAATTAAGACATAACTGTCACTATGAGTTTCTCAGAATACAATAGTGGTCAAATACTGAAACTTGAGTCTTATATCTTTTTAATGATGTATAGTTTGTCAAGGTATAACATTAAATCTGATAGTAATTTTGAATTAAATAAATAAAAAACGCTTCAGTGCGCCGACGCACTGGTGAAGCTTAACAGGTTAACTACGGCTCTTTGTACACAGCAAAAACTCCAGTGTTAAATTAACACTCCTGGGAGTGTATATGAGTCCACACTCAAGAGTGTTGAAGTTAATGAGATAATTAAGTGATTAATTTAGTGATGATTGAACATTATTGAAGACACCTGATGTTAACAAGCAGAATCACTGAAGGAGAAAATCTCAAATTGTAAGTTACCATTATTGTGATGGGTAGTTGCTTTAGTTGGACTCTTGACCCTTTTATGTGTACTTTAGATTTTGTTTGGCTGTTGTTTCTGAGTTATAACTGCCAGATAAACAAAGAATAAAGTGATCTGATGGTGTTGGTTATATTATGCCATTCATCATTTGAACTTGATCACTGAACTGCTTATTTGCTTATTTCTGACTGAAATGTATGTTGTTGACCACAGAATAACTGTGATTCTGCATAAATATCCAGAATTTAAGATGTAATATAAAAAATTACTTAAAAGTTGTTTAAAAAAAATAAAAAAATCTTTCTTTTTAGCAACACACAGACATCAAAAATCAGTATATGCATCTCAACAATGGTGACGAGCAGAATATTCAATTACGAAAAGTAAATTACATAGGCAATTCAGATCATAATTTATTCATACCGCAATGCATGATGGGAGCCATTAATGAGTTGTGATTGGTGGCAGCCACTGCAACATGCTTTATTATTGTCACCATTGTTGAGATTCACAGGCTGATTATTGATGTCTGTGTTTCAAAAAAAAAAAAAAAAAAAATTGTAAGTATTTTGATCAGAACAATGTTTATTAAATATAATGGGTTAAAAGAAAAATGCTGATAATCATATGCTATTAAATCACAAAGCTGCTGCTAACAAGGTAAACCAAACTATCTCAATAAGTTTAATTTTTCAGATCACAGCATGATTATGTCAAAACATAACCAACACTATCAGATCACACTTTTCTTTGTTCATTTGACTATTATAAATCAATTACAGCAGACAAACAAAATTTAAAGTGAATGTATAAAGGTCAAGAGCCCAACTAAAGCAAACACTGATCGCCAAAACGGTGGCTTACAATTTGTGATTTTCTCCTTCAGTGATTCTGCTTGTTAACATCAGGTGTCTTCAATAATGCTCAAGCATCACTAAATTAATCACTTAATTATCTCATTAACTTTAACACTCTTGAGTGTTAATTTAACACTGGAGTTTTTGCTGTGTAGTAAATGCCGCTCCATCTGAAAGCAGGTGAAGGCGATTTACTACTAATCAAGGAACCGGCTTTACTGATGAGATCCGCATAACAATATCGTGCGATATATCGCCCAGCCCTAGTAAAAATGTATAATCTATCCAAAACTAATGAACAAAATGTTGTCTTTCATATGTTTGTAACATAGGTCTTTCGTTTTTATTATAAGAAATATAAATGTTAATTTGCAGTTTAATACGTTGCTTATACATTTATTTCAACATATTTCAGTCGATTTTTACTCAGTATAGCAATACAGTTTGCTAAAAGCGAAACATTCATTCACACACAGAAGCGCCTGACTGTAACGTTGTTTTTATGAAATATTAGGGCATATAAATGTTAATTTGCAGTTTAATACGTACAAATAGCCTACATTTTATTTCAACATATTTCAGTCGATTTTTACTCATCTCAGTATAGCAATACAGTTTGCTAAAACATCATCATTCATTCACACACACACAGAAAGGCGATTTAAATTTAAACTGTCTTTTTGCGACCTGTGGTAAACAGCGCGCATCTCTGCCGTTCATTCATTCACAGAAACGCGATTAACTTGAGAAGGAAAAAAAACTTACTACAGTATTCGGATCCTCGCTCCTCGCAATACCCGCACTCTGAGGTAGATTTTCCATTATTATTATTCCTCACAGCGCTGCCAGATGGTGTAAACACGTAGGCTACAATGATATGATTAAACTTGTGTTTTCTCGAGCTGATATGGGGGCGTTGTTTGCGTGGATTGCCTCAGTAATTTGAGTTTGAATAGCACGCGCTCTCCGTGGGCGGGGTCACATTAGATTTGAATTAGCTCTAATGAGCTCGACTGGAATCGCTCTCTTTTAATACAGATTTCACAAGATGAGAATATTTGTTTTTTATATAAATTACCTCATTTAAAAGAAGAGAATTCAAGCTTCATGCCTGTGTGTCTGTATGCCTGTTTGACTGAGTATTCGCTGAGTTATGGTTCATTTTAGGACGCGTTTCAGAATTGACTTCACTGACAGAGAGAAGGCAGAACTCACTTCGTGTTTATTTTTCTTTATTTGGCAAAAAGCACAACACATTGTTTTTATTGTGAGTATACACAAAAATAATACACACTTAACAGGATCGATTGATGTATGAAACTGGTTTGTAACATCAAAGTCAACAGAGTATTTGGACTCTCGTTTGAACTGATAAAAAAAAAAACGAGCAAATCACGCCGGCGTGATTGCCGACCTCTGAGGGTTAATACACAATACAACTTAAGGCATACGGATCAGCTCTTCTTTCATACACCCAAAGAAATACATCATCTTGCATTTAAATTTAAAGCTCCATCAGACTGGAACAATCTTCCCTGCTCGCTCAGATCTATAACCTCTTTTTATGTTCCCTTTCAAGGGAACTCGCGTTGCGTCGAGATTGACGCTATGGGGAACGCCTTGCATGATGATGTCTTGAAGCACATGTCAAATCAGTCCAATGGTGTGGCGGAACGTCAGAGGCGGGTGACGTCACGTACCAGGAAACTATAAAGCCTGCCCGAAAACAGAAAGCGAAAGCTTCTGTGTCTTCAGTAGCGCTTTATGTGAAAACTGTCCCGTTATTTGGTGTTGTGTGTCTCTCTATATATATATATAAAGTCATGGCGAGCAAGCAGCAGTTCAGACAGTGTGTGCACCCCTGCCCGCGTTATTTAACGGGTGGGGACACTCACGTTCTGTGTGTAGCTTGTTTGGGTGAAGAGCATGCCCAGTCAGCACTCGAGGGTGCTGGCTGTGAGCATTGTGACGCACTCCCTTTGCGTACGCTCCGATCCCGCCTGGCGTTCTTTAGCGAGGAAGCCCAGGCTCGCATTCCCCAGGGCTCTGGTCCCGCCGCTGCCGAGGCACGGCGCCGATCACAGACCTGGGGTTCGCAGATGGATGTATCAGCGGGGTTTGAGACGGGCTCTGCCCTATCTCAACCTTCACCTGATAGATCCAGTGGTGCCTCTTCTCGGGGTTTGGAAGCACGCGTTGCGGTTCCTTCCACCCCAATTGAGGCACCAACATTGCAACTATCCAGTTCTGAGGAGCTGGATGTTGTCAGTGTTGATGCTGAGTCTGAGTTTTTCATCTTTACTTTTGATAAACGTTTTTTATTACTCGCACCCATAAACTATTTTGAGAGTTGAGCGCGCCTGCTCTTAATACTATTTGAGTCTGAGGATTCGCCACCTCAGTCTCATGCGTTTGAAGAGCTCTTAGAAGTGGTGACTAGAGCAGTTGAGAGATTATGTATTGAGTGGCCAGCTGATAAACAGGACGTTCGATCAAAAAGTAAACTCGACGAACGTTTCCTGCCCACCAGATCACAGCCCGTCAGAGTAACATCCGCTATGGTGGGCAAGGCTTATTCTGCCTCTGGTCAGGCTGCAGCGTGCCTTCACACCATGTCATTATTGCAAGCCTACCAAGCAGAATTATTGAGCGATCTAGATGAGGGCGGGGGTATTGGTCCTGAGGTAGTTTGCGAACTATGTAGAGCCACAGATTTGTCTCTCAGGGCCACCAAGGAGACCGCTAAATCAATCGTCCGGTCTATGGCAGCCCTGGTGGCCACTGAGAGGCATCTGTGGCTCAACCTCAGTAATATTAACCTGTTAAGCCTCACCAGTGCGTCGGCGCACTGAAGCGTTTTTTTATATATATAGCTCAAAGTTACTATCAGATTTAATGTTATACTTCGACAAACTATACATCATTAAAGCCTGTATCTGCTTAAGCTTAAAAAAAAAAAAAAAAAAAAAAAAAAAAATTGTGCACTTAATGTGGGTTGTGTCATACTCTGACTTTCCCAAGTTCTCTTCATCTCATAAAGGTGTGTGTTTGCTTTAGCTACTTAAGGAAATGAACATTTCTCTCTCTCTTAACTTGTATAAACTATAAACACCCGTCTCTTTTTTTAACTGCATTCCAAACCAATAGCTTGTCTAGTAAATAAACTACTTACCAGAGGTGGGTAGAGTATCCAAAAACTGTACTCAAGTAAAAGTACAAGTACTTATAGAAATATTTACTCAAAGTAAAAGTAAAAGTAATAATCTTAATAGTTACTTGAGTAAGAGTAAAAAAGTATCCAATGAAAAAACTACTCAAGTAGGGAGTAACTAGTTACTTCGGATCATATAGGCCTATATATATATATATGAAGACTTCATGATGCAAAAGCCTCTGAGTGCCATCTGAAATTTTCTTCTAAAACAATCATTTGTATCAAGCTCGTATATTTAAGTTCAGTAATTTCACTTTAATGACAATTAATAGGTAGGCTACTTTTCATTGCCATTTAAGTGTGAACATAAACATACAAGCTTGATAAAAATGCTCTTTTAGAAGAAAATTTCAGATGGTACTTAGAGGCTTTTGCCTCTGAAGTCGTCATATATATAAAATTATATTATTTAGATTTTGTTTATTTAAATGACTATTATTATCAGCTATCTTTGCAACAAAAACAGAAGAGAGACGTAAGCATTATTTCTGCCATCTGTATAGCTCGAAAATCATTGCCTGTCCTCTGGTTTGTATAATAGTAACTTGTACAACTACATTTGGATTATTAGACAATGTTGAAATAAAGTGAATCTGCAGTGTTGCATTCAAAGGCATGTATTGACAGAGAAGAGTTAAAAACTCATGTGCTCGCGCTCATGACTGCTACTGAACATCTGAACACACACACAAAAAAAAAAAGTACATCGACGGATCTTCTTCTGACTGTTCTCCAAAATATAATCAAATGTATATTTCTGCAAGCATGTTTAAACTGGTTAACTGTCTACGGCAGGCAAAGGCATTCGTTTTCAAGTCGAGTTCGTACGCCACTGCGCAACAATACACACAAACTACCGCGGGATGGCGGGTGTTCATAAACTGTGAACAATGGTAGCTTTATTTAATGTAAATTAATGTATATGTCCAAAAAACGTGTAATGTCATACTTTCTAGTATCGTGGCGTAATAATCTGTTTGTTTGTAAAATGTATTACCTGAGTGAAATGAAATCGAATATATCGTCCTGACTCCTGTGGAATCATTCATTCACAGACAGCTTACGAAGATGTTCAACTAATAAAGATCTTCATCGCTGGCAAAAATATGATGCATTTGAAGATTTGCTCTCACTTGACTGTACTGTAGGTCCACTGCCACTTCATCTAACGCTCTTGATGTGCTTAAATCTTCCTGTTACGACTCCGAGTCCAGTGTGAATTGAAATCGCTTCAGATGATTCAGTGCGTGCAGGGAACTGAACAGAATCAGGAACTGAATCATTCAAACTGATTCGCGAACCGACTTAGACGGATCTGCCAACTTGTTTGATGAAGTCTTTGAACAGAATCGACTCAAAACATTCATTTGTGAATTGAGCATCGCTCAAGTCCAGAAAAAAAAGATACAGCGCGCTTGGAATAAACTACGCATTTAACAATATTGCATTAAAATAAAGTAACGAGAGGAACGTCGCCCAATGTAACGAAGTAAAAGTACAGTTTTTTCATTAGAAATGTACTCGAGTTAAAGTAAAAAGTACCCACATTCAAATCTACTCTTAAAAGTAAAATTTTTCTAAAAAAGTACTCAAGTAAATGTAACGAAGTAAATGTACTTCGTTACTACCCACCTCTGCTACTTACAGAGACATACATGGACATGTTTTTAATGTCATTTTCAATTTTCTCGGCACTTCTTCAATCAAGAATTGTACAAGTAAACAACAAAAATGCCAGCAAATGGTCGCTTTTATCATGTTTGTTTTCAACGCTGTTTCCAGTGATTTCTTTCTGATTAGTTTTCTGATAAAACTTCCATTTGTTGGTGAAATGATGGGTTAGAGTGACGTTGTTCCAGAGAGGCGTGTTACGGGCGTGTTTTAGTGGAGCTTCTGGCCCGACAGTGGAAACGCTATTAGCCCGGCACGGCCCGTTTAAAGCCCTGGCTCGTACTGGCCCGACAGTGGAAACGCTATTAAAAGCAGACAGACTGGCTAAACCGACCGTCTGCTAGCGGCCTCGCGTCACCAAGGTCAGATAAATCCCATCACATAGAGCCTCTTTCACCTAGCTATCATCATATAGAGACTGTGTCTGTTCCCCGAATTTGGAAATCCAAAAAATGTTTAAACCTATCTAAGGTTAAAAATTTAATTGATGTTCAACAAATAAAAAACAGCTATAATACAGATGAGCAAATGCTAAAGCTTGGGTTGCTGAATATTCGATCGCTTACTTCAAAAGCACTCATTGTTAATGATATGATTTCAGATAATAACCTAGATGTGCTGTGTTTGACAGAAACCTGGCTAAAACCAAACGATTACATTACTTTAAATGAGTCAACCCCGCAAGATTACTGTTATAAACATGAGCCTCGTCTTAAACGCAAAGGGGGTGGTGTTGCTGTAATTTATAGTAATATTTTCAAAACCACTAAGAAATCAAGTTTCGAATATAATTCTTTTGAAGTGTTAGTGCTTAATGTAAAAATATATAGTGTAAACGATAAATCACGTTTGAGATTTGTGCTGGCTACTGTATACAGGCCACCAGGGCACCATACAGACTTTATCAAAGAATTTGCGGACTTTCTATCAGAGTTAGTATTGGCTGCAGATAAAGTACTAATTGTTGGTGATTTTAATATACACATCGATAATGAAAAAGATGCATTGGGTTTGGCATTTAAAGACATTGTAAACTCAATTGGAGTTAGACAACACGTGTCAGGACCTACTCATTGTCGTAATCATACTCTAGATCTAATATTATCACACGGAATAGATGTGGATGCCGTTGAAATTCTGCAGCAGAGCGATGACATCTCAGATCATTATCTAGTCTCGTGTAAACTTCATTTAGCCAAGGCTGCAAAGCCGACTCCGTGTTACAAATATGTTAGACCTATCACTTCTGCCACTAAAGATTGCTTTATTAATAATCTTCCTGATCAGTTTCATCATCTCAGCATCCCGGATAGCTTAGAAAAACTTGATATTGCAACAGAAACTTTTAACTCTCTCTTTTCCAGCACTTTAGACACAGTTGCTCCGTTGCGCTTAAAGAAGATTAAAGAAAATAATCCAACGCCGTGGTACAATGAGCACACTCGGGCCCTTAAGAGAGCAGCCAGAAAAATGGAGCGCAACTGGAAGAAAACAAAACTAGAGGTATTTCGCATTTCATGGAAAGAGAGCTCGATTGCATACAGAGAGGCTTTAAAAGCTGCTAGATCTGCTTATTTTTCAACCCTATTAGAAGAAAATAAACATAATCCTAGGTATTTATTTGAAACAGTGGCTAAACTAACGAAAAAGAAAGCTTCAAACACAGAAGTTTCCAAGCAGCACAGCAGTAATGACTTTATGAACTTCTTCACTTATAAGATTGATAATATCAGGGAGAAAATTATAACTATGCAACCGTCTACTACAGTATCACATCAGGCAGTGCATTGTAGTCTCCCTGAGGAAAAATTTGATTCATTCGTTGCTATAGGAGAGGAAGAATTTACTGAACTCGTTAAATCATCTAAATCGACAACATGTATGTTAGACCCTATACCGACTAAGCTACTGAAAGAGATGCTTCCAGAGGTCATAGATCCTCTTCTTAATATCATTAATTCGTCTTTGTCTCTAGGATACGTACCAAAAAACTTTAAGCTGGCTATGATTAAACCGCTTGTTAAAAAACCACAACTTGATCCTTCAGAATTAGTCAATTACAGGCCGATCTCGAATCTACCTTTTCTGTCAAAGATACTAGAAAAGGCAGTATCTTCACAACTGTGTTCCTTTCTAGAAAGAAATGATATCTGCGAGGATTTTCAGTCCGGATTTAGACCATACCATAGTACTGAGACTGCACTCGTTAGAGTCACAAATGATTTGCTCTTATCATCCGATCGTGGTTGTATCTCGCTATTAGTGTTACTCGATCTTAGTGCTGCGTTTGACACCATCGACCACAACATTCTTTTAAATAGACTAGAAAACTATGTTGGCATTAGTGGAATTGCACTAGCATGGTTTAAATCATACTTATCTGACCGTTATCAGTTTGTAGCAGTAAATGAAGAGATGTCTCATCTATCACAAGTTCAGTATGGCGTACCACAAGGCTCAGTACTAGGACCGCTGCTGTTCACTCTGTACATGCTACCATTAGGAGATATCATTAGGAAACATGGAATTAGCTTCCACTGTTATGCCGACGATACTCAGCTCTATATTTCTTCAAAACCTAACGAAACTTACCAATTCACTAAATTAACAGAATGCATAGCTGATATAAAAAATTGGATGACTCGTAATTTCCTACTTCTAAATTCTGAAAAAACAGAGATTCTAATTATTGGACAAAAAACGTCCTCACGTAATAACCTAGAATACTGTCTAACACTTGATGGCTGCTCTGTTAAGTCTTCGTCGTCAGTTAGGAACCTGGGTGTGCTCTTTGATACCAATCTTTCATTTGAAAGTCACGTGTCTAGTATCTGTAAAACCGCATTTTTCCATCTTAAAAATATATCTAAATTACGTCATATGCTCTCATTGACAAATGCGGAACAATTAGTTCATGCTTTCATGACATCAAGGCTAGATTATTGTAATGCTCTACTGGGTGGTTGCCCTGCACGCTTAATAAACAAACTACAGCTAGTTCAAAACGCAGCAGCTCGAGTTCTTACTAGAACCAGGAAGTATGACCATATTAGCCCAGTTCTGTCAAAACTGCACTGGCTCCCTATTAAACATCGCATCAATTTTAAAATATTGCTGATTACTTACAAAGCACTAAATGGTTTAGCTCCGCAGTACTTGAGCGAGCTCTTAACGCATTATACTCCTTCACGTCTATTGCGATCTCAAAATTCCGGCCAGTTGATAATACCTAGAATATCAAAATCGACTGCTGGCGGTAGATCCTTCTCCTATTTAGCACCAAAACTTTGGAACAGTCTTCCTACCATTGTCCGGGAAGCAGACACACTCTGTCAGTTCAAATCTAGATTAAAGACACATCTCTTTGACATAGCATTCACATAATACATTATAGACTTCTATAATTCAATATTAGGCTGCATAGATTAGGTCAGCTGGAACCGGGAACACTTCCCATAAATCCTGATGTACTTGTTACATCATGAAGAATGGCATCTACGCTAATTTTAGTGTCTGTGTTTATCCCGAGGTTTTCCCGCAGCCTGCCGGATCCAGGCCGTTTCCAGATCTGACGAAGGCCCTTCGCCTGGACCCGATGACAACGCAGTGCTGAAGTGCCAACTAGTCTCTCCCTATGGAGGATCCCTTTCCCACTCTACAGATAAAGCGTCGTCGGGAAAACTCAATTTGCGTATCTACCCCGAATTGATAAAATAAAATAAAATTCTGAATTAAAACTATAAGAAAACACCAGTAATTTGTTTAGGCTTGGTTTGTAGGGAATTCCAAACCTGCACACATATATTCAAACGCACATAACTATTGAACCCGTTCTTAGTGCACATCTGAACGCCATCAGCGTTTCTCACAGGATCGCGTTTAAAGTTTGTGTAGAGAGAATGGTGTCGTCTTGGCGGCCCCTAATTTAATAACAAATGATCGTTGCGACGGAAGCGAATCAATCAAAACCAACTTTAGCTGGAAAATAACTTTATTAAAGAACCGCTATAAAGCCAAAGGTAGTTAAGGTAATGCACAACATCTGCAATAAAATATGGAAAACCGGGCAATTCCCTAAACTGTGGACACAGTCCTTGATAGTAGTCATCCCTAAAAAAGGCGACACAACAAAATGTGAGAATAATAGAACTATCAGCCTCATTTGTCACGCTAGTAAGTTTATACTGGAAATCATACGTAGCAGGATGAAACCGCGTATTGAAGGGCTGATGTCAGAGGAACAAGCCGGCTTTAGGCCAAGTCGGGGTACAATCGAGCAAATATTCTCACTAAGGTTATTGGCAGAAAAATATACCAAATTGCAAAATGGCGAGCTGTACATGATCTTCATTGACTTCAAGAAAGCATTCGATAGAGTGTGGCATGAAGCGCTTTGGGCGATCTTGCATCACTACGGTTTGCAACCAAAGCTGATCGGTTTGTTGGAAGACCTATATAAACGAGCCGAGAGCGCAGTAATCTTGGGCCATGATACAACGGAATGGTTTAAACAAACAGTCGGGGTTAGACAGGGTTGCATAATGTCACCAGATCTATTCAACCTGTATTTGGAACACATCATGAGACTTGCCCTAGACAAACAAAACATGGAAAATGTCGGAGCAAGTGTCGGTGGAAGACAGCTCAGCAACTTAAGATTTGCAGACGACATTGGTCTCATTGCTGAAACTCTGCAAAATAGCCAAGTGTTAATCGACCGCATAAATGAGGAGAGCACCAGATTCGGACAAGAGATCCACAATACAAAGACTGAATGGATGCGGGTAAGATCAACACCTAAAGATGGCGAGGTAATTGAACAACAACACGTCTTGCTGAGAGGAGAACCGCTCACAGAAGTAAAGACCTTCAAGTACCTGGGAGCAACAATAGCTGCAAATGGAGACTGTATGCAAGATATTCGCATCAGAACCGCGACAGCGCTAAATTCAATGGGCGATCTCCAAAAGACATGGAAAGGCAGAGGAATCAGCATACACACCAAGATGCGCTTGTATAAAGCACTGATCCAGCCAATAGCGCTATACGGCTGTGAAACTTGGACCCTTAAAAAAGCGGAAGAGAAAAAACTCCTTGTATTCGAAATGGCAGCCCTAAGGAAGATACTCAGGGTTAGCAGATTAGACAAAATCCGTAATGAGATAATACGACAGCGTACGGGGTGCCATCAAACGATTGTGCAAGTAGTACATGAGAGGCAGCATAGGTGGCTAGGGCATGTGCTGAGAATGAACGAAGAGCGTATAGCGAGGACGGTATTACAAGGAAAAGTAGATGGTAAAAGAAAACAAGGAAAACCGAAGGCCACGTGGATAAGATCGATCGAATATCGGTCAAGTATGAGTTTACACCAAGCATCAATTGTGGCATGGGACAGAAATATTTGGAGAGAACTAGGTGAACATATTGGAGCCCACGTCGGACTCACTAGCTGAGTGCTGATAAGGCGTAGAAGAAGATAAAGCCAAAACAATCTTACGTTAAATTATACATTTATCTCTGTAAAGCTGCTTTGAGACAATCTACATTGTTAAAAGCGCTATATAAATGAAGATGACTTGACTTGACTTGACTATTAGCCCGGCACGGCCCGTTTAAAGCCCTGGCTCGCACTGGCCCGACAGTGGAAACGCGGCTAATGCTCCCGCAAACCTATTCCCTTCCCTTTTGGCCCATACCATAATCAAAGACAATCGGTGAACCATCTGCGAAAATGCAAATACAAAATCAAGGTGTAAATATGCTTACACACATCCATATACCTGTACAGATACATAAATGCAAACATGTACGATAAACAGCAAAAAAAATTATAAATAAAATTAAAAGAGGAAGGGATCAGAAACAAGAACTCAATGTTTGAAAATAAGCAAGAAGAGATGATTTGAAATGCCTCGGTTACGACTGTAACCTCGGTTCCCTGAAGAGGGAACGAGCGTTGCGTCGAGATTGACGCTACGGGGAACGCCTTGCGTGATGATGTCTTGAAGCACATGTCAAATCAGTCCAATGGTGTGGCGGACCGTCAGAGGCGGGTGACGTCGCGTACCAGGAAACTATAAAGCCTGCCCGAAAACAGAAAGCGAAAGCTTCGTAAAGTCTGAAGTAGTCGCTGACAGGCATGAAGGAGATATGGCAAGGTGACGCAACGCTCGTTCCCTCTTCAGGGAACCGAGGTTACAGTCGTAACCGAGGCGTTCCCTTTCAAGATTGACGCTATGGGGAACGTCTATACCAACGCCACCATAGCTACAAATGTCTGTCCTGTGTGAAACGAATGAGCAGCACTAGGATGACAAAACCTGAGACCCTGGAGTAGAGTCTAGATCCAAAGAGTAAAATCTGACAAAGGTGTGCGGTGAGGACCAGCCTGCCACATCACAAACGTCCTGTAAGGAAACTCCTGATATAAGGGCCTTGGAGGCCGCCATACTCCTTGTAGAGTGGGACCGGACAGCCATAGGAGAAGGCTGTCCGGCCGCCTCATAAGCAAGTGAGATCCCTTGTTTGGGGACCCAAAACACACAAATAGTTGGTCAGATTTACGCCACAGGGCAGCTCTGTGGACATAAGCATCTAATGCCTGTACCGGGCAAAGCAAATTACTTCTTTCCTGGTCCGCATTCTGAAAAGGAGGAGGACAGAAGGCCTGCAGAGTAATAGGTCTGACCACATTAGTGGGGACCTTGGGGATATAACCGGTCTGGGGTGAAGAAACGCTTTGACCATACCAGGTGCAAACTCCAGGCATGAGGGAGCAACCGACAATGCCTGTAAATCCCCTATTCTCTTAAGAGAAGAAACAGCGAGGAGGAAAAGAGCTTTCAACGTGAGAAACTTGATTGGAACATCCTCTATAGGTTCAAAGGGAGCCAGGGAAAGACCTTGCAGAGCAACGGCCAAATCCCAAGTGGGCACCCTGGAACGATCTGCAGGCCTCAGCCTCAAAGTGCCACGGAGGAAACGAGATACCAAAGGGTCCTTCCCCACAGACATTCCACCCAAAGGAATGTGGTAAGCACCTATGGCCACCACATAAACCTTTAAAGTGGACGGGGTTAGACCTGCAGTGAATCGCTCTTGCAGGAATTCCAGCACTGTACCAACTGGGCAGTTAACTGGGTCCAGACGACGATCACTATACCAAGAAGTGAAAACTCTCCACTTCAGGGCATAACGTTTCCTCATGGAGGGAGCTCTGGACTGTAGAATTGTCTCTACAACCTCAGTTGAGAGACCTGACTCTATGAGCTGGGCCCCCTCAGAGGCCAAGCCCACAGGTTCCACAGTTCTGGTCGAGGGTGAAATATCGAGCCCTCCGCTTGGGACAGAAGGTCCCTTCTGACGGGTAGCTCCAGAGGAGGCCCGTCGAGGAGAGACACTAGATCAGGGAACCATACTCTGCCCGGCCAGCGCGGGGCTACAAGAAGTAGGGAAATCCGGTCCCTGCAAACTCTCTCCAGAACTCCCGGGAGCAGAGCAATTGGGGAAAAAGCATATAGACGGAGCCTCGGCCACGTCTGTACCATAGCGTCCAGTCCTAGAGGAGCTGGATGCATGAGGGAGAACCAAAGTGGGCAGTGAGACATCTATCGAGACGCAAACAGATCCACTTGTGCTCGGCCAAACACTCTCCATATCTGCTCCACCACATCGGGGTGGAGCCTCCATTCCCCTGGCCTCAGCCTCTGTCTTGACAGAATGTCTACTCCTAAATACTGGTTCCCAGGGATGTGACAACAGACCTCCGTCGTTAGCAGCTTGCGACGACAGGGAGCTCCCAGCACGGGGCCTTGGGACAGGAACCAAGGTTTCTTCCACATAACCAGGGCACGTAAGCAGCGCCGCGTGACCTTGATTTTGCGAAACGGGTTGCCCCTCGGGGAAAACCCCTTGGTCCTGAGCCACCACTGCAGGGGCCTCATGTGCAGTAGTCCAAAAGGTATCACGTTGGAAGCTTCTGCCATAAGGCCCAACAGTCTCTGAAACTGTTTGACAGTGAGTGACTGGCCTAGCTTCATACTTTTTACAGCTGCAAGGATGGACTCTATGCGTGGCAGTGACAGGCGCGCCTGCATCGACACTGAATCCCAAACTACACCCAGAAAAGTGGTCCTCTGAAGTGGAGTGAGCACACTCTTCTTGGCATTTAGCCGTAACCCCAACTCTTTCATATGTGCGAGAACGACATCTCGATGCCGAACCGCCATCTGATGCGACTGAGCTAGAATCAACCAATCGTCGATGTAGTTCATGATGCGAATACCCTGAAGGCGCAGGGGCGCCAGAGCTGCATCCACGCATTTGGTGAAAGTGCGGGGTGATAAAGCTAGGCCGAATGGAAGAACTCGATATTGGTAAGCTTTGCCCCCGAAAGCAAACCTCAGGAACTTCCTGTGATACGGACGGATGGAAATATGGAAATATGCATCCTTGAGATCTATCGTGACAAACCAGTCCTTGGACCTGATCTGTGGCACGATCTGTCTCAATGTTAACATTTTGAACTTGAGCTGCATAACTGACTTGTTCAGAACTCGAAGATCCAGAATGGGACGCAATCCCCCGTCCTTTTTTGGAATTATGAAGTACCGACTGTAAAACCCGGCTTCTCTGCTGGAGGGAGGTACATATTCTATGGCCCCTTTCTCTAACAGAGTGTTCACTTCTTGTTCCATAACCAGAACCTGCTCGGGGTCCATCACTGTTGGTAGGACCCCCATAAACCGAGGTGGGCGAGACCCAAACTGTATTTGATACCCATTTTCTATGGTCTGCAGGACCCAACGAGAAACATTTGGCAGTAGTTTCCACGCTGTCAAAGACTCTACTAAGGGTACCAGCCTCTCGAGACTGGTTTTTGGATTTTGTTGTTGTTGAGTAGTCGGTCCGTCGCCCTGTAACGGCGCACCGGCAGGGAACGACTGAACGGACTGCTCTGAGTCCCTCCTCAGAGGGGCCGGGCATCCCGCGGCCACTACGTTTCCGGGTGGTCCTTGAGATATGTGCTCGGTGGAGACCGCTGCGCCCTGAAGCACCATAGGTGGCAGGGTTGGCAGAACGGTCCCCTGAGGGCACCGAAGAGAGACGGGCATCGTAAAAGGTGGGGACTACCCTTGTTGTCCTGAGCCCTTGAGCGTCAGGACTTTTTCCCCGCAGCCTTCTTGGCGATAATAACGGTCCCCAGATCCGCTTTACCCCTCGAAGACTGCTGGGTTTGAGAGCGCCCTCCGTGTCCCCGTGATTTTTGTGGGGGAGCACGGGAGGAAACGCTCTGCTTCTGAGTGGCGCGATGTGATTTATCAGAGCTCATTCTAGATGTGTGAGGCTGCTCCTGCTCAGCAGCCTCATGATAAGAGCGGTGGGGAAGGAGTTTTTGAAGGGCAGCTGCCTGCTTATATGCCTCTTGGAATTTCTCAACAGCAGTATTAACGGCATTACCAAAGAGACCAGACGTAGAAATAGGCGCGTCCAACAGAAAATTATTTTCTTTCTCCTTAACCTGTTAAGCTGCAACCCCACTTTTGAAAAATCCCCAGAAATGACATACCCAAACTGAAACAGATACAGTTCATGAACCCTTTGTACTAAAAGCACAAGTATGATCTCATTTGAAAGCTGACACCTGGCAGTTTATTGTAAATGTAGAATTAAAAATTATCATAATGACAAAAATTGTTATAAATAGCTTCAAAGTTTTGTAAAGTTATTAGAAATTAATTTTTATGAAACATCCTCATGAAAATAAAATTGAAGTTGGCACTGGAGCAATCTAGAAATGCACTACAGCTAAAGCCACATGTCTAAACATTTTATGTTTAAAATCTGAAGATAATAAGTCCAAAACTCTGTATTTAGTTAAATGTTTTTCAAGACCATGTCAGTTGACTTTATTTTGATTTGACGCTAAGATGCTTCTGATGTTTATTGTCATCTTCTAACCATCTATCCAGTATATTGTCTCTATTGTTTTGTGGTGCAAACGAGCCCCATTCAGTCTCAGTCTCCCCCTGCACACATTCACACCTCTCCAGCCTGGTTATGGCTCGAAATATGCATTTCTTTTGTCTGCATTATAGTTACTAACGACTGGCTATTCACAGGCTATTCATAGGGTTTCAATCCCTAAATTCTTTTCTCAAAGTTCACCTCACATTTTAAATAAAGAATAAAGAACATTCTTGAATAAAGAAACTTTCAGTAAGCATTCAAAAAAACATAAAAGTATAACTTCTAGGTTGCAGGTGCACCTAGGGCTAGCTAGCATGTTAGCTTAGCACACCATCAATACACGACCATTTATGAGATTAAAACCATGTTTGTGCTCCAAACTTACTTTTATAACGCAAGTGGAGTATTTTAAATAATCTTCTGTGATCTAATTTGGCTTCAGATAAAAAAATCAGACAGAAAATATACTATTGTATACTGTTCTGCACAATGATAGTCTATATAGATTAGCATTACATTATAAATATAATCTATTATTATGAAAATACCTGGCATGTCTTGAAAAATACAGGTAACTCAAATATCATTGCAATCATGTTTATTATCTTCAAAACCTCTTTATCTGCATTTTACAGCGCGAACTCTGTAGCTTTGTGTGTATCAGTGACGTCCTGGAATGTCACATGATCATGGCTCTTCTTCATGTTCCATATATGGACAATTATTGTGCATATAGCGCCCTCAGGCTGTTGGTATGGATTGAAAACACAGTATCAGAGTATGCAAGCGCTCATAATGATTACATCGACGCATTTGGGTATAAATTCAATAAATATTATTCCTGTCTATAGAAATATGATGTGAATCAATGAGAATATATCAATATTTCTCCAAATCTGCACATTTTTGAGCTAAAGCCCTGAGGGACGTTGTTTTGTGTATCGCTGTCATGACGACAGCACGGGAGTTTTTTATGAATGAAAGCGGCTGACGCGCATTTTTCATATCAAAGGTATCGACTCATTTTTTCATTTCATAACTCCTGACACAAATTAAGAAATAACTGTCGCTATAAGTTTCTCAGAATACAATAGTGGTCAAATACTGAAACTTGAGTCTTATATCTTTTTAATGATGTATAGTTTGTCGAAGTATAACATTAAATCTGATAGTAACTTTGAGCTATATATATAAAAAAACGCTTCAGTGCGCCGACGCACTGGTGAGGCTTAACAGGTTAACAGTTCATGTTCCGAGAGCCTATCGTGATCTGCAGCTACTCAGGACTAGATATATAGGATAAGTGACATTAAGCATCAGGAGATTACAGTTTTTTTGCTAGGGAGGTGTTTGTTTAGTCTCTTCTTGAAGGCCTGAACATTCTTTGAGGTGATTTCAACTACTACAGTACAGGGGGGGCAGTTCCAAGTTGTTACAGCCGAATGAAGAAAACTCCTCCCCAAGCATTTGGTGTTGGACTTGGGGAGTTTTAGGGCGTGACTTGGTCGTGCTCTCCGAGTGGTTCGGCAAAGGAGATCAGGTGGGGGTAGCAGAGCTTTGAGATCCTCTGGACAGTTTTCAGTGTGCATTTTGAAAAGCACAGTTGTTGCTGCAACAATTCTACGATGGCTGAGCTGGCTGATTGCATATTTCCTTAGGGCAGTGTCCTCATCCTCCCCAATGATTTTCAGTGCCTTTTTCTGGATGTTGTCAAGCTGCCCAAGGGTGGTCTGTGATGCGTTCATCCAGGCAAGGCATGAGTACTCCATGGTACTCCTGACTTGTGCCTTGTAGACATTGGCCCTACCTTTGACATCAAGCTAGTTGGCCAACCTGCGCAGAGCTCCAAGATGCTGTCCAGCACGCTTGCAGATGTTTGACAGGTGATTAGTCCATAGCAACTTCTTATCGATACATAGTCCCAGAATATTCAACTGCTCAAAAGGGTCAATTCTGGTTGCCCCCAAAAAAAGGTCCGGGCAGGATGGAGGCCTCTTTCTCGACAGAACCGTAGCCTTGCATTTGCTGGGCTCGAACGTGACCTTCCAGGTATCAGCCCACCTGCGAATATTCTCCAGGTCTTTATTTAGGGATGCTGCCACATTGGGACCATTAAGTGTCGTTACTGGGGCGTAAATGGTGGAATCATCCGCATATAGAAAAATGCTATTATCGCACTGTTCTACAACATCGTCTATGAAGATGGAGAATAATAGCGGGCCGAGAATGGATCCCTGGGGCACCGAGGCATTGATTGGTTGAGGTGATGAGGACTGACCAGAGAGCACGACCTGGATGGACCTTCCTTCCAGATAGTTCTGTAGCCAAGAATGTAATGGCCCAGTTATGCCTTTAGCAGAAAGCTTATCCAGAAGGCCGTTGTGCCAAACCTGGTCGAATGCTCCTTTAATGTCTAGTGCAACAATGTACACCTCACCTCCTTTGTCTAAGATGTTGTTCCACGTCTGCGACAAAACTGTAAGGAGGTCTGCTGTGCAGTGGTTCGGTTTAAATCCATACTGTTTATTAGAAATTAGTTTATGACGGAAGAGGTAGCCCTGGAGCTGTTTATGAACTGAGGATTCCATCACTTTGCTAAGGACTGAGAGGAGGGATATGGGACGATAATTTGTTGGGTCAGATTTTGAGTCTCTTTTATGTATTGGTATCACTCTGGCGTTTTTCCATTGTTTGGGGAACACGCCATGTGAGAAGAGAAGTTGAAAGAGACGACTGAGGGGGCTGGCCAATTCTGCTGCACATTCTCTAAGGACTTTTGTTGGTATTTCATCAGGTCCCTTTGCCTTTGCTGGGTCAAGGTTGCGAAGAATGTTTCTAATGTCTTTGGGTTTGAAGTGCACATAGGCAAAAGAGGATGTTGGTTGCTGGCACTGAGGCAACGATTGCGCAGATGCATCAAGCAAAGTACACTTCTCTGCAAAGGTTTGGCAGAAGATGTTAGCCTTTGCACTGGCACTGATGTGGGTGGCACCCCGGTGTTCAATGACAGGGATGTCTGTGAAACCACTTCTGCCTGAATGTGAATTTACTATGCCCCACCATTTTTTTGAGCTTAGTGAGTTATCTGCAAGATCATTCCTCAATTTGGTGTAATACTCCCTTTTTGCCCTCTTTTCAGCTTGATTGAAAGCTGCTCTTGCCTTGAGGAACTTCCGTTTCGTAGCCGGGTCATCGGAGGTCCGTATGTTGTGATAAAGCTTTCTTTTTCTCATGGCTAATCTTCTGCACTCTGCGTTGAACCAGGCTTTATCCCCGGGCTTTTTGGTGATGGTCTTGTTGGGAATATATAATGCCATGGCATCTCGCAGTATGGTGGTAAAGTTTGTGCAGATGATTTCAGGATCTTCATCCTTGAGAATACTGGGCCAGTTAATGTTAGTAAGGTAACCTCTCATTTCCCAGAAGTGAGCCTTATCATATCTCCATACTGTTCTCTTGTATGGCTTATCTCTGAAGACTGGGATTTGTAACTGTATTAGAACAGGGTTGTGGTCAGAGGATCCCATTTGTGCTAAGGTAGTAGTCGTTGCTGGTGTGTCTGAGAGAACTAGATCTAGAATATTATCTCCTCTAGTTGGTTCCCTGACAATCTGATCTAGTCCCAGACAGTTGGCGAGTTGTAAGGCTCGCCGTCCAGCAGTATCTGTTTTATTACTGCCCAGCCACTCGTGGTGGTGTACATTAAAGTCGCCTATGAGCAGTACAGACTGTGCTCTATATTCGTCCATCACTGAGAATGTGTTCTTGTCAAGGTAGTCCAAGATATCACAGGAGGCACTTGGGGGGTGGTATATAGCACCTATCAGGAGTGTCCTGGTTTTCAGAGCAACAGTGAACCACATGAGCTCAAAGTCATCAGGGTCTCTAGCTGGATTGTGATAGATGGATATTCCTTCTAGACAGTATACTACTATACCACCACCGTTTTTTTCCAGTGCGGTCTCTGCGACAGTTGAGCGAGTAGCCAGGGATCTGGATGGAGTCAGCCCCGTCTGGAGTGGTGGAGTCAAGGAAGGTCTCAACTATGATGACTATGGAGGGTTTCTTCACTGAGCAACAGTTAACAAGATCCCCAATATTGGACCGTAGTCCTCTGATGTTCACTTCAAGGATAGTCAGTTCGGATTCGCTAATTCGTAGTCGTGGTCCGTGCAGTGGTCGGCATTGGGTAATCCGATTGTTTCGAGGCTTTCTTTCTAGTTTTGTAGCAGAGGTTTGAAGGCACAGGGGGAGCTAACCCCTGTGCCGATTGGTACACACCTGAGCAGTGCGGCAGGAATCAGTGCATACATGGCCTGATCCGAAAGCATCATGCCTAAGCAGAGGACTCATAACGGATCGGGCCCCAGAAGGAGCCACTTGGCCAGGGACGGGGTGATCGCACTATTAGTGATCCCTACTACCCCATCCCTACATACCCTATATTTTAGTCCAGATCAACAAAGCTATTTTAAGAAAAATGTATATTAAGATATAAATTAGATAATTAGATCATCTCATTTATAAGAAACAACTCAAACCAGAATCTACATTCAAACCATATGGGAAAAGATTTTAATGTGGGTTTTATCATGTATGACTTCGTGTGCTAGCGGGTGCCTCAAAAGAGGACTTACACTGACTTACAAAGATACATAATAGCTACAAGTGTATGCACTACTTGCTTTATGCAAGCACTATATAGGATAAATCACTATACAGGATTTACCCTATTATACTTTATCGACACGATTTCATAGGTCAAACAGCAAACAGCCACCCACAAATAGTCTATAAATAGGCTGTCTTTTAGTTCATATGAACAACAGTTAAATTACTCTTCAGGCTGCAGAAGAATACCATAATTCCTCCGTTCAATTAGGCCTAAAATATCAAGAGTCATATATATATATTTATGTCTACATCAGAGGCGGTTCTACATTGAATTACACCCTAGGCGAGACCCCCCTTCGAGCGCCCCCCAATCCCCCCCCCCCCATAATTTTTCTTACCTCATTGGCAGATCATGTTTGCTTGTTTTATTTCCCCAGAAAACAAGACTTAATATCTTGTCATTTTACTACTTTAGTTATGCATCTTTATTTAAGAAATGTTTGATATTTGGACTGGAAACAAGACAAAAATACTAAGTAAGAAAAGCATTTTTTGCAGTGTAGCCTAATAACTGAACTTGTAACTGTTTTGTTGCAAAGCACAATATTATGGTGAAATTAGATCTCGTGTTTGAGTTAAAACCAAATTATTGTTAAGCATAGCAAGAATCATAGCAAAAAGGCTAACAAATAAGAGTTATACCTCTTGCTCTCAATGCAAATCAAACTAGCTTTTAGGCTAACTGAAATAAAACCATGCCAATCTCTAGGTATGGTGAAGGCTATGTGATGATGTGGGGCTATTTTAATTCCAAAGGCCAAGGGAACTTTATCAGGATGCATAGTATCCTAAAAAAAAAATTAAAAAAATACTTAAAAATAAAAATCTGCCTGCCTCTATGGGAATTTAACATAGTGGTGCCCAAACTTATGCACCCTGTTTTTTAAGGAAGAACATTTATTTATTTACGATACATTATTCATTCACAAAGAAAATTGGTGTCCTTAAAGGTTGGATTTTTCCTAATTTTTTAAAATAAGGCATTAAATTTGCAAAATATGATTTTTTATTCCTCTTTTTAGTCAACTTTAGCATGGTTGCCTAAACTTATGCATAGCACTGTATAATATTCTGAATGAAATGTGCGTTATTTGGAAGAAAGTCGAGGTGTGACTGACTTAGATAACTATATGGATCCCCCGTTCCCCCCGCTTGTCCGTTCCATTTGGGAGAGAGGTGAACTGTCATCCGTGCCCGCGCCTCCGCGCCCCCTCCTCCCCTTTCCCCTTCTCAAACAAACAGCTTCTGTGCACGGCATCTTGTCAGCAAGCAGGGGCGCCTGCAGCTGCAGGGGGCGCAAATTTGCCAATTCCCCGCACAGTGAAATGATAGATAATAGAAAACCGATTCGCGGCGCAGATTTTTTTTTTCAGCTCGTGCCGGCGGCGTAGCAATCTTTACCTCAGACGTAGCAATCGAGCTCAGAGTGGCAGTGCTGAATCGTTGAGGCCACAGTGACACCTTGTGGTGTGACCAAACAATACACAAGAGGTTTGTGGACGTGACTTTACAGGTTACGCAGGGAATAAATGACTTAGAGATGGGAATTTTCATGCTGCAACTTTTTCAAACAACTTATTGAAGGCAACTTGCATCACAATAGGTGTAATTGTGATTGTCTAAACATTTGGTAACTAAACAGAATTTTACACAATTTTCACGATTTCAATTCAGTTCTTGGGATTTGATTTCAATCTTGATTCAATATTGACTCTTTGGATAAATATTAGGTAGGCTACAGTAGATAGCCTACATGTTAATTTTTCTCAAGAAAAAATATATCTCACATAATGCTGTAAACATGCGGAGAGCCCTGTCAGCTGGTATTATTAAAGGTTAAAAATATCAAATTAAATTAAATATAATGTGGTTTTCATCAATACTAATTATGACACAAGTAAAAATATAATACAAATGTAATATAGTGCACACACAGTACTGTGCAAAAGTCTTAGGCATGTTAATAACAAGAAATTGTTATGGTATGTTGCTCTTAAGGGCCCACATCAACCTAGCCCATAATCACTCATTTGTGATTTGCGCCCCTTCCCATAAAAAATGAAAATGCAATATTATTCTGCTTTAATCGCCCCTATCTTCAGTTGAGATGTTCAGAACTGCACCATATTTCATGTGTATGATTAACTTGACATCCTCTGGGGGTATGCTAAGTTTCGTAGAATTTCATCCATGGGGGGGTATAAAATAAATTCATTTATGTGCACATTTAGTGACTGTACACTCATCGGCCTGTAGATGGTGCTGTTGAGCGAAGGGTTGCTGGTTTAGGATGATACTGTCACTAAGGTTGCCAACTGTCCCGAATTAGACGGGACGTCCCATATTTTGGGCCTAATTTATTTGTCCCGTGCGTGACCTCCCGTGTCCCGTTTTTTGACAAGCTGATAAACCACTGACTGATACAACAGCAACAGCAGCAGTGCTGACCACGACACTTGAGAATGATCACCGACACCTGTCATCATCCAATCACAGCTTTTTTTAATCACTGTTTTGAGACAAATCATTGTTTGATTTGCGAACATCCTCTGCCGTCTTCAAGCCGGACTCGTCTCGCGCTAACGGTAATTTCCTTTCACTGTCCACGTTTGAATGCAAACAACGTGATTATTGTTCATGAGTCTAACATCCAGCCACGCAAGAAAACATGTAATCTACCTGAGGGAATAATATGCTCAAAAACATTTCTGATTATTATGAATGTTTTAAAGCTTTTAGAAAGTACATAGAAAGCTTTTGTAACATTATCTTAACTGTCACTTTTGATTAATGTAATGCATCCTTGCTGAATAAAAGTAGGCAATTACTTTCTTTATTTTTTTCCCCAAAAAATAATCTTACTAACCCCAAACTTTTGAACTGTAAGCCTAGTGTATAATGTTAAAAAAGCTTTCTATTTTAGATAAATGCTGTTATTTTGAACTATGGTTTGTTTGTAATGTGACTTTTTTCATGTATGACATTAAAATTATTTTTAGAATTAAATACATAAATAGGTTAAGCAATACAAATGTGTTTATGTCTGATAACCTTTTAAACACAAACTTAACTGCAGACACTGAAATGACGTACACTGTGTGATACAGTACAAATATTTTGAGTGTCCCTCATTTTCCTATAAATAACCACGATTGTCCCGCATTTTCCTTTTCTGAAGTTGGCAACCCTAACTGTCACACACACACATGCAGGAATACAAACAAACGCAAGCATGCACACACACTGACATCCATACGCACAGACACACACCCATACACACACATACACATACAAATCCACATGCACAGACACACACACACAAACACACACGCGCACACACATGTACGCACGCATACATACACGCACAGACACACACACACACAGACACACACATACACAAACACACACACATACACACACACACAGACAGACATGCACATACTACTACTTTTTTTAGGTATATACATAAACACGCAATACAGCCAAATTGCTCCACGTCATTTATTTTTGTGGAAAGCCAGTGCAGGCCTGAGCGGCGGTCATATTTTGTACCGCCATGCGGTACATCTAGTTTATTAATTGTGTTGTTTTTGAGGTGGCGCAAGAAAGTTTTTTTTTTTTTTTTGAGAAATAAACCAATTTACATACAAAATAGGCATTGAACAAACAATAGGCTATTAACAATTTACAATTCTCAAAATGCAGACGTAGTTGCAAATTACAATAAATGACAGCAATGAAGTCTCAAATCATATTTACAACCTTGAAAGGCAAGGAAGAGAAAATAAATGAATAAATGAAAAAAAAAGAGAAGTAGCAAAAGCTTTATGTTCATTATGAGGAAAGGATGGGGTTTTTAATTTATGAATGAAGTGTTTAGGAAGTTCAAAAAGGCTATTGACCAAATAGTGTTGTGAAAAATCTTTCTTCAGTACACCAAACTTAATTTGTTTGTATTCAAGGGGATTCACATTATACACGACCTTTTACTGCACAATTGAGACCAAAACATCTTTGAGTAATTAGGCCTACAATAAAAGAAAATCCCTTTTACAGTAGACTAATGCATGTTTTTTGGTATGGCATTTACAACAAACAAAAAAACAACAACTTAAAAATCCATGTTTTAAACAAAAATCAATGTAATTTAGAACATTACCATAGTTGTCCATCATGTCCAATAGGGAAAAAAATATATATTTTTTAGAACCCAGTTTTCATAAAATAAAGATTTGTTGTGGTGCAGAATAAAATGATTGTTCCAAATACAAGTTTTATGTTAACTAAAATTGTAAGAAAATGCTAATTTCCAATACAGGAGAACTTGTTGATGGAATGCAGACAAATGAAGAGGTAATTTGGACAACTCAAAGTCACATCAAATCAAAGATTCCAGGTGTCGGAAGAAAGTAGGCCTATCTAAAGTGGGTGACGACGCACATCAGCGGTTTGTAGGGAGCAACTTGTAGTAGGACCATAGACTGAAAAAATTAATAAAAATAGGAAGCAGTCAGATACATGTGGATTATGGTGGTGTGTAGACAAGAGATAGCTAGACAGTTGAAAAAAGCTTCCGTGTCAAAGTGTCTGTGATCAGCAGATTCTGTTCATGTGTGCCCAGACATTTTAGAGATCCCGGCCAGCTGGTGTTTTACGGCCATGTCCGGAATAAAGAGTAGGCCTACGTATGGTAAACCTATATACATACAGTAGGGATGGGACGGTATGAAAATTTCATATCATGATAATAGTGACCAAAATTATTGTGATTATCAATATTATCACAGTTTTGTTAAAACGAGATGAAAGTGTTCAAAAATAACTGATGCTCACACTGAAACCATTTCAACAAGTTTTATATTTGGAAATTAACAAACAACAAATAAAACAAGCAGCTCTATGCACTTTTTTAAGCAAGATTCTATTCTGCGGCATTTCCTTCCTTATAATATACCTGTCAACACTCACGTTTCTCCCGGGTTTCTCCGTTTTTTTAGCCCTATCTCCCGGACCACTCCCGGTTTGTTATTTCTCCTGGGAAACTCCCGTAATTTGCATGGTCCAAACTCCTTTATGAGTAATCGGAGCAATATGTTTGTCTAATGTTGACCAGTTGCCAGATCGTGTATTAAATGCATTATATTCACACACTATATATAATTTCAACACCCATTTGTCACCTCAACCTATAACGCAGTTGCGCAGTCGCGGAAGGTTTAACCCGAAAGCGAGCCAAGAGACATGGCAGGTGAAGGCCCGCAAAGAAACCAAAGTACAATTGTAAATTTCAAAAATGTTGGACGCAACAATTTACATGCATCTTACCATTTATGGGTATTGCAATGTAAATAATACACTTAACAGCATGAGCCTACCTCTTGCTATTCTCCAAAGAGCCAAAGCCACTTGCTGCAAACTTTTCTTCGCGGAAGCTTTAAGTTTAAGCTTGGACATACCAAGATGGCGGCGCGAGTACATCGCGAGGCTCGCGGTCTCTCCAGATTCTGTAATTTAGCAGTATTTTTCTTGCTCATTTCGGGTCTGTTCGTCCAGAACAGTTGTGCCTTAACATCGTACACCCAAGGTGAGCTTTTGGATATTGGTTTGCGAATTTCCGACAGTTTTATGGACAACCTTCGACTCCTTCCTGAGATCGCCAGAACACCCGAGGCTATGCACTCTGCCCGGCCGGGCGGAAGTGCTCGCAGGCGGCGTCGAGATCGTAAACAAAGGCGGGGGAAGCGCGGAGGACTAAGAGCTAAGCTAAAGCTAACACCACACCGGCTCTCTCTACCCAGCATTTTCCTTGCCAATGTACGGTCGCTGTTGAACAAAATGGAGGAGATTCGACTCAACATCACATACAGCAAGAGACTTTTGAACTGTAATGTTCTAATTTTCACGGAAACATGGTTAAACAGCGGAATACCGGACAACGCTATTGAGCTAGCGGGACGCCATACATTCCGGGCGGATAGAACATTAGATGGCTCCGGTAAGACCAGAGGTGGTGGATTGTGCATTTACATTAACAAAGCTTGGTGCACAAACTCTGCTATTGTTGGGAGACATTGTTCAGCTAACCTTGAGTTTCTCATGGTTAAATGTAGACCGTTTTATCTACCGCGGGAGTTCACTTCCACTATTATAACTGCAGCCTATATTCCCCCGGATGCCGATGCCAAGTTTGCTATGAAAGAACTTCACGCAGCCATCAGTAAACAACAGACCGTTCACCCGGAAGCTGCGTTTATTGTTGCGGGTGATTTTAATCATTCAAACTTAAAGTCAGTGCTACCGAAATTTCACCAGCATGTTTCCTGTCACACCAGAGGAAACAAAACCTTAGACCATGTTTACACAAACATGGCTGGAGCTTACGTCGCAACACCCCTCCCCCACCTGGGACAGTCAGATCACCTTTCTTTGTTCCTCACCCCCAAATATGCACCTCTGATCAATCGCGTGAAGCCATCAGTGAAGACCATCAAGGTGTGGCCTGCGGGGGCAGATTTCTCACTCCAGGAAAGGTTTCTACACACAGACTGGAGTATGTTTGCTTCTCAAGCCACCAGTGGCTCTCACACGGACATTGACTGCTACACCTCCTCTGTACTGGATTATATTAATACCACCATTGACAGTGTTACAACCCAGAAGCAGATCACCACATACCCAAATCAGAAGCCATGGATGAACAGGGAAGTGCGACTCCTATTGAAGACACGCAATACTGCCTTCAGATCAGGAGATGCACAAGCCTATAGCACATCCAGAGCAAATCTGAAAAGGGGCATCAAAGAGGCCAAGCACTGCTACAAGCTTAAGATAGAGGGACACTTTTCCAACGCTGACCCTCGGCGCATGTGGCAGGGCATTCAGGCCATCAGTGACTACAAACCTTCTCACTCCACCCCCGCAGCCACTGATGTCAACTTCCTGAACGAGCTAAATGACTTTTATGCTCGCTTTGAAAGAGACAACAGAGAAACTGCCACCAAGCTCAAATCCTCAGCTGACCACCCACCGATCACACTCTCCTCCACAGATGTCTGCAATGCACTGAGCAGGATCAGCGCGCACAAGGCTGCTGGACCAGACAACATCCCTGGACGCGTACTCAGGGCATGTGCGGAGCAGCTCGCTGGGGTTTTTACAGACATTTTCAACCTGTCTCTTGCCCAAGCAGCTGTACCAACATGCTTTAAATGCACTTCCATTGTGCCAGTGCCAAAACATTCCAGCCCGAAGTGCCTTAATGACTACCGCCCTGTAGCACTCACACACATCATAATGAAGTGCTTTGAGCGGCTGGTCCTGGCACACCTAAAAGACTCTCTACCATCCACATTGGACTCACACCAGTTTGCCTACCGTAGCAATAGGAGCACAGAGGATGCAGTTTCCATGGCACTGCACTCTGTGCTCACACATCTGGACAATAAGAACACTTATGCACGCATGCTGTTTGTTGACTTCAGCTCAGCATTCAACACTGTCATCCCAACTAAGTTAATAGCCAAACTTGGAGACCTGGGCATCAACACCGCCATGTGCAACTGGATTTTGGACTTTTTGACCAACAGACCCCAGAATGTTCGATCAGGCTCCAACTGCTCCACGTCCATCACACTCAACACTGGTGTACCACAGGGCTGTGTGCTAAGCCCGTTTCTCTACTCCCTCTTCACCTCCGACTGCAAGCCTGTGTACGGATCTAATTCCATCGTCAAGTTTGCGGACGACACTACGGTGATTGGTCTCATCAGCAACAACGATGAGACTGCCTATAGGGAGGAGATCAAGCACCTGGCCACATGGTGCACCGAAAATAACCAGCTCCTCAACACCACCAAAACGAAGGAGCTCATCGTGGACTTCAGGAAAGTGTCAAGAGACACACACGACACCATTCACATCAATGGAATGGCTGTTGAGCGTGTCTCCAGTTTCAAGTTCCTGGGGACCCACATCTCGGCAGACATGACCTGGACAACCAACACCTCCAGCCTGGTCAAGAAGGCTCACCAGCGCCTTTTCTTCCTGAGAACACTGAGGAAGAATCAGCTTTCCACCACTATCCTGGTGAACTTCTATCGCTGTGCAATAGAAAGCATTCTGACCAACTGTGCTACAGTGTGGTATGGGAGCTGTTCTGTTGCAGAGCGCAAGGCACTGCAGCGGGTGGTGAAAACCGCCCAGCGCATCACTGGGACTCCACTACCTGCCATCGAGCACATCCAGAGGAAACGCTGTCTGCATCGTGCTCGCAGCATCCTTAAGGACTCCTCTCACCCAGCCCACAGACTGTTTTCTCTCCTGCCCTCCGGCAGGCGTTTCAGGTGCCTCCGGACCAGGACCAGTAGACTAAAGAACAGTTTTTTCCCCAGAGCTGTCTCTTTATTAAACTCTAACCCTCATTGATCCCACTCCCCTCATATAATGATTGACTCTCCTCTCCCTCCTCACACCTGCCTCCATTTTGTTATTTGCAATACTATAATGTTCATTTGCACTGCTGACTGTTATTATAGTAACAACTGTTTACATATGCATCTTGCACTACTACCTTGACTGGAATATGCTCAATTTGCACTGCCGACTGTTTATTTACAGCACCGACTGTTTACATATACATTGCAATACCGTACTTTAACTGTAATATGCAATTACTTTCCACTGCACTTTCACTTTCACTTGGATAGCTTCTGTCCAAACTTTATTTGCACTACTATAAATCCATTGTTATACTGCTCATTTTAGCCTAACTTATACATATATCTATTTGTAAAATCCTGTTTATAGTAATAGCCATCTGTATATTATGCTCACATTCTGTTTATAGTAACAGCCATCTGTACATATATTCATAGCTCATATCTATCTGTAAAATTCTGTTTATAGTAATAGCCATCTGTATATTATATTCAGTACATATCTAGCTGTAAATTCTGTTCACAGTAATAGTTATCTGTATATTATATTCATAGGACAATCTATCTGTAAATTTTTGTTTATAATAGTATTCAACTCTATATTTATTCAGTACATATCCATGTTCTGCACTTATGGAACCACTGTATATCCTGCACTTGCTGCTATTGCACTTCTGGTTAGACCTAAACTGCATTTCGTTGCCTTGTACCTGTACTTGTGTAATGACAATAAAGTTGAATCTAAAAAATCTAATCTAAGTTTATTTCAAGTGAGTGAGATAAAATATTTCAAATCAAAACAACATTTTGTGGCCAATTATTTCCCAGTTGTAGTTTTGGTATTGAGGTCAAAGTTAACTTGCCTTGCGTTCGCTATACCAGGTGTTCCCCAAACTTTTCCATGACAAGGCCCCCCAAATACCACTAGGTTCTGGCCAAGGCCCCCCTTTTGCAGGATGTGTTATTGAACCCATTGACAATACTATTGTTACAAACTGCTCCGAGACACGAAGCTTGAGATCCAAATGCTGCTTTAATTAAGGGGCAATCCAGACATGTAATCAATATACAGGCAATAGGTCAAAACACAGGTAGGCCGTCCAAACAAACAAACAAACAAATAAAACAGGCAGGGGTCAGAGGCAAAAGAGTAATCCACGGGACAGGCAAGAAATCCAAAAACCAAGAGACATGAAACCAGGGAAAACACTCTGAAATGCAGTGCAACAACATACAAAACTTTGCAGCGAGTGAATGAGTGAACATGGTATAAATAGGCTGAGACCGGGCAGTGAGTTCTGGGAAATGTAGTTTTTGAGGGAGTGATAATGGTCTGGTGTGGAGTGCCCTCTGGTGGCTCTGAAGGGCACTCCAGCTGGTGACCGTTACAACTATGGCAAATGTAGAAAAAATAAATAAAACATCTGTGAACATCAGATTATGTGATGGTGTTTGACACCAGCCAATCAGAAAGATTATAGAGATGCACTGATTACAATTTTCTAGGCCGATTTCGATTTGTCATTGAGTTTGACCTGCCGATACAGATTTTAGCCGATTCCGATTTCATTTTTTCTAACCCTTTTCACAGCACACACAAATATTTATTTTATATATATATTGTTTTATGGTGCTTAATTTAACCCCTTGTTTGGGTCTTAAATATAGACACCTTCTACCTTATTTTGTTTATTCTCAGGTTAGGTAAAGTCAGTCGAATTCGTTCTAAACAATAAGTAGCCTATATAAATTTCCATACTTACAATTCAGCCGAAAGACTGCTCCGTGGTTTAGTTCAGCTCAATATTTTGTAAAACAGAGACTTAAGGCAGGCGAGCTTCTTAATTTCAATTATATGTATTTTTTATTAAATACAGGTTAACTAGTTTACATAAACGGTACTAATATATAAAATAAAAATAAAAGTAAATCAAAACCAAATAATTTACAAGCTTTCATCTTCATGAGGCGCAATGGCAAGGCATCTAACACCGGAGAGGCCGTCCTTGGTGAATCAGCGTCTGACTGGACATGTCATTCCAGCTCTTTTAAAGTCCATCAACTTTTGGACATCTTCGGGAATCTCCTCCTGGAAACTCCCTAAAACTTGTTCATTGGTCATCCTCTCCTGGAACCCCCTAGGACTTGGTTATAAAGCCTTTGTCTCTCTGGACCTTTTCTTCATCGCTGTATCTTCTGTATCTCGTCCGCAACACATAGATGGTAATGATTGCATTTTTCTTGATTCTTTGGTAAAGCTCTTTCTAATACATTTTCAATTTCTCTCTACTCTGCCATATGCTTAATAAATGCTTACAACATTCAGTGTGGTCTGTTTTTCTTTATAAACCATCTTCTCAATAAATGATTTTACAAACAACAGTTGTGGTGTCTTTTCTTAATGACAATTTCTTAATAAACATGTTTATAAAACCAAGTCACAGTGTCTTTTCTAATGAACCAGATTCAAGGGTTTCTTATAAAAACTCTTTACAGTGTTTTTCTTAACAATAAGGTTTCTTATAAAAACCTTTTACATTGTTTCCATATAATAAGGTTTCTTATAAAAACCTTATAAAGTGTTTTCATATAATAAGGTTTCTTATAAAAACCTTATAAAGTGTTTTTCTTAATAATAAGATTTCTTATAAAAACCTTTTACATTGTTTCCATATAATAAGGTTTCTTATAAAAACCTTATAAAGTGTTTTTTTAAGAGCGGAAAAAACTCACTTGCAACTTTGGGCCGGCGGGTCGGCGGCCTCGCCGTCAGGAAGTATCGCGTGATATCAGGTCTCGCGATGTAACGAATTGCTTTACGGCACTGCACACAAAGCTAGGAAAGCTTGTCGGAGCGGAGGACGAAAGAAAGAGGAAACGGCAGACTGACCGAGCAAGGAGTCAGACTCGAGTAAATATCGTTCTTGTTGATGGACTAGTAGACATCTTCAGAGGTTATCTGTGCCTGTTCGATGTCCGACGCTTTGTAACGCGTTCTGTCAGGAGGAGAAATAGGGATAGCTCACAGATGAAGTTATTACAGAGGCCAGACAGACTCACGGAGGCGATTGGCATCTCACAACTTGCACTTTATTCCCCAGTCGAACTCGTGTAACTGTCTGTCACCCGTTCTACCATCCACATCTTTACTTGATAAACAAAAGTAGGATAAGAATGAGCATCAAACTGAAATAACCCGCATACGGGTGTTCGAGGTGCACATACAACACAGACTGCCGACAACAGGGCGCACGCAGCTCTTAAAGGGGCCACACCTTATTTCCACTCATTACAGCTTCCATCCTATTGAACAGGTACCGGTATAGAGGGCGGAAGGGATCAGGCCGTGAGTGCAGAGACGGCTCTGCGCGAGTGGTATTTACGACAGTAACGTTAAACACAAGTACTCCACAGCGACTCTAGGGGTCGCTGTTTGACAAAAACGGAAAGCTGCATAGTGTGCCTTTAAAACACACTATACATGCAAATTATGTGCATTTTAGGTACCTTTTGTGTAAAATCATGTTTATTTTGTCCATCAAAAGTGTGCTTTCACTTTAATTGAGCGTGAGCTGCGCAGCAAAAATAGACTTTTTTTTCTGCTGCTCACACACTGCTCCTGCTCGCGGTGTGAATGCAATCATTGATTAACATGCACGGCGGAAAGAAAATTGCACTGCTCGCGCTTGCGGTCTGAAACGGCAATAATTCACAAGGTTTCCTACATGTGCGTTCCGTGTGCACGTGTTATGCTGATGTTGCACGGTTGTTAATCATGCGGCGCCCGAGTGCACTTTACCGGCATAAAATCGGCATATGTCAGCCTGATAATTACGTGAAAATCGGCCAATTCCGGTCACCAGCCAATCAATCAGTTTATCTCTAAAAGATTAGCATTAAAAGTATAATGTTCAGATAGTATTATAATAATTTGTTGCATAGCCTATTTCATAACAATACCTACTCATATTAACAAATATTTTTACAGTTTTTCACTTTTTTTTTTCACTTTTTTTTTTCCAACTTGCTGTGGCCCCCCTGGCGGCCCCCACTTTGAAAACCCCAGCGCTATATGGGTGTTGTTCACACAAGACGACTTGGTAGTTCTGAAGTATTTCCCCCTATTGCAGGGACTTTTTTTGTGCATGTTCTGCAGACAGTGTGACCATCATCGATTAGGTTTCCCTCGGGACTTTTGTAAAAGCTAAAATATGACCACACCTCAGATTTGGTCCTCTTAAAAGGCTGAAAAATCTCCCGAGCATGATCACTACCTTCCACCATTCCTTCTCGAATAAAAAAACAACAACATTGCGCGCTACGCCTGTGTCACACTGTTCCTGGCTAGACAGAATCAAACACAGCTTTAATGATAATTAAATTTTACACGATATTACTAACCGTCAGTACATTTTATCGTGGTTTATTTTGAAACTAGCAATCGTCCCATCCCTAACATACAGTTAGGGTGATATTAAAGGACATAAACCGTGATATAAGATTTTGGCCATATTGCCCATCTCTAAGTCATTTATTCCCTGCGTGACCTGTAAAGTCACGTCCACAAACCTCTTGTGTATTGTTTGGTCACACCACAAGGTGTCACTGTGGCCTCAAAGATTCAGCACTGCCACTCTGAGCTCGATTGCTACGTCTGAGGTAAAACACGCCCCCCTCATTAGCATACAGAGCAAAACATTTATAAATAAATAAATGTGGAAATAAATAAATGTAGACATAAATACATATATACATAAATAAATGTGAAAATAAATAAAATACATGCATAAATACATAAATGAAAATATACATAAATGTGGAAAAAATATATAATTATACATATAAAAATATAAATAGTCATTTATTTTTGTTTTTTTACATTTCTTCACATATTTATTTATGTATTTATATATTTATTATTAAGTCAGGTTTGGCATTCCTTTCCTATTATCACATGTATCACATTTAGTTATCTAGTTATCTATTTATTTATTTATTTATTCATTTTTAATTTCTGCAGGTTTGGTCCTCCATAGATGAGAGGCTGTTTTCACGCAACCTATTGCAAAGGATTGCAGAGGATTGCAGAGGATTTTACAAAGGATTGCAGTTCTTGAAACAAAGTTACTTACGGGACCACCAAACCAGACGGAGCACACAACAGAGCTTCGTCATGGACACCCTCAGCATACCGGTGAGTCCCATGAAACTAGTGCTCCTCGACAGGTAGAGAAACAAGCCGATCGACTTACAAATCGATGGCACAAACAGGGAGCGAGACCCAAAGGCACTCGAGACATCAGATTGTCACGAGCATCACATATTGCCGCAGTAGCATCCTCTACCCCAGATACAGCTCTGACAAGGATTGCAAACACTGGTCTCCTACCACCGCCTATACATCTTGAGAACAGATTTGAAGTACTAATGAATGTAAATGAGGAATCCCCAAACGTGATGAATGTGATCACACACGAACACAGACTGAATGGGCCAGTAGGGGCCAATGGGCCACTGATGCTAACTGGCGCTCAAGGTCGAGCAGACAGCGGCACTCAGCTCAGAGCGCAGCCGAGCCCAGGACTCTGATAGTGGGGGACTCCATAATCAGAAACATTAGCAGCAGGGATATAACTACGTGCTGCCTTCCACAAGCAACAACTTCTGATGTAAACAGGGAACTTCAGAACATTCTGATGAAACATAAGACTGCAAATCGACTCATCATTCATGTGGGGAAGAATGATATTCATAAAGAGCAGTCAGAACTCCTTAAGAAGGATTTCAATGAACTTTTTGAAACACTTAAAAGACTGAAAGTTCAAACATTCATCAGTGGACCACTCCCAGCAAGAGGAACAAACAGGTTTTCACGGTTGCTTGGGCTAAATACATGGCTGCAAAAAATCTGCAATATAAAAGGAGTGAACTTCATTGACAATTTCAATCTTTTCTGGAGTCAGAGACAACTGTTTCATCGGGATGGTCATCACCCAAACAAACTTGGTTCAAGAGTGTTAAAGGACAATATCTACTTCTCCCTCAATCATCCTTCTGCAGTGTGTGCCAATCCACTCAATCTGAACGGCACACACACACCTGGAGACAGTATGAATGACCACGGGACTTCACTTCAGCAGCAAAATGGACATGATAACACCACTCCACCACAACAACCTCTGCTCACGGACACAATCTCAGCTGAGCCCTGCCCACAGAGCTCACCACAGACAGACATATCAGAACTGCTTGAAGATTCAACACCCAAGGACGACTTCCTGGAAAACAGCCAGGGAAGCCAGGACAGCATATTACAGCCTCCGATAACACCAGAGCAACAGCCCCTTTCACCAGACACGTTAACCCTCTCCCCAGCATCGCCACTTCTGTGCTTCTCACAGAAAATGGAAGAACTGGTGCATGCTGGAACCAAACTATCCCACTCTTTTGCTGCAAGCCTCCAGATACCAACCAAAAAACGACAGGCACCGCTACCACCAAAGCCTGCGGGCCCAGCTCGCCCTCCCCCTCCTGTGAGAGCTCTTCGGCCTCTGCCACAACACCAGGGCCCACACCCTCCTCCATCTGCTCGAGGTGAACCAAAAACAACTGATACCAGCTCCCAGTGATGTGTGTTGGATCCTCGCTATGATAACAGTAATTTTCTCAAATGCTTACGGAACCCAGTGTGCCTGTATCTTTCTCTATTGCTGTTCTTTTACAAGATAGAAAGTCTAAGGCCTTCAATAGCCGTACAGCAAACCCAACTAATCTGGTGCCTATTACACGTCAAATTAAGATTGATGTGGGGACAAAAAGTAAGACTGTTAAGTTAGCACTTTTAAACATTCGTTCACTTAAAAATAAATCACTTCTAGTCAACGACTTAACCCTCAGAGAGTCTTCGTTTAGCAGTCACACTCAGTGCCTTCCCGGTCAGAAGTGACCGGACACCTAAAAATGAAACTTCCTCCATCCCAGTAAAAACCAATGCAATTTATTTTTGTTCTATAATATTTATTCTTTTTAATTTAGTATTTTGAGACAATTTGATTGAACTTATTAATATTTATGCATTATTTATAGTCCATTTTTTGCCATTGAAAATAATAATTAAAAATTTTTTTTCAATTTTTTCAATTTTTTTTTTTTATACAGTATTTTCGGTTAAAATAGAGACTAGGCTTTCAGAAAAAGAAAAATAAATAAATAAATCAATCAATTTCTTAAACATAAAATGAAATAAATCATGTTATTGCATGGGTTTACCACTAGATGCCTGTATAGCTCTAAATGGAGATGCTTGTGAATTCTAGTTGTTTTTGGACCAAATTACTTACTTTTAAGATGTGGATTGAATGTATTTTTTTAGAAATTCTCAAATAATAGTTTTTGCCAAGGTTTATAACATTTTATTAATTATTATTTTAATAATTTTAATAATTATTATATTAATTATATATATATATATATATATATATACATATTAATTATAATTATTAATTATGTTATGTTTTTCACTCTTGATGTTTTAGAGTTTCACCCCTTCATTGCTGAGCACTTTTTTTCTGCATCGTGGCCGATTTGTAGAGAATTTTTGTGTTTTTGTCAATTTCCCATTCATTTCCTATGGGGGTCATTTTTGACCGAAGACCACGAGTGTGACTATTTTTTTTACGACCACTTAGCATGCTCGGATCATGAACTAAATTTTTTTTTGTGCTCACATACCTAATGCCAGAAAAGTCACCAAGTTTCGTAACATTCCGATGAAGCTGTGATTTTTAAAAATTCAAAACAGATTTTTTGTAATCTGAATTTATTGGTGTGTATGTGTATAAAAGTGTGTTTGTATGTGTGTGTGTGTGGGTGGGTGTGAATTTTTTGCACTCTTGATGTTGTAGAGTGTCACCCCTTTACTGCGGTGTACTTTTTTTTAGAATCGTGGCCGATTTGTAGATTGTACAGACAAAAATTCAGAGAATTTTTGTGTTTTTGTAAATTTCCCATTCATTTCCTATGGGTCGGTCATTTTTGACCGAAGACACTGAGTGTGACTATTTTTTTTACGACCACTTAGCATGCTCGGATCATGACCTCAATTTTTTTTTGTATTCACATACCTAATGCCATAAAAGTCACCAAGTATCATAACCTTCCGATGAAGCTGTGATTTTTAAAAATTCAAAACAGAAAATTTTTCGGTCAGAAGTGACCGAGGACTCTCAAAACAACCTGGATTTTATGCTTCTGAATGAAACCTGGCTAGAAGACAGCTGCAGTGCAACAGTCCTCAATGAAGCAGCCCCTCCTAACTTTACTTTTATGAGTGTCTGCAGAGCTGTTAAGAGAGGTGGGGGTCTAGCTGCTCTTTTTAAAGATATCTATCAATGTAAGCAAATATCATTTGGGAATTACCATTCTTTCGAATATCTGGGTATTGTGTTAAAAGGTGCTCCACGCATTTTACTTATCATTATTTACAGGCCTCCAAAATACTCTCCAGCCTTTAGTAGTTATTACCATATACCATGTGTCAAAATGATTGATGACTTCCGGTCCCGCCCACTAGATAAGACATCTGGTCCCCGCCCTTCCGGTTGACCGTTGACATGTCCCGCCCTTTCTGTCGTGTATAGATAAGGATATGGATTGTCGTTTTGACCGTTCGATCATGCGTTTTGACAGTTTTATCTATCGCATATGTTGTTTTTATCTATTATCTTTCCGGCATATGTTGTTATGGTTTGCCCTATCGTCCTAGCTAGTCGTAGATAATGTGGTTTTGACAGAAAGTTTGAAGACTGTGTCACACACACACACACACACACACAAGCATTATCTCTTGTGCACACAAGCTGGGTGTATTTTCTGTGTTTTTGATCTGTTTTTTGACAGAAAGTTTGACTTTGTTGTCTGTATTCACTGAATGTGTCAGCATGTGATATCTCTGCTACGCAGACGTCCACCCTCACATTCCAGAGCAATGTATATAAATGGGTGGTAGTGTGTTGTAAAACCATCACCAGAAACATGAGCTACATGAGCATGGATGGTTTATCCTCTCCTCAATCCCCAGAGCCGGGGGTGTGCGACCAAATGATGGAAAGGCTGACTATGGCACCAAGAAAAAAAAACCCTTTCGGGCGCATCCGTTTGACAAGTTTTCTCCATGAACTTTCGGAATGGACTACAGCTGAATATGTAATGTGTAGGAACCGTGTATTCGGATACAAATTTCACAAACCAACTCGAGTTGTTACACTCTACACCACTGACAGCGTCGGAGAGTTTCAGCCTGGGGAAGATACGTGTGTGGTATTTCCTGAAAAAGACTGGACTCTCTTCTACAATCGTGTCTGGAAGGATCTGAATGATGACGGCGAAGAGCCTTTGTACATTTCGGAGTGGGACGGGGTGACCGATAATGTTCGGTACCGCGTGGTAGGTGATCATACTAACAAGAGCCCTACTGATTCTGTTTACATATTCTGTTGTAGAGACAAGACAAAGCTCAACAACAAGCGGTCGGGACGCATCCAGCCTAACGAGCATCACGATCTGTATGAAATGCAATTTTTGTTCGACTGGTGCGATCTGAATCTCCTGAATATGGTTTTTTCAATCATCAACAAAATGTTCAAATGGTGTGACATGCATGACGAATACAGCAAAATTAAAGTGCAACTGTTCCACCCTCAGACATGCCCACGGAGTGGCATATGGTCTCGACCATCCCCACCCATTTACTACAGCCATCCTAAAGCTCGCAAACCAGACCTATCCAAATAACGCCTATTAATCAGGTTTTGAGTGCTACAACAACCCCGCCCCTTTACTACAACTATCATAAATTCCTGCGACCAGACCCTTCCAAGCAGCATTTATAAACCATGGCTGAAGACGCCGCTTCAGAACCCCATCATGTATGCAGCTGCGGTATCTCTTTCGGCAGCATTCTCGACCCTCCCGACGACAACGCAACCCTCCATACTCTGACTGACGCCTGCGGGCCATTGGGCATACACAAAGACTGGGCTCCGGCTAAAACTATCAAACGCCGCATAGACTTTGAATCATGCATTGAAAGCGATTGGGGTCCGGGTAACATTTTCAACCCTGAACCATTGGACCTGCGCAAAGACTGGAGTCTGGCTGAAAGACGCAAACGTAGCTTAGACTGGGATCCGGAGATCGAGTGCGACTGTGGTTGTACTAAACCTTGGTCACCACCACCACCACCACCATCACCATCCAACAAAAAGCTTGAATCTCCCAACCTGGCTGACCTCTCTCATGCTAAACCCGGTTTCGATGCTACAGACGGATGTTTCAGTGACGTGGGATTCAAAATCATAAAAGCCGCGACAGTGGTTTTGCTGCAACATCTCATCGGAAAGAAGCTGAAGGACGAGTGCGAAGGGTGTGAGATTGATCACCCTAGTCAACTGCAACATTCCTGCCTGTTCGACCCACCTAACTACTACTTTGACACATATTTTGATGAACTTTCAGCCAAACTGTTTAGACCCTATTTTCATGCCATCATCGGTATCCTCCTAGGACGGTTGGGGTTAAAATCTCACCCCCAACGTATTCAAGGAACAGTCGGGACTATTCTGCACGAATTAAAAGACGAACCATTCATCGCCGCTAAGCTAGAAGAAATCAGGACGAGACTTCTGGACAAACCCTGTGAGGAAATAGTGCACGACGTCGTTGATCTCTGGGAAGGTATTTCGATCGTGAATGGAGAGTGACCAAGACCCCACCAGTATGGGTGCTGCCAGTAGCCTAACCAGCTGTATGGAATTCCTGTTTAAAGGACATTACAGACGACAGATGACAAAACTGATGAAAAAGATTATCGATTTCGCATCACGCGACGGTCATCCACCTATGGAGGCAACTACGCGTGAAGCAAATTTCAAGAAACAAATGGTGTATATAAGAGGAGCGGCTAATTCATGGGATGATTTGACGGACAAATGTTCTTATGGCTTCGATCCCCCAGGTGTAATGATAAAACAGGTTCTAGATATGATGTGTGAATCGCAACTCCCGCTCGGGGTCACCGATGTGCTATGTACTTGTACCTATGTGGTTGATGTGTGTACCGAGTTGGTGAAGAAATCAAAAGAAGAATATGACATCAATGATGAGAGCGATGCTGTTAAAATTATCGAAATGGATGTCGCCATCGATGAAATTGTCGAAATGTACGTCGATTACATCCTAGACAAAAACATGATGGCCTGTCGCGATTTTCTTTTCTGGTTAGACTATCAGTGATCCATTTTACTTAGACTATGCATGTAACATCGTTATATCTAATTTTACTATATTCCGTTTTGTACTAACATCATTATATTCAATTTTACTTAGATTTTGTTGTACTAACATTATTAATATTATATCCATGTATACTATCTTGTATTATATCCATTTTACTAGCGTTATATTAACACCATTTTACTTCAATCATGTATCCTGTAATTTTTTAATAAAAGATTGATTCAAACCACATGTACGCGTTATTCTTTTGCAGCGGTTGAAACGGCAGCATGTCGGAGCTCATGAAAAAGGCTTATTATACACCCTCCAACCCCGGCTCTTTAGGGGGTAAAAAACGATTAAAAGACGCCGTCTTAAAAGATAGCGGGGTCCGACTAAGCGATAAAAAGGTTTCAGAATGGTTGTCTGGTGAGGATGCTTACACTTTACACAAAACAGCTCCTATAAAATACAAACGAAATAGAGTGGTTGTGTACGGGGTCGATACCCAGTTCCAGGCCGATCTAGTCGACATGATCGCCTATGCCAAGGATAACGACGGCAATAAATATCTGCTGACTTGCATAGACGTATTTAGCAAGTATGCGTGGAGTCGCGTGTTGAAGAATAAGAGTGGGCCCGAGGTCGCTAGAGCGTTCGAGTCTATACTCGAGGAGGGTCGTGTGCCACAGAAATTGCAGACGGATCAGGGGAAGGAATTTTTTAACAAACAATTTCAAGATGTAATGAAAAAGCACAACATTGATCATTTCGCTACCGCTACCGATTTGAAAGCCAGCGTCGTAGAACGATTTAATAGAACGTTAAAGAGTCGTATGTGGAGATTTTTAACAGCTACAAATTCTCGACGATACATAGATGTTTTACAAGACATTATGCAGGGGTACAACACCAGTTATCACCGAAGTATCCGCATGAGACCCGTGGACGTCGACAAAGTAAACGAGGATCAAGTGTTTCAAAACTTGTATGGTGATATAAAGAAGACAGAGAGAGCCGTATTTAATTTCAAAGTCGGCGACGTCGTCAGGATTTCTAAAGTGAGAGGTCCGTTCGCCAAAGGTTATGAGCAGAACTACACGGAAGAATTTTTCACCATATCCGCATGCATTCCGCGACAACCCCCGGTCTACAGACTCAGCGATTATGACGGTGATGCCATCGAGGGGGTTTTTTATGAAAAAGAGTTGCAAAAAATAATTGTGAGTAAAAACAAATCTTTTAAGGTGGAAAAGATTTTAGGTCAGAAAAAACAAGGGAAATCTACGCTTGTTTTAGTGAAATGGCTAGGCTGGCCTTCAAAATTCAATAGTTATATAGATAAAAAAACACTGTTGGACTTAAAACACCCCGACGTTTAATGGATGAGTTCATACGAGCAAAGGACAGTCATGGACGATCAAGGGTTCTACATTACGCTACCGTGCAATGCATCGAGGTCGGTTTACCCCGAAAATCGCATATCCTGCTATACAACCAGGTTAGCAAAAGCTATACAATTGAAAGGACAATGGGAGGTGGGGCTCGCCGAAATCGAATATCCTAGAAGTTGGTATAACTTTAATGACAAAGACGGGAATTTCACCCTGTACACAACTGCCGTATACAAAAATAGTGGGGGCCCAAAAGACGCTCTTAAAGAAGACTTACCCAAGTTTATTGTATCGAGGGAATTATACATATCTGGTGGGTACTACGCGAACATTCGTGCGATCCTCCGTGTGATAAATCAACTTCTAGCACCCACTGCTGTATTGGATTACGATGAATTAAAAAACAAAGTGTTTCTGATCGCGAAACCCAATGTTTCAGTCAGCTTTCAAGGCAGACTCGCCACTATTTTAGGAATGATACCGGACGATGCTCTCGGACGTTCGAACTACCATAAAGAAGCAGATTTTACTACGAGTCATATCACGTACGCTCCTCATCAATCTGATATCAACGCTGGGTTCTACACAATGTACGTTTACACCGACATCATTCAATATCAATCGGTCGGTGATTCTCACGTCCCGCTTTTGAGATGCGTACATATATCGGGTAAAAGCAACGACACGGTCATTTCTAGATACGACAACCCGCATTACGCATCGATCAACAAGGATCACATCACCAGCATTACCATAGAGTTGAAGGACGACCAAAACCGTGAAATACCATTTTCTTACGGGAAAGTCATCGTAAAACTACACTTTAAACCAACGAATCATTCTATTCTTTAAAATGAGTTATTACTATAGCCCTAGAGAGCACAATACCGCGGACTATGTGGACTATTACCGAAATCAGGCCGGCGGGGGTTTGCCAGGCTATGCCGGGGGAGGGGTTATGTACGGGGCAGGGCTAGGAGGACTTTTCAGAGGTTTGTTCAGGATGGCCATACCTCTGTTAAAAAGAGGATTTAGCATCGCGAAACCCCACCTAAAATCCGCCGCTAAAAATATAGTATCCGACGTCGTCTCAAACGTATTGACGCGGGCACATAGCAATAATGCTAATGCTCAAGACGGATCGGGGCTGATGGTCATGGCCCGTAAGAGGATGTCTAAACCGCCTGGTGTGAGGAGGCGTGGTCAATGGGGTAAGAAGAAGAAAACAACAAGCGGAACAAGGAGACGTCCAGTCGCACGTAGAAAGCGTAAGAAGTCTGTTAGTCGAAAAGCGGCGGCCAAGAGATTCGTAAAAACCATATTCTAACATGGCGCTACTACATCGTATGTCGGGAGAATGCATCAAGTCCGAGTTGGACTTATTTACGGTCCCGCTGACGCAGACGGTTATTGAGAAAAACGGCTATTTAGAAGTTGCCCCTTTATCAGCCATATCGGACACCGCGCCATTAGAGTTTTTTATCGCAGGCAACGGCGATGATTACGTGGACCTAAATAACACGATGCTCTATCTACGCCTGAAAATCACGAGACCTAATGGAGAGAACATTGTGCATCCTGCGCGGGTTGCCTTAATAAATTACCCCGGAGCCACCATATTTTCACAAGTCGACGTGACCCTGGGCGATCGTCTGATATCGCAGAGTTCGAGCACCTACCCTTACCGTTGCATCATAGAGAGTCTGATCAACTACAGTAAAGATGCGTTGGAATCTCTTTTCTCCGCCGGACTGTTTTACAAAGACACTGCCGGTCACATGGATGTGAATGACCCCGTAGGCCGTAACGCGGGGTTGACAAAGAGATCGACCTACACCACCGAAAGTAAGGTGGTGGAGCTGATGGCCCCTATACACAGTGATATATTCTTTCAAGAAAAACTTTTGCTGAATGGAGTTGACATCAAGATACGCCTAATTAGAGCAAAAGATGAATTCTGTCTGATGAGGTGCGATGACGTGGCTTACAAAATAAAAATAGAGTCGGCGTCCCTATTTGTCAAGAAAGTTGCCGTAGCACCTCCGGTGAGACTGGGCCACGCCCAGGCGTTACTCTCGACAACCGCAAAGTATCCCATAGATAGGGTGGTTCTAAAAAATTTCTCCATACCTGAGGGTACACGCGTTTCAAATCAAGAAAATCTGTTTTTAGGGACCCTACCAAAATCTATCGTCATAGCCATGGTCGACAATGACGCATTTACCGGCTCCTACGAAAAAAATCCATTTGCTTTCAAACATTACGATCTTGAGTTCCTGGCCGTCTATGTAGACGGTCAACAATTCCCCTCCAAGCCTCTACAGCCTAATTTCGAAGCTGGTACGGCAGTGCGTGAATTTTATCAGTTGGCGATGACGACAGGAAGACATCTTAAAAACCAGGCACTCTCTATCGACAGGGCAGATTTCCTGAACGGATACACGCTTTACGCGTTTAACCTCACGCCTGATGAAGACTGTGGTCAGCACATTTCCCTCATCAAGTCCGGGAATATCAGACTCGAAGCTCGATTCAGACAACCGCTGCCGAATACCGTTAATTTATTAATTTACGCCGTATTCGACAGCATCATTGAAGTGTCTAACCGGCGACAAGTACTAGTCGATTACTACTGAGATGAATACTCTACAACTGACCGCTATCATGGATAAAATTACGTGCAGGACTCATTTTCTCGGCGTGCTACCGAGCGATCAACTACCCGAAAAACCGCTTAGGATCTTACCGTCGATGGCCGTCATAAACACCCATCCTGCTCAGCTACCGGGAGAGCATTGGGTTGCCGTTTATTTAACCCAAGAGGGAGCCGCTTGTTTTTTCGATAGTTTTGGCAATCCGCCCAACAGCCCTCGCTTTCCAATATCCATCAATAACTTTTTAACTGGCAACAACGTCGACGTGTTATATTCCGACAGACGCGTCCAGGATTTTTCATCAGATACCTGCGGTCAGCATTGTGTGTTTTTTCTCTATCATTTAGTCAGAGGTTACGACTATAACCATGTGATGAAACTATATACCAATGATTATATCAAAAATGATAAAATGGTGTCCCTCTTTGTAAAGAGATTAAGACCGCATGTTTGTAATGATAAAATGTTATCCTGTGTCCCCTGTGTGCAGACGTGTTTGACGTATAAATAAAAAAAAGCTTGAAACCATTATATATTTTTAGCGTCTTTTATTTAATGTATTTGTTAAAATTCCAACCATCGCTTTCGTTTGAGAGCCGGCGATTTAAACACCGAGTCTTCGGGGTTTGGAACCGTGTAAGGCGAATATCTTTGTGTCTTTTTATAAGGTCTAACACGGGGAGGGCTGCCGGGTTTACTCTTTAGAGACTTAATCTTGCGTCTGACCTGCTGATTCGGTACTGTAGAAAATGGGATGTTTAATTCGGCAAAGGCACGTAGAAACTCCGACCATCCTCGAGGTCTCCGTTCGTCCCTAACGTTTTGCGGTGCCGTAACATTTTTTAACAAATCGACCATGTGCGACCCTTGTACGGCTTTACCCCTGAACACAAACTCCCCCGATTCGTTCCACGTACTTAGCGCTTTAGCTTTAGACATCTTGTCTAATATGTATCTGCTGTTTTTCACACTTCTCGAGGGTACGTTCTTCAGAACTTCATCGACAATGTCCTCCACCTCAGCTCTGCCGTCTTCGACATTATTATTATCACCATCCGCTGGTTCGTCTTTATGGCTGAGATCAGTATCGGGTAGGGAAAGCGTTAAAACACTGCTCTCACGATCGCCTTGTTTAACGATGGTCAAAAACCTACTCAGGGTATTGGTGTAAAGTTTGGCTTTTTCGTACGGATTCAAGTCAGTGCGACGTAAAATATTTCTTATACTATCATCCAAATCGTTTTCCACGCTCCGTTGAATGTTCTCGCGAACATTTTCACTCTTCATCTTATCCAGTTGATGGTGCGGGACTAAATACATCTTCTCGGCATACTCCATCCTATCGATTTGCTATTAAGCTTGATATAAAGGGTACTGCGACGCTTAGAAGCGGCAATAGGAATCCGCCCTTCTGGTTGAAGACTCGTTTCTTGGCCGTAATGCCAATTTTTTTATCGGCTATAAATTTGATTTCGGCTTTTCTCTTTTTCAGTTTTTGGTACTGTTGCCTATTGACCGGAATGGTACCGTAGAGGATGTTAAGCGCCACTTCACACAGCGCTAAAATGAATTCGTCGGACGCCGATTGTAAAATAAGACGTCGCTGTTTAGGACTGGATTTATGTAGCAGTTTTAACACCGGCAGATGTTTACAAAGTCTGGCGGACATGACGTTTGATCACGTTCTTCTTTTTTTCGGGATATAAACCACTTGACGGCCAGAAAGCAATCCTGTTCTGAGACGGTACTGCTCCGGAGTTTTTGCTTTATAGTCTATCATTAGATAGCCAAAAGGACGGTCGACTGCGTCGTGATAACACTCCATAAAGTATTTAGTGTTTCCCGGGTACATTTGACGTCCTAGCATCGCTACTTGATTGACGTCCCGAGGATTTTTAAACAGTATCATATAATTGGCGTTTAAGCTTATGGTTCGGCTGGACTTACCCCGTGCAAATAAATTTTGCACTATGTAAATAGAACTGAGATTCCTATGGTGACAGTATTGCGTAAAAACCCGTTGAAGTTCCACATTACCACTAGCCTGCTCCATTAAATCATCCACCACGAGTAGGTTTGTCTTGGTGACAGGCAGTAAATCATCATCATTCAGAGTCTGGGGTATTCCTTGCACAAATTTAATGTCATACAATTGAAGTAAATCATCGTACAAAGTCTGCCAACAATCATACAACCAAACAATGTTTTCAATTTTCTTGGAAATGATATTCAAACCTTTTTCCAACAAAAGTTTTACAAAATAAGACTTTCCAGAATTTGATGGGCCGCTCACGACACAAGAGAAAGGGTGTTGAAGTCTGAAATCAAAATCGGAAACATCCTGAGAGCCTCTGTGCATCATCTGATCAGTAGCCATAAGGAAGCGTGCTAAAGTCCTGTAAAAGTCTACGTTTATTGTACACGACCTTGAACCTTTTAACGACTGATTTGTTGTGCAATGTGAGAGACTTCTTATTTCGCACAATATTCTCGCTCTGAGCCAGGATGTATTTGGATCTATCATGCGACGTCACATAACTGTCAACCAGACCAATCAGGGATTCGAGACAGATAGCTTGTGAATTTTTAGCATTCAGGGTTATCCCTTTAGCTTTCATACACACTTTACCTTTGGCCGTGGCAAAACCATACGATTTGGGACCGCTCGACGAAAATTGTGATATAAAATCCCCATCGTCCAATTCGCTAGTCAGATCTCCCAAATAATCCCCTAGAGGAGGCTCCCAGTCCCCCTCCCTAGACACAAAAATAACACTATCTGTGTCAGAGTAAAGCAATCGGCTGCCTAGTCTGTCCATCAATTCGTACAATTCCAGTCGGGCGTGCGCGGTGGTAAAAGCACCTACAAAAACGTTTACGTCGCGCGCCTTGCAAACATCCTCTTTGGATGGTTTATGCTGGACGAGCGCTACGTCATCTGAAACGAATGAGAAATACGACAACGTGTCGGTATTGCCAAAAACAATTCTGGTGAAATCTTCGGGGTCGTTCACCAGAGTAGTTTGAGGCAAGTTCTGTCTTAAAGAGAAACGTCCCCATAGCGAATTCAAAATTAATTTCGTTATTGCCCTCTGGGCGGCGTTGTACTTAATCTTTTCGGGGTCGAGTTGAATCCCCTCTTTTTCAAAATACTCACGAATGTAAGTCTCTTTCTCAGCATCCGTGACGACATTGGACGGGTAGCCGGACGCTTGTTGTTTCAAACGCAAAAACGTTTTTACGTATTCGGCAAACAACGTGTCTGACCGCTGCGGAAAATGCCAAACCTCGTCTATCTTGCCCACCACATATCCCTTCTCGATGGCTTTTAAAAGCTCGATACTGACCCAGCAGCCCGAGAGCGATCTTTCCTCGTCCGTGTGACTACAACTCGTGGTCTGGTTTTGTTCCTGAGCGCAGGTTCTGCATAGCGGGAACATGAGTTTTCCTTGACATCTGTAAGGGAGAACCGGGTGCAGTAATTTACGCGGAGGGTACACGGTCGCTTTGATAAGCCCGTAATAATTTTCAATCGCTTCAAAATCTGTGAATATGATTTGGGGGTGTTCGATCGGATAGGTTTTCCTCGCTTGACAATATGGATATAAGCTAGTGAAATCGAGATACCTTATTTTCTCATCACCGGTCACTTTGTGATAAAGTTTGTAGGCGTTCGTTCTGCCACCGTACAACGCATCTCGGGGGTTCAATCTCTCCGGGGCGGAATAATCGGTCATAAATTCTATCACAGAGGGGTCGGTCTTTTTCATCCGGTTCCATTCGCATTCCCAAAGAACTTCGATTTGCAAACCGTACGCGTTCCGCAGAATTTCAATCTTATCGTCAAACTCGCCCCTGAGAACCCCGTATGGTACTCCCGAAAGGGGGTGGCTATGATGGGGTTCAAAGCGACAGCAATGACCATGGAAGACACAGCCGGCGTACTCTAAACCGTGCCTAACACCGTCCTGCTCATAGTAGCCGTCTAAAAAGTACTTACCGATCGATACTTCACCATGGTTTACGGCGTGGTGAAGGTCCACGTTTCGAGTCTTTTTTACATACTCTAGCCATTCGATCGAACCGCTTGAGTAGGCCTTATTCTGATGGACGTACGCTTTGTTATGGGTCAGGGCGAGCGTGTTTCTGTTGAGATAATGTGTTTTGAAGACACCCATCGCGCAGCTGGCGATCGTCGTGAACGCAAAAGGGTCAAGTTTGGTGCATTGTATGAAAGACTTTCTGTATGTCATACACCCTTCGCGTAATAAGACGACGTCGTTAACGCCGTACGCGTACAGTTCTTTCTTGAAGTCAAAGAACTTACCCTGAACCGTGCTGTACCACGCATCAAACTTTTCTCTGTCTTTATCAGACATGTTATCGTAGTTGTAGAACTTTTTGTCGGGGTATGGTCCGAAATAGTTCTCATTTTCCACCCTGTTGAAAAGATGCGGAAAGTAACCTTTTTCAGTCGTCGTTAAGTCTAACGCCGCGGGCATTTTGGCCAGAGCGAATGGGAAAAATGAGTAACTGTCGATATATCGCTGGGAGAATGCTTCGTCGTACAACAGAAGTAATTTGCACCCTTGCATTATGATCTCAAGCGCGATCCCGACTTTGCTAAAATACTCGAGGATTAGAAAGGAGTCAAATCTGGAGGCGTAATGAGCGATGAAGCAGTAGCCTTCGTATTGAGGTTGTCTGAAATGATTGATTAGCTTAGCGATGCAGTTGGTACCATGAGCAGTAAATTTCTTACCTTTGAATGTGATGGCGCAAACAAAATTAGCCACGTGCCTACCATTTTCGTAACGAGTTTCAAAATCATAGAAGATGTATTTCTCACAAGGCTCCTTAGGCTCTAGAGGTTGTATGAAGCATTGGTGCTCCCCATCGGCCGTCAGTCGCTCTCGACAGTGCATGCATTTGTCCGGGGCGCAGATGTGTTTACTTTTTTTCTTGTCACCCGGTTTAACGTAGTAACGTCTGTTACATAGCTCACAGTATTTAATCATATCACAGGCTCGGTATTCCTGACCGGGAGGTGAGTTTTTTTTATGCATTTCGAAACAATATGCCGATTTACAGTACCGAAGACAATCGAGGCAATGTATGATTCTTACAGGGAACCTGTGACAATCGGTGTCAAAACAGATGTTGCAAGCGTGCTTACATCGATGGTCCCTGCGGCTGGTGTAAGATTTGTAGCAAAATGGACACACGTATGGTGAACCCATGAACCCCGTCAAATTCAGTATCATGTAGTAATGATCATTGTGTAGGTAAAGGAAAATCGTTTTTGGGTGGGGTTCGTCAGAATTTTTGTACGTTTCTAAGACCATGGCGTTAGATCTGTGAAATACGACGATTTTAATGTCTAGCGCACGTTCAAACGATGCTATGTCGTCAAGACCGATTTTGTCTTGGATTGAGAAGCCTACGCTGTTTTGGATAACGGTCGCCACTTTTTCTAACTCACTCTCGGGCTGTTGTGGGTTAAGGAAATGGGCGATACAGATGGAAAAGCACAAATTATTTGAAATATTGTTTGGGCAGAATAAGCTCGACTTTTTTCTTTTAATCACCTGATCAACGGCCAGATCTGTAAGTTTTCGACGGCCTCCGCCTTGTCTGTTCATTGCTACTGACGCATCAATTTCAACGGTTTGGTCTGATAGTAACCGATTGTTGCTCTGTAAAACTTTTTCAATTTGATTGAGAAGTAAATCCACGTTGTAATTATTACCATGAGTTAAAACCCCGCTGACTGGTGTTTGGAGACTGGGGGCTGACAATGTAATATTGATTACGGAATTGTGGTCGAATTCTCTAGCAAAATTAACAATCCCATTGACCATGTCGTGCAAGTAAGTGTGATAAGAGGCCAAATCTGTAGAGTTAATCTCTCTCAGATTCATAGTCCTTCTCAATGTTACGCTATTGAAACGAGGTCGTGGTAAAACATGATATCCGTTAACGTCCCCACCCTCACGAATCAACCTGTCAATGTCTGTGCGACTTAGAGTCTGTGTAGTAGTAGAATCGACATTACCTGATGTGGATGGTTGCGAAGTATCATTACCACCGGGGTGGTCTGGTGGTGGTTGGTTGTTTAAAACACTGCCAAATTGTACAACAGGATCAACGTCTACACTTGGCATGTGATCGTACAAATTCATATTTGGATTTACAGCTAATTCGAAAAGATCCAAATTAGCGAAGGGTTGTGAAGATTCTAAATTAAACAGATAGTCTTCTAAAGAATCAGGAAGTATACTTAGCATTTCAATTTCGTCGGGTGACAGTTCTGTGTCGTCAGCGTCAAAGCTTTTAGCACCGTCCATTTTAGATTTCAGACCAAAACATGAAATAGTACAAAGTCAGAGTATATTTAAAAAATCAGAGTATATGTAAAAAAGTAAATAGTACAAAATCAGAGTATATGTAAAAAGTAAATAGTAAAAATAAGAGTATATGTAAAAAGTAAATAGTAAAAATAAGAGTATATGTAAAAAGTAAATAGTACAAAATCAGAGTATATGTAAAAAAAGTATAAAAAGCATACATAAAATAGTACAAAATCAGAGTATAAAACCATAAATGAAGTAGTACAATATAAAATCAAAAGCAAACATAGCATATAAAATCAATACATGATTTAATGGAACACATGTATTTTACTCATCTGACTGTTCGACGAGAATGAGAAGAAGATGATGAACCAAAAGTACCAGTTCACGATGGTGTTCGTTGAACACGCGTCCGTTTCTATTGATACGTCGAAATATTTCATCAACCAGATTTTGAATAAATCGATCTTGCGCATCGATTCTGCTATGTACCTGCAACTGAGAGTTGTGAAGATCGTCGCTCAATGCGACTAATCTACTATGTGTTTCTATCTGTGTGTCACGAACCTGAACGTGCAGTGTCTCTAATCGGTTTTGTGTTTCGCTGTGTGCATCACGAAACTGTTGTCTCAATGATTCTATTGAATCAATAAGCGTATGCATCAGAGGAGTAGCAGCGTCGTCATCAACTGCCCGAGACCCTCCCGCTGGGCCTACTTCTTCCTCAATGGCTCCTTCGTCTTCTTCCGATGATTGACCGCTGTTTTCATCAATTGTTTGATTAGTGTTTGCGACCGATACCTCGTCGTCGTCGAGCTCACTTGCCCAAGAACCATGCTCCCATGCTTCCAGTTGATCACTATTCCAAGTCGTCACATCATCATGCTTTCCGGTCGAACCTGTTGTGTAGAAAAATAACAAAATTCTTAATGGTCGGTTTCAATTTGGATTTTTAAACTTATGATAATGTAGTTAGTCTTACCGTAAAACCCGGTCGTGTCAGGACTGTGCTGCCGACTGCTTGCGCCAGTGGTAGATGGTCTGGCTGACTGATTGTCAGGCGGGGTAGTAGGGGGAATGACGGGTGGGCTGACAGGCGGGGTGATAGGTAGAATGACCGGAGGGATGGTAGGAGGCGTGACAGGAGGTCTGGTAGGCGGTGTAATAGGACTGGGGGGTGGGGCGGCTAGTGGAATGGTTGGTGGGGTACCGGGGGAACTGGAACGCGCGGTCTTTCTCAAAGGTTCACCGCTTGGTCCAGCAATCTCGCCGTCATCGTCGCGCGGGGTGGAATCGTTGGTCTTTCTAACCTTTCTCAAAGGTTCACCGTTTGGTCCAGCACTCTCGCCGTCGTCATCATCTTTCGTAAGATCTATCACAGCCGATACTGTAAAATAAAAATTTAGTTAAAATAAATAAATGGAATAAAATAAGTTCATTTTAATTTATAAAACAATATAAAAGATAAGTTCTCACATGCATCATTAATGGCTTGGAAGGCGTTCAATTCAATATTCGGGTTATTCGAGCCTGGAAAAATATAAAACCTGTTTATGCATGAAAGACAATTTAGTGAGTTGATTTTACACACACACACACACACACACACACACACACACACACACACACACACACACACACACACATACACACACACACACAGCATGAATTAAAAATAAATCATTTAAAATAAAATAAAAAATAAATAAAATACATTTAAAAACAAATAATTAAATTTTAAAATAAATCATTTAAAATAAAATAAATCATTTAAAATAATTAAATATAAATAAATAAAATAAAATAAAAAATAAATAAATAAATAATTAAATATAAATAAATAAAAATAAAAATAAATAAATTACATTTAAAAACAAATAATTAAATTTTTAAAATAAAATAAAATTTAAAATAATTAAATATAAATAAATAAAAAATAAATAAAATAAAAAAAATAATTAAAATAAATAAATTAAAATAAAATAAACAGATTATCAATCATAAAATAAATTATAACAGCTTGTCGTAACAAAACAACCACAAGATGCCAGTATTTTACAAAACAGGGGTGCTATAACAAAACAACCACAAGATGCCAGTATTTTACAAAACAGGGGTGCTATAACAAAAACAACCACAAGATGCCAGTATTTTACAAAACAGGGGTGCTATAACAAAAACAACCAGGAGACGGCAGTATTTTACAAAACAGGGGTGCTATAACAAAAACAACCAGGAGACGGCAGTATTTTACAAAACAGGGGTGCTATAACAAAAACAACCACAAGATGCCAGTATTTTACAAAACAGGGGTGCTATAACAAAAACAACCAGGAGATGGTAGCAGAGCACTATATGTATTCGGTTTCAACCATAATCGAGGAACAATTTTACCAAAAACAGGATGTAGTTCGTACATCCCCAACGCTAGGGTTGCTGTGGCATCGGTTTAACAACAACAACAACCGCTGGGTTGAATGACGCCACTTTTCAGAAAGTGTAAAAACAGACTTTTATGTTTTAAAACATTACGAAAACATAGCGACCCAACTTAAGAAACCATGTAGACGGCGGTAAACAATTACACGTAGAACTCATAGAACATAAGTCACAGTTAGCACGCATATGATATGATAAGCCAATAACTTATAATAGAACATCAAAATGAGATCAGACGAGCCAGCGTTAGAACACAATCAGAGCAAAGACGTAATGAAAGCTTAGATGTGGGGAAAAAACATTTGTTTGCGAACATAAACAACAAAAACAAATGTAGCATAATGGCTAATCAACCGACGGGGGTTAAGGAAGGCCTAGTCTTTTCATAATAAAAGTCATGGGAAAACGAACAAAATTATAAATTTGGTTTTTCTGAAACATAGACCAAAACTAGTTGACAATCAGATTTATGTGTCTAGGACAGAGTGCGACAACCGGGAAATTATGATATGATAACCCATGTTTTGACAAAGCAGTTTAAACATTGTTTTTAGATAAAAACAGCTGCAATACCAACCAAGCAACTATAGTAAAACAATGATAAAAACAGTAATGAGTTATGCCTAAAGTATAAAAACAGATAAAGCCAAGAGATAAAAAATAGTAGGCAAAGTAGTTTAAACAGTAGATAAAAATAAAATAGTTAAAACAATGTTTTAGATAAAACAGCTGCAATAACAGTCAAAAAGCAACTAGTCAATCAATGAATTAAAACAATGCTAAAACAGTAATGAGTTATTTCCTAATGTATAAAAACAGCGTAGTAATATAACATAAAACACTTACTTTTTTGCATCTTGAAAAGGTGAGTTGGTCAGAGTCGGTAAACTGATGGTTTGGCTGAAATCCAAGCTCTGTATTTATAGACCTGTTGTGCCTGTGGTGAAAAAACGGTACTGCGACGAAAGATGGCGCTGTTGCATAAGAAATAAATTTGTACTCAGGAAATGCACATCACGAGTCAGGATCGAAACAGGATGCCAACACCCTATGCAACTCCAATAATCTGTTTCAACCTGTCAAACGGACTAATAAAATGTCCACCATCTGTGTATCTTTAAACAGAAACGGCTAACACGTTAAACCATGCGTTGCAGAGATAACAGTGTTTATGGCCGATTCAGCGAATACAGATCGTAAAGTCAAACGGACTGCTAAAATGACCAGTAGGCTACACAAAGTGAAAATACAGCGTTTAGTGAGTGCAAGAGATAATGATTGTGCACAAAGGCGCTTACATCAGCTTTTCTTGAACACATAAGTTCGGGAGTTGTAACTGTCTATAAACATGTGAGATTAAGAATTTTATTTATTTATTTATCTAAAACTAAAATCCCCTGTTACCTAATATGGAATAGGTTAGTGAGGAGTAGGAGGCCGCGCGCTTAGAAAGACAGACACATGCACGTGCATCGTAAACACTGAATGAGTGAGACGCCGCGAGATGGAGCTGCGAGAGAGGGAGAGAGAGAGAGAGAGAGAGAGAGAGAAACACTGACATTTATACTTTATAAAAGAACGGTATGTTTTTCAACCTTGGTTAAATTATTTTATAATCTTTTCATTTATACTTTAAACGAACGGTATGTTTTTTCAACTTTAGTTAAATTAGCAAGATAACCATTTTAATGTATACCCTTTTTTATGTAATATGATTTTTATTCTTTTGTTTATCAAAAACAATTGGATCAATAAGATATTTATTTTATAAGCATTTAATTATATACTTTTATAAAGAACAGTATGTTTTTCAGCTTTAGTTAAATTAGCAAGATAACCATTTTAATGTATATAAAGAACGGAATGTTTTATGTAATATGATTTTTATTCTTTTGTTTATCAAAAACAATTGGATCAATAAGATATTTATTTTATAAGCATTTCATTATATACTTTTATAAAGAACTGAATGGTTTTCAACTTTAGTTAAATTAACAAGATAGCTATTTTATTTTATACACTTATAGGCCTAAAGAACGGAATGTTTTATGTAATATGATTTTTATTCTTTTGTTTATCAAAAACAATTGGATCAATAAGATATTTATTTTATAAGCATTTCATTATATACTTTTATAAAGAACTGAATGGTTTTCAACTTTAGTTAAATTAGCAAGATAGCTATTTTATTTTATACACTTATAGGCCTAAAGAACGGAATGTTTATGTAATATGATTTTGTTTCTCTAAAGCTGAATTAAATGGTTTCAGTAGATTTTTTGCAAAGATATTATTGCATATCATTTGTGTGAAATATAAAAACATGATTAGAGTCATCTCTCTTTTTTTCTCACTTTTGCTGCTACCTCAGGAATGTGAGGGTGGACGTCTGCGTAGCAGAGATATCACATGCTGACACATTCAGTGAATACAGACAACAAAGTCAAACTTTCTGTCAAAAAACAGATCAAAAACACAGAAAATACACCCAGCTTGTGTGCACAAGAGATAATGCTTGTGTGTGTGTGTGTGTGTGTGACACAGTCTTCAAACTTTCTATCAAAACCACATTATCTACGACTAGCTAGGACGATAGGGCAAACCATAACAACATATGCCGGAAAGATAATAGATAAAAACAACATATGCGATAGATAAAACTGTCAAAACGCATGATCGAACGGTCAAAACGACAATCCATATCCTTATCTATACACGACAGAAAGGGCGGGACATGTCAACGGTCAACCGGAAGGGCGGGGACCAGATGTCTTATCTAGTGGGCGGGACCGGAAGTCATCAATCATTTTGACACATGGTATATGGTAATAACTACTGCCTTTGCTGAGGACTTTACAGAACTGTTATCAACAATTACCTCAGAGTTTGACTGTTTTGCCATTGCTGGAGATTTTAACATCCACATAGATAGTGCAGAAAACAATATGGCAAAAGAAATCAAAACTGTTCTAAAAACTTTTGATCTGACTCAGCATGTACATGGACCCACACACAATCGTGGACACACTCTAGATTTACTTATCAGTAAGGGTCTAAACATTTCATCGATTGTTATTATGGATGTAGCACTGTCTGATCATTTCTGTATTTTCTTTGATATATTGATCTCTCCTGCCACTGAAGCTAGATCTGTGTCTGTCAAGAAGAGATGCTTAAATGAGAACACTAGTGCACTATTCATGAAGGCTATATCCTTAACACCAAGCATATCTGCTGACTCTGTTGATTTTCTCCTTGATTCTTTTAACTCAAAAGTTAAAAGTGTAATTGATGATATTGCTCCTGTGAAAGTCAGGAAGAAGAGTGGCAGACAAAAAGCACCTTGGAGAAACTCAACAGCAGTGCAAAATATGAAAAGACAATGCAGAAAAGTAGAGCGCATGTGGCGGAAGACAAAACTTGTAGTCCATTATAACATCTACAAAGACAGCCTTCATGCTTTCAGTATGGAACTAGGCAAAGCTAGACAGACTTTCTTCTCAAATATTATAAACAGTAATTTAAACAACACACGCACTATTTTTGCTACTGTAGAGAGACTGACAAACCCCCCAAGCCAGATTCCCAGTGAAATGCTCTCAGACAGCAAGTGCAGTGAGTTTGCTTTTTTCTTCTCTGAGAAAATCAATAATATCAGAAAGGTGATCAGCACATCCTTGAGTTGCCCTGGGGTCAGTCAGATCAGACCACCTGTGAAAGTAGTTACTATGTCTGATTTCAAAGAAATTGATGGCAAAATTTTGGAAGAAACCGTACAGCACCTTAAAACATCAACCTGCGCTCATGACACACTTCCCACATCATTTTTCAAAAGTGTGTTTAACAGTTTAGAAGCAGATCTTCTAGAAGTGGTAAATGCCTCACTTCTCTCTGGGAGTTTTCCATACTCCCTGAAAACTGCAGTTGTCAGGCCCCTCCTGAAAAAGAGCAATCTGGATAAGACCATATTAAGCAACTATAGGCCGATCTCAAATCTTCCTTTCATAGGCAAGATCATTGAAGAAGTTGTCTTCAATCAGCTGAACAAATTCTTGAGCTTGAATGGATCCTTTGACAATTTTCAATCTGGTTTCCGACCGCACCACAGCACAGAGACAGCGCTCATAAAGATAATAAACGATATTCGCTTAAATACTGATTCAGGCAAATTATCAGTGCTGGTGCTACTCGACCTCAGTGCTGCATTTGACACTGTCGATCACAACATACTTTTTGACAGGCTGGAAAACTGGGTGGGGCTTTCTGGGATAGTCCTAAAATGGTTCAGGTCATACTTAGATGGGAGAGGTTATTATGTGAGTATAGGAGACCATAAGTCTGAGTGGACATCCATGACATGCAGAGTCCCTCAAGGCTCAATTCTTGCACCACTCCTGTTCAACCTGTATATGATCCCAATGAGCCAAATAATGAGAAAGAACCAGATTGCTTACCACAGCTATGCAGACGACACACAGCTCTACTTAGCCCTATCGCCTAACGATTACAGCCCCACTGACTCCCTGTGCCAATGCATTGATGAAGTCAACAGTTGGATGTGTCAAACCTTTCTTCAGTTAAACAAAGACAAAACTGAAGTCATTGCGTTTGGAAACAAAGATGAAGTTCTCAAGGTGAACGCATACCTTCACTCTAGGGGTCAAACAACTAAACATCAAGTCAGGAATCTCGGTGTGACACTAGAGTCAGACCTTAGTTTCAGTAGTCATGTCAAAGCAATAACTAAATCAGCATACTATCATCTGAAAAATATTGCAAGAATAAGATGCTTTGTTTCCAGACAAGACTTAGAGAAACTTTTGCATGCTTTCATCACCAGCAGGGTGGATTATTGTAATGGACTCCTCACTGGCCTTCCCAAAAAGACCATAAGACAGTGTCAGCTCATACAGAACGCTGCCGCCAGGATTCTGAGCAGAACCAGAACATATGAACATATCACACCAGTCCTCAGGTCTTTACACTGGCTCCCAGTTAAATTTAGGATTGATTTTAAAGTATTATTACTGGTATATAAATCATTCAATGGCCTAGGACCTCAATATATTGCAGATATGCTCACTGAATATAAACCCAACAGATCATGAACTCATGAACTCTCGTGAACTCACTCAGAGGCCCACACAGAAGAAACTGAATAGTTGAATGAAGTCGTTATTTGTTTTTGTTTTTTGCGCACAAAAAGTATTCTAGTCACTTGATAAACTTAAGGTTGAGCTACTGTAGTCACTTGGACTATTTTAACGATGTCTTTTTCTGGGCTGGCAGATGAAATTACCTTGCAGCCTATGGAGGAGTGAGACAGCTCTCAGATTTAATCAAAAATATCTTAATTTGTGTTCCAAAGATGAACAAAAGTCTTACAGGGTTGGAACAACATTTTCATTTTTGGGTGAACTAACCCTATAAAGTTGTTGAGACCCCACCCAGTGCCTCTCACATTTCAGGATGTTCAGTTTCTTTTAAAAATGCATAGGGTCTCAACAACCGAAGCACTGTGAACCACACACACCAACACACATAATACTGGTAACAATGACCCTCTAGTTTGCAGGTCAAGCCTGAATTATGCTTTAAGTAATTCAAGCTTGTCCTGCAAATCAAACACTTCATCATCTGGGCCGTCTATTTCATTTTCAGCCATAAAACTTTTCACAATGTTTATTAATTTCCTATGTAATCTTTCAACTTATCTGATCATGTTTATTAACTGCTGGCCACGACGGATCAGTCCATTCTGGGGAAGTTGAGTCTTAGCGGAAGATCTTCGCAAGCGCCTTCTTCTCCTCCTCCTTCTTGCGAACTCTCCTTGCGTGGTCTCTCTGGAGATGTTCAACTACAAGATCATCCATAAAAATCTCAACCTTGTTTGTCACATGTAAAGCATGTAAATGATCTTTAATATATCTCATTTCTGAGGATTTATCAGAAGTCATTGCTGGGGATTTATTAGAAGAATTCACCATCAGTTGTCCCATCTTTCCAATATTTATGACAAAAGGCAACTTCCACGATTTCAATGCTTGTTTGTGGAAATTGGCAAGTTTGATGGCCAATTTGTAGTTTGGTGACCAATTTGTTACATTTAATATTACGACCCAACAAAAAATTTCAAAGCATCACAAATGTCAAATATAAAATTTGATATAAAGAACCACTTAATTGTAAACACTTTGATAAAGGTTGTGAAATCTTGAGAACTAATGCGTGGAGTAGTTTCTGTTCATTGTTTTTCTCTTATCATGTTGTGTGAGAAAGGAAAATATCCTGTTGTGCCTGTCGTTTCTGCAGGTAAGATATTTTGTTTAAATTTGTTATCTCTTTGTAAACGTGTGTTTTTGATGCAACCTCTTGTCAGATTCTATTGTCTTGAAGCCTTTAAGTGTCCTTATGTGGATGATTGGAATTTTTTACTTGTTTTTTTATTTAATGATTTATTTTTTTATTTTTTTAAATAATATTCATAAAATAAAGTGTTTCTATTTTTATACTGGACTTATGTCTTTTGCCCTTATTGAAAAAGTGAATCTGCATTAACTAATGCAGGTTTTTAGTTCTATCAAATATTTCTCTGGATGGAGGCGTTGCCGGGGTGTTGTACTCAATTATTTCTTTAAAGACTAGAATTTACTTGTGTATCCACATCCTAGTTACGGTCTCTTAATATTGAAAATGGCCCAATAGTTAAGCATGCAGTTTCTGGCAGTGATAAAGAGGACAGGTGACAACAAGGAAGTTTGTTAATGAGTAACCTTATTTGTTAATGAGTAACAAATGATTTGTTAGTGTTCAGATCTGCCTATAAGTATGTTATGACAACATTGAGAACATTGTAGAAGGAGGATGTTTCTGGGGCTTTGCAAAAGAGCAAGAGATTCATCGTAGACTGTTAAAGTGTGTGGAGGATGGCGAAGTGTAAAACAGACTGCATCGAAAGGCCTCTGTCTCTGGCCTTTGAAAAACTCGGTCGAGTTGTTGGTAGATATCCATGTGTGTTTATTTTATCAGCTTTATGTGTGGCTGCTGCACTTGGAGCTGGTCACTGCATGAAAAGAGGTGTATCCGGACCAGTATACTCCTGTATACACTGCTGGAATTCGGAAGAATCCAGGAGTATACTGGCCGGATAGCTCAAATTCCATGGGTCTGTATATATCCGTATACATCCGAAATGATACCAAATCGGATGTATGTTGTGGACGTATACTTCCGTGCTACAGCCATTTGTTGCCATGGCAAAGGTTTTTTCAAGAGAACATTTTCACACCTTTGTGCACCTTTTGGCCTTCCCCCCTATTGGTCCTTTTCTTTTAAAACCACTCCCATTACCCAGACCACTATTGGTGGACAGGACACATTGAAAACCCAGGAAAGTGATTTGATTGGTTACTTTTAGAACATAGCCCACCCTAGGCCTTATCGCACAGTGATTTGATTGGTTATAGGCCAGCTATGCAGATATTGCTCAGTATACACTAAACCCCCCTTCCCCCAATTTTAATAAATTCAAATATAATTTTAAAAACACACACAAAGAACAATGAGAAAGTCTGACATTTTATTAAGGTAAATAAAACATTTATAAGAGCATTATAAACAAGCATTAAAAAGGAATGGGGGAACAAAAATATTTGAAGGGATGAAAATGTAAAGGAACAAAAACAAATATAACATGAACATTCCAAAGAACATTATAAACATACATTAAAATGAATGGGGAAAAAGAAATGTGAACAAAGGTGTAAAGGAATAAAATACAAAACATGGAGATAAGCAACATGCACATCAAAAAGGAACAAATATACAAAGTATACAATATAAAACAAGATCAATAAATAAGAAATATAGAAATTAAAGTGTATATAAAATATATGTAAATATTCATTTTTCAAACTGCCATGATGCACTGGTGGTGTGACGTAGCGTGGGTCAGCCTCTAGTCTGGTTTGTAGTACCTGGCAGAGAGCAGATAACTCTGTGGTTCTGTTTGGTGGAGACCTCACCATCCACACTGGCCTTCCATCAACAATAGCATCTTCATCAGACATCAGTTCTATTGTTGCAGTCTTCCACAGTTCCCTTTCCGTGTTGGTTTGTACAACACTGGACCTGGTCTCCAGCATCTGCAAAACATGACAGTAATTTAACCACTAAAACAGAGAGGAAGGAGGACAGTTACATTCTGAAGAAGAAAAAAACAACAACTGCTTAACCAGTTTCTTAAAGGAGAACTCCGGTCAATTTTAACATTGAGCTCATTTTTTTGTACATTTGGAGTGCTGTCAATACAGAGAACAACGACAAAAATCGGTGTTGCCTACACCGAGTTATTCTATTTTTAAAATTTGCACCCTGTTGACTTCAATGGGGCAAGTACTAAACCTGCTTTTAGCCTCTTAACATCCTTGATGTGTCATTACAAGTGCACAGAAAATGTGAGTGATTCCTTCTGAGTGAACACGAGTGAGTCTGACTGCAGTAGATGTGAAAGAAATGTATAAAAATGATGTTATTTAAGCCAGCGCAAATACCTTTGTTTACATCCTGTTTTTCGGTTGAAGTCCAAAGTAGTCGATTGCAGAGTTCACACGCATAGGTTTAATACCTATGATCACGCGCGTGAACTCGGCAATCGACTACTTTGGACTTCAACCGAAAAACAGGATGTAAACAAAGGTATTTGCGCTGGCTTAAATAACATCATTTTTATACATTTCTTTCACATCTACTGCAGTCAGACTCACTCGTGTTCACTCAAGTCAAGTCAAGTCAAGTCATCTTCATTTATATAGCGCTTTTAACAATGTAGATTGTCTCAAAGCAGCTTCACAGAGATAAGCGTATAATTTAAGGTAACAGAGATTGTTTCGGCTGTACAGCAGAGTTAAGTTATTTCCATCTAAAGTTAGTTTTAATTGATTTGCTTCCGTCGCAATGATCATTTGTTATTAAATTAGGGGCCGCTAAGACGACACCATTCCCTCTACACAGACTTTAAACGCGAAGCTGTGAGAAACACTGATGGCGTTCACATGCACATTTAGAATGGGTTCTATAGTTATGTGCGTTTGAATATACGCAGGTTTGGAATTCCCTACAAGCCAAGCCTAAACAGAATACTTGTCTTTCCTTATAAATTTTGATAAGGAATTTTATTTTATTTGTTGCTTTGGGGTAGGACCGCGAGACGAATTTTCCCGACAACGCCTTATCTGTAGAGTGGTAGTGGGATCCTCCATAGGGAGAGACTAGTTGGCACTTCAGCACTGCGTTGTCATCGGTCCAGGCGAAGGTCCTTCGTCAGATCTGGATACGGCCTGGATCCGGCAGGCTGCAGGAAAACCTCGGGATAAACACAGACACTAAAATTAGCGTAGATGCCATTCTTCTCATGATGTAACGAGTACATCAGGATTTTTGGGAAGTGTTCCCGGTTCCGGCTGACCTAATCTATGCAGCCTAACATTAAATTATAGAAGTCTATAATGTATTATGTGAAAGCTAGGTCAAAGAGATGTGTCTTTAATCTGGCTTTGAACTGACAGAGTGTGTCTGCTTCCCGGACAATGGTAGGAAGGCTGTTCCAGAGTTTTGGTGCTAAATAGGAAAAGGATCTACCGCCAGCAGTCGATTTTGATATTCTAGGTATTAGTAACTGGCCGGAATTTTGAGATCGTAATAGACGTGACGGACTATAATGCGTTAAGAGCTCGCTCAAGTACTGCGGAGCTAAACCATTCAGTGCTTTGTAAGTAATCAGCAATATTTTAAAATTGATGCGATGTTTAATAGGGAGCCAATGCAGTTTTGACAGAACTGGGCTAATATGGTCATACTTCCTGGTTCTGGTAAGAACTCGAGCTGCTGCGTTTTGAACCAGCTGTAAGGAATCAGAATCCACTCAGAAGGAATCACTCACATTTTCTGTGCACTTGTAATGACACATCAAGGATGTTAAGAGGCAGGTTTAGTACTTGCCCCATTGAAGTCAACAGGGTGCAAATTTTAAAAATAGAATAACTCGGTGTAGGCAACACCGATTTTTGTCGTTGTTCTCTGTACTGACAGCACTCCAAATGTACAAAAAAATGAGCTCAATGTTAAAATTGACCGGAGTTCTCCTTTAACTTACCCGTCTCTTTCTTTGATGGTTCTTTGCAGTGTTCTTCATAGTGTTTCTTTTTACTGGGCCTTTTCAGGCTGAGCCAAAGAATACTTCCTCCGCAAAGTCTCAAAATACGTCTTGCAACCTGTTAAATAAATCATAAATAAATGTAATGCCAATAAAACTAAGTAAAACAGGACATTAAAATGATTACAACATCTTTAAGATTACCTTTTGCACATTCAGGGTCAACGTCTGTAAAAGTTGTCCTTAATTCTTCGAAGAGGTAAGTGGTCACAGCCAGGTTATGTGATGAATTTATTTTGGGGGAAAAAGTTGCAGGCATCATTAATGAAATTCAGTTTTGGTATTTCAAATCCATATAGTAGTAGATTAAACTAACATTTACAGTATACAATACGCAGTCTTACCCGGTTTGTGGATCGTATTTGTGTGGGTTGTTCTCTGAATTATGGAGGCACCTTACAGATTCCTGTAAAGTTTGAAATTAAAAAGCGTTTAAGAGGATTCACAATCTGCAAGAACCACAAAACTGAATTTTCAGTTTGAATAAGTTGGCCATCACAGTAAACATAAGAGACAAAACATATCAGTTGATAAATCTTTAAGATGTCACGCAGCGCCTCTGATATCTTACCGGTTCGTGCCGCCTTCTGCCTATACAAGGCCACCAGTGCAGGTGTATGTTGGTCAAGCACAGCATAGAACTGGTTCCGTATGTTGACGTTTGTAATGCGTTGGAACTCAGCACAAAGCTACAAAAACAAAAACAAACAAAAATAATTATATAAAAAAGACTAATACTCGATTTGCAACAGAAAACACATTTGTGATGCAACATGTTCAGTTAAAATACATTGTTGAGCAACATGGTCACATGCAAAGTGATAGTTCTTACACACAGTGAATAGTGGCATTTGCTGTTCCATTTGAATGTGATACATATTAAAAATTTGGCAGTGAAATATGTGTGAAGAGTGGCAGAAAAGAGAAGTGAGTCTGTTTTACCTGTGATTCAATCCGAAGAGCCGGCCATTTCCCCAAGAAGTCCTTCACCTGCACAGATAAAACAATCAATATGAAACCAGTCAAATTATGCAATCAACCTCTTTACAAATTAATGATACAAAATTTCAAGTGAATGTAACTTACCGATAAAGTTGCTCTCTGGTGACAATGTAGGTCTGCACATGCACACAAAAACAGACAGCAAGATATTTAATTTTTAAGAGACGTTTGATTGATGCTAATGAATTAGGCTCCAAATAAAAGAAATGGTGAAAAATAGTTACAGCCTAAATTAACATTTGAGTCACCTTGATTTTGGGGGATGCTCACTGCACTATAATGAAAAGACGTTTGTAAAGGTTTAATAAAAACTTGCATAGTTCATTCGGTAACTATTATGTCCATAACCTTAACTTTGTTTGAGTAAAAGTTAACGTAACTGCTAACGTTAGCCACTAGCTCATTTGGGTGCATGTAGATAACATCACATTGAACTTACCAGAGCAGGGCGCTTAACACAAACAGCAGCAACACACTCAAAAACAGAAGGACTATCGCTTGCTGAAAAGAGTTATTGACTAACGTTAACATTATTGCCCTACCACGACATTAACAGTAGCTAACGTTACACAGGATATTCTGTAACTAGCAGGCGGACTGACGGCAATCGCGCCCGCGGCACCGCGCTTGCAAATTAAAAATAGCCTCGTCTAACAGTCAAATATCACGTGTAATATGATATTCTTACAATATTACAACAAGCAAAGTAGTTTTGAAGTGTTTTGGTTTACTTACAAGTTGTTTCATGCTGGATACCACGTCGCTCGAGAGGGTAGCCATCTTGGATAGATTTTTCAGGTAACGTCAGCTGCACGTCATGACGTCATATCACGTGATCGACAGTACACTTTAAAATAGTGAGTAAACCAGCGGTGTTCACTCAGAAATGCTGAGGCACACAAACATAAAAATACATATTTGTTCATAGACATTAATAGTTTAAAGGTGGATTAACTCAGCAAGAGATTTTAACTGTAGTGACCTCGGTCTTCAATTCAGTGGAGTAGAAAAGCTCAGGTTCCTTCTACCTTTTTAATAAATATCAAGTCACCTTTATTTATACAGCGCTTTTTACAATACAGATTGTTTCAAAGTAGCTTTACAGAGATAACAGGAAAATAATGCAAGAAAGTTTGTTTTCTAGAAGAAAATAGCTTCACAGTCCAGCTTAAGTCAGTTCAGTGGTGATTCATTTTGTTGTATAAATAAATAAATACATTTAAATGTGTATATAGCCACTTTGGAGAAAACCGTGATGTCAGATCTCATATAATAGTGTCAACGCAGGCAGATCAATAATATTGTTGAATATTAAATTAAATGTCCCCAACTAAGCAAGCTAAAAGCCAATTGTGAAAAAGGTGACAAATGTTGTTGTCTGCAATTTGTAAAACTTCACAATAAAATTTGAGATATTCTGAAATGTTTGGTTCATTTTTCTTTATTTGTTCCATTAAATTTATTGCTGGGAAAAAATTAATCGCGATTAATCGCATCCAAAATAAAAGTTTGTGTTTGCATAATATATGTGTGTGTACTGTGTATAATTATTTTGTATATATAAATACACACATATGCATGTATATATTTAAGATTTTTATTTATTTATATATAAATTATTTATATTTATATATAATATAAATTATGTATAAATGTATAAATGTATATACATGCAAATATTTCTTAAATAAATACATGCATATGTGTGTATTTATACATACAAAATAATTATACACAGTACACACACATATATTATGCAAACACAAACTTTTATTTTGGATGCGATTAATTTTTTCCCAGCACTAATTAAATTCCTTGTTGATTTCATTAAATATTCAGATGTTTTTGTGAACGTATATGTTCAGACTGGGTGTTTATTTTGTCCTGTTTTTATAAAAAATATTTGATTAAGAGACTTTTTTTCATGCAGTGGTTTTAAGGCCCTGACACAGGCGACGTGAGTCAACCCTAGAGTCGGCTTTAGTCATTGCTAGTTCTTTGACGTCGGTTTTGTGTTTCAGGGCCTTAAGAATTTATTTATTTTTCTGTACAAAAAGCTTGTTTGCTGTAGCCTAACCTAGTAGTCCAGAGATAATTCAATCCTGAAGTCCTCCCTGGCCACCCCTCCCTCTGAGAACAGCCAGCACTGTGTCAGTCATTAACATATGAAAGGTCTTCACACCTAACAGTTGTCAGTCCTCTCACACCCAGCAGTGTTTCAGCTGTATATGTCCGTGAAATTTCACGGATTCCTGTATATGTCCGCATATGTGAGGTTTCCGGGTTTATCTGGAAATATACTGTTCCATGTTACTCTGATCCGCTTTTTCCCACATACATCCGGCAAACATCAAATTACACAGGAGTTAATTTGCCCGTATTTTGCCGGATTTGAGTCTTTTCATGCAGTGGGTTTCATCTTTCTTCACGAGAGAGAGGCAAATGACATTGAAGACCAGTTTACGCCTGTCAATGGACCTGCCAAGTTGGAGAGGGCATTTGTGGTGGAAAATTTCCCACAATCTGAAGAGTTTTCTCAGCTGCGGCTTTCGTCTGAAGGCTCTTATGCCTCTTTGATCTTCACAGGTTTGCAAGGAGAAAATATATTAACTGAAACAGCTTTTAATGACATTATAGCGCTAGATGGACAAGTGAAAAGTATGACGACAGGAAACACTTTTGAAAACATCTGTGCCAAAACAAAGGGAAGGTCAGTGCCGGCCCGAGCCTTTTGGGGGCCCTAAGCAGAATTTGATTTGGGGGCCCCCTCCCACCACGTGGAGTCACCTGTGCTTGACGATTATTGACACAATGTCACTCTATAATGTTACATTATACATTAATACAATGAGGTTATGTATTAATACAAAATAAATATTTAATAAAAAATAGATACTTAAAAATGTTTTAACTTTTTCTTTACTCTTTTACTAACTCTTTGAAACTTCTGAGAACAAATTGTAACAAAACATATTAAAAAACTTATTTGCAAAATATCCTCAAACGTTTTGCAACACTGCAGTTTGAATGATGTCTTGTATGAACATGACGGAGTATGTTTTTATGTTTCCACTGTTCGATCGCGCCCGTGCCACACACACACACACAACATATTCAAGCATTGCAATCTTGACATCGCAGCCTGTTCGTTATAGCCGTAATAAAATATAATAATAAAATAGTCAACCTAACATATAAAAATTACACTGCTCATAAGCCTACAATTCTTATTCAGCACTGCGTAGCCTTAGCAACGCTCAACTGTGATGTTTCCAAGCACATTTTTGCGCATGTGAAGAGAATGATTTTTTTCCCTCGATATTGGATTTCAAGCACATTTTTGCGCATGTGAAGAGAATGATTTTTTTCCCTCGATATTGGAACGTGGGTGAAGTACAAAGAAGCCTATAATAAAGAATAGTTTACCATCCAAATCCATCGCGAATGTTGAAACATTTTGATTCTAATGAGAGAGATAAGTGAGCCCAACGCCGCTTTCACTTTCGCTTTTAGATTATTTCGTTTTGGCTTGTTTTTAGTTATTTTTTTATTCTTGTTCTGTTCTGAATATCATTAAATTTAAAGGATAAATCATTGATCAAATCAAATTTTTGTGACATGGCTTAACATTACCGTGACTTTGCGCACGAATTGTCTATGCACGCGAGGTTATGCGCATGACTCAAACACTGGCAGACACAGCAGCAGTTGTAGGCAGGTAGGCTATATTGATCATGAAATCAGAATTTTCTTGTCTTGAATTATTAATCCATTCATTCATTTATGTCACTTGTTTAATTTAATTAATATGTAAAAAAAAAAAAAAAAAAAAAAAAACCTCGCTTGGGGGCCCCCTGGTGGCGAGGGGGCCCCAAGCAGCCGCTTAGTTCGCTTATGCCTCGGGCCGGCCCTGGGGAAGGTGCATGTCAAATGCAATTTTAGACATTATAAATTATATTGCTACTGAAATTGTTTCTTTAAACATTTCATATCCGATGAATAATGACATGTTTTTGGGAACAACCATCGGTGGCGCAGAGCTAAAGCCGGATAGCTCAGAGCTGACCAGTGCAAAAGCGGTCAGGCTTTTTTATTTCTTAGACGAGAAGAAGACAAAAGAAAACCTTTACTGGCTTGATGGCTTTCTAAAACTCCTCTCAAACTATACAGAACAGAAAACAGTAAGTAAACATGAGTGAGTTATATCTACAAGCATAGTGATACCTAGTGACCATTGAGTGTGTAAATGTTAATTAATCTAACCATCTCCATTAACTGTAAGTCAAGTACCAAAAGTTATTTGGTCAACAGTCTCAATATTTTGAGAAAATGAACTAAATCTATGTACATTTGCTTAATTTTTCTCCAGGCTATTCATGTCCTGTCATGATTTGCCCTAACTATTTCTTCACTGTGCTTCAACACAATGCAACAAATTCACGTGTATACAGTAACTATACTGAACAGTGTTTTGTGTTGAATTTCTACAGGTCCATGTGTCTTACTTTACCTCAATATCAAGACAGAATGAGCTTGAGACCAATTCAGACTCTGTGATCCCCCTCTTCTCTGTTACGTATTTCCTGGCCATAACCATTTCTATTCTGTCTTGTTTAAGGTATTATAAAGAATTAAAAATCACATTAGCACATTTCTATCACTAGCTATGTTATTTATCTCTTGTCTCCTTCCTCAGGTTAGACCCTGTCAGGACGAAGGTGTGGGTGGCTACGTTCGGAGTGGTCTCCGCTGGGATGGCCGTGTTGGCCAGCTTTGGTCTGCTGCTGTTCTGTGGGATGCCGTTTGCCATGACCGTGGCCTCAGCCCCCTTTCTGATTCTGGGTAAATGTCATTTATTTCATCACCTAGTAGGTGTCTCACAGCTGATGTTCACAGGCTCACCGTCTCTGCTTTCCTCCAGGTGTTGGCGTTGATGACATGTTCATTATGATCTCCTGCTGGCAGAAGACTGAAGTTCATAAAGACGTTGAGCTTCGTTTAGCAGAAACGTACAAAGAGGCCGGCGTGTCCATCACTATCACCACGCTGACAGATGTGCTGGCTTTCTACATCGGCCTCATGACGCCCTTCCGCTCTGTTCAGTCCTTCTGCATGTACACCAGCACAGCTCTTCTGTTCTGCTACATCTTCAACATCACCTTCTTTGGCGCGTGTCTCGCACTGAACGGACGGAGAGAGAAAGGCAACAGACACTGGCTGACCTGCATGAAAGTCCCAGAAGCCACTGGTGATGGTGGAGGTTGTTGTGTTGGTGGGGCGTATGATAAAAACACACATAAGGAATTAGAAATGCCAGTGGATTCATTCTTTAAAAACTATTACGGCCCTTTCTTAACAAGAGTGTGGGTTAAGGCGCTCGTGTGTCTGATCTATGCTGGGTATTTGGCAGTCAGTATCTATGGATGCTTCCAAATGCAGGAAGGTCTAGATTTAAGAAATTTAGCAGCAGACGGCTCATATGTTGGTAGTTACTATGACAAAGAAGATGAATTCTTCTCTGCCTTTGGTCCCAATGTCATGTTAGTTATAAAGGATGAAGACTTTCAGTACTGGAACCCAACTGCTCGTGAAAGTCTTGACTTGTGTTTGGAAAATTTCCAAAATCTGACAATGGTAGATTCAGGGATTTCACCGATCTCTTGGCTGAGTGTGTACATGCAGTTTGGACTGAATACAAGCTTAAATTTAGACAGTGAAATGGAATTCAAAATCAATTTAACTGCATTTCTTAATCTGTCTGGTTTTAGTCAAGATGTTAATTTCACTAACAATCAAATCCATGCGTCACGTATGTTCATTCAGTCTGTGAACATCAGCACAGCGATCGATGAGAAGAACATGCTGAATGCATTTAGAGAAACCGCAGAAAAGTGTGTCGTTGATCTGATAGTGTATCACCCTGCATTCATCTATTTCGACCAATATGCCGTCATAATCACTAATACAATCCAAAACTTAGCAGTTGCTACATGTGCAATGTTAGTAATTTCACTCCTGTTGATCCCAAACCCTCTTTGCTCTCTCTGGGTGACATTTGCCATTGCATCTGTCATTGTGGGAGTGGCCGGTTTCATGGCATTATGGGATGTTAGTTTAGACTCTGTGTCTATGATTAATCTTGTAATTTGTATCGGGTTTTCTGTCGACTTCTCTGCTCACATATGCTATGCTTTTGTGTCAAGTGAAAAGTCCTCAGCGAATGAGAAAGCCATGGATGCCATCACTAAACTGGGCTATCCCATCATCCAGGGAGCGGTGTCCACTATCGCAGGTGTGGTGGTGCTCGCGGCTGCTGAAAGCTACATCTTCAGGACCTTCTTCAAAATCATGTTCTTAGTCATTCTGTTTGGGGCCGTCCATGGCATTATATTCATACCGGTGTTCCTGACCTTCCTCGGCACTTGCAGTAACCGTCATGAAAAAAACAAAGAAAATCTTCCAGAGCCCAGAGACACAAACGAGCTGCGAGTAAATGCAGTCGTGATTCAGAATGAATGTCCTGATGATCCTGACTGTTACTGAGATTACTTTTCTGAAAAATTTCACCAGTAGAATTTATTAATCAAGGTTAATTTCTGAATATACTATTGTGCTCTAGTTTCCCAGTTTACGGCCTGAGAAAGTCCGATAGGTACAGTGACTCTACATAGTGGTTTACAAAATGGATGGATGAACATTTTTCTTTTTGTTTGAGCTTAGCTCTATAGGACACTTTGATTTGACCATGCAAGTAAATAGCAATTATTCTGTTCTGTTCTTATGTATACACTGCATCTCACATGTTTTTGTGTATTTATATTTTAATCAAGATTACTCTCTCCTGGATGCCATGACATGTGAGCAGAGGCAATATTTCCTGGTCAACATTTCCTTGTTCCTGATCCTGGTAGAATGTAAATCAGTGCTAATGCAAATAAAATAAAAATTAATTCATCCAATTAAAAAAAAAAAGGGTAATGGTTCTATATTTTATAACTTGAGCCAATGAAAAATAAATAAGTCATACGTGTGCTTACTGGAGCTCCCCTATTAGCTATACATAATAAAACGTGTTTACAGCAAAATCACAACTATAGTGTCTAACGTCTTTACACCTTCAACAATTCAACAGTTTACTCTACATTAGTTCAAAACATGCGATTTTAGCACAAGGAACCGTGTTTACTCACATTTGAAAGCACCCGCGTCGCTGATCTCTGCGATGTTTGATAATGACGTATCCTCTCGCGTGGCCTCCTGGATAGAAAAGTATCCATTGGTTGAGCACTCGAAAATCTGTCCGGAAGCAGTAAGCCATCCGGGAACTTCTCACCTACTCTTTTATGAATACTGATGTTTCGAACATACTTTTTCTTTCACGTACTGTTTTCGCCTACTATATAGTAGGTAAGTAGGCATATTTGAACGCACTATGAGTATACGTACGTCTGAATCTCGCGAGAATTAGTACGTCACCCAGGTAATTCTCACCTACTCTTTTATGAATGCAGAGGATTCGTACATACTTTTTCGCTCGCCTACTCTTTTCCCGCGGTTTCGAACGCAGCAAGTGACTGCATTTTTTGTATATTGTGTACATAGATTATTTGAAATTTCATAGGTGGGACATGAAATGTCCTCCAATTCTGGAATGACCCAAATATCGTCATCAACGAACCTTTATCACCTGACGAAAACAAGACGAGGCGCAACGTAAATCCTGGTCATGTGACGATGACTATAATTAAATGTATAATGCAATATTGTTGACGAATAAAAACTAGACTAATTGTGGTTTACAAAATAAAAACTATGCTAAAATGTCTCTTCATTTTCGTTGACCAAAATGAGACGAGACGAAATGTTATAACGTCACGACAAATGAGAGAGTTGTGCGTGAGCCCATACATTTAAGCTTTGTCGGCTTTGAATTCTGGTTTGTGATCTGGTCACCCGATTATCAGCGAATTTAACAGTATTCCATTAGTTATTCCATACAGAAAGCTTGAATTGTCTACTTTTAAACAAAACAATTCAAAATGAAAAGAAACCGACTAGCCTACTCTGCTTATGTAGGCTAATCCGTATGAAGTGTGCATTTCTCTCTATAGGTGCGTTCACTGCGAAGATGTCAGCATCGTCAACTTAATCTTTGCAGCCCGACACTGACACAGAAAACACTAGTTTATCAATAAACAATTAAAATGTCTCACTTATATATTTGACACATTCATAATCATTACTTTTGCCTGTTCTTTGTGACCGCTGTTATGTGTGTTTTTGGCAGCGTCACCCTCTGGTTAGCGTCACCACCGCATTAGCACCGAAAACATGGAGATTTTATTTTAGAGAATAATCGCACAACCTATTAGATATTCTATAATTAACCCTATGAGGTCGGCAATCACGCCGGCGTGATCTGCTTGCTTTTTTCCTTATCAGTGCAAAGCAGACTCTAAATATTCTGTTAACTTTGATGTTACAAACCAGTTTCATACATCAATCGATCCTGTTAAGTGTGTATTATTTTTGTGTATACTCACAATAAAAACAAAGTGTTGTGCTTTTTGCCAAATAAAGAAAAATAAACACGAAGCGAGTTCTGCCTTCTCTCTGTCAGTGAAGTAAATTCTGAAACGCGTCCGAAAATGAACCATAACTCAGCGAATACTCACAGGCATACAGACACACAGGCATGAAGCTTGAATTCTCTTCTTTTAAATGAAGTAATTTATATAAAGAACAAATATTCGCAGTTTATGTAATATGTTTGAAAAGTTTGAAAAATATGTTGTCGTTCTCATCTCAGCTCATTATTTTTAATTTGACCCCGCCCACGAAGAGCGCGCGCTATTTAAACGCAAATGACAGAGGCAATCCACGCAAACCTGTGAACGCCCACATATCAGCTCGAGAAAACACAAGTTTAATCAGATCATTGTACTTGTTTACACCGTCTAATAATAATGGAAAATGTACCTCAGAAGTGCTGGTATTTCGAGGAGCAAGGATCCGACTGAGCTGAGGAATACTGTAGTAAGTTTTTTTTTCATTCTCAAGTGAATCGCGTTTCTGTGTGTGAATGAATGAACGGCAGAGATGCACGCTGTTTACCACAACTCGCAAAAAGACGGTTTAAATTTGAATCGCGTTTCTGTGTGTGAATGAATGTTTCGCTTTTAGCTAACTGTATTGCTATACTGAGTAAAAATCGACTGAAATATGTTGAAATAAAATGTATTTGTATAAGCAATGTATTAAACTGCAAATTAACATTTATATTTCTTATAATAAAAACGAAAGACCTATGTTACAGACATATGAAAGACAACATTTCGTTGATTAGTTTTGGATAGATTATACATTTTTACTGTAAAATATCTGCCACCTCAAATAAGCTTTTGTTTGCCAATTTTTGCTCATATGTTAAATAAAGTATGTTTTGTCAAAAATAAAGTAATCAAATAATCAATCAAATCCTTAACTTTGAAATATGTATGATAAAATGTATACTTTAGTTTTTACAAAGAAAGATTACACTTGAATTGTTGTTGTAATTGTAACCTTTTTAATAAAATAAATAAATTTACAAGGTAGATGTAAACAAACTATTAAAAGGTAAATATAAGCCTTTTCTTTAAATAATTTTTATTGTGTTTTATTAGTGATAAATTTGGGGAGAGGATAAATATTCCAAAACTGAAAATACAGTATGAGAATTAACTGCACAATTACTAGACATGTTTTCCTTGGATATTATAGGCCAATTTGTAAGCACAATTTGTGGAAAAATAAAAAACAATTGATGCTTCCTTAAAAAGAACTGTTGCTCTTGCATTCTTTCTTGTGGCTCAGTGACACACCTGAATGAATGGCTCATTAAGTATGTGGGCCCCATTGTCTCCTCAGGTGCAAACCACTAAATATGCATGATGGTATAGGATTGTTGACGCCCACTCGCATATTGCCTTTCCAAACAGAAAGTGTCTTACAAAATTTAAATCAATGTATTTTTTATGTGAATGATTAGGCAGGATGATTTTCACATAATTCTGAAGAAAAAACTCTAGGCGACAACATCCATTAGTCAAAAGTCTTATTGACACATATTTAGTATGTGTTTTGTGGCCTTATTTCAGAAACTTAGCTTTTAGTTCTTTCAATAACCATGCAAACATGTACATTCATGTTGCTCACATATTATGGTAGCCCTGTTTGTGCTAAATAGAGTGAAATTACACCTTTGCCATTAATATGTTTATAAGCAACTGAAAAAAGCACAAATGTCAGGGCATGTCAAAACATCTCAAGGACCCCAAAAACACCTTAGACCCCAGAGGGTTAAATAAACTAATCGATTATTCAAAAATCGTGACTCATCCCTGCATGTAATCTCTTATTTCTTTTCCTAAATCTTCACTCACGTCTCACACATTTCCGAAGGGGATTATAAACGTTTCTTCATTAATTCGCTTTTAATTAGGCCTATTATATTCGTATTCTTTACTGTGGTAAGGGACCGTTCGGTATTTTGTTGTTGCTATACACCGTCATAATACACCGTCCCATCTCATTGGTGTAAACTGGTAGCTTTAAAGCAACACCATGTGTTTTTTGCTCTCAGGGTCCCCCTACAGTTGGGAAACAGTATTGTCTTCTACTACTGTCGTAAAATCTGTCATGGTTACACCAGGGGATACACGTGCATTTGTTGACAAGCCGATACTCCTGAACTCTGCAGAAGGAGTTCTCATGTCTTTGGCAGACTGCCTGCGGTGCGTGTGAAATGTCTTCATCCCAGGTACAGTGGCATATATTTCAGCATGTCATATGAATATAATTTCATGGGTTTTATTTTTTCATCGAAAACTAGCATGTTAGCGTTTACTAGCTACCAGATTGATAACTACTAGCATTACTTGATTCATGAAGATAAATGGAGGACCAGATAGTTTCCGTAACATAGCCAGGCAGACAACAAATTTGAAAAACTAGAGATAGTATGCAAGCAATATACGTCCTAGTCCAACAGCATGACGTCCAAGTCAGCATTGGTCGGGCACCCCTCCTCCTCCTTTAGCTCACGCCAGCGAGTGAACGCTGGAGCAATATTGATCCTCGTCCGGCCTTTGATTTTGTCATTCTCCCTTTTTCTCTTCCTAGTCTCCTCCGACAAAACCTTTGCCTTCTTCGGTTTCGTTGCTGCTTCGGCATTGACAACAACATACACACGCTATACCAGCCGGCAAACAAATGCTTGTTGGGCTCTCACATCCGAATTTGAGGAAATGGGGGATGGGGGTGAGGGGGAAGTGAGGTATGCCGTAAAGCAGTCGAATTTTGTAGTTCTTTTTGTGCTCGGGTTACTACCCGAACCCCGAAGTTACGTAGTGCCAGTAAACGCGATACAGACCCCGTCAGGCTATGGCAAACGTGTCATTCAACCTATTGTAAGTCGATGTACCATCACAAGGGTCTTGGAAATATATTATTGTAGCAGGACGGTCTATCGCCCCTCCCACTCGTAATTGTTTAATGTGTGGCCAATGGCCCAGCGTCTGGTGCAAATAAGAGCACGGCCTACCTGCTCTTTGGCATGCGTCATCGTCCAGGGACGTGATGTCATCCATGTGCCCTGCTGCTGTTTGATCGAGTCACGGCCAGCTGTGTTGCCGCTCGTAAAAGTTTCGCCGAAGCTGCTAGCCATTGGCAATGCTGTTTGCTGGTCACTGTTGTCGGGAGAGTTGAATGTGGACATCTGAGACAGGTAGGAGAAGCATTTGCGTGCAACAGCGTTTTGTAAACCACGTTTCTATGAGTTGTTTGACTGAGCGATTAGTCTGATTAATCCGTATGCCCACTGTAGTGTAAGATCTGTCTGCGCCGGTGAGCGTTGTCGGAGGCATTCGGCCCTATTCATCGCATATTGATCCCGGGACAGCGTGCTCAGTTGTGCGTATAGAGTCACTGTTAGAGCATGAAGCCAAGGGGGAAGAACTCTCAGCGTAACATCCTCTGTTTTGTTTTTATGCATGCGATAAGGACAATATCGCCATTCTGAATGAGAGTTATCTGCCTGGTGCTTCATTGTGGAGCCTGTTTGCGCTGTGCCTTACCAGCTGCTGTTCTGTTTTGTGCTGTTCGGTTTGTTTTGTTCTGTTTCACGCCAGGTGAATGGTTCTAAGTGAATCGTTTCCAGCGAATCATCCGAGCGAACTGTTTTTGAGAATCACTTCAAGTAACCCATTCTGGGTGAACCATCGCAAGTGAACCGTTTCGGTGAACCGCATCAAGTGAATCGTTTCAAACGAACTATTTCCACTGACGGTGACTTTGTAACCGTGGTATGTTTTGAGTTTATTTTGTTTTCTTTTTGTTTATTACTTTGATTCATGTTAATGAGTGAGTGGTTTTCTGAATTTGTATTTGTTTCCAAATCAATTATTGTGTTGGTGAATTTATATATTATTTTTGGTTAACTTATGCTGCTGAAATTGTGATCTTTTGTTTACAGAGTTTTCTTGTTTTTTTGGGGGTTTTGATTTGTGACGATCAGGTCGGGACCAAGGAGCTGGTCCCCTCCTGAAATTGTAAACCAAGTTTATTTTGTTTACTTATTATTTTGTTTATATATTATTTTGTTTACATATCACTGGTTAATGTCTCTTTTCTTTTGCTTTTTGGCAGGTCCTGGGCACCCGGGGGCAGACAAGTGACAAAATTAGGTGGTGGTGTCCTCACTGTGTGCCGTGGTCTTTTCTGACATGAGTCGCTGAGTGTGCTGTGCTGGTGTGTGTGTGCACTGAGTAGAGTAATTTCCAAAAAGGTGATATCCCGAGACTGCCCCCTGGGTGTGCCCAGGTCCCTCCACAGCCAACATTAGAATTTAGCAAATTGAAGTGATTGCTGGTCAACACCTTTTAATGACAAATGTCTTTTAACGATTAATAAAATAAATGTACATCTTTTTTTGCAATTCATCTGTGTCTCTGACTCAAAGTGATTAGGACCTGTGCGTGCCTTCTACATTAGAGGTACCGTTAGATTCCGGGGGTGAAATTCCCCAGGTGGCGTAGTCGAAAATAGGTTAATTAGAACTGCCTGAGCGAACACCGCTCCGCCACATTATGAAGGTTGAAAAACTACATGGTGTTGCTTTAAGAACACTGCAGACTGTAGCAGCGGTTCTGTCAGGCCACCCACCTACAATCACCAACAATCAAAATTGACGTAACTCACCTATGAAGCCTCGTAGTAATCCACTGACCTATTACATTCCGACAAAAATGGTCTTTGTCAAAGATCCAGATGATCCAATCTAGTAAAAACATTTAGTCCAAAGCATATTATTCCTTCAATAAATCCCCAGGGACTGCTGCTGCATCATTCGTTGTTAGCCGGCAGACGTGCCTAATATTTAAGTGCTGCGTTCGATACTATAGATCACACAATACTCTTAGATCGACTACAAAATTATACTGGAATTCAAGGACAAGCATTAAGCTGGTTTAGATCATACTTATCTGACCGCTACCATTTTGTCTATTTGAATGGAGAAAAATCGATCATAACTCCAGTAAACTATGGAGTGCCGCAGGGATCTGTGTTAGGCCCTCTATTATTCTCAATATATATGATGCCACTTGGAAATATTATAAGGAAACATGGAATTAGTTTCCATTGTTATGCTGATGACACTCAAATATATATTTCATCACGGCCGGATGAAAACGCTAAATAATCCAAATTGACAGAGTGTGTTAACCCCCTGGGGTCGACAATCGCGCCGGCGCGATAGGCTCGCTTTTTTTCAGTTCAGTTCAAAAGAAATTAATTTTGCTCTGTGGACTTTGATATTACAAGCAAGTTTCATACATCAATCGATTCTGTTAAATGTGTATTATTTTTGTGCATACTCACAATAAAAACAAAGTGTTGTGCTTTTTGCCAAATAAAGAAAAATAAACGTGATGCGAGTTCTGCCTTCTCTCTGTCAGTGAAGACCATTCTGAAACGCGTCCGAAAATGAACTGTAACTCAGCGAATACTCAGTCAAACAGGCATACAGACACACAGGCATGAAGCTTGAATTATCTTCTTTTAAATGAGGTAATTTATATAAAAAACAAATATTCTCATCTTGTGAAATCTGTATTAAAAGAGAGCGATTCCAGTCGAGCTCATTAGAGCTAATTCAAATGTAATGTGACTCCGCCCACGGAGAGCGCGTGCTATTCAAACGCAAATTACTGAGGCAATCCAAGCAAACCTGTGAACGCCCCCATATCAGCTCGAGAAAACACAAGTTTAATCATATCATTGTAGCCTACGTGTTTACACCATCTGGCAGCGCTGTGAGGAATAATAATAATGGAAAATCTACCTCAGAGTGCGGGTATTGCAGGAGAGAGGATCCGAATATGTAGTAAGTTTTTTTTCCTTCTCAAGTTAATCGCGTTTCTGTGAATGAATGAACGGCAGCCGCAGAGATGCGCGCTGTTTATCACAGCTCGCAAAAAGACAGTTTAAATTTAAATTGCGTCTCTGTGTGAATGAATGATGATGTTTTAGCAAACTGTATTGCTATACTGAGTTGAGTAAAAATCGGCAGAAATATGTTGAAATAAAATGTAGGCTATTTGTATAAGCAACATATTAAACTGAAAATTAACATTTATATGCCCTAATATTTCATAAAAGCAACGTTACAGTCAGGCGTTTCTGTTTGTGAATGAATGTTTCGGTTTTAGCAAACTGTATTGCTATACTGAGTAAAAATCGACTGAAATATGTTGAAATAAAATGTATTTGTATAAGCAACGTATTAAACTGAAAATTAACATTTATATTTCTTATAATAAAAATGAAAGACCTATGTTACAGACATATGAAAGACAACATTTCGTTGATTAGTTTTGGATAGATTATACATTTTTACTGTAAAATATCTGCCACCTCAAATAAGCTTTTGTTTGCCAATATTTGCTCATGTTAAATATAGTATGTTTTGTCAAAAATAAAGTTATCAAATAATCAATCAAATCCTTAACTTTGAAATATGTAAGATAAAATGTATACTTTAGTTTTTACAAAGAAAGATTACACTTGAATTGTTGTTGTAATTGTAATTTTTTTAATAAAAATATATATTTACAAGGTAGATGTAAACAAACTATTAAAAGGTAAATATAAGCCTTTTCTTTAAATAATTTTTATTGTGTTTTATTAGTGACAAATTTGGGGAGAGGATAAATATTCCAAAACTGAAAATACAGTATGAGAATTAACTGCACAATTACTAGACATGTTTTCCTTGGATATTATAGGCCAAATTGCAAGCACAATATGTGGAAAAATAAAAAAGAATTGAGATGCTTCCAACTGTTGCTCTTGCATTCTTGTGGCTCAGTGACTCACCTGAATGAATGGCTAATTAAGTATGCAGGCCCCATTGTCTCTTCAGGTGTGAACCACTAAATATGCATGTTTACTCCACTCCGCATATTGCCTTTCCAAACAGAAAGTGCTTTGCAAAATTCAAATCAATATATTGTGTTATGTGAATGATAAGGCAGGGTGATTTTCACATCATTTTGAAGAAAAAACACTAGGTGATGACATCCATTAGACAAAAGTCTTATTAGCACATATTTAGAATGTGTTTTATGGCCTTATTTCAGAAACTTTAGTTTTTAGTTTTTTCAATAACCACGCATAAACATTATTCTCTCAAAAATGCAGACATGTACATTCTTGTTGCTCACATATTATGGTAGCCCTGTTTGTGCTAAATAGTGTGTAATTTTTTTTTGCCATTAATATGTTTATAAGCAACTGAAAAAAGCACAAATGTCAGGGCATGTCAAAACATCTCAAGGACCCCAAAAACACCTTAGACCCCAGAGGGTTAAAGGGATACTCCATTTTTTTTGGAAATAGGCTCATTTTACATCTCCCCCAGAGTTAAACAGTTGAGTTTTACCGTTTTCGAATCCATTCAGCCGATCTCCGGGTCTGGGGGTCCCACTTTTAGCATAGCTTAGCATAATGAATTGAACCGGACAAGACCATTAGCATCTCTCTCAAAAAAATGAACAAAAAGTTTCGATATTTTTCCTATTTAAAATTTGACTCTTCTGTAGTTACATCGTGTACTAAGACCGACGGAAAATGAAAAGTTGCGATTTTCTAGGCTGATATGGCTAGGAACTATACTCTCATTCCTGCGTAATAATCAAGAAACTTTGCTGCCGTACCATGAGTGCAGCAGGCGTAACCCAGTCAACACTATGATCTCACAGTGATGTCACCATGTGGTCACAACGCCAGCAATCTGAGTTCACAGTGTTCTAAAAGTGTAACCTCACAGCACTCTCACTGTGTGCTCAAACTATGACCACAATATGAGCTCATCCCAGCTAGAAATGTTATTGTTCTATGAATGTTTTGAGAGCATTATGTTATGTTTTTCTATTTTTAATTTTTAATATTTTCTGGAGCTAATTTTATTTTTGTAACCAGAATGTTCTGCTAAAAGGTAGGATAACACTCTCTATAAACATTTCAAACATGTTTAGTGATGACATTGATAGAACATTATCCCCCCTAACATTCTTAGACAGTTATAGCGGGAAGTTTCGATGTTTAGAAATTATGTTTAAGAGGTTTACATGTTGAAGTTTGTTTGAAGAGTTTGGTTTGGTCACCATTGTAGAGGTCAGTGTTTGCTGTAGTTGGGCTCTTTGGTCTTGACTAGGACTGGGCGATTTAAATCGCGATATTGTTATGCGCATCTCGTCAGTAAAGCCGGTTCCTTGATTAGTAGTAAATCGCCATCACCTGCTTTCAGATGGAGCGGCATTTACTACAAAGAACCGTAGTTAACTGACAAGCTGAGCCATATCGCATTAATATTGCGGACGTATCGCCAGCGATAATTAATGCGATATGGCTCAGCTTGTCAGTTAACTACGGCTCTTTGTACACAGCAAAAACTCCAGTGTTAAATTAACACTCCTGGGAGTGTATGAGTCCACACTCAAGAGTGTTGAAGTTAATGAGATAATTAAGTGATTAATTTAGTGATGATTGAACATTATTGAAGACACCTGATGTTAACAAGCAGAAATCACAAATTGTAAGTTACCGTAATGACGATCAATGGTTGCTTTAGTTGGGCTCTAGACCCATATATTATTAACTTTAAATTTTGTTTGTCTGTTGTTTCTGAATTATAATCACCAGTTGAACAAAGAAAAAAGTGATCTGATGGTGTTGGTTATATTATGACAATCATCATTTGAACTTGATCACTGAACTCATTAAAATCCTTCTTTCTGACTTCGATTTATGTTGTTGGTTAGTGAATCTGCATAAATGCCCAGAATTTTTGATATAATATAAAGGATTTCTTAAAAGTTGTTAAAAAAAAATCATTCTTTTAGGCACACACAGATGTCAAGATTCAGTCTATGCATCTCAACAATGGTGAGGAGCAGAATATTCAATTAGGAAAAGTAAATTGACAATTCAGATCATAATTTATTCATACCGCAATGCATGATGGGAGCCATTAATGTGTTGTGATTGGTGGCAGCCACTGCAACATGCTTTATTATTGTCACCATTGTTGAGATTCACACGCTGATTATTGATGTCTGTGTTTTAAATGAATTTATCTGAATGTCTTTTGATCAGAACAATGTTTATTAAATATTTTGAATTATAAGTAAAGTATTGATAATCATAGGCTGAAGAATCACTAAACTGCAGCTAACAGTTTAATCCAAACTATCTCAATAAGTTTCCTTTTTCAGATCACAGCATGATTGTCAAAACATAACCAACACTATAAGATAACATTTTACTTTGTTCATTTAACTGTTATAAATCAATAACAGCAGACAAACAACAGTAAATATTAAAGTAAACATATAATGGTCTAGAGCCCAACTAAAGCAAACACCCATCACCTTAATGGTAACTTACAATTTGTGATTTTCTCCTTCCGTGATTCTGCTTGTTAACATCAGGTGTCTTCAATAATGCTCAATCATCACTAAATTAATCACTTAATTATCTCCTCAGCCCTAAATGCCGCTTCATCTGAAAGCAGGTGATGGTGATTTACTACTAATTGTGTCCATAATATGAGCACACAGTGAGTGCACAGTGCGGTTACACTTTTAGCTCACTGTGAACTCACATTGTGGTCATATGGAGAGATCACTGTGAGATCAACGTGTTGACTGGGAATGATATGACGCAGCGCATGCCGCCTGATAATAGGCTACTGAGCTGGGGACTATTATCAGGCGCTGCGTCATATCATTACGCCTGCTTCACCCATGATACGGCAGCAAAGTTTATTGATTATTACGCAGGAATGAGAGTAAAGTTCCTAGCCATATCAGCCTAGAAAATCGCAACTTTTCATTTTCCATCAGTCTTAGTACACGATGTAACTACAGAAGAGTCAAGTTTTAAATAGGAAAAATATTGAAACTATTTGTTCATTTTTTTGAGAGAGATGCTAATGGTCTTGTCCGGTTCAATTCATTATGCTAAGCTATGCTAAAAGTGGGACCCCCAGACCCGGAGATCAGCTGAATGGATTCGAAAACGGTAAAACTCAACTGTTTAACTCTGGGGGAGATGTAAAATGAGCCTATTTCCAAAAAAAGTGGAGTATCCCTTTAAAGATATAAAAGATTGGATGACGCGTAATTTTCTTTTATTAAATCCAGACAAGACAGAGGTAATACTTATCGATTCAAAAAACCGCCCACAGAACCTCTCACAATACAACTTTGACATCGTAGGATGTCCTGTTACATCCTGTAACCTGTCTTTTGAAAATCATATTTCGTATGTTATAAAAACAGCCTTTTTCCACCTTAGAAACATTGCTAAGCTACGTAATATGCTATCAGTTTCTGATGCAGAAAAGTTAGTTCATGCATTCATGACCTCGAGACTAGATTACTGTAATGCTTTATTAGCTGGTTGTCCTGCATCCTCAATAAACAAGCTACAGCTAGTCTAAAATGCAGCCGCTAGAGTTCTTACTAGGATCAAGAAAATATGATCATATAACACCAATTTTATCATCACTACATTGGCTACCTATAAAATTCCGTATTAATTATAAGGTATTGCTACTGACTTATAAAGCCCTAAACGGCTTAGCTCCAGTCTATTTAACGGATCTTCTATCGCCCTATAATCCATCGCGCTCTTTAAGGTCACTAAATTTGAGGCTTTTGGTCATACCTAGGATATCCAGATCCACCAAAGGAGGGAGAGCATTTTCACACTTAGCTCCAAAACTCTGGAATAGTCTTCCTGATACTGTTCGTTGCTCGGACTCGCTCTCCCAGTTTAAAACTAGATTAAAGACGCATCTTTTCGGCCAGGCATTCATATAATATTGTTAATCTTACAGTTCAAACTACAATCCGGCCTCTAGTTCATAAATGCCAGAGGAGAACTGGCCCCAACTGAGCCTGGGTTCTCCCAAGATTTTTTTTTTCTCTCCATTAGGTCACCTGATGGAGTTTTAGGACACCATTAGGTCACTTGATGGAGTTTTTTTCGGTTCCTTGCCACTGTTGCCTTTGGCTTGCTCAGTTGGGGATATTTTGGGGATATTTAATTTAATTTTATCAATCAATAAATTCCACTAGAAACAAACCTTGTTGTATTATTTTATTTTAATTTAATACTGTGAAGCTGCTTTGATACAATCTGTATTGTGAAAAGCGCTATACAAATATACTTGATTTGATTTGATTTGATTTATTTCATTATAACTGTAATAATTTCAGTTTCAATGTAAACAAATGTGTTGCCTCAGTGTCAAAATAGCCCCTGAACTTTGACCTTTCGATTGACACCTCATTCGACCAAATAGTAGCTTCCTTTTCCTGCCACTCAGCCTACAATAGCCAACGAGAGCCCACACTGTAAGTGCCAGCCCCTATTGTTTCATGTTTTGTTCTCCTAAGAGATGGGTTCTCCCAAGGGAAAGACATGGGCTTCCGTTTAGGAGCAACCATGGAAGAAGCAACAAATGGGGTCCGCAGGATCGCACATATGGAACCCAGCCTAGACCCGGTTCTCAAGGATTCAGCAGGATATAGGCCTGGCGCCAGACGCTCCGCCACATTCGGCCGCCGAAGGGTGACGGAGGACTCAACAGGTTTTTCACTCTGGAGACATGAGTGCAACTGTAGGCGCAGCAAGCTGACAAGAGACTGGCCTCTCTGTGCTTCTACCCATTTGAGGTGAGAACACAGGAGGAAACCGGCTCTGCACGTAGGCTATAGAACCTAGCGAACATGTTGGGTGTCGCCCAGCCCGCAGCTCTACAAATATCTGTTAGCGAGGCGCCAGCTTCCAGGAAGAAGCCACACTTCTTGTTGAGTGAGCTTGCAGTCTGAGTGGGCAAGGCACGCCTTGTGCTCCGTAAGCCAGTGTGATGGTGTCCACTATCCAGTGGGCCATTCTCTGCTTGGAGACAGCCTTTCCCCCTTATGCTGTCCTCCGCTGGTCTTTTTTTATTTTATTTAATCAGGGACAGTACACATTAATAGTACATAACAATATGTAACATGAGCCAGATTTAGCCAACACTGGCTAATTTTCATCCGTTGTCCCTTTTGCTGGTTGATGTTAAGGACATACACAACACAAGAATAAAACAAAACAAAAATTACTAAAACAAAACCTACCATACCAGAAGATCTATAAATGTTCACAATTTTGATTCAACGTTAACCATATTTTCAGCTTTTTTGAGAAACCACAATGACCTGTTATTTGTTTTAATTCTTTCAACTCCGTTGGAAGTCTATTCCACGTGTGTTCCTCTAAAAGCCAAAGATAGCTGACCAAAGGTAGTTCTTCTTAGTGGTACCTTATAATCACACCTAATACCAGCTCATGTATACCGTCCTGTAATCTGATAAATATAATCCTTAAAAACAGGGGGAGCAAGGCCATTTAGAATCTTAAAAACAAGTACCAAATCAGCATTTTGAATCAAATGTTCCCAACTTAAAAGGGAATACTTGTTTAAAATACTACAATGAGGAAAACTATTTGGCTTTTTATCTAGGACCTTGAGAGTTTGTTTATATATGATTTCAACCGGTTTAAGAAATGTTTTTTTCTTACATGTCTTTGTGCAGGTAGTCATACAGGATGTAATATATGGAACAATCATCGAGTTCATAAATAAGACTGCCTATTTTGTAGTCAAGCAATTTCTAAAAAATCAGAAATTTGCTAAATTAAATTTCACTGTGTTTATCACTTTCTTCACGTTTTTTAAAAGTAAGCTGAGAATATATTATTATTCCTAAATATTTCAATTCATGTAGTACCTCAAGTTTCTGTCCCTGGATGAATACTTCTGCTTTTGCGTCATGATCTGGGGCCTCATTTATAAACCTGGCGCCGCTTCCAACGCATAAGTTGTGATTTATAAAAACAAACTTGACGGGAAAATTTGCGCACCTGCACGCAAACTCTGATGCGTACAAACGTTTTGGAGATGGAGCAGTTTGGCGACACCGATGGTGAGCTGGAGTTAAGCGTCTTTTTGTTCACTTTTAGACAGAAAATCTAAAGAAATACAAGATAATACAAATATAATTTCACTCACCAAGCCTGTCACTTGAAGCAAATATCCATCCCTTCTTAAATGTCTGCGCCAGCGAGCGCGTTGGGCCGTTTAGTGAAACTGACGCAAATAACAGTTTAAATAAATAAAATAAGGATTTAAACATTTAATAAGGAATTAAATTTTTTACTTCTGATATAAACATTTAGATTAAATATGCCATTCAAATTAATGGAGAACACTTAAACATGAAATCATTACTGAGAAGTTACAACATTTTTTATATTCATATTCAATCAATAGAAATATTTGTTGTGGATGCAATGTTTTTGAACACTTTTCCTGTAGCGTGCTGTCCCTTGTGAAAAAAAAGTGCACTTAAGTGTACTTTTATAAAGTGTACTTATTACATAAATAATATACTTTAAATATATACCCTTAAGTGTGAATTAAATGCCATCTTTTCGGCGCACTTAATGCACATTAAGTGTAATTAATTTCAAATATATCATATATTAAGTTGAAATAAAATGTAATAAGTTGCCATTAAGAGTGATTTTTTGGAACAACTTAATTGGTACTTTATTACAACTTTATATATACTTTCATAATTGCTTCTAGTGCTTTTAAAATATACTTAAAGGGACACTAAGTAGGATTTTCTCCCATCTAGTGGTGAAATTGTATTTTGCAATCAAATGAATAGTGCTCTCTAGCGCCTCGCATTTTCAAATGTGTGTTGCATCTACGGTAGCCATTATGTACCAAAAAGCTATGACATGATGTCCTCTAATAGCACTTCATCAAGTTTCCCTTCGGGTGAACTGGTTTGTTATTTCAAACAAACTACAACTTGACACAACGAACAAACGAATGTTACAGTTTTGAACAAACAAAACTTACAACCTTGTTTATAGGGCCTTCTCTACTTTACTCAATAGCTGCTATTCATCAAAGAGCCTGTTTAACTTTTAACTATGTTCTACTGTCTATATCAGTGTTTCCCAACCTAAAAAAAATGTGTGGCACCCTACACTAGTGTTGTCACGATACTACTTTGATACTATACCTTGAAATGTGCTGGGGGGGGGGGGGGGGGGGGGGGGTATTTAATTTTTGATGTGCACAAATAAATGACAGGTACCATAAGATTTTCTTCTTCCTGTTCCATTTTTTTTTTCTTCGTTCATGCATGTTACGAATGAATGAATGAATGAATGAATGAAACATTTATGTATGACTTGAGTAATAAATAAATAAATAAATAAATAATAAATGTATCATTTTTCAATACCACAGGGAAGAACTTATAGGCCTACTGTCATATAGATATTTTTATCTATTATTTTCTTATTTTTTTTGTCCATCCATTTAAAATCTAGGAAATCATTACTTTCTTCTGAAGAGATCACTTTAAATAATGACATATTCAATTAAGGCTTTTTATTCATATATAAACATTGCTCAATTACCATTGCAAATCTCACCTAAATGTTTGCTCACTCAGTGTATGGGATAATTATTGGGATAATAATTGGGATAATGTGATAATTATTGGGATAATTTTGTTATAATTGCACAAGATAGCTTGTTTTTACTATATTTTAGGTAGCCTAATAATTTCACAGTAAATCTCCAAATTAATGTAGAAACATCATAAAGACAGTATATTTCAAATAATTGTTTAATGGCATATTTTTATGAATGAAGTGTTATTTGATTCTGATGTCACTGCTGCACTGTCACATGTGGATCCCACACGCGTCCCATTTTCTCACAACTCTTAACGTTCATTTAAGACTTTATTTAACTAATTTAAGACTGCTCTGATGAGGATACTCAAAGCGAAAGAGAAGTCGAGTCTGGCGCGCGTCGTGTCAGCATCACAGACAGCGCATTCTCTTTTGTATTTTCTCGCTTGCATGGTTAGAAGCATTTGCATGAGGAAGAACGTGATTATATAATGTAACGCTAGCCAAAGGATGACAGGAAAAAAATGCTGCTTTAACTGCGTTAAATATTTTTAACGTGTTAAACTGAAAAACATTAATCGCACGCATTGCGTTGACAGCAGCACGGACATAACCGATGTGTTTATGTGAATACGCGGCAAGACGGACGTTGTGACAATGTTTTCGTGTGTATTTGACTGTAAGCGCATCAATGAAAAATAGGCAGCTTTATGTGGACGCACTGGGAATAAGGCACGGGAATAAAATCACACGCAAACGCAACCTCCGCAATTCAACGCCGAAAACTTATGATTTGCATTTTTATTATAAGTTTGTGCGCATTATTTGTTGTTATTAGAGACTTCCGACGATCCGAGATATTGTTTTTTAAAAATTGATAAAAATTGTTTTTTTACACAGCACCCCTGCTCTCGCCAGAAGCACCCCGGGGTGCCGCGTCACCCCGCTGGGAAACGCTGGTCTATATAGGCTAATAAAAAAATAAAAAAATAAAAAAGCCTGTAATTAAGACCTTAACATTGACTTACCTGTCGAGAAGAAAGCAGGCAACTTCAGCGTCTCTTCTGAAAGCTTTCTCCTGCATTAGCTATCCCGACATTATAATAACCCTTGTTTTTGTAATCTCCGGTCACGTTTCATTTTACGGTCTTATTGTGGACTTTTTCGACGAAGAGGACTCGTTATCCTGTGACTTAACCGTGAAGTGCAGCCTTTTAAACTTGCCGGGGCAGTGACAAAAGCGCCTCTCACTGCTCTGCTCCGTTTCTGCTGGTTTCAGTCACGTGACGCGGGCTCTGAACGAAAACGCGTTGTGGAAACGCGTTGGCCTAGTACTTTTTGTCCCTCTCTGCTATTATAGTTTTTCAAGATGGCGGAACTACATGGAAGCCTCCGTGGACTTACCCATCTCATGTATATAAAGATAATAAATTCTTCGTTTACGAGGATAAGTCAGATCATTGGCAGAGGTATTTGTACACCATTGAGGACATATTTATGAATAAAAATATTGATTTTAGATAATAAAATACCTAAAAAGTTACACATTGTCCCTTTAAAGTGCACTACAAAATGTAATGACACGCAATTAATGTGATTTAAAATATACTTTAATGTCAGTTAACAATACACTTAAGTGTGAATTAAATGCAATGTTTTCGACACACTGAATGCACATTAAGTGCAATTAATTTATAATATATCACATATTAAGTTGAAATAAAATGTAATAAGTTGCCATTAAGAGCGATTTTTTGGAACAACTTAATTGGTACTTTATTACAACTTTATATCTACTTTCATAATTGCTTCTAGTGTTTTTAAAATATACTTAAAGTGCACTACACAATATAATGACACGCAATTAATGTGATTTAAAATATACTTTAATGTCAGTTAACAATACACTTAAGTGTGAATTAAATGCAATGTTTTCGACACACTGAATGCACATTAAGTGCATTTAATTTAAAATATATCACATATTAAGTTGAAATAAAATGCAATAAGTTGCCATTAAGAGTGATTTTTTGGAACAACTTAATTGGTACTTTAATACAACTTTATATCTACTTTCATAATTGCTTCTAATATCTTCAAAATATAGTTAAAGTGCACTACACAATATAATGACATGCAATTAATGTGATTTAAAATATACTTTAATGTCAGTTAACAATACACTTAAGTGTGAATTAAATGCAATGTTACAATCAACAAAACTAAATGTAAAACCCTCTAAATTTACTGACAAAATAATCTCTAAAAGAAGTACATAAAAACCTTTCTGTTGATGCACAAGAAAACCCCAAGAAACACTATGCATAAACACAAACAGTTTTGGAAAGAGACCTTTGGGTAATGCTTTACAAAAATATATTAGTTACCTACTTCAGTTAACATGAACTAAGAATGAATAATACTTTAAGCATTTATTAGTCTAAGTAAGATAATATTAGTCTTGGTTAGATCATGTTGGCTAAAAAATAAACTAATATTAACAAATGAGACCTAATTAAAAGTTACCGAACCTTGTTATTTAGCTCTTAAAGGGATGTTCAGCAGAAGAAAGAAATTCAAATTTCAATCCAATTTTTTAAGTTGTTGGAAAGTGCTGTTTATGTCAATGTCCCAGATGCTCTCCAGAGTATATGTGAATGGAAATGTTTCAAAGATGCAGGAAAGTCAGAAAAAATGCCTTGAGGAAAAAAACAAAAAAACAGAAAATTTGTTTATAATACAGATCCAGTCCATTATTATATTTGGCTCAATTGAATGAAAGAGATAGATATACAGTTGCGCTTCAAAGTTGATATACACCTTGCAGTATCTGCAAAATGTTAACAATTTTATCAGTAATAGGGATCACAAAAATGTATACGTTTTATCTTTATTTAGTACTACCCTGATGAAGCAGTTTATTCTGCAAGGTGTATGTAAACTTTTGACTGTTAACTGTTGATAAATTGTGTGATGTGATTGATTACCTCAGTCACCAGGGCCACATCGTAGTAGAAAGCTGGGCAAGGTTCCTTCTATTTCCCACAAACACCAGGATTCCACTGACTACGCCATCTTTACTGACACTGGGCTTAAAGTGATTAAAAATAGAGAACCTTTTTATTGCTACTTTACAGGGAATTAAGCATAACTTTATCAATTACACAAATATAGATATATGACCCGTGCAAACCCAGGACCAATGCAAAATTAAGAAAGGTATTCTTACATTTTAAGCTTGCCCCACATAGCTATCTTCATGAAGGATGTTCCTGTTCTTGTATTTACCACGGTTGACACAGGAATGCTGCAAGCCTTCTTCCTTTGGTGTGTTACCTATAAAATATATGATGATTATAGGGCAGGTGTAAATGCACAGGTGGGAATTTATTACTTGCACATGCAAAAGATTCAAAGCATTTAAAAGCTATAGGGATAACGTTAGTTAGTGACTTGAAAGTAGTGTTTTAGCTTGATCAGGATGTGCTGTCATGATAAATCTTGTAAAATCACCTCATCAATACAGGTCTGTGATTCCACACCGCTTGCACTGTATCTCCAATAACAAATATGAACTGATCCTGCAAAATGAATGTTTAAATCCAGATAAACACAAAAATATTACATATTCCAAAACAAATAGTAATTGAACAACTCTTTAAATACAAAATGAAATTGAACACATTACAAGCATTTTTTCTAGAGGTGGGTAATATATTAAATATTTATGGTGGTTATAAGATTGATTATTTGTATTAAATGTAGGCTATATAAACGTCTTCGAGTGTTACAATATTGGATCAGCATTCAGCAAATGTTTAGTAGCTTGTTTAAAATAATTTAAAAAGTCGGTTTAGTTTTTTTTTTTTAAAAATCAGCAACCAAATTCCTCGAACACGACCACACACGCCTTCCTCACATTACAATGTAAGACATTATTAGAATGCAATCATATATAAATTATTGAAAACATGATTAATTCACCTCCCGAGTCTATTGAGTTTATAATATCTGCGATTAAAATGCACTCACCAACTGACATGTTACGGTGAAAAAAAAAATAACTAAAGAAAGCATCAATATATACTTACTTGACTGATTATTTGCAGCATAACGTCTCATCTGCAAACAAACATCCAAACGTGGTGCTCCTTTTGTTCTCTTGTTTGGCTAGCTTCAGTATCATCACGCATCGCAAACGGATCGCAAAACATAGCGCATTTTTCAAACTCTAGTGAAGTAGAGCGTCATAATGACGTAGTATTTCTCGCGCATGCGCATTAAACAACATATTCATATATCATGCATGGTTAAATGTTATTTCAGCTTTTCTGTTTAAGTTGTTCTAACTCATTGTGTTGTTAAACTCTGTAAGTTCACAAAACTTTACTCATTAACCTAACTAAAAGTAAATCTTTTTTTTCAATGTAGTCTAGTGTGATTAAAATTAAATGTATTTTAACTGAATTGAAATGCAAATTCATTTTGTTTACATTTGTTTAACTTTTGCTCGCAATTAATACAATTTTAAATGTGTGTTTAATTGACTTAGAACAACATAATGATATTGAAAGTATTATGTTCACAGATGTAAAGTAGCTACAACACATTACTATTAGACTCCTCTCATATATTACATTTTATTTTCAAATATTATGTAGAAAGCTGACACTAGTTGAGTTCATAGAGCAAGGGCTGGTGATAAAAATGTCAACAATAAGTTGTACTGGATTATACTGTATAAGCAGATGTATTGGAAAAATACATTTCAACTGCATAATGCACACAGTATATATTATAGACAAAACACATTTAAAATACATTAACAAATTAATTTTGGACAACACACTTGAGTTGGAATTAAAATAAATTATTTTCCATGTTTTCCATTAAAACTGTTATTTTATATATTAGTCAATACATCAAAATAAATTCCCTTTAATAACTTATAACTTTAACTTTAATACATTTAAAACACTATAAATCATAATTATTTAAAATGTATGTTTAAGTAAAACTTAGCAGACATTACAAAGTGCATTTTTTAAAACATGCACTTAAGTGTTTATAAATATTGTCATGAAAGTGTTCTTTCTTTAAGTAACATTTAATTAGACATTATTAAAAAGTGCATTTGTAAAAAGTGCACTTAAGTGTGTTTATAAAAATTATGATGAAAGTGTACTTTCTTTAGGTTAAGCTTAATTAGACATTATTACAAAGTGCATTTGTAAAAATTGTACTTAAGTATGTTTATAAATATTGTGATGAAAGTGTACTTACTTTAAATTAAACTTAATTAGATATTATTACAAAGTGCATTTGTAAAAAGTGCACTTAAGTGTGTTTATAAATATTGTGATGAAAGTGTACTTACTTTAAGTTAAACTTAATTAGATATTATTACAAAGTGCATTTGTAAAAAGTGCACTTAAGTGTGTTTATAAATATTATGATAAAAGTGTACTTTCTTTAAGTAAAACTTAATTAGACATTATTACAAAGTGCATTTTTAAAAAGTGTATTTAAGTGTGTTAAGAAATATTGTGATGAAAGTGTACTTACTTTAAATTAGACTTAATTAGATATTATTACAAAGTGCATTTGTAAAAATTGTACTTAAGTGTGTTTATAAATATTGTCATTAAAGTGTATTCCCTTTAAGTACACTTAAGTGGTCTTTAATTTTAATTTTATTATATTATCTGCAAGTGCACTTTTCAAAAAGTATACTTTGATTATTTTAAGCACACAAAAAGTATGCTTTCAATACAATTAAGCACACTTCTTTTTCACAAGGGGTGTTTTAATGTTTTAACCTATTTTTTACAGTATATGGTTTTAACCACAGAGATAATTGCTTATCATGATAATACAAGATTGTCTGAGAAAATTGTTTCGTGCAAATAATGCCCAAGGCCTATCTGTTTCCATTAAAAATATAAAGTGTCTTGTACCATTAAACGTTATCACGTGGATGAATAATCATATGCAAATGATATGCAGATGAGGATATGCATAGTAAAACGAGGCGTTGTAAGCTCCATATATGGTTATTTTGGGGTGGAGACGCATGTACGCACAATCTTCCGCTGACTGGGATTTATAAAGTGAATTCTGCGCAGGTTCTGGCGTACGCACGGTTTTATAAGTCTGAATATTTTTTTGCGTACGTCATTTTTGGCTTTCAGGCGCATGTATACTTTTAGTAAGGTTCCTACGCACAGTTTTATAAATGAGACCCCTGGCCTTTTAGTAAAACCCCTGGCCTTTTTTTTATTTTTTTATTAAGATGTAAACATGATTTTACAAGCCATTGTGAAACCAGATCCATGGTATCAATCAATTTCTGTGCCACCTGTTTTTGACTTTTTGCATGTGCATACAGGACAACATCAGAATACATTTGACAAATAACATCTGGAGGACAAACATTTGGTAAATCATTTACATACATACTCAACAATAATGGACCCAAAATATAACCTTGTGGAACTACAATATTATAATCTCGTCACTGAGGTCCTGAAGCTTTGAGTTCTGTCTACGTATCATCGCAGAACGCGGAAGGGCTGGATCTGCATGATACTAATCCTCTCAGCGAGAGGAAGACCACTCGATGTACAGGTTCCACTTCAAGACGGAAGCGTGTCTCGTAGACGTTGCTCGTGCCGAAGTGATGGTGTTAAGTACCTCTGGGGGTAAGTCACCTAGAACCTCCGCTTCCCGCTCAGGGACCAGACATGGAGTTTCCAGAGGGTGCCTCGTCTCTGAGAAAGAAGGTCCTTCCTAATAATATCTCTCAAGGGTAGCATATACAGGGTGAAAACCAACGGTCTTAGTACTGAGCCTTGCGGTACTCCATACTGAACTTGTGATCAGTATGACATCTCTTCATTTACTGCTGCAAACTGATAACGGTAACTCTAATGAGAACAGTCTCAGTGCCTTGATACAGTCTAAAATCCTGAATGTAAAACCTTGCAGATACCACTTCTTTCTAAAAAGGAACTTAGTCATGAGGATATTGCCTTTGCTAGTATTTTTGACAGAAAGGGTAGATTCGAGATCGGTCTGTAATTGACTAATTCTCTAGGATGAAGTTGCGGTTTAATCAAAAGAGGTTTAATAATAGCCAGCTTAAAAGTTCTAGGTACGTATCCTTATGACAATGATGAATTCATAATATTAACCTCCTGGGGTCGGCTATCGCGCCGGGGCGCTTTTTTTTTATCAGATAAGCTCTTTTTTTTCTTATCAGTGCAAAAGAGACTCAAAATACTCTGTTGACTTTGATTTTACATACAAGTGTCATACATTATTCGATCCTGTTAAGTGTCTATTTTTTTTGTGTATACTCGCAATAAAAACAAAATGTTGTGCTTTTTGCCAAATAAAGAGTGCGATGCGAGTTCTGCCTTCTCTCTGTCAGTGAAGTCCATTCTGAAACGCGTCCGAAAATTAACTGTAAGTAATTTATATAAAAAACAAATATTCTCAGTTTATGTAATATGTATGAAAAGAGAGAGATGTCAGTCGTTCTCATCTCAGCTCATTAAGTGTTAATATGACCCCGCCCACGGAGAGCGTGCACTATTCAAGCGCAAATGACTGAGGCAATCCATGCAAACCTGTGAATGCCCACATCAGCTGGATAACACACTTTACATGGCTGTAAAGCCATGTACTTTACGACACTGTGAGGAATAATACTATCTTAATAATCCTGGAAAATTTACCTCAGAAGTTCTGGAAGTTTCATTTCGAGGAGCAACAGATCCAGCTGAGGAATAGGTCAGTTCTATATTTGCTTTGTTCTAATCGCAATAGTGTCTGTACATGCAGAAAGTTTAAATATGAATCGCGTTTTTGTGTGTGAACGAACAGCTTTTACCAAACTCTATTGCTATACTGAGATGAGTAAAAATCGACTACAAAAATCAGATAGATTATAAAGTTTTTACTGTAAAATACTGCCACATCAAATAAGCTTATAATGTTGCCAATTTCTGCTCATATGTTTTATATATATATATATATATATATATATATATATATATATATATATATAAAGTCATCAACAAAGATGTTGTTTGTTCCAATGTAGGCTATATTCAAACTAATGAATCCTTAACTTTGAAATACGTATGATAAAATGTATACTTTAGTTTTTACAAAAAAAGATTACACTGGAAATATTGTAAAAATTTTAATTGTTGTTGTAATTGGATAACCTTTTTAATAAAATAGCAAACAAATATATAAATTATTTTTATTGTGTTTTATTAGTGACACATTTGGGTAGAGAATATATTCCAAAACTGAAAATACAGTATGAGAACAATTAACTGCACTATTACTAGAAATGTTTACCTTGGATATTATACAATTTGTAAAAAAAAAACAACAACTATGTTTCCAACTGTGAACCAATTTTGTATTTTTGTATATATATATATATATATATATATATATATATATATTAGGGATGCCACAATTCTCAATATAATATTGAACCGTTCGGTACGACATCCACGGTTCAATACGCGCTTGTGAATTGCGGTTTTTTCGGTTTTACGTTTAAATAATTTATGTGCGTTTTATTTCTCTCCGAATTGACTGTGTGTGCCTGTAAGTCTACAAGCTGATAAGGAAATTCCCCGCGAGTAAATATTCAATATGCTCTAAATTTAGGGGGCGCTTAACCATCATTCCACACTTTAACATGGCGAGCGGCGGTGAAGTGAGGCTACAGTACGAGGAAGCGCCGGCGTCTTTCAAATCCGTGGTGTGGGGACATTTCGGTTTTGCCGTTGAGTATAGTGCCGAGGAAGAAAAAACGGTAAACAATAAAAATAACTGTGTGCAAGCATTGTTTTACACGTGTAGCCTACTCAAACGGAAACACTTCCAACATGACTGCACAGCTGCGGCGCCATCACCCAATATCACTGTCTGAAGGCACAAATATGTTTATTTGAAATGGTCAATTTAAAGGGGTCGCACACCGGACGCGCAGCGCCACGTCTTTTAAATTCGAAAACATTATTCTCTATGAGTGTACGTAGCGCTACACACACCGTCGGCGCCTTTCGGCTCAGGACCGTGTTCAAAATCCTGCCGCGCCACAGAATGCCATCTATAGTTTTACATTAAATGTACATTTATTTGTCTCAAATCGTCGTTAATGTATAGGCCTACTGACTTCACCCTGTGCTGCAATATACATTTAGTTTTACATTCATTCACAGAAATCAGCTGCTTGAATGAAAATTGCTGATGTTATCGGATTTTCAGGTGACATTCAGTTAACGGACGCTCTGAGGTAAAGAGATGTCAGTGTTAATTGTATATTATACAATACACTAAGAACTAGTGGACTTTGCTTAGCTTTTAAGTAAAATAAAGGAGTATTGCAATAAATCGTTTTTATTTTTTTCTCCTTAACCTCTTACTGTTCCTATTGCCTAAGCACAGAATAACAAAAAAAACACTATTATGTGTCAAGCCATCAGAACCGAACCGAACCGAAAACCGTGGTTAAAAAACCGAGGTATGTATTGAACCGTGGGCTAACTGTATTGTTGCATCCCTAATATATATATATATATATATATATATATATATATATAAAAATACAAAATTGGTTATTTATGATGCACTTTACATTTCAATGAAATCTCAAAGTGCTACAGTAACAGGAGGTTAAAAACAGTCCGAATATCACAAAAAATAAATAAATAAATAAATAACAATAAAACACCACAAAATTAAAATCAAAATCATGAGAGTTAAAAGGCCTGTTGAAATAAAAATGTCGGTAACCCTTCCTTTTACAGTCCCCTAATTACTAGGTATTTACCTGGTAAATATATGGTAAGTTATAGTTGGTTATTGGTAATTACCACAGGTAACAAGAATGTAAATGCAGAGAAACTACAAACTAATTACTAGGTATTTACTGGGTAAATATATGGTAAGTTATAGTTGGTTATTGGTAATTACCACAGGTAACAAGAATGTAAATGCAGAGAAACTACAAACTAACTACTAAGTATTTACCTGGTAAGCATATGGTAGATTATAGTATTTTAGTGTGTAATTACTTAAGGTGATTAGTATGCAATTACAGAGAAACTACCAGGGAAAAAAAACACCACAGTTAAATATCAACTCAACAAAGTACTGTGTACTTGTTACCTGTTTAGGTTGGTAATAACTCAGATTTAATTGTGTACTTCCTCAGAATGTAGGCAGCCAATTTTTAGAAACACCTCCAGTATTACCCATCAATTCAAGTTAGGTGTGTAGTTATCCTAGGGTTATGTTGGTAACAGTCCATGTTTATTTATTACCATCTTGAAATTAAGACGGTAGTTTCCAATAAATTACCATATCTTACATAGTTGTTGTTCATTGCTACACCCATTTATAGAGGGTTTATCAAATAATTTACCTTACACTTACCTGGTAACTACCCCGCAGGAACAGTTTTCCCTAATGTCATGGCACATCTTAAATACTGGGTATGTTCTTGCAGATGTTGTTACAATTTACTCAGTAAGTAAAGTGCAACTGTACTGTAAAATGAAGCCTTGTTTATTTCCATGGTATTACCGGAATTGTACCATATAACCTGATCATTCCCTTTTCCATATAGTCACAATTTTTTACCTCGTATGTCCTGCAACGTTACCAAGGAAAACATAACAATTTACTCGGTAAGTAAAGTGTAACTGTACTGTAAAATGAAGCCTTGTTTATTTCCATGGTATTACTGGAATTGTACCATATAACCTGATCATTCCCTTTTCCATATAGTCACAATTTTTTACCTCGTATGTCCTGCAACGTTACCAAGGAAAACATGACAATTTACTCAGTAAGTAAAGTGCAACTGTACTGTAAAAGGAAGCCTTTTTATTTCCATGGAATTACTGGGATCTTACCCTATAATCTGTAATAGCTACTGTACGTAACTGTAGCTATTACAGATTATTGGGTAAGATCCCAGTAATTCCTTGAAAATAAAAAGGCTTCCTTTTACAGTACAGTTTCACTTTACTTACTGAGAATGTTCAACGTGATCTCATGAGAATACGTGTGTATTTTTACGTAAAGTGTAATTCTACCATACGTACATTTACTTACGTTTTATACACACAGAAACGTATAATACTGACGTATTTACAGCACTAAAATGTAAAATGTTTACATATTAACAGCACAAAAACGATTAGCCTACATGCAGTTAAACAAGAATACACTTTAAAACCTTAAAAATACCTTATTTAATCGTTTAATCGTTAGTTTATTTACAGTGAGACACAAAATGCGTTTTCTCCAATACAACAATAATACACCAAAACCCAACATAAATTCACAAAAGACATCAATTTTATTATACTTGTATATAATCCAAATCTTTAGAATCCATACGTTTGCAAGAAAGAGATCCAAATTCAGCCCTTTATCCAGTGAGTGATCTTCATCTCCATTTCACAGGCTATCACAGCAGCGCAGTCCGTAATTGTCAAATCCCGCGCTCGTGATGAATTCAAATTCAAAAATTGCGCCCTCAAGAAGCGTTACGACATGTTTTACGGCAGTGATATCAAACGCTCAATGGCTCTCGCCTGTTCGTCCATGTTCGTCACAGATTGCGACATGTCGTATTTCAGTCGGTAAACTACATTTGAAATGGAGAAGCGCGCGCGCCTTCACACAGAGCGAAGCCGGATTAACATTTTCATGGATTAATAACTTAAATTCTGCTCTGTACCTCATTCAAAACTATTATATACTGAAAGAGAGGACTGTGACTGCAACACATCGTCATGTGAACGACTTTTGGTACCGGTTTTGACATTTTCGCAATATTTAAATTATTGTGATAACAAGTATGTTGTTTTTTTCTTTGAAGCCTATGTAGTTTTCTATCTTTGAAAATTACGTATTAATACTGTATTAATGAGACCAGGCTGGAATGTTTTAGTTAAGTTGCAGAACACACATGGTAAAAGTTTGTGATTTCAAAAATGTTTAAGCAGTAGCAAAGGATGTGGTAAGAGTCTGGTAATACAATAGAAATAAACAAGGCTTCCTTTTACAGTACAGTTGCACTTTACTTACTGAGTAAATTGTCATGTTTTCCTTGGTAACGTTGCAGGACATACGAGGTAAAAAATTGTGACTATATGGAAAAGGGAATGATCAGGTTATATGGTACAATTCCGGTAATACCATGGAAATAAACAAGGCTTCATTTTACAGTACAGTTGCACTTTACTTACTGAGTAAATTGTTATGTTTTCCTTGGTAACGTTGCAGGACATACAAGGTAAAAAATTGTGACTATATGGAAAAGGGAATGATCAGGTTATATGGTACAATTCCGGTAATACCATGGAAATAAACAAGGCTTCATTTTACAGTACAGTTGCACTTTACTTACTGAGTAAATTGTAACAACATCTGCAAGAACATACCCAGTATTTAAGATGTGCCATGACATTAGGGAAAACTGTTCCAGCGGGGTAGTTACCAGGTAAGTGTAAGGTAAATTATTTGATAAACCCTCTATAAATGGGTGTAGCAATGAACAACAACTATGTAATACAAGGTAATTTATTGGAAACTACCGTCTTAATTTCAAGATAGTAATAAATAAACATGGACTGTTACCAACATAACCCTAGGATAACTACACACCTAACTTGAATTGATGGGTAATACTGGAGGTGTTTCTAAAAATTGGCTGCCTACATTCTGAGGAAGTACGCAATTAAATCTGAGTTATTACCAACCTAAACAGGTAACAAGTACACAGTACTTTGTTGAGTTGATATTTAACAGTGGTGTTTGCTTTTCCCTGGTAGTTTCTCTGTAATTGCATACTAATCACCTTAAGTAATTACACACTAAAATACTATAATTTACCATATGCTTACCAGGTAAATACTTAGTAATTAGTTTGTAGTTTCTCTGCATTTACATTCTTGTTACCTGTGGTAATTACCAATAACCAACTATAACTTACCATATATTTACCCGGTAAATACCTAGTAATTAGTTTGTGGTTTCTCTGCATTTACATTCTTGTTACCTGTGGTAATTACCAATAACCAACTATAACTTACCATATATTTACCAGGTAAATACCTAGTAATTAGGGGACTGTAAAAGGAAGGGTTACCAAAATGTCTTTAGACCCTTCTTGAAAACCTCCACGGTTTGTGGAGCCCTTAGGGACTCTGGGAGGGCATTCCAGAGCCGTGGGGCGACTGCCTGAAAGGCCCTGTTCCCAGGTGAAAAAAAAGTGCACTAAAATACATTTTATTTAAGTGCACTTAGTACACTTCCATAATACACTTTCATAATGTACTTAAAGTGCTCTATTTTCGACACACTTATTTTGCACTTAATATACTAAAAGCTCATCTTTAGTACTGCTTAATATAAACTTAAAATCATCTTAGTGTACTCAATTGTGCTTTTTTGAGACACACTGAAGATGAATTTAAGTGTATTTTTAATATACTATTTCATATTTTTAAAAAATGTATTTTGTTACCACTTTAAGTATAATTGAAATCATCTTTAAATACAATAATAAACTATTTAAATTATAATAATAATAATAATATTAAATTATATACAAATTATACTTAGAATGTATTCCTAGATTTAAAAAGTGCACTAAAATACATTTTATTACACTTCCATAATACACTTCCATAATGTACTTAAAGTGCTCTATTTTCGACACACTTATTTTGCACTTAATATACTAAAAGCTTACCTTTAGTACTGCTTAATATAAACTTAAGATCATCTTAGTGTACTCAATTGTGCTTTTTTGAGACACACTGAAGATAAACTGAAGTGTATTTTTAATATACTATTTCATATTTTCAACAAATGTATTTCGTTACCAGTTTTAGTATAATTGAAACCATCTTTAAATACAATAATAAACTATTTAAATTATAATAATAGTAATATTAAATTATTTACAAATTATACTTAGAATGTATTCCGAGATTAAAAAAAGTGCACTAAAATACATTTTATTACACTTCCATAATACACTTCCATAATGTACTTAAAGTGCTCTATTTTCGACATACTTATTTTGCACTTAATATACTAAAAGCTTACCTTTAGTACTGCTTAATATAAACTTAAGATCATCTTAGTGTACTCAACTGTGCTATTTTGAGACACACTGAAGATGAACTAAAATACGCTTTTAACATACTATTTCAGCTTTAATTTATTTTATTTTGTTACCCCTTTTAGTACAATTGAACCCATCTTTATTGCATTTTAAATACACTTAAATTATTTAAAATTTAAGAATATATAATATATACAAATCATATTTATGTATTGCTCACATTTTTTTTTATATAGTAAATCATTTCAAATATGTTTTAATACTGTGAACAGTACCTTTATAAAACAATTAAATATGTTAATGGTGTATTAAAACACATTAAAAAAAAAATTGTATAAAACACACACTTTGAAAGCTAGTAAACTTTAATGTATTACCCAGTGTACATCAGTACAGCAGCATATGTAAACTGTAAAAAAAATACATTAACATAAAATACAGTGATCTGCAGAGGTATTATAAACAACAACAAAAAAACTAACTTCAATAAACCCAACTAGTCAATAAAGTGCAATCATTAATAGCTGCAAACAGTTACAGTACTGTTACTGATTGGTCTTTGAGTTTGCCTTATTGTTGCATTTCCTTCGAATCAGTGCTTGCACCTCAGACGTGTTGGAAATTGTTTGATCACAGTGTCTATGAAAGGGGGAAAAGATGAGTTTATTTTTATATTAAAGCAAAATTAACCTCTGTTAAAAAAGTAACTGTTCCCTATCAAAAGGGAACTTGCACTGATTCGATGATGCTATTGGGGAACAATGTTCTCTAGGCGCCTCTTTCATTCTTCTGAGTCGCACTAGTCGTGTCATAGGCTGTCGCCAGTCAAATTCTATTGCCGAGATTGTACAGCTTTTCAAACACTGGTTTACATGGAGGGTGTTCCCCATATCGTCATCAATGCAGTGTCTCATTCCCTGTTCTCAGGGAACAGAGGTCGTAACCTAGACGTTTTTTATTACAACACAGTACACTGTAAAAAAATTCAAAATCAAAGTCAAAATTTTCTAGTGACGGGTCACATCTAAATTTTTTAATTGGCCCAAGTGCAATTCTTGTTGCAATAGTCTGTTAACATTGGCTCAATGAGAAATAATACGTCAGACTAATTGAAAAATTTAGATGTGATCAGTCACTAGAAATTTTTGACTTGGGGATGTAATTTTTTTTTTTTACAGTGTATAATGTTTTGACATTTCCCTCTGTTGTACATACAAGGTGAAAAAGACATACTGTTAAATGTATTATAAATGCATTAAAGTATATTTGTTTTGTACTAAAAACATACTTAAGTACATATTTATTACATTTAATAGTAAGTCTTTTTCACCTAGTAAAAATGGAATTCTTTAACATAGCATGTAATGCTTAGTTCATATATTTTAACAGTAGACATTTAATATAACATGTTAATTAAGAAAAGGAGTTAATAAAATAGCTCTTGAACAACTGTGAAGTCTACATATGTCACTGTATCACAGCAAAAAAGGGCAATTTAGGCTAACCGTTTAACTGAAAAAGTATACGCAGCCAACAAGAATAATAATTCAAATGTACAACAAATGCTAATCTTGTTTTAGTCAGCCCCCTTTGACTTTGAGAGCAAAAAAAAAAAAGTTATGTGCAGAAACACAAACTCTCAAACTCTTCAAAGAGTTAAGGAAATTAGAAGTAGTGCAAAATATTGTAAGCCATGACAAGTGACTTGCAGCTGTCCCAAAAAAACAATTAAATAGATTTTTACATGAATGAACACAAATTAGACTAGACTAAGAAACTAGGAAAAAATGTTGGGAAAAAACTAGGACAAAAACTAAACAGTGAGCCATTTATTTATGCAAAACAGCAACTAAAACTTACCAGTAACTTCTGATAGCAGTATCTTCATCTCTTCGAGATTCGACTTGGAAAAAATAAAAACACTAACAGTTACTTTTTCTATTAACGTTAGAAAAAAAATCTAAATACTGTCATGATCACTCATTAGTTGCAAAACATTTAAGAATTCCGTTAATCTTAGAAATAAAAACTGAAATATCGTAGACTAATGAAACCTTCACGTTTGAAAAGGTTAATCGCAAAAAAACTCACCTAATCCATATGAATCGCGTGGTTTCCTCCAAGTCCTCTAAAGAAACACGATCGCTCTAGTTTGAATTTAGACTTCTATCTCTGAATTATTACACCGTGTCCTAACTACACGCGACGCGACGCCGAAATATAATCACATTCAATGAACGCACAGCCGTCAGCAAGCTCTGAGTGAGGTGTGAGCTCATAATTACACCAGAACCAATCACAGACGTTCAACAGCTGGAACCAATCAGGATTAGTCACGTGTGTTATTAGTGTTTTTCAAATTCAAACAAGTACAACATATTTTTGGACAACATTTAAACATATTTGGAAAATGTATCTATGATGCATTTAAAATAATATGATGTTGATATCCATGTGGGAATTTCAGTAGTAAAAACATATCATGTAATGGACAACAGCCCTTTACAAGTAGCCTACAAACAAGTAAAAGTGAACAACATTCATTTTAAGTGCTTATTGCAATGCTTAATGATAGTTGACAAATGTTTATAATACATTAGAAGTTGGTACATTATACAAAAAAATCTAAAATATTAAAATGGTAAAATGATAAATATTACAAATATATTGCAGTAGGCCTAAGTGTTTAAAGTACTTTAAACACATTAAAAGCTTTTTATATTTTAGATTAACCATTTTAATATTTTAGATTTAGCTATGTTCTTACACAAGTTACACAAATGTACTTTAATTAAGAGCAACATAAGTATGTTTTCTTTAAATACACTAAAACTTCACACAAATGGTAGATTGTGTTAGCATATTTCTTAAAAATTTAACTAAGCATATTTATTAACAATGTACTTGTAGTGCTTTTTTTTAGAAATATATTAAAAGTATGCTTGTGTTTAGCATATTTCTTAAAAGTATAATTAAGCATATATTTATTACCAAGGTACCTTTAGTGCATTTGTTAGAAATATATTAAAAGTATGCCTGTGTTTAGCATATTTATTGAAAGTATAATTAATCATATATTTATTACCAATGTACTTGTAGTGCATTTGTTAGAAATATATTAAAATTATGCTTGTGTTTAGCATATTTATTTAAAGTATAATTAAGCATATATTTATTACCAATGTACTTGTAGTGCATTTGTTAGAAATATATTAAAATTATGCTTGTGTTTAGCATATTTATTTAAAGTATAATTAAGCATATATTTATTACCAATGTATTTCTAGTATACTTTTTAGAAATATATTAAAATACAATTCAATGTATTTTTTATGCACTTCAAATAAGCATGTTGGTAATACAAATGTATTATACTATTTGTATTTCAAGTATATTTTTAATACATTTAATACTATGTCTTTTTCACCTGGGAGTACCTTATACACTTAAAATCAATTTAAAGAATTAGTAATATTTAGTTTATTTTTATAAAGTGTACTTAAATACTACTTTTGGGAAAATTCAATTTTTGACTATTACATTTTGAATATATTTTAAGTAAAATCAATTTAATTTAAACTTATAATAGCTATCTAAAAGTGCACTAACAATGAACTATTTTTAATGTGTTAAAAATGTACTTGTAAGAAATACACTAATAAAACACTTCTGTGTATTTTTTCAATAGTATATATTTTTTCTTATGCACTAAAAATACATTTAAAATATCAATGTTATTTAGTATACTTTTGCAATTACACTTAAGTACTACTTAAGTAAAAATATACTTTTAATTAGTGTATTTATAGTGTATAATTTTTAAACTTTTCTTTAGCACAAAAAATAGGAATGTACTACAAATGTACTTTCTTGTATTTAAGTGTTTTTTTAGTGCACTCAAGTACACTTTATTTTCACCTGGGTGCCCCTATCTCCTCCAGGCAAACCTGAAATGCAGATGGCAGCGCTGACGGGAGTGAGGAGTCCATTTTTATGTATAATTGTGTATTGTCTGCGTAACAATGGAATGAAACTTTATGTTTATGGATGATGTGACCAAGGGGTAGTAAGTAGATGGTGAAAAGGGTCAGACCAAGGACGGACCCTTGTGGCACTCCACAGCTGACTGTGTGGGGTGATGATTGGGACTGTCCTAAAGCCACATACTCCAGCCTGCCTGCGAGATATGACTGGAACCAGCTTAGTGTGGTCCCCGAGAGTCCAACCACAGACTTAAGATGATGAAGCAAGATGTTGTGATCCACGGTGTCAAAGGCGGCCGACAGGTCCAGTAGGAGAAGGAGAGATGGTGAGCCCTGGTCTGCAGTGATAAGTAGGTTATTCATGACGCGTACCAGAGCTGTCTCCGTACTGTGTGCTGCTCGAAAACCAGACTGAAATTTTTCATATATGTTATGGATGTGAAGATGATTGTGAAGTTGGGCTGCAACAACTTTTTCCAGGGCTTTAGACAAAAACGGCAGGTTTGAAACGGGTCTGTAATGAGCCAGAATTTCCGGGTCAAGTGACGGCTTTTTCAGATGTGGACGGACGTTTTGAGAGCTGGAGGAACCTGACTGAATTTGAGTGACTGGTTGATGATTTCTGTGATCAGTGGACTGATGGCTGTAATATTGGATTTTAATAACGGTGTGGGGAGAGGGTCCAGTGAGCATGTAGAGGTTCTCATGCACTTTATGATCCTCTCCACCTCTGTCTGAGAAATGCATGAGAAGAAAGAAAATGTTTTAAATGGATTTGCGAGACAGATTTTGGAGGAAAGTGAACCTGTAGCAGAGAAGTTGGATCGAATTGAAGTCACCTTGTTGGTGAAAAAGTCCATAATTGCACTGGTCTGTACTGGTGTCAGCGTGTGCAAATGTGGGAGGTTTGAGAAGAGAATTTATTGATGTGAACAACTGTCTTGAATTTCCAGTGCAGTTTGAGATTTTTTGTGAGAAATATTTAGACCTGGCTATGGTAAGTGCTTTGGAGTATGATCTTTGATGTTCCCGGTAGGCCTGTTTGTGTACATGTAAGCCACTGGAGGTAAATTTCCGCTCCAGGGCACGGCCAGCCGTTTTCATCCTCCGGAGCTCTGTTGTATACCAAGGGGCTGACCTAGAAAAGGTAACTATTTTTGTTTTGATTGGTGCATGTAACTCAAGGATATTATGAAGGCTGGAATTATAATGGTCAACAGAACCATTAACAGATGCGAACTGTGTGACTAGTGAAGCTTGCTGTATATCTTGATTGAAGAGGGTGGTGTCTATTGCTTTTAAATTTCTGAACCGGATTTGACGTTTTGTTTTATGATAGGGACTTGCAAGAGGCAATTCCAAGGAGATAACCTGATGATCAGACAGGCCCAAGTCGTAGACTTTCATGTTGGTAATGGGGGCGGTGTCTGTTATAAATAGATCCAGAGTGTGGCCTTTTCTGTGTGTAGGTACTGTGACATGTTGTGTAAGATGTAAACAGTCCAGGAGTTCAAGGAACTCTGCAGCAGGGCGGTTTGTGGGGGAGTCAACATGAAGGTTGAAATCTCCCATAATGAGTGTATTATTGGTTATTGCACAGAGTGATGTAAGTAGATCTTGTAGCTCAGTGATAAATCCAGGGTGTGGTTTTGGGGGGCGATAGATGAGGAGTATTGTTATTATTTCTTTATGAGATCTGCATTTGAATAGAAGACACTCAAATGTAGTCAGCTCTGGCAGTGGGAGAGAGGTGGCAATCAGGTCTTTGCGATGAATAACAGCAAGACCTCCGCCACGACCGGTGAATCTAGCCTTCTCCAGGTAAGTGTATCCTGGGGGGCAGGCTTCGTTTAGTGCAAGATATGACTCTGGTTTGTGCCAGGTTTCAGTGAGGCACATCATGTCTATTTGTTTTTCAAGAATATGTTCAGATATTAAACTAGTTTTATTTGTCAATGACTGGGTATTGAAAAGGTCTATTTTTAAATCTGAGATGATCTTACATTTGGGAAAAGTGCGGAGAAGGCGGAAATCCACTCCGCGTTTTCCATACCTCCAGTGTTGCCCGTTCTGACGCAGCCCTTTATTGGTCCTTGTGTTTGTCGTGTTCTGATGACGTAGTCGCCAGTGACGCGTTTGGTGAGCGCCGCGGAGATACAGCCGATGAGGGTCAGGTCCAGGTGGAGACAAGCCGACGGAAACCCCAGGTCCATCAAACATACCGCGGCAGCGGGGCCGGCGTGCGCGGTCCGCCCCAAGCACACGTGTCGCTCCCGGGCTCCAATGGCTACGTCGCATTGACCGCCCTGTCCGTCCGGTCCATCCAGAGCAAAGTGTAAGCAACCGCGTTCACGAAGCAAGATGTTAGGCACAGAGCAAACAGACGCAGTGCAGAGTGTCTGAAGTGTGTGTTTGGTGAATCTCGCCGTCTCAACAAGCACTTTCCATGCACTCCACCAGGTCTTGGCTGTGTCCTCATTACAGCTCTCATTAACTCTTTTTTCTGTTAAATGCCCGGGTATATATATATATATATATATATATATATATATATATATATATATATATATATATATATATATATATATATATTGTCCTTGCATTCTTTCTTGTGGCTGAGTGACACACCTGAATGAAAGGCTCATTATGCAGCTCATTATGCGGGTCGTTGTCTTCTCCGGTGTGAATCACGCCCCTACGCATATTGCCTTTCCAAACAAAAAGTGTCTTACAAAATTTAAATCAATGTATTGTTTTATGTAAATGATTAGACAGGATGATTTTCAGATCATTTTGAAGAAAAAAACTCTAGGCGACAACACCCATTAGTCAAAAGTCTTGTGAACACATTTTGTATGTGGTTTGTGGCCTTATTTCAGAAACTTTCATTTTTATTTTTTTCAATAACCATGCATAAACATTATTCTCTCAAAAATACAAACATGTACATACATGTTGCTCACATATTATGGTAGCCCTGTTTGTGCTAAATAGAGTGTAATTACACCTTTGCCATTAATATGTTTATAAGCAACTGAAAAAAACACAAAAATGTCAGAGCATGTCAGAACATCTCAAGGACCCCCAAAACACCTTAGACCCCAGAAGGTTAAGAAGAGGATCTATGACCTCTGGAAGCATCTCTATCAAAAGCCTGGTTGGTATAGAGTCTAACATACATGTTGTTGATTAAGATGATTTAACAAGTTAAATTCTTCATCACCTATAGCATAGAATGAATGGAATATTTCCTTAGGGACACTACAATGCACTGTCTGATGCGATACTGTAGTAGACGGTTGCATGGATTTTTTTTTTAATATGTGACCCTGGACCACAAAAACCAGTCGTAAGTCGCACGGGTATATTTCTAGCAATCGCCAACAATACAGTGTATGGGTCAAAATTATCGATTTTTCTTTTATGGCAAAAATCATTAGGATACGAAATGAAAGATCATGTTCCATGAAGATATTTTGTATCACACACACACCTTAATAATGCTCTAATATGTCATTTGTTCACAATGTCCCACCACACAATAAATCATTATACCATTTTAACTAGACACATTCAAAATGCAAAAAGATTTGTTTTTCCAAACTGTATGGAGCAATTTGTTATATTTTTGTAATTTTTGTATAACTTATTTGTAATTTTGAAATATAACATTAAAGAGTATATTTGATGTGATGAATTGCTCTGCCATTTATCAGATTTACCAATTGTTATAATTTCAATTTGTGCTGGTTAATTATGAACAATGGGTAAAATTGGGGGGCGGGGACAGGTGGGGGCGGGGCTCCATTAGGCTCCTCCCCCAACCGCATGTGATCATGTGATCAAGCTTTTGATAAAACTTGAGAACCCTGAGACACTTAAGATTTGCTTTCCTGAGATGTACAAAGACATTCTTATGCACTTAAATGAGGATAAAATTGTATGCACTTAAATGAGGATAAAACTGAATATATTGTGTTTGGAGAATCTGTGTCTAACGGATTTGGTACCTGGCCTTCAACTACCAGGCAGGCGGTAAGGAACTTAGGAGTGATTTTTGATAGTTCTTTTAAATTCAACAAACAGATTGACAATGTTGTCAAGTTGAGCTTTTTTCAACTGCGCCTTCTGGCAAAGGTAAAATCCTTTTTAAACCGTCATGACCTTGAGAAGGCTATTCACGCTCTAATTAGCTCCAGATTGGAATACTGCAATGCCTTGTATATTGGTGTCTCCCAGTCCTCTGTTGGCCGTCTTCAACTTGTCCAAAATGCAGCTGCCCGTCTGTTAACGAGCACTAAAAAACGAGAGCACATAACTCTGATTCTTTATTCCCTCCATTGGCTCCCGGTACATTTTAGAATTCATTATAAAATTTTATTGTTTGTTTTTAAAGCTCTTAACGGCCTTGCCCCATCTTACATATCAGACATGCTGACCATTCGCAATTACGGTAGGACTTTGAGGTCGTCTAATCAACTTATGTTGGAAGTGCCCAGGTCAAAACTTAAACACTGGGGAGACCGTGCTTTTTCAGTTTCTGGACCTAAGCTCTGGAATAAGCTCCCCAGTGAGATGCGTATCGTTACTGATCTGGGCCTTTTTAAATCAAGACTTAAAACGCATCTTTTTAAAATGGCTTTTTAGTACCCAGTAGTGTGGTGGCACTTTTATTTTTTATATTTATTTTATTTTCTCATTTATTACTGTACTTGTTTTTTGGTGTGTTGTTTTAAATTGTTGTTTAATTTGTTGTAAAGCACCTTGGTTCACCTACCGGTCGATGTAAGGTGCTATATAAATAAAGTACATTACATTACATTACATTCTGTGTGCAGAAGTTATTGAAAATGAGTTGTGTTGATCTGAATGCTATTTTTTTGTTTTGTTATATTCCAGGCTAAGCCAAGATCGCCTCACAGGTCTACTTTCACATTACAAAGAGCATGGATTTGAGTCAAAGGAAAAGAAATCTGGTGGGAGAAAAAACAATACACGATCACTAGAATTTGAAGATATACAGCGAGATGTAAGGTTCCTGAAAAATTATGCATCAGAAAATGATTTTATCTGATTCTTTTATTTGTTGTTTTTAGGACACACAATAATGGGAGACAGCAACTTTTTCAAGCTTTGGAAGAAAGTCTGCCCTTTTATTATCACAGCCAAGCCAATGACTGACTTGTGTTCGGTTTGCCAGGAGAATAATAGTCTCATCTTAGTAGTAGTGCGAACTTGACAGATGTCCAGAAAAGAGACCGTGTTGCACAACAAGAGAAGCATCTATTGATTGTTAAAACTGAGAGGTCCCTGTACAATAACATGGTCACAGAGGCCTAGAAAGTGTGTGCTGAGAATGACATCAAAGACCTAAGCAGCAAACGCCCATGGAGTCGCTACATCACTATGCACTACTCGTTTGACTATGCCCAGCAAGTCCACCTGCCAAGTAACCCCTTGCAGCCAGGACCAATTTATTTTCTAGTTCCAAGGAAGTATGGGTTGATTGGTGTCTGCTGTGAGGGGATTCCTCAATAGGTGAACTTCCTGGCTGATGAACCCCATCTCATTATTAAAGGCTCAAATGCGGTCATTTCATACCTGCACTTTTTCTTCAGCAATATGACATTTGTATGTATTCTAAATAAAACATATAGATTGTAATAAATGTCAGCTTGCTTATTTTGCTTAACCCTCTGGGGTCTGGGGTGTTTTTGGGGTCCTTGAGATGTTCTGACATGCCCTGACATTTGTGCTTTTTTCAGTTGCTTATAAACATATTAATGGCAAAAAAAAAAAATGACACACTATTTAGCACAAACAGGGCTACCATAATATGTGAGCAACAAGAATGTACATGTCTGCATTTTTGAGAGAATAATGTTTATGCGTGGTTATTGAAAAAACTAAAAACTAAAGTTTCTGAAATAAGGCCACAAAACACATACTAAATATGTGGCAATAAGACTTTTGACTAATGGATTTCATCGCCTAGTGTTTTTTCTTCAAAATGATATGAAAATCATCCTGCCTAATCATCCACAAAAAAACGATACATTGATTTTAGTTTTGTGAAACACTTTTAGTTTGGAAAGCCAATATGCGGATGGGGCGTAAACGCTCCAACAGCATCATGCATATGTAGTAGTTCACACCTGGTGAGACTACGTCCCTGCATAGCCATTCATTCAGGTGACGTGTCACCTATAGCTAACTTAAATATACAAGCTTCATAAAAATGATCATTCTAGGAGAAAATTTCAGATGGCATTTAGAGGCTTTTGCATCTGAACTCTTCATATATACACACACACATATATATATGCATGCACATACATACTTTATAATCTTTTCAAAACTAGTCAACGTCTTTCAAAACTAAAGTATACATTTTATCATACGTACTTCAAAGTAAAGGATTCATTAGTTAGTTGATGACTTTATTTTTGACAAAACACATACAGTATATATTCCTCATCTCAGTATAGCAATAGAGTTTGCTAAAAGCTGTTCATTCAATACAGCAGTATTTGAAAATCGATCATATTTTGTAAAATTACATTTATATTTGCATTTATGTCAAAACCTAGACACTTTTAAACATCAAAAGGACATTTATTAATATGTATTCGTGTCAAAATGACAAATAAACAGATTTTCCTATTCAATTTTGCATGGAAACGCTTCCAAGACGCTTGCGTGTCGCGTGAAAAATAGGCGTCGGTTCTATTTCTAGAATGCACGCGTTTTCCACGCGGCTCGTGCCGCTCCTGAGACGCGCGTCTCACACAGGCAGTATGCAAACTCTAAACTGTTAACATGGATGGGAGCCGAAATAAAAACGGACACGCCACGCAGCTGAGACGCTTACGCCACGCATCCAGTGTTTCACCGGCCTTATCCAGCGGATGTGGGCGTTTCACAGGTTTGTATGGATCGCCTCACATTTGCGTTTGAATAGCGCGGTCTCCGTAGGCGGAGTCACATTAAAACTTAATTAGCTGAGATGAGAACGACTGACATCTCTCTCTTTACATACATATTATATAAACTGTGAATATTTGTTTTTTATAAAAATTACTTCATTTGAAAGAAGATAATTCAAGCTTCATGCCTGTGTGACTGTATGCCTGTTTGACTGAGTATTCGCTGAGTTACAGTTCATTTTCGGACGCGTTTCAGAATTGACTTCACTGACGGAGAGTAGGCAGAACTCGCATCATGTTTATTTTTCTTTATTTGGCGAAAAGCACAACACTTTGTTTTTATTATGAGCATACACAAAAAAAATACACACTAAACAGGATCGATTGATGTATAACACAAGCATATAAGATAAAAATTAATATTTTTTTTTTATTTTTTTTTTGCACTCATACGAAAAAAAACGAGCCTATCGCGCCGGCGCGATAGCCGACCTCAGGGGGTTAAAGGATTAGTTCACCTCAAAATGAAAATTTCCTGATAATTTACTCAACCCCATTGCCATCCAAGATGTTCATGTCTGTCTTTCTCCAGAAGGAAAGAAATTGCGTTTTTTAACCCTCTGAGGTCGGCAATCACGCCGGCGTGATCTGCTCGCTTTTTTCCTTATCAGTGCAAAGGAGACTCCAAAATAATCTGTTGATTTTGATTTTACATAATTGTGTTATACATTAATCGATTCTGTTAAGTTTGTATTATTTTTGTGTATACTCACAATAAAAACAAATAAAGAATTTTTTTTTTCTTTTTGCCAAATAAAGAAAAACAAACACGATGCGAGTTCTGCTTTCTCTCTGTCAGTGAAGTCAATTCTGAAACGCGTCCGAAAATATCCATAGTAATCCATATCTCAGCGAATACTCAGTCAAACAGGCATACAGACACACAGGCATGAAGCTTGAATTCTCTTCTTTTGAATTAAGTAATTTATATAAAAAACAAATATTCTCAGTTTATGCAATCTGTATGAAAAGAGAGAGGTGTCAGTCGTTCTCATCTCAGCTCATTATTTTTAATATGACCCCGCCCACGGAGATAATAATAATGGAAAATGTACCTCAGAAGTGCTGGTATTTCGAGGAGCAACGGATGCCGCTGAGCTGAGGAATACTGTAGTAAGTTTTTTTCATTCTCAAGTGAATCGCGTTTCTGTGTGTGAATGAATGAACGGCAGAGATGCGCGTTGTTTACCACAACTCGCAAAAAGACGGTTTAAATTTGATAACCTATGTTACAGACATATGAAAGACAACATTTCATTGACTTTTTTTGGATAGATTATCAATTTTTACTGTAAAATATCTGCCACCTCAAATAAGCTTTTGTTTGCCAATTTTTGCTTATATGTTAAATAAAGTATGTTTTGTCAAAAATAAAGTCATCAAATAATATGTTATTAGTGTTTTTTCCAATGTAGCCTAGGCTATATTCAAAGTAATGAATCCTTAACTTTGAAATACGTATGTTAAAATGTATACTTTAGTTTTTACAAAGAAAGATTACATTTGAATTGTTGTAATTGTAACCTTTTTTATTTAGAAGGTATATGTAAACAAACTATTAAAAGGTAACAAGTCTTTTTTTTTTTTATAATTTTTATTGTGTTTTATTAGTGACAAATTCTTTGTTCAGGCTGCCTTACTTGATGGCCCATTAGCCATTGGGGGAGTGTCTATGTCACACCCCTGGTCTGAATCTCATTAATATTGATAGGCCATTACCACTCCCATGCATAAACCTCTTCTGACAAAAAAAACTGACATAAAGTTTAAATCAATGTATTGTTTTATTTGATGATTTTCAGATCATTTTGAAGAAAAAAACTCTAGGGGACAACATCCATTAGTCAAAAGTCTTATTGACACATATTTAGCATGTGTTTTGTGGCCTTATTTCAGAAACTTTATTTTTTATTTTTTTCAATAATCATGCATAAACATTATTCTCTCAAAAATACAAACATGAACATACATGTTGCTCACATATTATGGTAGCCCTGTTTGTGCTAAATAGAGTGTAATTACACCTTTGCCATTAAAGCTGCAGTAGGGAGCTTTTAGAAAACATTGACTTAGCCTGAAAATTTGAACAAGCACAGCTTACAGGTCACTCCCCCTCGCTCTCTGCTGCGCTACAGCACTCCCTCCACAGCTCCTCCCCCACAACGCAGCCTGCCGTGAACGCGCAGGCTAGTAAACAATGCAGGGCCACTGATGACGGCGGATAAACGGTTATCGCACATTCACTGGTAGAGATGAAACATCTACAATATGCTTTACATTGACTATGGCCTGCCCATACTTTGACTACAAACTTGGTCCTCAAATCATTACGTATTTTGCAATGCATGTAATGTAACTTCATAACGTTGCACTCTTTCTATAAGTTATAAATAGCTAGCAAGATAATATAATGGTAACGTTACAGTATCTAAGTAATTATTCTAGCGATGTGTAATGCTAAATAAGGTTTGCTAGTACATTATTTCAGCAACATGACAAGCCAGTGAATTAGCAGGTTTCAATTTTTGCTTTGCACAGTGTGTGACATTTTATCTGTATGCTATGCGGCTAGAGTTTTGACACTAAGTCAATGGGCTCCGATGCGCTTGTTTATCGTCATCTGTCTTTTTCTGTTTACCTGTCTTTGTTGCATGAGCTGGTGCCACTCGAGAAATTGGCAGTTTTAGTTGTTTGTCCGCCATTAGCACAGCTGCGGCACACCGGCAGTCTTTATTTTGAACGACGGTACGCGCTGTGCGAGAGAGGGGGGTGATCAGCGCGTACACAAGCATGATTGACACTGCTAAGACACTCCTCCTGGCTCTGATTGGTTGTTTCTTACCGGGAGCGGTGTATATCTGCAAATGGCAATAGGACCACTGGGAGGAGCCTGGGGAGCTTGATTTTTTCACAGATTATCTGTCTCATATTCTACTGTCAGGACATAATTAAATGACAGTTTAAACAAATACGTAAAAAATACATTTTTACAGAAGTTACCAACTGCAGCTTTAATATGTTTATAAGCAACTGAAAAAAGCACAAATGTCAGGGCATGTCAAAACATCTCAAGGACCCCAAAAACACCTCAGACCCCAGAGGGTTAAGGAAAACATTTCAGGATTTTTCTCCACACAATGGACTTCATTGGTAACCAAATTGTCGAAGTCCAAATCAATGCAGTTTCAAAGGGCTTTGAAGTGCTTTAAAGGGCTCTGCAAGATCCCAGCTGAGGAATAGGGTCTTTTCTAGCGAAACGGTCGGTCATTTTCTAAATAAAATAAAAATTTATATATTTTTTTAACCACAATTGTTCGTCTTGTGCTGGTCTGTGATGCGCCAGGAATTGTGTAATCACGTTGGAAAGGTCACGCTGGACGTAGGCGGAAGTACCGCCCCATTGTTTACAAAGTGAAAGTGCGAAGACTAATACAAAAGCCCTTTAACCCTCTGGGGTCTGAGGTGTTTTCTGGGCCCTGGAGGTGTTCTGACATACTTGTGACATTTTCATGGCTAAAGTCTGATTACACTGTATTCAGCACAAACTCTGCTACGATAATATGTCAGCAACATGTATGTAAAAGTTTGTAGTTTTGAGATAATGACATTTATGTGTGGTTTGTGGGAAAAAAAACTAAAACAATTGTCACTGAAATAAGGCCATGAAACCCCTACTGATTATTTCTTCACACAACTTTTGAAAATTGTATCACGTAGCCTAGAATATTTGTTCCAAAACTATGTGAAAATCATCCTGCATACTCATTCAGATAAAACAATATATCGATTTAAAATTTGTAAGACATGTTTTGTGTAAGAAACCCATATATGGTTGCTTCATATACAGCAACCATATATATCTTCCTTACTTAAATCGGCGAGAATTACCTTCTGTGTTTCATGTAAGGCCAATACCGATTATGGCCCATTTCATACTAAATAGCACACATACAACTTGTAGGGGATTTTTGCGTTATATATGAATACTGTAAAAAGTCTTATATGAGTTTTACATGACAAAAGTATGCAAATGTGTATGGTATTAGTAGAAAATAACTGATATTCATATATAAATAATTTAAAGTTCTTATATTGAATCATATGCTAGTCAAATTAAAGTCATATAGAATTTATACACATTTTGTGTCATTTGTTTATGTGTTTCATACAGATTTCATTTTTTGATGACCAACATCTGATTCACTTATAGTTGGCAAATTTTTAAATTGTACAGTGCAGAAGCTGGTTCGAGGATTTTCCTACAGGATTTGAAAGAGCAGTTGAAAAGCAATTACATTGTAAGACCGTGTATTTACATTAATTGTGAACTGTCTGGGCCTGTTGTTTGTGAACAAATCATAACATATTGCAAATGAACAAAGTTGAGTCAAATATGTTTCTAGAACAGTGATTAAAATGTTAAAAATAGGCTGGAATATATTTTTGTGTATGTGACATGAACTCTGGTGGTGATGCACTCTAAAAACTTTTAATATGATTTACTAAATTTTTTTGGTTAAACATTTTTACACTTAGAATATTGATTATATTTTTAAGCAGTGAAATCAATTACATACACTGTATTAACTGAGTAAATGTTAAGTAAAACAAATTAAATAGATCTGAGTAACTGCATTTGGTACATTAACAAATAAAATTGAGTAGAAATAATTGGGGGGGGAAACATTTAAAAACAAATATTTATGAATAATATTAACTGTGTTTATATGTGAGTAATAACTGATTCTTGGGAATTTGGATAAAACAGGTTTTAATTTTGAAAATAAAAAGTTTGTAAAATAACAAAATCTGAAGGTATATTATTATAGACCAAGGTCTTGGCTGTTCAGCAATGTATCGGTGCAACCTCCCCATTTTATATTTTTTTCATAAAATAGGCGTTTTTCCAGTATTACTTTGTTTTTGTCAACACCGTCAGACACAATAAAAAGCTAATAATTTTTTATTTATTTGGTCTAATATGTATTTAGAGTTTTTAAATCATTATCTGGCATTCTTAGAACACATATTTGCTGTTAAGTGTTAAATATTCACTTTTGTTCATGTTTTATACTGTTTCACGTGTACTCCTTTAAAAGATCTAACATCATACAACGTTTACTTTAAGCCTAAATAGAAAAGGTTATGTTTTTTATTTAACAAACTTATTTTTGTATTAAAAGATACCATTACTTTAATAATTCAACAGCACTGAAGAAACATATTGTAAGCATATTCATTTAAAACAAATAAAACTCCCTCTGACGGTGGTGACACTAATTTGACGGTGGTGACAGTGGCCTCATTACAACATACAATTCAAAATGTATACCACTCAAGTCAATGGCTTCTTGCTTAACAACTTTATTTAACTATTTGGTCCAAAAAATAACAATCCTGAGCACTGTGATAAACATGTTTCAAGGAATAGAAGGTACAATTAAAGCAATATCTAAATGTACAACATACCCATATCATCAAATATAAAAAAATAAGTAAAAAAAAATTCTAGGAATAATGATGCATTACTGACATCATCCTAAACTGTCATCTAGTGCCCCCTACTCATAAAATAACTGGACTGTAAACTGTATATTGGACTGGAAGAACAGATAACAACAATTGTAACAGCACTGTGGCAAACATTCAATAAGAAACATATAGGTTCAATTAGCAATAGGCTATTAATAAAAGTACCCCTTAATAATCATCATAAGAACAAAAATAAATCATTACCAGTAGCAATAAGATAGAATTTATCACTGACCTCAAATTTAACTGTCATGTAGTGCCCCCCCACTCATAAAATAATATAATCATATTCTTCTGTAAACTAGACTATAAACTGAAATAATAAATGAATAACTACGTCTTACAGTCTCTTTTCCATAAACTGAAATGTTGCAAAATACAGAAAGCATTCTGTGTAAATACCACAAAACACATCTGGCACAATAATAATAATAATTCAAATGTGAACTTGTGAGTATTCCCTGACTGATTTACATCACTCCACCACTCATTTAGCTTTATCAGGAAGTATATGGTGTATATGTTTCTCCTCTATGAAGTCCATGACTTCAGCAGACAGGTTGTATATCTCCCTCGTCCTGCTTGCACGAACTGGTGATGACGGTTCCACAAGTTTGACCAGAATATGGTCAAATGGTATGAAGCACATATCCTTTCCACCTCCTTTTGGATAGAATCGTGTGTTGGGCCCATGAGGGTGGAAAAACTCCACTTCCACATCTTGATGATGAGCGTCCACAGTGACAGCCTTTGCTAACCACCAGTTCTGGTCATAAATGACTGCAAGCCAATCTCCACAATGAACTACATCAGCAGATAGATCTGTCACTGTCCCGTCAGGACCACTCTTGGTCAGTGGTTCTTGCTCCATTGGCTCTTGCTCACTTTCCTCCCGTTCCATTTCCTCCATCAACATTTTCAAAGGACCCTTCCTCTTTTGCATTGGTATAGGACTATCATCCTCGACCTGTACCCTGGGTGTGTTGGCAGTCAACTGGAATATTGTTGGGCTGAAACACTCGCACATCTGTGGCTCACTGCAGAAACAGGACAGTGATCTGCAGTGGATCTCAGAGTCATTTCGGTGTGTCGGTGTGACCTGGTGGAGTTTCCTTGTTGCAGGTACAGGTTTTAGTGGTTGAGAAAGGAGTGCATCATATGGCTGCATGTCAGCTTCAGTAATGATATAGAGCTTAGTGCTGCAGAGGCTTCTGCCAACCATCTCATGGAAGATGTTCCCATTCACAATGTCATTCCCCCGCAGTATAAGGCTGTCTGCAGTCCTTTTCACAGTTCCTCCAATGCCGTCTGGGGCTCCCTTCCCATGTGAGGTGGGGAAGAAGTTCCAGGTTGTTCTCTTGAAACCTAGAGTTGGAGGGACACTGCAGAGAAGAGAAAAGTTCCTCTTGTTCTTGTATTGCTTGCTGGGGCCGTCTGACCAAAAGTGTATAGTATCAACTTTTGGAAACTTTAAATGAATATCTGTCAGGACCGGTTCCATGTGAGTCCAAATGGCAGACGCATCTTGTCGCTTGGATTCTGAGACTGTGCAAAAGCCTGTCTTCTGTTCTTTTGTATAGTACATGCCAGTGTGCAGGTTGAGCTGTGGGAGGTTCTGACCAAAATGGCATGACTGTACCTCAGAACTATACTTGCATTTCCACGCCTCAGAAAAATCCACATGCACAATTACTGTGCTATCATTGCACTTCTCGATCATGCTCCTGTACTCTCTTGTCTGGTTCTGAACTGAGCACACGTGTGTTGTTGTTTCTGTCTTCAGTTTGTCTTCATATTGTTGGATAAGCTCTCCCAGTGTGCCACTGTGCATCACACGTCTTGTGTTGAAGTGGAGCCTATCAACTGTTTGATCCTGAACTCGTTCCCATTGCTGCCATTCAACATTGGTCTGGTCTTGCTGTGGTGTGGGAAGTGTATGTTTGTGGAGACACCGGGTGCAGGAGCGCAGAAGACATGCCTCGCTTATCTGTGAACAGCAGACAAGTTCAAAACTATCCTCCAGTTTGCTAGACTTGACGACACCATTTTCTCTTAGGACTTCAAGCATCAGCTTAGCATTGTCATGGTACTGACATTGGCAAGTCTTACGATCGGACGGTCTTGGTGCTGTGACATAGAATGGGCGTAAGGCACAGAAGGATGAATAACTGAGCTTCACTCCTGTTTCCTTCTTGGTGAACTCCTTGTGGAGGTTCAATACTGTATCAGTCAGAATCATTCTCTGATGCTTTATTTTCTTGCGTGTGATTGTGTCCTGTTTGTCAGTTGTCATTCGTGCTGCATTATGGTAAAAATCCTGAACCTTGTGAGTAATTGTTTGAATGTATCCAGGTTTTTTGTTAGTAAGCCTCCTCTTCCGCAGTGTGTTATATGTTATGCCAAATTGCCTTGTCTGGTGAATGAGCCGATATTTTTTTAGAACCTTGCCTGACAGAGTCAAGTTCTTGTGGGCAGACTTGTTTTGTTTCAATTCATGAATGAGTGCGTTGTGGAACAGCAGAGTTTTCTTGATGGAGAGGTTTTTGAGTTGGCTTCCCCGCAGCAACTGCTCTGTTTTTTTTCTTGGTGATTCTTGTGTTTTTTTATTCCAAGCTTGTTCTCGTACCCAACGCTTTTTCATTTTGTTTCTATCCTTTGTTACCTCTTGAAGTTTATTTCTCATAGCTTTCATCTCTCTAGAGTATCTTGCTCTTGTTTTCTTTCTTTCCCTTTCACCTGCTATAGCCTGCCTACTCCGAGCTGGCTTGTGTATGGCCTGATCCACTGGACTGTCTGGGGGAGTTTCTGGGGGATCTGAGCCCTTTCTCTTATGTTCTCTTGATGCTTGTTGTCTACGTTTCCAAGCCTTTCTTTGACTTGTCTTTTCCCTTTCATTCAAGTCATTTATATTTTTCACCTTCCCTTTCTCCACCCTCTCCTTCCATCTTTGCCTTTCCGTTCTGAGGTATTCCTCCTTTAACTCTGCCTCACTGTGTATTTTCTCTCTCCTCTTCTTTTGATATTCCCTGTTTCTTCTCCTTCTCTCCTCCACAGATAACTGCTGCCTAGCCATGACTTCCTAAAATACATTACAGGTCATATTGGTATTTATTGTAATCAACGATTATATTCTAGCCTCTGTTGAGGACCATTTGGAGGTTTTTGTCACCACCGTCAGACTGTACGTCACCACCGTCAGACAGAAAACCTGACGGTGGTGACGTCTGACGGTGGTGACAAAAACCTACTCTTTCACATGATATGCATGTGTTATGTTCACATTAGCCATCTTGTTTCCCCTCTGTTGCTAGCTACTTCAGACCTCTTCTTAAAAAGTATACATTTATGTCATAATCTAATCTAATATTCTTTATACAAAATAGACGGTGTTGACATGTTATGGTTGTGACAGTAGCAGTGTCCAAAAATATGAACAAGTTTAAGAGAAAATAGCGAACTTACAGGAGCTTGAGTGATCTTGATGCATGCAGTAGAGCTGAAGGTATGAAAATGGGGTCCTCAGGAATGTAGTCGACCTTGTAGTTGCCTGATTTTATTGCTTTTTATGAATATCTGACGGTGGTGACGAATATGTGGGACACATTTTGAGCAACCACAAAATAATAGTAAATATTGTTAAAATCTCAGTGTTTGTAGTTTTTAATACATATTACAATGTACTCTTTCATGTGGTAAAGAAATTATTCAATTTAATTATTACTTATTGTTTTTTTAATCAAGTTGAAATGATTACCTCCTATCCGAGGACAACTGATTTTGTAGGCAATGGGCCAGCATATAATCATTAAATAAAAAAATAAAAAATTAAACCTATAAAATAACCTTACATATGTGCAAAGGACCCCCTGATTATAACCTTGATTCTTTTTATTCATGAAAATGTTATTAATTTCCAACAGAATTAGCACCTTTCTTAGTGGGACATGTTTTATCCAAATTCCCAAGAATCAGATATTAACTTTTTTATTTCCTCTAAACCTTTGTATAAATATTCCATACCACCACCGGTATAACTACATGACATTGGCCTTTATTGTCGATGAGTAGCCTACAGCAATACAGCATATTTTATACTATTTTTAACACATATACAATATTGCCAACATTTAAACTCATGTAACAAACATTTTTGAAGTAAAAATTAAACATTTAGGCCTAAATATTCAAGTAATTAAAGTGTAATCAACCGTTCTGTTATCCAGTATCCACCGGATCAGCGCTGGTTCCAGTGCCGGAGATGGACTCGCCTCTGCGGGGGAACCTCTAACTTTACACCCCGTTCTGCGTCACTCACAGCCGAAAGATGCTGCGACGCGACTGACTCCATAACCTGCCAATAAACAAACAGTGCACAGTTCTGAGGACATTTTATCATCCAAATTAGTTATATTCATTATCTTTAGGAATATAGTCGTGTGTTTTTTATGCAAGGCGCTACAATCACGCGAAAAGACAGGCGCGAGTCGACACTCGTTTAACTCGTTTAAGGTGAGTAATATTGCGTCTCTGTATGTTCTATCGCATTAAATAAAATGATTTAAAGCACATTAATGATCATACAGATAAAGTAAAGCGTACTCTGTTACCTAACTTAACCTCGGTTCTCTCTAGAAGAGGGAACGAGTATTGCGTAAATTGCTTACGCTACGGGTAAAGTCATCTTTGCTCGAGATCTGAAGCCAAAAAATTATCCTTAATTTTGTATTTATTGTCAATGCAGTGCGGCATCCAGCAGACCATAGCAGGCTATATAAGCGTGCTCATTGGCTGTCCAGCGGCAACTGCAGCAGCCTTCCGGTGAGCCCCGTGTGACGTAACGTCCAATGAGGGCGCTTCGCCCTCCACGCGTCACAGCCCGCCAGAATGGGTGTGGCTTAGCGTAGGCTGAACTCTGATTTTCATTGACTGAAGCGAATAAGCGCGTGGCGCGACATTCACCAAAATGTGTTTTCTTCAAAATTACAGTTACTACAGTAATATCAGGTGGCACAAAATATTTTAGAGTGGAGGATTGTTCGACAACTTAAAATTGAAGGTGTAGCTTGCTAAGAGGATGTATATATATTCATATTTTTGCAGTGCAGCAAGACCAATGGGACTCCATCAACTCCTCAACTTCAGAGTCCCCTGTGGAAGTTAAGAAAACGAAGAGCAAGAAAAGAAAGAAGAAAAGCAAGAGAAGCAAATAAAGGGGGGGGGGGGGGGGTATAATGTGTTACTTTGTTGTTTTTGAGTATACTGTAGAAAAGACAATGTTTTATTAAGATGAAAAAGTGTTTTGAATTTTTTTTGTAAAATAAAAGTCAGAAATTAAATGGGATCCTTTATTGTATATTTACTGCACTTACCCTGTAACTACTCAGAACAAGGGGGTAACAAGCGGCACTTTAATTTACAGCCCGCAGGAGTTACACTTACCCTGTAACAACACAGAACAAGGAGGTAACAAGCGCCACTTTAATTTACAGCCCGCAGGAGTCACACTTACCCTGTAACTACACAGAACAAGGGGGTAACAAGCTCCACTTTAATTTACAGCCCGCAGGAGTTACACTTAACCTGTAACTACACAGAACAAGGGGGTAACAAGCACCACTTTAATTCACAGCCCGCAGGAGTTACACTTACCCTGTAACTACACAGAACAAGGGGGTAACAAGCTCCACTTTAAATTACAGCCCGCAGGAGTTACACTTAACCTGTAACTACACAGAACAAGGGGGTAACAAGCGCCACTTTAATTTACAGCCCGCAGGAGTTACACTTAACCTGTAACTACACAGAACAAGGGGGTAACAAGCGCCACTTTAATTTACAGCCCGCAGGCGTTACACTTACCCTGTAAATACACAGAACAAGGGGGTAACAAGCGCCACTTTAATTTACAGCCCGCAGGAGTTACACTTAACCTGTAACTACACAGAACAAGGGGGTAACAAGCTCCACTTTAATTTACAGCCCACAGGAGTTACACTTACCCTGTAACTACACAGAACAAGGGGGTAACAAGCGCCACTTTAATTTACAGCCCGCAGGAGTTACACTTAACCTGTAACTACACAGAACAAGGGGGTAACAAGCGCCACTTTAATTTACAGCCCGCAGGAGTTACACTTAACCTGTAACTACACAGAACAAGGGGGTAACAAGCGCCACTTTAATTTACAGCCTGCAGGAGTTACACTTACCCTGTAACTACGCAGAACAAGGAGGTAACAAGCGCCACTTTAATTTACAGCCCGCAGGAGTCACACTTACCCTGTAACTACACAGAACAAGGGGGTAACAAGCTCCACTTTAAATTACAGCCCGCAGGAGTTACACTTAACCTGTAACTACACAGAACAAGGGGGTAACAAGCGCCACTTTAATTTACAGCCCGCAGGAGTTACACTTAACCTGTAACTACACAGAACAAGGGGGTAACAAGCGCCACTTTAATTTACAGCCCGCAGGAGTTACACTTAACCTGTAACTACACAGAACAAGGGGGTAACAAGCGCCACTTTAATTTACAGCCCGCAGGAGTTACACTTACCCTGTAAATACACAGAACAAGGGGGTAACAAGCGCCATTTTAATTTACAGCCCGCAGGAGTTACACTTAACCTGTAACTACACAGAACAAGGGGGTAACAAGTGCCACTTTAATTTACAGCCCGCAGGAGTTACACTTAACCTGTAACTACACAGAACAAGGGGGTAACAAGCGCCACTTTAATTTACAGCCCGCAGGAGTTACACTTACCCTGTAACTACGCAGAACAAGGAGGTAACAAGCGCCACTTTAATTTACAGCCCGCAGGAGTTACACTTACCCTGTAACTACGCAGAACAAGGAGGTAACAAGCGCCACTTTAATTTACAGCCCGCAGGAGTTACACTTACCCTGTAACTACACAGAACGTCTCCGGTTACTTAACTGTAACCTTGTTCCCTGAGAAAGCGGAACGAGATGCTGCGCTGCTCAGCGCATTGGGAACATATTTTATCGTGACCAGCTGTGAATATTGTGTATAACACGTTAATGAAATTGACCCGGAGGTAATATAGCCTCGGTCGGTGACGTCATCGGCGCGCCCCCGCGACACGAGGCTATAAGTAGATGAGCCACAGGTGCATCGTCAGGATATTTTGTCTGAAGAGCAGTCCTGGGACATCTTCAGCACGGCAAAGTAGCGCAGCATCTCGTTCCGCTTTCTCAGGGAACAAGGTTACAGTTAAGTAACCGGAGACGTTCCCTTTCGAAAGCTACAATCGATGCTGCGCTGCTCAGCGCATTGGGAACGAGAATACCCACGCCGCCGTGCTTGAAAATGTCTGGACCCCCACGGTTGTGCAGGTGTGTTTCACAAGAACGCAAGAAGGCCTAGACATTAGCTTGTGATGTCGACTCAAGGACATGAGAGCCCGGAGTGGCATGAACATCCAAACTATAAAATCTTATGAACGTGTGCGGAGAGGACCAACCTGCCGCATCACAAACAAACTGCAAGGGACACCTCTTGCCAAAGCACTAGAGGAGGCGACCCCTCTGGTGGAGTGAGCCCTTAAACCCGTTGGCGAAGCTTGGCCGCGCGCCTCATAGGCAAGAGCAATAGCATCCCTGACCCAATGTGACATGGTCTGCTTAGTGGCGGCAGCCATCGGTTGCGGCCCCCATAACAGACGAAAAGTCGCTCTGACTTACGCCACTAGCTAGCGCGGTGGACGTAGGCCTGAAGTGCACGGACTGGACATAGTCTATGAGATCTCTCCTGTTCCGATGTCGTGAACGGCGGAGAGCAGAAGGCCTCAAGCGTGACAGGATGTATAGCCGAAAAAGGCACCTTAGGCAGGTAATCAGGATGAGGATGCAAAATCACTTTCACCATTCCTGGGGCAAAGTCTAAGCAGGGTGGCGAAATCGACAGAGCCTGCATATCCCCAATTCTTTCAAAGAAATTATTGCCATAAGAAAAAAACATCTTAGAGTCAGAAGTTTGTCAGACGCTGATTCTAGAGGTTCAAAAGGAGTCTCAACCAGACCCTCTAGGACTAAAGCTAAGTCCCATGATAGGATCTTGGTTTTATGAGAGGCCTCAGTCGCCATGAATGACCTGAACGAACAGAGGATGTCTCCCGAGTGGCACCCCGTCAACCAAGGCATGGCAAGCCGAAAGAGCGGCCACATAAACCTTGAGAGTGGCGGGGCATGTGCCTGATGATAATATTTCCGGCAGGAATTCCAGAACTGAAGCAATCTGGCAGTTGACCGGATCTGCATTGACACACCCTTTCAAAGACACTCCATTTGTTGACATAACTCTTCCTAGTGGAGGAAGCACTAGCACTGAGAATGGTCTCAACAACAACAGGCGGAAAGCCAGTGCCCCTCAGTTGGTACCCATCAGGAGCCAAACATGAAGGTTCCAGAGGTTGGGTCTGGGATGGAATATCGTGCGCTCCGTCTGAGACACAATGTCCCTCCTCTCCGGAGTCGTCCAAGGCGAGCCGTTGAGGAGAGATATTATCTCGGAGAACCAAACTCTGGCTAGAACTCCTGGGAGCAGAGAAACTGGAGGAAAACGCATACATGCACATTCTAGGCCATGTGTGCGCCATCGCATCCAGACCCAGGGGCTGGGTGATTCAGAGATAAGTAGAGGGAACATTGCGCTTTCTAATAAGAGGCGAAGAGGTCCACCTCCGCTTCGTATCCAAATCTGTTTGACTACTTCTGGGTGGAGTTTCCATTCCCCTCTCAGTAGTTTCTGTCTGGACAGTAAATCCGCTCCCACATTCAGGTGCCCTGAGATGTAAACTGCCCTGAGTGACAGGAACTTTTCCTGGGCCCAGAGAAAGATGTGCCCCGCTATTCTGTTCAGATTGCGTGAGCACAAACTTCCCTGGTGATATGTAAGAGACTGCCGCTGTGCCGCACTAGGACATGACAGTCTCTCAACTGAGGGAGAGAGTATTTCAGGGCCAGAAATACAGTCATCAGCTTGAAGCAGTTGATGCCCCTCATTCCCCTTGAGCTGGACGACCATTTAAGACTGCTCCCCAGCCCATCAGGGAGGCGTCTGCCGTTAGCATTCTGCGATAGCAAGACACACCTAAAGTGGGACCCAAAGCAAGGAACCGGGGTCTGAACCACATAGAAAGGGAACGAAGCCGCAGCGCGTAACCCTTACCATAAACATGGATTTTAGAAAGTGCACGAAGCGTTCAGCGCGTGACTCACCATAAACATGGATTTTAGAAAGGACACGAAGCACTCAGCGAGTGTTCTTGCCTTTATTTGCCCTTGGGGATTGAAATCCCCCGTTTTGAGCCACAACTGACATGGTCTCATGCGCAAAAGGCCCAGAGGAATCATTGTGGACGCAGCTGCCATGAGACCTATGTAATGTCCTGACCTAGCTAGATGTTGCTTAGGGTGTTAAAATTGGTCCTGACACAAGCGGGAGACAATTATGCCCGATGGTGACAGAGTCTCATTTAACCCCAAACATGTTACCCTCAGGGTGGGAGAGAGAACGCCCTTGGCGTTGACCTCAGCCCTCTAGAGATAACATGGCTAAGTCAAATGTAAGGACCCAAAATTGGTAAGCTTTGCCCCCAAAAGCAAACTTGGGAACCTCCTGTGTTGTGGCAATATTCTATATGAAAATATACGTCCCTCAGATCGATCATGACGAACCAAACGTGATGTTGAATTTACGACACAATCGTTTTACAGTTAACATCTTGAACTTGAGTGCTTTAACTGTACGGTTTAAGCCTCAAAGATCGAAGATTGGACGCAACCCCCCATCCTTCTTGGGGACCAGGAAGTATCTGCTGTAATAGCCTGACTCTCTCTCTGGAAGAGGAACATGTTCTATGGCCTCTTTGCTCAGCAGAGATTGTAGCTCTTGTGACAGTACATGCGCCAGTTCCGGTCTCACGGAAGTGAATACCACGCCGTTGAAACGCGGAGGACGATTAATAAATTGGATTCTATCCTATTTGTACTGTACTTAATACCCAAATAGAAAAACCTGGCAGAAGTTTCCACGCTGCCAGACTCTCTGAGAGTGGTATCAACTTAACACTTCCTTTTGAGGGGATATTAGATGTTCTGTGTCCTGGATGACAGCAGAAAAGCAACAGAACATCTAACATTTCGCTGGAAACCGCTGCTCCCCGAATCACCAGAGGTGGCGAGGAAGTACAGTAGTTTCGTGAGGGTGTCAGGTAGGAGCTGTTTGATTTACATGTCTCGTCCCGTAGGGGCACACCCCCACAGACCTGGGACAAAACAACCCTCAGGATTTTGTCTTAGGTCTATTATACAGCTGCTGAGTACAACGAGCCGGTCCCCAGTTTTCACGAGGGGGAGCACAACTCGTTACACTCTGCTTTTGAACCCTCCTAAAATGATGATGAGCAAAAAGAAGAGAAGAAAATGTCTCTTCAGACTGGCCCATCATCGTATAACCACACACCCCCGCACCCATGATAGTCTTAATACGTCAAGGGCACAAAGATGCACGAAGAATAAGGTTTTCCCATGACCGAGTTAACGTCATGGAGATCCTCAAGGAGGGCAGTCTAGCTGTAATCCGACCATCACACAAGTCACCACCTCGAGAACCTCTCAAACGTTTTAACATAACGAGAGATGTGTTCGGAGGCAGCTTTAATTCCTCAGAATTAAATGTGGCCAGAGAACAGCCAGACAATATAATATTATATATAATACATACATAAATATATATAATTATATTATATAAATATTGTATATATAAATATAAATATCAGTTCCTCAGCAATAAACACATCCCAATCAGACAAGCAAACACGGTCTGGATGATAGGCTGTGTTTAAATCTTTGATAAGATCAACCTGGTATGCCTTTAACACGGACATGGTGTACAACGCAGTACCAGCCTAACCGCTGAAAATGCATCTGATAATGTGATCCCAGGGGAGAGATAGCCCGCGAGCGTCTCTCCAAACTGAGGCAATATCATATAATCGCGTGCCCTCGCACCCGCGATAGAAGAATGGCTCGATGTCGAGGACACAAGACATAAATATTTACAATCTTTATTTATTTATAGACTGTTTTATGGGACTCTTTTTGTTGTGATCAGATCAATCTGGCCACTGCACGAGCGATCGCCACGAGCGATCTCCTTTTATCATCACGGGAGAAACGCTCGGAGGCGGCAAACACTTAATGTTTAGTGTTTAACTCTTAATGTTCTCTGCCCGAGCCGAAGAAGCGCCGAGGCACGCTTCGGTAGTCAGGCAAAAGGACATCGCGATCTGGAGAGAGAGCGAGCGATAGGGAAGCACCGTCTCTCGCTTCTCAGCCAGATCGCACGCGAGCCCCACAATCATTATGGGCGCTACCCCCTTTGAAATAAGCAACGCGAACGCGAAGCACTTTAACTGTGAACATTCCACAGTGCTCGCAATCACCATGCCCAAATGCAAGGGCAGCATGTTCTTTCCCCAAACAAACAAAGCAGTAAGTGTGTGTATCCAGTTCTGACATGGGATGGGAACATGGAAGAACACAACACTATTGTTTTGTTGGCTCATTTCTCCTTTTTTTTAAACTCTTTGATGTACGAGAGAGAAAAAGGCTTGAGAAATGAGAAATTTTCTGCACACTGCCTGAATAAACTAACTCCTAGCAAAGATCTGTAGCAGATAAAAGGTAGAGAGAGAGTTTTGACGTTCACACATGCACAGTAATGGTCTGAAGACAAAAGACCTGACGATGCACCTGTGGCTCATCTACTTATAGCCTCGTGTCGCGGGGGCGCGCCGATGACGTCACCGACCGAGGCTATATTACCTCCGGGTCAATTTCATTGACGTGTTATACACAATATTCACAGCTGGTCACGATAAAATATGTTCCCAATGCGCTGAGCAGCGCAGCATCGATTGTAGCTTTCGAAAGGGAACAAGGAGGTAACAAGCGCCACTTTAATTTACAGCCCGCAGGAGTTACACTTAACCTGTAACTACACAGAACAAGGGGGTAACAAGCGCCACTTTAATTTACAGCCCGCAGGAGTTACACTTAACCTGTAACTACACAGAACAAGGGGGTAACAAGCGCCACTTTAATTTACAGCCCGCAGGAGTTACACTTAACCTGTAACTACACAGAACAAGGGGGAAACAAGCGCCACTTTAATTTACAGCCCGCATGAGTTACACTTAACCTGTAACTACACAGAACAAGGGGGTAACAAGCGCCACTTTTTAATTTACAGCCCGCAGGAGTTACACTTACCCTGTAACTACACAGAACAAGGAGGTAACAAGCGCCACTTTAATTTACAGCCCGCAGGAGTTACACTTAACCTGTAATTACACACAACAAGGGGGTAACAAGCGCCACTTTAATTTACAGCCCGCAGGAGTTACACTTAACCTGTAACTACACAGAACAAGGGGGTAACAAGCGCCACTTTTTAATTTACAGCCCGCAGGAGTTACACTTACCCTGTAACTACACAGAACAAGGAGGTAACAAGCGCCACTTTAATTTACAGCCCGCAGGAGTTACACTTAACCTGTAACTACACAGAACAAGGGGGTAACAAGCGCCACTTTAATTTACAGCCCGCAGGAGTTACACTTACCCTGTAACTACACAGAACAAGGAGGTAACAAGCGCCACTTTAATTTACAGCCCCCAGGAGTTACACTTACCCTGTAACTACACAGAACAAGGAGGTAACAAGCGCCACTTTAATTTACAGCCCGCAGGAGTTACACTTAACCTGTAACTACACAGAACAAGGGAGTAACAAGCACCACTTTAATTTACAGCCCGCAGGAGTTACACTTACCCTGTAACTACGCAGTTGAAACGGGTAACAAACACTACTTACTATGTAACACAACGAAACAACACTATTTGCACAGTAATTACAGATAAAGGTACTCTTATTAAAAAAATAAAAATAAAAAAACTTTTAATTACACAGTATATTTGCCCTGACATTTAAGTGTCATTGCAATACAATGTGATAAGGTAAGTAAGTACTACAAGGTACGTTCTAAATTAAAATCATAGCAGAAACAATTTTTTTTGGGCTAAACGTTAAGCAGTTTAGTAAGAAAAGCCAATAAATAGCATTGCCAATGTTTTTCGAAATCAGCTGTTTATAAAATTGTTTCAGATTACATTTTTATCATACTGTGCTTACATACAGCCATATATATATATATATATATATATATATAAGTTTAATTTACAACCCACAGATGTCAAAATTACCCTGTAACTACATTGCACAAGAACATATTTTGCCAGAAATGTGATAAAAACTTTTATATACAACAGACGTACAATTTTTGCCTGGAATATATTAACAGAATAGGTACCTGTTAGTTTTAAAATAATTACATTATAAATAATTTGCTTGTATATCTGGTTGTACCCCAATTTGCTTGTATATCTGGTTGTACCCCTTTATTACCCAAAACTTAACATATTGTTCCCTTATACCTACACGGAGGTACACTATAATTACAGAAACGTACACCGTAATTTCGGTTTACTTAGGCAGTTGTTTGCGGGTCGTAATATAAAGTGTTACCAATAATCATAAATATTGCTTATGAATTAATTTAGATCTTTAATTATTCTGAGTATCTCATATTTTCAATTATTCATTCATTATGGTATCACTTTGAGACGTCACATCACGAATGTGCGCTCACGATCACAACCGTAGCCAGTTCTGAAGTAGTCAGAGGATGCAGTGCGAACTATTTTACCCTTACGTGGTCGCCCATGCTTACTCATAACAAAAGGTGTAATTTTTTAATAGTCGCAAGATTCAACGTGCTAAGTCAGTGATAGTCAGAAATCGGAAGGTCTCCTTAATGGTGTGCTCCATGCTCCATTCATTAGTGCCTTCGGTTTGATCTACCCTGGAGTAGCGTTGTGGAAACACCAGACTACACTTTAATCTAATACAAATAATGATTTCAGAATAATGCAGAATAAATTCAAGATGTAACATTTATCTGTCAGGTAAAATGTATCATGCCAATTACACAAGTAAATAAATACATGACATCAATTACTCAAAGATGACTCTAGAAGTAAGCAATGCATTCCTGACAGAGACACACAGTGTTGTGTAAGTGTTGTGTAAGTGTTTTCCAGGTGTAAGACTCAGGAAACACTGAAACAGCACTGCATGGGGGTTTTCCTGGTTACAGGTTCCCAAAGACTGCTCCGTCACCTACCCTTAAATACCCAGACCAGAACAAAGGGTTATACCAATATTTTTTAAGAGTTGTTTTGGGTCAATGCATGTACCCCAGGGGGTTACACTTGGTTTCGGGGGAGAAGGAAGATATCTTGAAGAGACATCACCCAATGAGGAGAACAGGTCTCCTAAGTTCTCAATCTTTCTCAATATACCAATGACTGTAATGAAATTAAGACCATTTTTACCAATCGCACTGACACTCTTAAAATGATACCAAACATGAGATAAGTTTTGACAAGACAATGTCCTGTGCTCTTTCTTTGTGATCTTCTGTCCAGGGTGCGTTTTATTGCGTATTGCGTTTATAACGTTCTTTTAAATAGATTAGAACATTATGTTGGCATTACTGGAAATGCACTAGCATACTTATCTGACCGTTATCAGTTTGTAGCAGTAAATGATGAGATGTCTCATCGATCACAAGTTCAGTATGGCGTACCACAAGGCTCAGTACTAGGACCGTTGCTGTTCACTCTGTATGTCATGATTCCTGTCCTGTGTTTCCCTTGTCTGGTGTGCATTTTTGTTATTTCCTGTTCTGTGCCATGTTTTGTAGTCCTTTGTAGTCTTTCTTGTTTATTAGTCTCCCCAGGTGTTTCAGATTAACCACGCCCCCTTGTTATCTTATTTAGCTTGTTAGTCTCTGTATTTAAACCCTGTATCTTGTTTCAGTGTTTGTGGGTTCTTGTTTGTGTATGTTGGCTGTTTGGTTCCTGTGTCCTGTTTCCCGAGTCTGAGTTTGTCTAGGTTTTGGTTTATTAAATAAAGTTTGCTGCATGTGGATCCTGCTTCCTCCTATCATTCAGCCAGCAGCGTTACAGAAGAACCCACCACTTAATGGATCCAGCAGCAGCTTTGGGGAGTCTCCAGCCAAGATGGCGGCCACGTCTGATTCTGGTTCCCAGGATGGCCGCCACCACGTTGTCTGAGAATCTCCAGCCAAGAAGGCGGCCACGCCTGATTCTGGTTCCAAGGATGGCCGCCGCCACGCTTCCTGAGCCTCTGTCTGTTCCTGAGACCACATCTGTTCCTGAGTCTGAGCCTGTTCCTGAACCTGAGCTTCTTCACGTCGCTTCTGCTGATCCAGAGACTGTTCACGTCGCTTCTGCTGATCCAGAGACTGTTCACGTCGCTTCTGCTGATCCAGAGACTGTTCACGTCACTTCTGCTGATCCAGAGACTGTTCACGTCACTTCTGCTGATCCAGAGACTGTTCACGTCACTTCTGCTGATCCAGAGACTGTTCACGTCGCTTCTGCTGATCCAGAGACTGTTCACGTCACTTCTGCTGATCCAGAGACTGTTCACGTCACTTCTGCCGATCCAGAGCTTCACGCCATCCCAGAGTCTCCTTCACCGCTGGTCCTGCCCAGCACAAAGCCTTCACCGCTGGTCCTGCCCAGCACAAAGCTTTCACCGCTGGTCCTGCCCAGCACAAAGCCTTCACCGCTGGTCCTGCCCAGCACAAAACCTTCACCGCTGGTCCTGCCCAGCACAAGGCCTTCACCGCTGGTCCTGCCCAGCACAAAGCCTTCACCGCTGGTCCTGCCCAGCACAAAGCCTTCGCCGCTGGTCCTGCCCAGTTCAGAGCCCTCTTCGCCGCTGGTCCTGACCAGCTCAGAGCCCTCTACGCCGCTGGTCCTGCCCAGCTCAGTGCCCTCTTTGCCGCTGGTCCTGCCCAGCTCAGTGCCCTCTTCGCCGCTGGTCCTGCCCAGCTCAAAGCCCTCTTCATCGCTGGTCCAGGACTCTTTACCGGGGAGCCTCCCCATGAAAATTTTGGGGGGGGGCAATACACCTCCGGACCAGCCCGATCCGCCAGGACCGCCAGAGGGGTGGTCTCCTGTTCCGCCCTGGCCGCCTGAAGGGTCGTCTCCGCCGTGGCCGCCTGAAGGGTCGTCTCCGCCCTGGCCGCCTGAAGGGTCGTCTCTACCGTGGCCGCCTGAAGGGTCGTCTCCGCCCTGGCCGCCTGAAGGGTCGTCTCCGCCGTGGCCGCCTGAAGGGTCGTCTCCGCCGTGGCCGCCCGAAGGGTCGTCTCCGCCGTGGCCGCCTGAAGGGTCGTCTCCGCCGTGGCCGCCAGAAGGGTCGTCTCCGCTGTGGCCGCCCGAAGGGTCGTCTCCGCCCTGGCCGCCCGAAGGGTCGTCTCCGCCCTGGCCGCCCGAAGGGTCGTCTCCGCCGTGGCCGCCCGAAGGGTCGTCTCCGCCGTGGCCGCCCGAAGGGTCGTCTCCGCCGTGGCCGCCAGAAGGGTCGTCACCGCCGTGGCCGTCTCCTCAGCCGGCACTGCCCTGGCCGCCTGCACAGCCTGCTCCGCCCTGGTCGCCTGCACAGCCTGATCCGCCCTGGTCTCCCGTTCTGCCACAGTCTCCAGGCCCTCTGCCGTTCCACGGGCCTGGCCCTCCATCCCGCCCCCGGGTCCGCCTCCGCTCCACCACCCTCCTGAACTATTTCCTGAGGAGCATCTGGAATCTGCTCCTTAAGTGGGGGGCTATGTCATGATTCCTGTCCTGTGTTTCCCTTGTCTGGTGTGCATTTTTGTTATTTCCTGTTCTGTGCCATGTTTTGTAGTCCTTTGTAGTCTTTCTTGTTTATTAGTCTCCCCAGGTGTTTCAGATTAACCACGCCCCCTTGTTATCTTGTTTAGCTTGTTAGTCTCTGTATTTAAACCCTGTATCTTGTTTCAGTGTTTGTGGGTTCTTGTTTGTGTATGTTGGCTGTTTGGTTCCTGTGTCCTGTTTCCCGAGTCTGAGTTTGTCTAGGTTTTGGTTTATTAAATAAAGTTTGCTGCATGTGGATCCTGCTTCCTCCTATCATTCAGCCAGCAGCGTTACACTGTACATGCTACCATTAGGAGATATCATTAGGAAGAATGGCATTAGCTTTCACTGTTATGCTGACGATACTCAGCTGTATATTTCTTCAAAACCTAACGAAACTTATCAATTCACAAAATTAACGGAATGCGTAGCGGATATAAAAAACTGGATGACTCGTAATTTCCTACTTCTAAATTCTGAAAAAACAGAGATTCTAATTATTGGACAAAAAACGTCCTCACGTAATAACCTAGAATACTGTCTAACACTCGATGGCTGCTCTGTTAAGTCTTCGTCGTCGGTTAGGAACCTGGGTGTGCTCTTTGATACCAATCTTTTATTTGAAAGTCACGTGTCTAGTATCTGTAAAACTGCATTTTTCCATCTTAAAAATATATCTAAATTACGCCATATGCTCTCATTGACAAATGCGGAACAATTACTTCATGCATTCATGAGCTCAAGGCTAGATTATTGTAATGCTCTACTGGGTGGTTGCCCTGCACGCTTAATAAACAAACTACAGCTAGTTCAAAACGCAGCAGCTCGAGTTCTTACCAGAACCAGGAAGTATGACCATATTAGCCCAGTTCTGTCAAAACTGCACTGGCTCCCTATTAAACATCGCATACATTTTAAAATATTGCTGATCACTTACAAAGCACTGAATGGTTTAGCTCCGCAGTACTTGAGAGAGCTCTTAACGCATTATAGTCCGTCATGTCTATTGCGATCTCAAAATTCCGGCCAGTTACTAATACCTAGAATATCAAAATCGACTGCTGGCGGTAGATCCTTCTCCTATTTAGCACCAAAACTCTGGAACAGCCTTCCTACCATTGTCTGGGAAGCAGACACACTCTGTCAGTTCAAAGCCAGATTAAAGACACATCTCTTTGACCTAGCTTTCACATAATACATTATAGACTTCTATAATTTAATGTTAGGCTGCATATATTAGGTCAGCCGGAACCGGGAACACTTCCCATAAATCCTGATGTACTCGTTACATCATGAGAAGAATGGCATCTACGTTAATTTTAGTGTCTGTGTTTATCCCAAGGTTTTCCTGCAGCCTGCCGGATCCAGGCCGTATCCAGATCTGACGAAGGACCTTCGCCTGGACCGATGACAACGCAGTGCTGAAGTGCCAACTAGTCTCTCCCTATGGAGGACCCCTCTACCACTCTACAGATAAGGCGTTGTCGGGAAAATTCGTTTCGCGTTCCTACCCCAAAGCAACAAAATAAAATAAAATTCTTTATCAAAATTTATAAGGAAAGACAAGTACTTTGTTTAGGCTTGGCTTGTAGGGAATTCCAAACCTGCGTATATTCAAACGCACATAACTATAGAACCCATTCTAAATGCGCATGTGAACGCCATCAGCGTTTCTCACAGCTTCGCGTTTAAAGTCTGTGTAGAGAGAATGGTGTCGTCTTAGCGGCCCCTAATTTAATAACAAATGATCGTTGCGACGGAAGCAAATCAAACAAAACTAACTTTAGATGGAAAATAACTTAACTCTGCTATAAAGCCAAAACAATCTCTGTTACCTTAAATTATACGCTTATCTCTGTAAAGCTGCTTAGAAACAATCTACATTGTTAAAAGCGCTATATAAATGAAGATGACTTGACTTGACTTGACTATTGCTTTATTGCAGGGTGATTTTTATCTCAGCTTTTGTTTTAGCAGGAAAATCACTTCTTACACAGGAGAGAGCGGAACCAGGGATGCCGATATCAGAAAGTTGAGAGATCAGTATTTTATGGCAGACTGTGTCAAATGCAACGCTTAGATCGAGAAGCATCAAAATGTTTATTAACCCTGAATCCATGGACAAAAGAATGTTGTTAACCACCCAAAGAAGAGCAGTTAGCTGTACTTTTGTTCCAGATAATGTTATTGGTGCTATGTCCATCTTAATCATTGTACTTTGCAATGTAAACAGAGATTTCCTTAGGTAATGCAAACCCTATACCATAAAGAGTGATCGTTATCATGTGTTTTTCTGGGACAATAAAGTCAACAACATAAAAAACTAAGGAAGAACAATCTGTTTTTATTGCATTTTTATCCCTAAATCAAAAAAAAAACATTTTTAACAGTGAATGAGTCCACACTCAGAAGCGTGTGTGAAAGTAACACTGCAGCAGTGTTGAAGTTAGAAGATAATTAAGTGATGATAGAGCATTAGTGATGGACAACTGCTTTTAGCAAGCAGAATCACTGAAGAAAAGTGGAACAACAAAAGAGTAAGAAACACAAAATCTACTGAAGATCATTTTAATTTAATAATTAAAAAAAAAATTCCTCTATTTCACAGACAAGGCTTAAGCTAGTCCCAGACTAAAATGCATGTTTGAGCTGTTTTAACTGAAAACAATTTGCAGCTGACGTATCTTAAAATATGTCAGTGCCATTGTTTGTCTCACGATGCACACCAGTAATTTTTTTTACCCAAGGAATTTTTATAAAAGCTACTTAAATGTCCTAATTGAACAAAGGTCTAATCTTGGCTTAATCTAAGGGTGTATTCAGACGAAGGTGTGCTGCAAGACGGTTCTGGTGGAGAGAACATGCTCTTAACTGATAAGTTCAAACATTATTAAAAACAAGTGAACAGTCAGTAATAAAATAAGAACAAATACACAAATTACAAGCAGAGATTAATACTAAATAACAAAGTTACAAAGTCTAACAGTAGTATTCAGGTAGGCTATAGAAATTATTAAGCCTAAATGTAAAATAACACTATTTGTTCACTGAAGAAATTAAATATAGTTCCATCTTTCTTAAAGTTGTATTTTGTTATTTTATTCATATTAATAATGACACAGACAACAGTAGGAATATTGGGTGTCTGCTGTCACTTTAAGACCAAATGCATGGACCGAAAAAAATTACAAACATCAACTATGACATAACCGAGAAAATAATTGCCGAGACGGTAGACGAGTTTTTAACAATTTTGTGTGCATGTGTGTCCGTTCAAGGGCAAGGAAACGCAAAAGAGGAATCAATTCGGTGTTCTAGCGCTGTCTGAAACGCGCCTCTCTGCCTCTCTCTTTCTGCGTGCAGAGAGAGCAAAGCGATGCATAAGGATGCAGTGTAACGACGCCCAGTTTCAGGAATGCACTAATATTTTGTAGGTAGTACCAGTTTTCAACAATTATTAGTAAACACTGAGTTGTCAACAATTCGGAAAAATAATAATTTGTTGTTACACTAGATCCTTATGCATCGCTTTCTGCCAGGACTTTTACGTGCTTTTCCCAAACCACTGAAATGATGTCGACGTCCGGGTTAGCGGTAGCATGAACCGTCAGGCAAGTGCTATTTAAATAAACTCCTGATGTACTTACAAACTTTCCAATACCTCTTTTTATGAGTACAGAACCTATTTGTATTACTGTAGAAGTTTGGTACCATTCTGGGCATTATAAGTGGGGTAATTTACCAGATACATCATAGGATCCATTAGCGCCTGCACTAAGCCATCCGGCTGATATCTCTAAATAAGCTCCAACTTTAATAATGTTCAACCAAGGGGAAAATGGCTTCTGGGGAGTGTTATAAAATTGAGGGTAAACCACTGTCGTCACATGGATTACTTTAATGATGTCTTTACTACCTTTAAAAAGTGGTAGTTGCGTAGACTGTCAATGGAGGGAGAGAAAGCTCTCAGATTTCATTAAAAAGATCTTCATTTGTGTTCTGAAGTCTTACGGGTTTGGAATGACATGAGGGTGAGTAAATGATGACAGAATTTTAATTTTTGCGTGAACTATCCTTTTAAGACAGCAATGCTGGATGCTTTCTGGATGTCAAACGTTTGTGGACGATGTTGATAGTTACTGTATTGATATATACGTCTTTACTCTGCTAGGAAACTTGTGTGAACTCGAGGAGAACTTACTTATACATCCATTAAAAAAATCACCAAAACACTAGTTGAGTAAAAGACATTAAGCAAAAATATCTGATATTCTGAAATTATAAGCTTATAAACTGCGTACATAATAAAGCTCATGTAATGATATTTTCTGATCATATGAAAAATCATTTGAAACCTGCTTTAATGAAATTCGAATGCACTACAGATAGCTGCAGATGTTGTATGAATATGAAGCTTGGGTTTTGGGTTTGTTACGCAGAAGAACATCCTGCTGTTACTCACACTTTGGTTGAACATGTCGGTCTCATGCCGCAGCGTGGTGTACTGACGCAGATGCTGCTGGATCATCTCTACACGCTCCAACTCCTTCAGAGCACAAACACACACAATCACAGGTCCAGCATCAGTCTGTGCACGGCCTTTAGAAAAAGGTTCAGTGTGGTTCTTGACTCAATCTTAAAGAACTTCTTATGCCAAAAAGGTTCTATATAAAGAGAAATGTCTTAAATGATTGCATAATACTTACATATTTAATGAGTTATTAAAAAAATTTCTACTTATAAAGTATGTTAATGAGCTGTTTAATATTACAATTAAAACAAAATGAATTACAACATAAAAAAATCCAATCTTAGGATAGGAAGCCCTAAAAGGTTCTAAATATGAAGTGTGTAAAAGAACCCTTTTAGGTTCTTCTATATAGAACCTTTTCTTCTAAGAGTGTATCTTACAGTCATCTTATGACTAAGATGATAAAACACCAAATTGTGCATGACAGAAAATAGGAATGACTTGGGTTCAAGCCCTGCTCATTGTATTGATAGCAGTTAAACAGAAACAAACCCAGACAATCTCTTACAAATAAGTGAATGCTGTTTGGATAAGTAATGCTGTTTGTGGGGTTGTTTAATCATCCTTTGCAGAGATCTTGAGAGATTTAAAGGGATGGTTTGGAGTAAAATCAACCGAGGGTCCTTTGCACCATGACCTCGAGCCAAACACTCCCCAGAAGCCTTTTTCCCCTTGGTTGAACATTATTAAAGTTAGAGCTTATTTAGAGATATCAGCCGGATGGCTTAGTGCAGGCGCTAATGGATCCTATGATGTATCTGGTAAATTACCCCACTAATAGAATGGTACCAAACTTCTACAGTAATACAAATAGGTTCTGTACTCATAAAACGAGGTATTGGAAAGTTTGTAAGTACATCAGAAGTTTATTTAAATAGCACTTGCCTGACGGTTCATGCTACCGCTAACCCGGACGTCGACATCATTTCAGTGGTTTGGGAAAAGCACGTAAAAGTCCTGGCAGAAAGCGATGCATAAGGATCTAGTGTAACAACAAATTATTATTTTTCCGAATTGTTGACAACTCAGTGTTTACTAATAATTGTTGAAAACTGGTACTACCTACAAAATATTAGTGCATTCCTGAAACTGGGCGTCGTTACACTGCATCCTTATGCATCGCTTTGCTCTCTCTGCACGCAGAAAGAGAGAGGCAGAGAGGCGCGTTTCAGACAGCGCTAGAACACCGAATTGATTCCTCTTTTGCGTTTCCTTGCCCTTGAACGGACACACATGCACACAAAATTGTTAAAAACTCGTCTACCGTCTCGGCAATTATTTTCTCGGTTATGTCATAGTTGATGTTTGTAATTTTTTTCGGTCCATGCATTTGGTCTTAAAGTGACAGCAGACACCCAATATTCCTACTGTTGTCTGTGTCATTATTAATATGAATAAAATAACAAAATACAACTTTAAGAAAGATGGAACTATATTTAATTTCTTCAGTGAACAAATAGTGTTATTTTACATTTAGGCTTAATAATTTCTATAGCCTACCTGAATACTACTGTTAGACTTTGTAACTTTGTTATTTAGTATTAATCTCTGCTTGTAATTTGTGTATTTGTTCTTATTTTATTACTGACTGTTCACTTGTTTTTAATAATGTTTGAACTTATCAGTTAAGAGCATGTTCTCTCCACCAGAACCGTCTTGCAGCACACCTTCGTCTGAATACACCCTTAGATTAAGCCAAGATTAGACCTTTGTTCAATTAGGACATTTAAGTAGCTTTTATAAAAATTCCTTGGGTAAAAAAAATTACTGGTGTGCATCGTGAGACAAACAATGGCACTGACATATTTTAAGATACGTCAGCTGCAAATTGTTTTCAGTTAAAACAGCTCAAACATGCATTTTAGTCTGGGACTAGCTTAAGCCTTGTCTGTGAAATAGAGGAATTTTTTTTTTAATTATTAAATTAAAATGATCTTCAGTAGATTTTGTGTTTCTTACTCTTTTGTTGTTCCACTTTTCTTCAGTGATTCTGCTTGCTAAAAGCAGTTGTCCATCACTAATGCTCTATCATCACTTAATTATCTTCTAACTTCAACACTGCTGCAGTGTTACTTTCACACGCTTCTGAGTGTGGACTCATTCACTGTTAAAAATGTTTTTTTTTTGATTTAGGGATAAAAATGCAATAAAAACAGATTGTTCTTCCTTAGTTTTTTATGTTGTTGACTTTATTGTCCCAGAAAAACACATGATAACCAGGGGCGGATTAAGGTGGTCAGGGGCCCCTAGGCTGCTCTTTGTGTAAGGCCCCCCCTAAAAATTTTAGTGCCATACACACGCAACTACGGTGAACTGGTATACACACATTGAGAGAGCCAACACAGTGTTTCCTTACATTCCTTCAAGTGGTGGACAATTCACATCTACCCAATCACCTGCTTGTTTTTATTTTTATTTATTTTTTTATTTTTTATGTTTCTTATGGGCCAATTAGGGTCTTTTTTTGTTCGCGCCAGGCACGGCGTTATGGGTGCCACAACTTTTCTTCAAAAACAACAACAACAAAAAAAACTTTTAATATATTCTAATTTTGTCAAGAATTATAAAAAATCGGCAATCATCATTTGTGCTAAAATAGTCTAAATGTTTAGTTTTAAAAACAATTTTAAAAAGCTGATTAGGCCTATGTCTATTTTGATGTTTCTGCGCAAGTTCAGCAGACAGTGAGGTTCGGGTTTGTTCCGATCAGAGCTCGTGAGCGGAGAGCGCATCTCTGAATATCCCGCTCTGCTCACTCAACCCAGAATGGCCTGAGCCTGGTTCGAAAATATGTGGAATAAGGGCTGCCTCCGACTAAAGTTTTTTCTAGTCGACTAGTAGTTGTTCATTTAAGCCATTCGTGGACAAATCGCCCCTTTATATTAATTACTTAGGCTATAGGATAATAAGCGTTTACGTAATATAGCCTTACTCAAGCGCACGACCGCACGCATAAAGCTTGCCACAAAGAACCGGTAAAAGTAATGATTATGAATGTGTCTAAAATAGCAAGGAGACATTTAATTATTTATTAATAAACTGGTGTTTTTTGTGTCCCTGCAAAGATGAAGTTGACGATGCGGACTCGCCATGAACGCCAGAGAGAAATGCACATTTCAGATTACATATTCTAGTCAGGTCCGAATCTTCAAGATTGTGTAACCCTGTAGGCATTTTTGAGGAAAAGTTGTTATACCACATTTTTAGAAAGTTCAATGTATCCTGAATAAGGATCCACCGTATAACATTGAAATAAGGGTCCCATTTTCTTGTAATTGTTATCGAAACAATAGGTGCATTATTCACAGCCGAAACACTACAGGTGGATAGGGTAAAAATTTAAGTTATAGATATCACCATAAAACTTTTCCAGTTTTTCACTTACATAGAGACAAACATTTTTTGTATTACAAGTTTTCTGAGATGTCATGTTTACATATGCAAATGAGGCATTATCTATTTAAATATGTGCTAATTTGCATAATCTAAACTTTTATATCGGAATTGAAATCCACAGACTCGATTAGACAAAGTGTAGTGAAATTAACAGTTGTGCTTTGTATTGTTGTGTATTTTCTTTGCACTGATCTGAAGGAATACAAGTTAAGGAAGCAAAATAACACAAAATCTCAATTGACCACTCCATTAAAAAAACAAAAAAACAGTGTTTTTGGTTGTACTTCAAGTTAAATAGTGCCATGAGCATCATGCAGGGATCAAATGTCTAGCCCTTTTTGTAACAAATTTGATGCAGTGCCACCAAAACAGGGACAACAGCGTTTGGATATGTCAGTGAAGTCTCTTTAGCATTATAAATAAGACATAATTTTTTCCAGTTTGCATTTCTGATTCGCCTGATCATGGAAGCTGTTTAACGGGACTCAACAGATGAAGATGCTTTGCTTGCAGTATTGCAGAGATTTGGTCTCTTTTCGGCTAACCTGCCCCAGACACTGCAAAACATTGCAAAGACTTTGCCACCCAGGATATTGAAGATGAGCTGTTGACAGCTACACAGAAAGGGCAAAGTCAACTGGATACATTTGTAGAGGAGAGGCTGTTGCCATCTGAGGGGAGAAGAGTCACTTTCAGGGACAAACTGAAAAAGAACAAGTATTTGACTTTTGCTTCCCTGTTTGAAGTTCAACAGTCAGACCCAATCACTGGGAAGGCAAAAACTGTCAAGGCAGACAGAAACATTCTACAGCACCTTATTGCTGCATATGAAGCAGGACGCCCAGTCAACCTCAAAAGCATTATGATGCATGAACTATTCGTTGTACCTCTGTCCTTGGCAGAAGTTAATGGGCAGCTTCGTTCAGGTTCAAAGGCGATACTTGCAAAGGTCTTGACTGCTGACATTCCATGTCCCAACCACCTTGGTGCTACAGACCTACAAGACGAATCAATGCTTATCGTTGATGGTCAAGCTTTGATCATTGCTATTGGGAAGCCACAAGAAGCAAAGACTTTTGGAGACCTGGCAGACATCTTTGTGGAAACTGTTCTCCGAAGTGGAGCACAGTTCCAGCGAATTGATGTTCTGTTTGATCGCTACCACACACATTCAATCAAAAGTGGAACACGTAAAAGGTGTGGAAGAGGCATGTTGGCAATCAGAAGACCAGTTGAGGGCAGAGATTTACCTCTTCCCACAAAATGGGAGAACTTTATCGCTCACGAGGACAACAAGGCAGACCTTGCTCGCTTTCTATCACAACAGCTGATTGTGAGAGCACCAGATACCAAGATTATAGTTGCTGCAGGTGGCTTCAGCGATGAAGAGAGGGTTGAAGCATCTAATACAACCCTTAACACTGACAGCTTGGAAGCTAAACATGAAGAAGCAGACAAAATAATTATCCTTCACTGCATTAGAAGCAAAGCATCAAAAATTGTAGTCTCTGCAAGAGACACCAACATCTTGGTACTGCTGATTGCCCACTTCCACATGATGCCATGCCAAAAGATCTGGATGAAGACAGGTACAGCAAAGGAGAGAAAGTACGTCCCAGTTCATGCTGTAGTGGAACAACTGCAGATGGAGCCACAGGTCCTCGAGCTACTTCCTGGTTTCCATGCTCTCACTGGGAGTGACTCAACTTCATACATTGCAGGACATTCAAAGAAGACATGCTGGGAAGTTTTCATAGAGTATTCACATCTACTAACGGGGCTTGGCGTAGGTCCTGAACTGAGTGACCACACCATTCAGAATGCAGAACAGTTTTTCTGCAAACTCTATGGTGTAAAGGATGCTGATAACATCAATGAAGTTTGAGCAAGCATGTTTGTCAAGGGCATGACAATAGAAAGACTGCCCCCAACCAGAGATGCTCTCTACTTCCACATTCAGCTCTCTCACTTCCAGGCTTTGGTCTGGCGGCAGGCCCACTTGCAGCATCCAGTTCTGCCACCCCTGAAACCATGGGATGGAAGACAGAGGGGAATTCCCTTATTCCTCAACTCATGTCACTACCCCCAGTTCCAGATGCCCGTGAGGAGTTAATCACCTGTGCCTGCACCACTGGGTGCAAGACAGCCCGATGCGGCTGCAAGCCTAATCCATGCACTGCATCTTGCAAATGCAGAAAGTCCAATGATACTTGTATGAACAAATAACTTTTGGAATATCTGTGATCACAGTATTGTTGCTTGATTTTGTTGAAATTTCAGAGTTCCAGCAGCCATTTAAACATTAAAAACTGTCCCTTTCATGTTAATGTTGTTTTTTTCATTGTTTACATGTTTAAATATTCTGAGAATGCACAGTTTAGTTCTAATGTTTAATGTTTAAACTGCAATAAATGCATTAAAACATTTTATTTTTTTTGGCAGCCATTATGTTTTTATTGTTTATGCCAAAACAGTGATGTTTACAACTTGTTATACGGCAGAAATGGATTCAGCGCCTAACAATCATATAGATGTTATGAGGTTGGAAGGGTGATGAAGGGAATGAACCCAATCGCAGACAGTAGTCACAGCACACGGTTTATTATATACAAATAATAGGGAAAACAAAGCCCACGAGGGGGCAAAACAAGACAAGACAACGAGTGACAAAACTAGACTATGACTTGACGTAACTAGACTACAAATAAACAGCTAATACAGAAACAGAACTTTCTCTTGACAGGGTACTCACAGAGAAGAGCAAAGTCTCACAATGAATGATAGCATGTAACAAGTAACAATGAACCAGCACAAAACAGCAAACACAAGGGGATTAAATAGGAGACTAATGATAACACAACAGGTGACACAGATTGAATAATAATGACTAAATGAGGATAACAAGGGGGGCGGGGCTAGGTGACGAGACAACACAAGCACATGGTCCAAACACAAGACCATGGGCTCGTTCTTCGTACGTCGCTAACTCAGTTAGCTGGATTTGATTGTTGACTATTTGGCATGATCTCGGATTGTTTGGTTCTTCGAAGCTGATCCTGGACTTGCTGTCATAGCAACAGGTGCGCAAGCTTAAACCTGCTCTGGAGCAGGCTTATTTCATGTAAACAGGATTAGATCGCGGCTTTATAAGCGGAGGAGATAGGGAAGTCTGTCGCAGCCATGTCTTGTCCATTTTTACGACAGCAACCTGTTGCGGAAGGTGCAAGAATAATTCGCAGAGCTTTTCGAATTAATCGCGTATTGCGGGATAGACAGGATCCTTTAGCACAGCGCGAAAGTGTAATTGTTGGGAGAGATCGTTTTTCTCGTGAGGGTGTTATTTACATCATTAATTTGTTGGAACCACACATTAAGTATTCAACACGGAGGAGTCGGGCTTTGACAACTGCACAGACTGTGTGCATTGCCCTGAGATTCTTTGCGAGTGGCACTTTCCTTTACACTATTGGAGATGCCGAGAACTTAGTGAAAAGTGCTGTCTGTCGTGCCATTCGAAAAGTTTACCTGGCACTCAAGCACTTTTTAAGGGTTTTTGTGGCATTTCCAAGCCACTTAAGACCCCAGGTGGTAAAGCAGAATTTTTTTGCTATTGCAGGTACATTTATAATTGTTAATGACATGCAATCATGACCATGTCAAAAAGTATGACTAACAGTATGTGTCCTTCAGGCTTCCCTAACGTGATTGGTGCCATAGATTGCACACACATCCCCATCAAGGCCCCACCAGGCCCCAATGAAGGGGATTTTGTGAACAGGAAGGGGGTTCACAGTATAAATGTGCAGGTAAATTACTATTACAATATATAATATTCCAGATTAGTAACATATTACATAAAAAAAAAATGGATCAAAAAGTATGCAGTTGACTGATTAAAATCTCTTAGATGGTGTGTGACTCTATGTTCCATATAACAAATGTGGAAGCAAAATGGCCAGGATCTGTGCATGACTCAAGAATTTTCAGAGAGTCACATTTATGCACATTATTTGAACGTGGTAAGGGAACATATAAATGTCAAGCTCACAGTATTACACACACTTATGCTGAGCCTAACAAAACTGCATTTTTCCATTATACAGGGGATTTTGACGGGATCCTGCTTGGAGACAGGGGCTATGCCTGCAGGCAGTATTTTATGACGCCCTTCCCTGACCCAAACCCTGGACCACAAACCCGTTACAATGCAGCTCTAGCCAGGACAAGGGCACGCATTGAAATGACCTTTGGGCAACTAAAGGAAAGATTTCAGTGTCTGAAGGGTCTGAGGGTTGCACCTGACAGGGCCTGTGACATAATTGTTGCATGTGCCATCCTCCACAATATTGCCACCATCAGGAAGGAGAGGACCCCTGTGGTGGAGGTGCAGCCTGATGATGACCTCCAGCCAGTGCACTTGGACCAACCTAGTGGCAGAGCTGCACGGGACAGAATTGTGGAGCACCATTTTTGAATAAGTAATAAAAGACAAGACAAATATGCTTAGTTCCTGGAGTTTTATTTAAACTTTTTTTTTTTATAAAGAAAAGCCAGCAAGTCATCTTTTGCCTGCAATAAGAGATAGTTATGTAAAGTCAGCAATACTACTATGTGTCAAATGTGTATTAGTACTTACTCTGAAGGTCCTTTTGAAGCAACTCTATCTCTAGTGCAATTTTTCTCTTTTTCAAGTTGTCGAGTTCAATTTCTCCTCTTAATTTGAGTTTTTTCAGGTCAAAATACTCGATTTTTTGTTGAAGATGCCGTTTATATAGGGAACGGATGTCACCCTGTGTCATTTTGTGAAAGAAAAAAAAAAAAGGGTCAAAACATGCCTCATGCAACAAAAGTAAAAAGTAAAAGTACAACACTGTCCACCTCTGTATTAGTTCTTTGTGCAGACTCTTCTGCTAGCCTTTCTGTAGGCCTTTCTCTAGGTGTGGACTCCTGCAACTCATAGCAGACAGAGAGAATAGGTACACAAGTATATACAAATTAGTGTAAAGTTATTTATGCACTTACAGGTTCTTCCTCCAAAGGACAGTCATCTGAGAGGGTTTCTTCACTGTCCTGTGCAATGGAAATAAATGTGTATTACAAAGTGTTGCACTTTCTTCCCTTTATGCAAGTTTGAAAAAGTACACAACTTACTGCATATGCTTCAGCCACCACTTGCTTGGGAACAGGTAAAAGTGTTGGTGTATTATGTAAAACTGCACAAAAGAGGGGAAAAAAAATTGTCACTACAATTAACTACACTGTAAAAAATATAATGTGATCAATAACTCATGGCAACATTTTATATTAACTAAAAGTTTAGAAGTTTTCACTTTCACAAATGGTTGAAATGACTGTACCAGCCATTTGGATTATACTTCATTTAATGCAGCAACAAATAATTTTATAGTGTACTAAGATAATTGAAAGCTCATTTAGCCAACCAGTAATGAAGGTGTTGCTGCTACTGGTCCCTGGCTTTGGGTCTGAGGAAGAGCTGCCCCCAGGGATGCCCTCCACAATGGTTCGGTTTTCATTCAACCCAAGGGCCAGCTCCTCTGCTGGGGTATATTGTGGCGGTGCAGGACCACCACCTGTTTTTTTTTTTTCAGCCTTTTTCTTGGTGGCTGTTATAAACAGACAAACACATTATTTAACAGTGGCTTTTAAAAAGGAAAAAAGTGGCTTTTTAAAATAAAGACAGTATAAGAATTTAAAGGCTACCATTTTGTAGAATATTCTTGTACTTCACTTTTACTTGTCCCCATGTTCTAGTGGGTCCCGTGGTGGCTCTGACATAAAAGAACAAAGTAAATATGAAATTATTAAAATGCAAAAATACATACTGTAGAAAGTAATAGAAACATCTACCATGGACAGCACTTACGCATTTAATTTGTCTGCTACTTTTTGCCAGCCCTCTCTCCTGGCTTTTGCAGACTTTGAGGTGTTTCCTGTCGTTTTAATTAAAGACTCAAATTCGGCATAACCTTCCATTAAAAGCTCTTGTTCTGCTTGGGAGAAAAACTGGGCACGTTCTTTGGCCATGCTGAAAAGGCAATAACAGCGTTGCTGATCATTGTTTCTACTATCGATACATATCCCCTTTTAAACCAGCGCATGAATGTGCAATTATCTCAGATAACTCAATCCAGCGATACTAATCATAAACAACAGGTGAGTTCGAAGAACCCAATTAGCCGGATCATGATTAGCACGATGATATCATCCTGGATGTGTCATTTGATCTCGGATGTAATAAGCAACGTACGAAGAACGAGCCCCATGTGCTTGCACATAAAACATGGGTCTGTCATGATCCTGCCTCAAGAATTAAAGAACATCAAGGACTAGATGGCAGGATCATGACAATAGAAACAACACTTGAAGTACTTTTCCTCAAAAATGCCTACTGCATCTTATCCAGGGCTATTTATCTATTTTGGGACTCGACTATTCAGAGAGTAGCCTATTTCTTTTGGTTTTGAATATTTTCGTTTAAAAGGAGACATTTCAAGCTTTCTATAATAGCCTATATTTCTCAAATCTGTGAGGCTTGAAAACAAGCTGAGTTTCGGTGCCCTCCAGTTCACGTGCAATGCAAGTGATCGTGTTTACATTGTTTACATTGTCTGCTATATATGTAGCGACTGGGCTATTTGAATCATTCGTTCGTTTGATTCCGAATTAACAAATTCGGACTCTCTGTGTTTTCTAAGCACATTCCTGCCCATAACGTTCTTTGCTAAGCTTATCAGAGCTTGTAACCTCCTGACTTCGAAATTACAAATTATACGCCAGGCTCCAGAGAGACTGGAGCAAATGGACTTTTACGACATTTTATTGCACCTTGGGGGAAAGGACAAGAGTTCACAAAAGCAGCCTGAATTCTGAATGACACACACACACACATACATACACACACACACACACAAACATCCGTTGTGTTTACCTTAATATCCTTTTAATGTCTGTAACTCAGACTTGTATCTGAACTTCCTGTATGTATGTGTGATTAATGTTGTTGTGATCGTATAGTTATGATCTTCGAGTGTTGGCTCTGAAATGTATTTTTCTCTGAAGAATGTTCTCCCAGTAGAATCGCATCCTGTAACCCGATCTCATTGATAACGGGGGGGCGCAACATTCCAACGCGACCTCCGTGATACACACAGACACACACATTACCATATATGGACTTCCACGAGTAAAATTTCATTTTACCAACTATTTCAACTGTATAAAGAGTGTTCTGGGTGATCTGCATGTTCCCCAGAGTGATATTAGAGTAGTTGTGTTTTTGAATTACAGTAATGTAATCTTAAAGTGCCTTTGTGTCAACAAAATAATGTATCTCTATGTTGCTATCTTTGTCAATAGTCGTTCTTAGTATTGTTTTAATCCCCTGTGCACAACGAAGGAGATTTTTGATAAGAGACTGTGATAAACGTTATGGTTCCATGCGTTTTAATTCCCAGAGCATAATATCACATTTTGCCCCCTCGTGATTCCACACGAGGGTCGGGCAGCATTAACACACCAGGACAATCTTCCTGCTCTAAACTGATTCGTCATCCAGGAAAAAGGAGGCGTACACGGGACACTGATAAAAAGTCCAAACCCTCAATTCTCGCTCTCTTCTTTCTCCTCCAAAACCCAAGTCCGGACCGGCTTCGGCCTGCTTCTCTTTCCTTCTCTTTTATTTCTTTTTTATGTTTTTCTATAGTCTAGTTTCGTTTTCCTATTCGCCTCTGTTCATTCACGAGCTGAATGAACTTAGCCTGAATCATTCCCGGCAACTTCACCTCAAAGAAAGAGACTCTTTGAAGCTCTTCCAGTTTTGCCGGAAGACACAGCACGCGCACGCCTCCCCTCAGACGACTCACGCTGCTTTAAAGACACGCAGAACCCTGCCTTCCTCCCTCATACAAAGAGAACCATATGCCATGCAAGTATCGATTATTGAATTGAACTTACAATGTGATTTCTTTGTTGTCTCTTAAGGGTTACTGTCTGTGATTTTGCCATGCTGAGATCATCTCGGTGATCTCTCTCATCCTGAACTTTAGTTTCACTTTCTCCCTTTCATCCTCTCCCTCTCTCATCTGTTATCCGTTTAGTCTTGTATTTGTCTTTTACTGTTTGTATTGTTATATGCATACTCATGTAAATTGTAGAACTTGTATTCCTTAGTTCGATGTAGTATTAGTCCAATTATTAAAAACCCATTATATCCTAGATTGTCTCTGTATAAGTGTTCATTTTACAAGTCAATGAAACGACGATCAAGCTACGCTTTACAAATGCGCTACTGTTAAGTAACCTACATTTTATAAGAACAAGAAAGTAATTTTCCATGGCCAGAAAATATAGCTTTCTTCGAATTATAAGAAAGAGATAATTTTGTTGAGAAGTTGATGGAATTAATTTTACGACCAGTTTGCGGGACAAACAACTGTTTAATTAATATATTAATTTCCCTTAAAATTACTCTGATTAATTGATCTGAAAGAGGGACCTTTTGGTATATTAATGATTGAATTATAATTCATTGTAATTGAACATTGATGTATACGGATGGGTCTAAATTTCAGCTTCAATAATTTATTAATATTGTAAGAATATAGATGAATCAACCTAGGGCTGGGCGATATGGACCAAAAGTCATATCCCGATATATTTAGGCTGAATATCGATATCAGATATATATCCCGATATTTTTTCCGCACAGTGAGAGCAAATGTTCAGTCAAAGCCAAAGCCAAATATGACATGTTAAAAGTAGTTTTATTGAAACCAGCTATTTCAGTGAACAGTTGCAAAATCAAATGAATAAATAATAAACAGGTTTCTTCACCTTAGGGCTGCACGATTATGACAAAAATCATAATTGCCGATTATTCCCTTCGAATTGTTATTTGCGATTTATTAATTATGATTATCAAAGTTTACATTGAATATATATAAACAAATTTTGTGTAAACATGTTATAATTTGCCTATATATATATATACACATATATATATACTTTTCCCCTTTACTTAACATGAATTGTAAGAATATGACTAATAGTAAAGACTAGTACTAATAAATAAACATTAGGCCTATGCTAAAGCTATTAAATAGCAGTGCCAAACTAGTTTTTGTTAATACAATGTTGTTATGAGCCACTACAGTCATTTATAAATATAAAAAATAACACAAAGTGAAAATAAAGTGGCATTTTGGGGTTAATATGGAAACGACAGTTGCCATGGTGAATGCACAATATTAACAATAACTGTTAATGAAACATGGAAACTGCTCCTGGTGAATAGAATGAAAATCATACCTGCATTACTTTTATTTCGTGTAATTTACAACGTAACGGCGTTGCATGCTCGTAGTTTCTTTTGCACTTGATCAGTGAGGCGATACACAGCGCGCGCCGCCGCATTTGCGCGTGCAATTGAGTGTGCGCTCTGAGCACAGGATAACGGCTGACAGGACAAGAAAGTCCGTTTTTCTGAGGTGAAAGTCCGTTTTTCTGAGGTGAAAGACTTTATTTCAGCGTACACTTATGTCACTGACTGGTAGTTCCTATTGTGCTGGGTTTTCTGAAGTAGGCTAGTCATGATTCGCCTCTCGTAACATAACATGCTCTAAACACACCCGCAAAGTGGAAAAGGAGGAGCGGAGGCGCGGGGAGCAGAGCGCAAATTTGAGCTATATCGATATATGCGATATGGTCTAATTTCATATCGCATTTAAAAATATATCGATATATTTTTTATATCGATATATCGCCCAGCCCTAAATCAACCCGATTCATAATTTTGATTCCCTATAATCATTTGAGCTAAGTCATATTCGTTACATATATTTGCTTCTTATTATTAAATACAGTTAATTGGTTGATAAAACATTGATCAAAATTGAGATACAATTTATACAAAACGAAAATCTTTTAAAAAGAGACTTTCTACAAAACAAAACTCAGATCCAGACATTGCGCATCTCATGATGTATAATATCTTTCTCATGCCGCATGCTCACTTTCATAATCAACACTGATTAAATTAAAAAACATAATGATGTCACATATTTTCCGACCCAGCCCTCAGCCCTGTTGCAACCGTCGTTGTTTAGGTCCCTTAAACGCGCACATACAGTCTCGGAGTCAACGCTGCAACCAGGAGATGAAGAGAGCTGAGATCCACATCACCTAGCACATCTTCGTCTCTGCCAACCCAGGATGATAGCGCGGCTAGTGCAGTTAGCGCGACCAGCGCCGTTGCTAGGAGGGCGCCAGCGCCTCTGTCTCTCAGCGCCTCTGCCTCGCGAGTGGATGATAGCCCTGGAGACGCCTAGCAATCGTATACCTTTAGTGGTAGTGCACCTTTAGAAAGTTACACCTTAAGAGTCTTCGTAGCGCGCTAAGAGACAGCGTTATCGGGAAACGCAGCCCAGTTATGATGCGTATGATGCGTAATGGAGATTCCAAAGCGCTCTTCTTTGGTCAGAACCACGGAGAGCGATCGCGGATAGGTCCGTCCTATGCACCGAAACTTTTTACAGTGCAACAAAATATTTAAAGAGCAACAGGCTATTAAAATCTATTTTATGTATACACACAGATAATATAACAGTATATAAGTCAGTAATTTTTATTAGGTTAAACAGTGATTGGATAAGGTTTTTAATTTAACGTTTTTAATTTAACCCCCTGGGGTCGGCTATCGCGCCAGCGCGATAGGCTCGTTTTTTTCCGTATGAGTGCAAAAAAAATAATAATTTTTTTTTTAATTTTGATCTTATATGCTTGTGTTATACATCAATCGATCCTGTTTAGTGTGTATTTTTTTTGTGTATGCTCATAATAAAAACAAAGTGTTGTGCTTTTCGCTAAATAAAGAAAAATAAACATGATGCGAGTTCTGCCTACTCTCCGTCAGTGAAGTCAATTCTGAAACGCGTCCGAAAATGAACTGTAACTCAGCGAATACTCAGTCAAACAGGCATACAGACACACAGGCATGAAGCTTGAATTATCTTCTTTTAAATGAAGTAATTTTTATAAAAAACAAATATTCACAGTTTATATAATATGTATGTAAAGAGAGAGATGTCAGTCGTTCTCATCTCAGCTAATTAAGTTTTAATGTGACTCCGCCTACGGAGACCGCACGCTATTCAAACGCAAATGTGAGGCGATCCATACAAACCTGTGAAACGCCCACATCCGCTGGATAAGGCCGGTGAAACACTGGATGCGTGGCGTAAGCGTCTCAGCTGCGTGGCGTGTCCGTTTTTATTTCGGCTCCCATGTTAACAGTTTAGAGTTTGCACACTGTCTGTGTGAGACGCGCGTCTCAGGCGCTGCACGAGCCGCGTGGAAAACGCGTGCATTCTAGAAATAGAACCGACGCCTATTTTTCACGCGACACGCAAGCGTCTTGGAAGCGTTTCCATGCAAAATTGAATAGGAAAATCTGTTTATTTGTCATTTTGACACGAATACATATTAATAAATGTCCTTTTATGTTTAAGTGTCTAGGTTTTGACATAAATGCAAATATAAATGTAATTTTACAAAATATGATCGATTTTCAAATACTGCTGTATTGAATGAACAGCTTTTAGCAAACTCTATTGCTATACTGAGATGAGGAATATATACTGTATGTGTTTTGTCAAAAATAAAGTCATCAACTAACTAATGAATCCTTTACTTTGAAATACGTATGATAAAATGTATACTTTAGTTTTGAAAGACGTTGACTAGTTTTGAAAAGATTATAAAGTATGTATGTGCATGCATATATATATGTGTGTGTGTATATATGAAGAGTTCAGATGCAAAAGCCTCTAAATGCCATCTGAAATTTTCTCCTAGAATGATCATTTTTATGAAGCTTGTATATTTAAGTTAGCTATAGGTGACACACCTGAATGAATGGCTCATTAAGTATGCAGGGACGTAGTCTCACCAGGTGTGAACTACTAAATATGCATGATGCTGTTGGAGCGTTTACGCCCCATCCGCATATTGGCTTTCCAAACTAAAAGTGTTTCACAAAACTAAAATCAATGTATCGTTTTATGTGAATGATTAGGCAGGATGATTTTCATATCATTTTGAAGAAAAAACTCTAGGCGATGACATCCATTAGTCAAAAGTCTTATTGCCACATATTTAGTATGTGTTTTGTGGCCTTATTTCAGAAACTTTCATTTTTAGTTTTTTCGATAACCATGCATAAACATTATTCTCTCAAAAATGAAAACATGTACATACATGTGGCTCACATATTATGGAAGTCCTGTTTGTGCTATATAGAGTGAATTTACACCTTTGCCATTAATATGTTTATAAGCAACTGAAAAAAGCACAAATGTCAGGGCATGTCAGAACATCTCAAGGACCCCAAAAACACCCCAGACCCCAGAGGGTTAAGGCCCACCCACAATTGGTCTGGCCCAAAACTGGAATCCTGGCGCCATGCCTTCGCGCTTAAGTAAATTTAAAATAAAAAAAATCGTCTGGCCAATCCGAGGCCCCTGCACACGTGGGGCCCCTAGGCTGCAGCCTATGCAAGCCTGTGCATTAATCCGCGCCAGATGATAACGATCACTCTTTATGGTATAGGGTTTGCATTACCTAAGGAAATCTCTGTTTACATTGCAAAGTACAATGATTAAGATGGACATAGCACCAATAACATTATCTGGAACAAAAGTACAGCTAACTGCTCTTCTTTGGGTGGTTAACAACATTCTTTTGTCCATGGATTCAGGGTTAATAAACATTTTGATGCTTCTCGATCTAAGCGTTGCATTTGACACAGTCTGCCATAAAATACTGATCTCTCAACTTTCTGATATCGGCATCCCTGGTTCCGCTCTCTAGTGTGTAAGAAGTGATTTTCCTGCTAAAACAAAAGCTGAGATAAAAATCACCCTGCAATAAAGCAATAAAACGCACCCTGGACAGAAGATCACAAAGAAAGAGCACAGGACATTGTCTTGTCAAAACTTATCTCATGTTTGGTATCATTTTAAGAGTGTCAGTGCGATTGGTAAAAATGGTCTTAATTTCATTACAGTCATTGGTATATTGAGAAAGATTGAGAACTTAGGAGACCTGTTCTCCTCAATGGGTGATGTCTCTTCAAGATATCTTCCTTCTCCCCCGAAACCAAGTGTAACCCCCTGGGGTACATGCATTGACCCAAAACAACTCTTAAAAAATATTGGTATAACCCTTTGTTCTGGTCTGGGTATTTAAGGGTAGGTGACGGAGCAGTCTTTGGGAACCTGTAACCAGGAAAACCCCCATGCAGTGCTGTTTCAGTGTTTCCTGAGTCTTACACCTGGAAAACACTTACACAACACTTACACAACACTCTGTGTCTCTGTCAGGAATGCATTGCTTACTTCTAGAGTCATCTTTGAGTAATTGATGTCATGTATTTATTTACTTGTGTAATTGGCATGATACATTTTACCTGACAGATAAATATTACATCTTGAATTTATTCTGCATTATTCTGAAATCATTATTTGTAGTAGATTAAAGTGTAGTCTGGTGTTTCCACAACGCTACTCCAGGGTAGATCAAACCGAAGGCACTAATGAATGGAGCATGGAGCACACCATTAAGGAGACCTTCCGATTTCTGACTATCACTGACTTAGCACGTTGAATCTTGCGACTATTAAAAAATTACACCTTTTGTTATGAGTAAGCATGGGCGACCACGTAAGGGTAAAATAGTTCGCACTGCATCCTCTGACTACTTCAGAACTGGCTACGGTTGTGATCGTGAGCGCACATTCGTGATGTGACGTCTCAAAGTGATACCATAATGAATGAATAATTGAAAATATGAGATACTCAGAATAATTAAAGATCTAAATTAATTCATAAGCAATATTTATGATTATTGGTAACACTTTATATTACGACCCGCAAACAACTGCCTAAGTAAACCGAAATTACGGTGTACGTTTCTGTAATTATAGTGTACCTCCGTGTAGGTATAAGGGAACAATATGTTAAGTTTTGGGTAATAAAGGGGTACAACCAGATATACAAGCAAATTATTTATAATGTAATTATTTTAAAGCTAACAGGTACCTATTCTGTTAATATATTCCAGGCAAAAATTGTACGTCTGTTGTATATAAAAGTTTTTATCACATTTCTGGCAAAATATGTTCTTGTGCAATGTAGTTACAGGGTAATTTTGACATCTGTGGGTTGTAAATTAAACTTATATATATATATATATATATATATATATATATATATATGGCTGTATGTAAGCACAGTATGATAAAAATTTAATCTGAAACAATTTTATAAACAGCTGATTTCGAAAAACATTGGCAATGCTATTTATTGGCTTTTCTTACTAAACTACTTAAAGGGATACTTCACCTCTGGGAAGATGAATGTGTATTTAAAATAGGTCATTTAAGTAGAAGAAATGTGAAGAAATTTTTCAATTTGGAGCTTTCTAGACTGAGAAAAGCCAGAAAATGTATTTTTGGCTTATGTGGATGAAAGACAACAACTCCCAGAATGCACTTGCTTCGCTGCCTTAGGAGGCCACGCCTACCGGTAAGGGAGCGCAGTTGGAAACAAACAACAAAGCTAGCCTACGTGATGAGTTTGCCAGGGATTTAGAGATCGCCGAAAATGTCCGGGATTTGGCTTTTGCGTTCTACAGTCGCCATTCTTTCATCATGTTTACTGTGGCGAGCAGGATGAGGCTGACGGCCGCGGGAGAACGGCGCGAGGCCGGTGGTGTCATTACTGAGACGCGCCGGGTCTCGCATCTCTCACGGAGGAGCGGGAATTTTCTTAGCAATGGTAAAACGCACATCAACCGATCACTTGTTTAGCGTTCATGTAAACACTACATTCAGATTCACCATTCGGAATGAATTCAGTTAGATTGAAACAAAAGGTGTGCATGTAACTTAAACAATGAATGGCGACCGCAGAAAGCAAAAGCTGAATCCCGTACATTTTGAACGATCTTGCCCGCGGGACAAGTCCGAGAAAAGGAGGATGGAAACCCCTACTTACTCAGCTTTCTCCTACTATTCAGCTTTCTCCACAGAACAAGAGCCTGCAAGCTTAGCTTCCAAAGAAAGACGGCTGACACTGTGTGCATTCTGTGAGTGAGATCCCACCCTCTATGGGCGGGCTGAAAACATGCGGAACAACGCCATCTACTGGCTGTAGTCTTTAGCCTCTGGCCAGAAAATCCTCCGATGACGCAAAATGACGATTTTTGCGTCATCGGAGGATTTTTTCCAGACAAAAAATACATAAATCTCTTGTCTCAGGGGGATATGAGGGTGGAAAGCACGGTAATTCGAAAATACTACAGGTTTTCTACTAATACAATGCTTAATGCTAAATCCTGAAGTATCCCTTTAACGTTAAGACCGAAATAATCATTTGGTTTAAGCCAGGTTTCAGTAAGGCAAAGTACATCGAAACTATTATCTGTGACCATTTCATTTACAATAACCACCTTAGGTGTGAGCGATCTAATGTTTAGAAGACCTAGCTTTAGAAATGTTTTTTGTTCACTGTAAAAATAGAAAATGTTAATTTGTAAATGAGTGTAAAGAAGAAAATCAAGGATTATGAATCAATTTGACGGAGCTCCAAATACAAACAACGCGCTCAGTCGCAACGCATATATGTGTAGGGTTGCATAAAATAATAATAACAATAGCCTATAGCAGGCAGCCTATCAATCGTTAAAAAGGAACATCAGTAACACTACACTAGAGAAAAAATATATGGATTATCATGTTACTTCAAATGTTTCCATTCATTATGACGTTATGAAATGAGATTGGAGTAAAAACATGAAGCCTAATGTTTGGCGCGTTTTGCTTTTCAAACGCACAGCACGACTGACTCAAACTCACAGTGCGTGCAGAGAACATTTACTGAAGTGATCGAGCCGCTCCAAACTATGAAATATTGTTACCAGATTGTTAACAGAGCGGGGAGTAAGTAGGTCAAGTGCAGATGATGAACACCTGTGTCTGATTTCAGTAATTGGCGTGGAGAGACCGGATATAAACCAGAGTGGAGAGAGAGACGGACTGGGACCTCGTGGACTGTTGCTGTTGCCTCCTGGGAGAAATCACCGATTTAATATTCTGAATTATTGATTGTTTTGTGGCTGTGCTTGTGCACGGTGAAGGCGCTGTGTGCGCACCTTTTCTTTTTGTTTATTTTCTAACGTGAATAAAACGAGAGTCCCAGTTCAGCCGACCCCTGTCTTCTTCCTTCCTTGCTATTTAATAACTGAACCTCATCACACTGGTGCCGAAACCCGGGAAGGAAGAATATCGCCGCCGCCATGCAGTCCCCGCCAGGTACACCATTTGCGAATATCATCTAGTCGCTCGCTGGTCTTCATCAAGAACAACATCAACACCTGCTGGCGATCAAGGAGGAGCAAGACAAACGGTTCGAGGCGCTCCTCCGATCACAGCATGAAGACCGCGAGCTGTTCCGGAGCTGGGTAGACCGGGAGGTTTGGGCCATCCCCCCCACAGTCAAAGACACTTCATCCCCTCTGCCTCTCAACAAGATGGGTCCTCAAGATGATCCGGAGGCATTCCTGGACCTATTTGAGAGGTCTGCAGAGGATCAGGGATGGCCCACCGAGGACTGGCCAATGCGGCTCATCCCTCTGCTGTCCGGGGAGGCGCAGGTAGCCGCACACCAACTGCCAGTCCGGAATCTCCTGGTCTACCAAGACCTCAAGCGTACCATCCTCCGGCGGGTCTGTCGGACCCCGGAGCAACATCGACAGATGTTAGATGACAGATGACAGACATCTCTGACCCTGGAAGAGTCCGGCTGACCCTTTGTTATGGCACAGCAGCTCCGGGACTACTGCCGCAAATGGTTGATGGCAGACAGAAGCGATGTCGAGGAAGTGATCGATCGCGTGGTACTGGAGCAGTTCGTGGCCAGGCAGCCGAGAAAGACTGCACAGTGGGTCCAGTGCCACCGCCCGACGTCGCTGAACCAGGCCATCCAGCTGGCGGAGGACCAGATGGTGGCGTGCCCAGGGGTCGGCGACCCATTGCCATCGGCATCTCTCTCTCTCTCTCCTCCCTCTCACTCTCACTCTCTCTCCCCTAAACCTATTCCACTCCCCAGGTCGCGTGGAGGGTTCCCGGCGAAGCCAGCACTGAGGTGGAGGACGGGCTTTTCGACGGAACCAACGGCTGCGCCCAGAGCTCCTCGCAGGGGGGGAGCTTGACCAGTGGCTTCTTCACACCACAAAGTGCACCACCGCTCTCTCCACGCCAATCGCTTGACCCGCTTCCTGCCGCCAGGGCGGCGGTAAAGTCTGGGCCGGCCTGTTGGCGCTGCGGGGATCCAGGACATTTCATTGACCGGTGTCCAGTGATGGAGGTGGGGACACTGATCCGGGTCCCCGACGCGCCACAGGTTTTCAATAGGTGAGGCGCGCCTCCCCTGGGGGGCGCCAAAGAGCCACAGGGGAGGCGCGACACGCAAAGAAATAATAACTGTATGCAGCTCTGTTGATATCGCTAATTGTGTGTGCGAGTATTAGCTTTAAAATGCGTCGTTCTCTTGTCCCAAGTCAACAGAAGTCAGCATTAAAGGAGGATACGGAGACTGGGAAGTCACCTGTGTGAGTAAAAAAAAACAATCCGTAGCGACGGTTTTGCAGTCCGTCCGCTCAGTTTATAAACAGTACTCACGAATTCTCAAACTGTTCCCTCGGTTTAACAAATCGTGCCCACAGATTAATAAACCGTACCCACGAGTTTCTAATCCGCGCTCTCAGACTTGTAAACCGTGCCTTCAGTTTTTGCAATGTGTACCCACAAATTCATAAACCGTGCCCACGCTTTCGCAATCCGTTCCCACGGGTTTGTAAACTGTACTCACGGATTTGTGGCTCGCCCTCATTTTAGAAGAACACCAGGAGGTAGCCTACATTGTTAATGAATCTTATTGTATATTGTTTTATATTGTATTAAATGGAATACATCAAATTGTCTTATCAGCGTCTGCATAAGTGATTCTCAATTGTAGCGGGTATGGGGTGGAATATATACGATTTAATATGATTACATTTTTTAATAATAATTATAATTGCGTGACGAGCTCATAATGCGGTGAATTCCCGCTCCCATTTACTTCACAATCTCATTATAGAGAGACGTGCGTCCCGATCTGTGCTCTGCCGCGTCTCGCGCTCGTCATGCCGCCAGATTCAGTATCAGTGCACCTTATGAAGCATGGCGTTAACTTGAACTGCATTTCTGTCAGTGCGTGACTACAGCTCGTTAATAAACAACGTTTTTTGATTGATCCATTTCATACAATCCGTCTTCATTTGGCAAGTGCACTTGCGCAAAAACACTTTTTCATTCAAAACTGTTTTTGTGTGTGTGGATGCTGCTGATAAAACAGCTTCGCCGAGACTACAAAGAGGCATGCATCTCTATCTCTCTCTCTGTGTGTGTGTGTGTGTGTGTGTGTTTGTTTCTTTTGTAAAAGTTTCCCGGATATAACTTCCCTATTTAATGCACAAATTATATTATCAGCATTACAATGTGAGTAAATGTAGCCATGTAAAATGTAAGGGATGATGCCACCCTTCTAGAAACAATGTGCATTTACGTTTAAATTGTAACATATTTAATAGCATGGAATTACAGTGTAATTAGTGTTAGCTCACTATCTTATCTTTTTCAGTGCATTTGGTGAGGTAAACTGATAATATTACTGATTCTCATTTATCAAAACACTAAAATTGGTACCGTTTTGGAGAGGAATTGGGTATTTTTTTTATCTCTCCATTTAACCCATCTCATGGTGTGTGATGCTGATCTATCATATGAGTTTCTAAAGGTTTTTGAATTCTTTGTGTCACGGGCCGGGGCGGCAGTTCCCTCCCCGTCTGAGCGTACCACCTCGAGGAGTTACCCAGAGACACCAAAGACCAGACGAGATAATTATTATCAAAAACTTGTATTTTATTTAGTTAAAATAAGTCCAATCTCAAACTAAAATCCACCGGCTGATCCGCCTCTCGTCTTCTTCTACCAGGTTGCGTGGGAAGTTCGCACAGCGATTCCTCTTTAGCCAGACAGAGGCAAGTAATGGAGCAGATACTGGTAAGGATTCGCGCAGCGGTTCCTCTTCAGCCGGAGGTAAGTGTTGAGACAGGCACTGGTAGGAAATTGACAACAAGGGAGGGGGGTTACTCTTCTCACAGGACAGCATCAAGTATTTGAGTGTCACCTCTTTATGGAACGGGGGGAGGATAGGGCAGGGGGATCATCCGACGCAATGCATTGGTCAGTCGTAGATGGCAAACGGGAAGCTCTCTCTCTCTCTCCACGGGACACGCCAGCTAGCTGGGGGTCTCCCTCCTTCCACAGGACGGCGGCAGTTGAAATACAGCGACGGACAGTGACTTCCCCACAGAACAGTGATGGCCGCCTCCGCTGGCAGAGGACAATTTCTCTACGTTCACAGGACAACAGTGGTGAGTACAGGTTCCAACAGTCAACAGCTGGGTCTTCTTACCACAGGACAGTAATGGCAGAATGCAGCGGCGGATATCAGGATCTCTTTCTCTGTTCATAGAACAACAATAGTGCGTACAGAATCCAACAGTTACACTGAGTCTTCTTACCACAAGGCGGCAATGGCAGCATTCCATGACAGCGGGCAATTTCTCTATGTTCACAGAACAACGATGCATAGATCTCTCATAAATCCTCTTCAACTCAGACAGGATGAAGCTGCATTCCTGTACGGCATATGCTCAACACACAGCAGTTAATTAATTTCAGTTTGGTCTTCGAGACCCACGAGTATGCCATCTGGGGAACAGGCAGACATAAAATTACAGTTTCCACACCAGTGCACAATTCAGTCACTTCAAATGATCACACGTGTTCACTTCACATTAAGCACTGCAACTCACATCAACTCACAGTGAATAAGGTCTCTTCTCGTGATCCCAGCCGACTCTCTCCGCTCAACTGACAAACGGTACATCCAATGCTGTATAAGTGGTTGACTATGGAAACACAACTGACCTTGAAAGACTTCCAAACAAACCTTACTGAACGCCGGGGCGGCCTCACCGAATCATGGCGGGTAGCAGGCACTACAGGCATTAACTTCCTATTAGGACTGGCAGATAACACTCATCTGTTCGATGAGATAACACAGTTCAACCACACCGCTGATCTCCAGCTCTTTCTTCTTTACATGCAGTCTTTCCCGTCCTGTACGATCTGCCCTCTAGTCTTATCATACCTCAGTTTTAATCAAGTCCGCTTTGCTTGTCTGCACCTCTCCTCTTCAAACTGCCGCTTCTCTCTTCTCAAGCCGCCATGCACACTGGACACCAGACCGCCGCACAACAGAGCATCTTTTCATAATGCCACTCTCCTCCGCTTCGGCCAAAGCCGAGCTCGCCAGCTGCCCGCTGCCTCCGTTCTGCCCTTCCGCTTTCCCGCACTGCCCAGAACGCTGCACGCCGAGCGTTGAAATAGCCACTTCATAATTCACTGCAGCTGTCGCTCATCAACACGGGCAGCCATGACAGGCCACCGGAACCGGCCTGGTGTCCCGCCGGAACTGTCTCCCCACGGGAATTCATTCAATTAATTATGGTTCCTAGTTGTCACTCCGTGACATTTGCACAGTTATAAATATTGATATTTTATGTGCAACAATAGCATGCTCAGGCTCAGTGGCCTTTCGCCTAATTTTAAATGCTTTTTTTATTTTCAAATAATATGATTTAAATGGTGATGAGTGTACTGATTTGATGCATTTTAAAAAGATGGATGATAGATATTCTTCAATCTTTCTGACAAAGAACAAAATATAATGTGAATTACAGTAAGTGCATTTTTTATTTATAAATTGTAGTGCAGTGTTTATTATAAGGGGGTAGAATCCGCAGCTCAGTACTCACTACTCACTACTCATGAGTACTTTTAAATTAGCTACTTTTTTACTCTTACTCAAGTAGTTTTTTTAGTACTTTTTACTCTACTCACACTACATTTTTTGGAATGTAATGGTACTTTTACTTGAGTGTTTTTTCAGTACTCTTTCCACCACTGCTGATTTTGTTCAAGATGATGTGCATCTCCTTCAAATGTGCGCTTAAAGCCCAGACACACCGTGCCGATTTCAGCCATCAGGTGTTGTCGGCGGTAGCTCTGGCGCCGATTGCACATGTTAAGCATGTTCTGTTGACTTGTGGTTAGGCCTACTGATGTTCAGTTATTTTAAAAGTAGCCTCAATTAGGCCTGCATGAAGTTGGAATTTTATTTGCTGTTGCAAAGAATCGTTTATGAATGCACTTTTAAGAAAGTTGTGGAAATAAAATAATATTTACATTTTATCAGTTGTTATTGAAACTCATCATTGCCTGGAACACACAAAAGATGGCATTTACTGCAGAGGCGTGTGTGGGTTAGGGCAGGCGGACGGGATTTTGGGGAAGGGGGGGCTCGGCTGTCCTTTCCTACTCTAAGGGGAGGCTCACATTCACCCAATTTGAAAACCCCTGCAATAGATAATCCAAATAGGGAACAGTTCAGTCGCGATGGATGTGTGGTTCGCTTATCCTACCACATATATGTCCAAGTTCTCTTAGCTCGCCATCTCGATCGGAGTCCTCGAGTTGGGACAGTCGAGATTTCAAGAGTCCATAATTGGAGAATGGAGATTAGTTGATCCAGAAAAAAAACCTGACCTAAGAAGGCCAACAATACAAATTAAGAATTCCATTCAAAAATAAAGTAACCGTAACTAATAATAAAGTAAATCAATATATGCATAACCATACCCGCTTAATGCAAGGCATTTCAATAAATAAATATCATTAATATAAAAATCAAAAATACATCTACAATAATTGTATTATACTTATATAGAAGAAGTTTAATAAAGTAAAATAATTAAATCTCATGTTCCATGATATTTCACCATAACTTGAATTTCATAGTCAACTAGTCTAAATGTAGTCATTTTCAGAATCAAAACATATACTCAAAATTAACATTCAAAATAATAATACAAAGTGCACCTTCAAATTCCAATAAACAAAAATATTCATCTCCAAATTACCCAAAACACTAAAGCAGAGTTTGGTATGAAAAGTGAAAAGTATTGCGCAATATCAAAAAGGAAAATACGTAGCTACGTTAAAATCAATAGGCTTCAATGACCTCCAATACATGTAGCATTTCAGCGGTAGTCACAACAGTGACAAAACACGCTCAACACAGCAATAATGCTCTAAACTAGCAACCGTGCTAACCTATTAAATCAATGCCTTCATAATATAACAGGTAAAATGTTTACCTTTGAAATCGGAATGACTAAGGCGGGGTCTCCAGGCGTGACCAGACATCTAAACAGAGCGAAATCAGACAGAGGCTCTGATTGGAAAGCGGCAGCAACTATAGTCAAAATAATACTTCAGTTAACAATCACACGGCTGAACTGAACATATTACAGTCAATTAACGGATGGCAAAAGACTCGCAAAAGACTCGGCAAAAGACCGAGTATTCATAGCTTGAATCACTAAGGTTGAAGCACTTTGTAGGTTTGTTTGGGGACGCCGAACAGACCATGCCACAGCCACAGTGGAGACATAGAAGAAGTGAAATCCGTAACCCGTAACTTTAAGGATGTTGGAAGTTCGCGGGAGCCGCAGGAAGTGGGCCCACCAAAATAAAAGTTTTAACTAAATACGGGTTACAAATGGAAAGATCTAGTGCTGATCCTGAGTCTGAACATATTACAACTTTGTCTATTTCCATTTTTTCCACCCAACGTAATGCAAATAAAATTGACACCATCTCCACTGTATATACTGCTAATTTGCTAGATATTCTTCTATTAACTTAAATTCCTCTTAAACACGAGTGGCGCATGCGCGAGCGGCGACACGGTCCCTGCACGTCTCCTACCTGCATTTGTTTGTTTGTTTTAATGTATGTTTTTAGACGCCGTAACTTTGTGGATTAATTAAGCCTTAAACCAATACGTGTTGGCCCACACTATGAAGCCGAACCAAGTCATTTTTCTGCTGATCCTCACTTTGTTGGCCGACCTTATCCAACATGTTGTCGGCCACAACATTAAGATACACACCGGCCAGACGGCTCGGATCACCTACACCCGGGACTTTCTGTTAAATATTGGACTCCCTTCAACCCGTCTTTGCTTCAAAGACACGTCGCTGTTACCACCCGAATGTGTCAGAGGCAACAACGCCAAAACAAGGAAACGCGGAAGGAAAGGAGGAATACGAGAGCGGATTAAAAGGCAACCCTATAGACAATCTCTTCCAACTGTTATGCTCGGTAATGTCCAGAGCCTACGGAACAAAGTGGATGAGTTGCGGGCCTGCACTCAGTACCTCTCGGACTACCGGCATTCTTGCCTTATCTGCCTGACAGAGAGTTGGTTTACGGGGGAGGACCCTGATTCTGCAGCCGACCTGGAGGGTTTCACGCTAGTGAGGATGGACCGCAACCAAAATTCTGGAAAAAGCAAGGGTGGAGGTGTATGTGTATATATTAATAGTAAGTACTGTTACCCTGCTCATATTACAATAAAACACGAGGTTTGCACGAAGGACATTGAACTACTAGCGCTCAGCTTAAGGCCCTATCACTTGCCTAGAGAGATACATCAAATCAGACTTTTTGTTGTGTATATCGCACCCTCTGCCGATACACAAGTTGCTGCTTCCACTATCCATGAAATTGTAGCTCAGTCGGAGTCAGAAGCTCCAGATTCTGCTAACTTTGTGATGGGAGATTTTAATTCATGTAGCCTAAAGGAGCACTTACCTGCATACCAGCAATATGTCACTTGTCCTACCCGCGACACAGCCTGCCTCGACCAGTGCTATGGAAATATCCAGGACGCCTTTTACTCTAAAGCATTGCCCGGCTTAGGGAACTCAGATCACAACATGGTCAAACTGATGCCCGCTTATGTGTCTAGGCTGCGGCGTGAGAAAGTTAGAAAGGTGGAGGTTAAGAGCTGGACTGCTGCCGCATCCGAGGCACTGCGAGATTGCTTAGAGCGCACGGATTGGAACGTAGTGACCGACGGGACCGAAAACGTCAACGACGTGGCGCTTGCTATCTCGGGGTACATAACATTCTGCGAGGACGCAATCATTCCCAAAAAGACTGTTAAGATGTTTCCTAACAACAAGCCCTGGGTAGCTCCAGAATTAAAACAACTTCTTAACCAAAAAAAGCGACTGTTTAAATTGGGAGGAAATAGAGAAGAGAAAAGGACTGTGCAGAAAAACATAAAAGGTATGATCAGGGAACGTAAAGCAGCATATAAACGTAAATTAGAGATTTTTTTTAGAAATGATACTAGGAGAGCTTGGCAGGGGGTACAGGCAATCACAGGATACAAGCCTAAGAGGCATCTCATGGCAGTGGAAAATGAACTTGAAATGGCAAATGACTTGAATGATTTTTATTGCAGATTTGATATGTATGATTTTACAGCTGAACAGGAACTTGTTTATAAAGAAATCAGTAGTATGAAATGTGTGGATATAGATATTTCTATAGACGATGTTAAGTCTTATTTTAGACAGGTGAATCCCCGTAAAGCTAGTGGGCCTGATGGTATTAGCAGCAGGACTTTAAGGGTGTGCGCAGATCAGCTGGCACAGCCCTTTCAAAGGCTGTTCCAGCTGTCAATAGACACTGGTGTAGTTCCTTCTTTATGGAAAAAATCTTTGATCGTGCCCCTACCCAAAAATAATAAACCTAGGGAACTTAATGACCTGCGCCCTGTTGCCCTAACATCTACGGCAATGAAATGTTTTGAAAAAATTATTTTGAAACAGCTTTTATGTGTGGTCACACCGTCCTTAGACCCAAACCAATTTGCATATCGTGTGGGGAGAGGGGTTGAAGATGCACTGCTGACTCTGACAAATAATATATATGAGCACCTTGAACAGCCAAAGAGTCTTGTTAAGATTGTGTTCATAGATTTCAGCAGTGCCTTCAACACAATCCAACCCCACCTGATGGTTAAAAAATTGGTTCACCTTGGGGTTAACCCAAGATTAGTTCTGTGGATTTTTGACTTTTTGACGAACCGTAGTCAACAAGTCAAATTTAACTCATGTGTCTCATCGTTAAAAGCCATAAATACAGGGGCACCTCAAGGGTGCGTTCTGTCCCCTATTCTGTACACCTTATACACCAACAGCTGCCAAGCAACCATTTCAAACCACACATTTTTTAAATATGCTGATGATACAGCATTAGTGGGTTTTGTACAGTCTAATACTGCATCCTTAGAGAGCTTTGAGAGGGAGGTGCAGGGTTTTATTAATTGGTGTACAGATAATTTCCTTGTGGTTAACGTGAAGAAAACAAAGGAGATGATTGTAGATTTTAATAAAAAGGGAATTATAGTTCCACCCTCAAATATAAATGGTGTAGTGGTAGAGCGGGTCACAACATACACATATTTGGGTGTGGAAATAGACAATAAACTGACTTTTAATGAATGTGCACAAAATAAGTCCAAAAGGTTACAGAAGAGGATGTTTTTTCTAAGGAAACTTAACTATTTTAGAATAGACAGCTGTATTCTTCAGATGTTTTACAAAGCTCTTTTGCAGAGTGTCTTATCATTTGGCCTTATTTGTGCCTTTGGTAACATGTATATTAAGGACCAGAATAAACTGCAACGAATAATCAAAACAGCCAGTAAGATCATTGGAGTTGATCAGCTAACTGTAGCCCAATTGTACAATGACCTTAGTCTTAAAAAGACAGAACAAATTTTAAATGATTCTACCCACCCGCTTCATCAGAATTTCTTAAGAAGCAACAGGGCAAGTGGCAGATTATTGCAAAGGAAAATTAGGACCACAAGGTACAGCAATTCTTTTGTGCCCACAGCAATTAGACTGTACAACAAGCAGCTAGCACTCAGCTAGTTCATTTATCCATACATGCTTGTCAGGTTTTCTTTTCAATGTTTATCTGTCGTGTCCTTGTTTTTCTTAGGTTTTAATGTTTAAATGTTTTTAATGCTTTTGTATTTAATGTTTTGTATTTATGTTTTTTATTGCTATGTAGCAGGCTATTTAACAATGGAGCGTGTAATGGTGACCACATGAATTTCCTACTTGTGGATAATAAAGTTTACCTTGTACCTTGTACCTCTTGCTGGAACCACCACACCAATTGTTGTCTCAGGATACTTGGTTCCGTCTGTATAGATTTGAGTATAGATTTGAGTATAGTTTTGTAACATGATCATTAAACACACCTACCAAATCAGCTCTTTCTTCTTTCCTTTTAATCTCTAATAGATGCCAATCTACCTCAGGACATATAATCTTCCATGGGGCCATGACTAGATATACTACCGTAGAACTAACCTTCATATCAATCACCCCAAGCTCTTTCGCTATATTGTTCACTATCTGACCAAAGTAGTCCTTTTTATTTCCCCCATTCCCCCAGCATTCATTTAGCACTTCTTTTGTGGGATGCAAGTCATTATGTCCCTGCAAATTAGTCCAGAAGTTTGCTATCAGATGCCTCCTTCTCCCATCTCTACTTGTATCGTTGAAACAGGCGAAGTTTTAAAAGCACCACTACACACTCTGTAGAGAATCTGCTGACAGACTCCAATTTGGATTTTCTGTGTCTGTCAGAGACTTGGTTAAAACCATCAACTCCACAGAGTGTCTTTTATGTACAAGGGTATAACGTTTTTAGATGTGACCGAAAAAAAGGAAAAGGTGGTGGAGTAATGATATATGTGAAAGAGAGGTTTAACTGTAAATGAATTGAAAACCTCAGTGATTCTTTAGAATGTGTGGGTTTAACCATCAGACTCTCACCGGAAATGTCATTTGTGGTTATTGTGTTGTATAGACCTCCAACAGCAAAGGACATTTTCTTTACCCATCTCACTGAGATACTTAAACAAGTAATAAAAACTCAGTGAGTGTTTTACCGCAATTTTCTCACGTCATGGGATCACAACACTGAGAGATAGTAAATGAAAGAGAAAATAAGTTGCTCGAGAATATAACTTTCTCTTGAAATTCAAATGAACTGACTAATGTCTGGCGAGAACTGGCCCCATTCATGTTCTTTTCATTTAAATCGACCAAACTTTACACCTCTGCTGTATGATACTTGGTCTTCATTATTCTTTTATCCTTATTCTTTTGTTTGAATGCAGCCATTATAGCCTTTCTTCTGGCATAATGCTTGGCCATTTACATCTTGTAACCCCCTATAGACGAATAATCCACGCATTAACTTAAGTCTTGTTAGAAAACAAACAACAAATCTATTATTGGAACTTTCAATGCGAATTCTTTTAAAAATATATATATTATGGAATAGAAAGCTCCTGCAGCAGGTGCATTAGCACAACAGTTAGCCTCAAGCTACATGACACAATTTAATTTATTAATATTACACTTTTATTTAAAGGTCGCTTTTAAATACCATCGAGTGTTTGTATCATATTCCGGTTGCGGTTTTAAAAGTCCAAAAAAGATTTTGAAATATGTTATTTTTAGCATTTTATATGAAGCTATGGGCTATGTTTACTCTTACCTTTATTTTTTATTAATATAAAAATACCCCAAATCGCACGAAAATAACACCCAAAACACACATAATTAAATCGTGCATTTATTAGAACTAGTTTCGGTGAAGAAATGTCACTTTCGCTTTGTTCATCAAGGCTGTCCAGAATCAGGAAGTGTACACAGGATGCGTCATGCAGAAGAGGTCACGTTGAATCAAGTGTGATGATTGACAGCCGTGCAGCCGAATCATATTTCTCAGAGGTCAGATCTGAAGCAAATCAGGTAGGGGAGACAAGCTCCAAGCTCTGTGCGCTGTTTGAGCTATTCAGATGGTATAATTCAGTGGAAAATGAATAGGAATTGTATTCTGTATTGGCGAAATATTTTAGTAACATATGATAATTAATCAATATTTCTCCAAATATACAACAATAGTTTTATAGGTGAAAAGGCAATATTTTTCTTATTTCCCTTCATATAAAGTTTTAATTAATTTTTGAAGCATAAAGGAAAGATTTTTGATCAATTCTTTTTTTCTAATATTATTGTAAATTTTAGAAGCTATCGATTGCAATTTGTTTCAACTCGATAGCTATTATGGTTGCCGAGAAATTTGCAAAAAAATGTTTTTTTTTCTGGAATTTCCAGGAAATCCAAAATCTTTTCCTGGATTTTTTTTGTGCGTTCCCGAGATTAGACCTTCCTTAACATAATGCCGAAAACCCGAAGTCTCTAGGTGGTCTGGTTGAGGAGTAGATAGAAGTGCAAGATTGGTGCGCACAGACAGAACAGAAATCATGAGTTAACTGTTACGACAGAAACGAGGAAACACTGTGCAAGTAAAACTCCTTTATTAGAATAAAGTAATGATGATGATGATGACGATGAAAGTCCGAGATGATGCAGGCTGTGGCGCAGGGACTTCGATGGCCAGACACGGTGAAGACTCTGTTCGGCTTTCTAAATCAATTCCTAAGCAATTTGAACTTATAGCTGTGGAAATAAAAACTGGGAATATTCCACTTATTGTCATCGGTTGTTATAGGCCCCCCACTGCCATTAATGATAGTATCACTAGTCTGTCAGAGGTGATATTAAATTTTCATTCATCTGAATTAATCTTGTTGGGTGATTTGAACTGGGATTGGATGACTGAGAAGTCTGAGAACATAAAGCGGGTTTGTGATTCTTTAAATCTAAAACAACTTATAAATTGTGCTACCAGGATAAATCCTTCACAGCTAGGTAAAGATACACTCATTGATGTTATTTTAACAAATGCAGCACATAAATATGTTGCTGTTGGTGTTTTTCCAAACGATATGAGTGATCATTGTGCTATTGCATGTGTTAGGAGTACAAAATTACCCAAATCCGAAGGTCGGACTGTTCTCAGACGTTGTTTCAGGCATTTCTCGGAGCAAGCTTTCCTTCAAGATTTATCCAGAGTGAAATGGCTTCAAATAGAATTGATTCCTACTATTGAGGATGCTGTTGCTTTTTTTCAGCAACATTTCTTAAAGCTTGCAAATAAACATGCCCCTATTAGGAAGTTTAGAATAAAAAACAGAGACAACCCTTGGTTTTCTAAAGATATAGCTGACCTAATCCATGCCAGAAATAATCAATGGTCAATAGCTAGAAAAACACAGAGTGCTAACGACTGGTGTCTTTTTAGAACTCTTAGAAATCAGTGTACAGCGCTTATTAGAAAATCTAAAGCTGAATACTATTTGGCGCAAACGTCAATTAGTTTGCATGACCATTCTAAATTCTGGAAAACTATTAGAGCATTACAAAATAAGAAAGTTAATGGCTTCCCCCACCAGTTGAAAATAGGAAGTGCTGTGATAACAGAGCAGAGGGATATGCTAAATGCTTTTAATGAGCACTTTGGAAAGGCAGGTCATATCTTTGAGAAAACATTGGGTGAAACCTCTATTGTTCAATATAATTCCCAGGTAGAAACAGGTGAAATTCCCCATGGCGAAACCAACATGGAGGAATCTTGGAATAATCTATTCCTGGCGGAACCTATATCCCAGTCACTACCAGGGGAAGTGGTTGCTGATATTGTTTCTTCTTCAATCCTTGAGTTTACGCCATTCTTGGAATCAAAAGTTTTACATGTTTTGCAGAACATTGATTCCAAGAAGGCAGCTGGGCCAGATGGACTTGATCCTGGTTTGTTAAAAATGGCAGCAGAAATTATAGTGAAACCACTCACTTATATTTTTAACCTGTCCATTTGCACAGATACAGTGCCTATTTCGTGGAAGCAGGCTTACGTCACACCATTACTAAAATCTGGGGATCCATGTGATGCAAATAATTACAGACCTATCTCAAATCTTTCGGTTTTAGCTAAGGTTTTGGAGATTTTAGTGTCTGAGCAATTAAAAACTTTTTTGGTTTCACAAAATATTCTTAACAACATGCAATCTGGTTTTAGATCTGGCCACAGCACAGTTTCTGCCTGCTTAAAAGTTATCGATGATATAAAAGCGGCAATTGATAAAAAGTTATTCTGTATGGCTGTGTTCATTGACCTTACAAAGGCATTTGACACAGTGGACCACTTCATTCTAATCAAAACCTTGTTGAATATTGGTGTTGGTCATAGAGCTGTAAATTGGTTTCACAGCTATCTCTCTGAACGGATGCAAATTGTAAGACATGGGAATGTAACATCTGACCCTGTCATTCTAAAAAAGGGTGTCCCACAAGGATCAGTTTTAGGTCCTTTGCTTTTTATTATCTATATAAATAATGTTTGTAGTGAATTTAAATATTCACAGTATCATTTGTATGCCGATGACACAATTATGTATTCTTGTGCCTCTACACCTGAGACTGCCTGTGCAAATTTGCAGTCAGATTTCACCTCATTACAATCCGCCTTGTTTGATTTGAAGCTACTTTTAAATGCAAAAAAGACGAAGGCAATGATTTTTGCCCCCGTAGGTACTAAAGTCCCAGTTCTTGCTATTAAGACACTCCAAGATGAAGCTATTGAACTTGTTGATACTTACAAGTATTTGGGTATCTGGCTTGATAAAGGTTTTACCTTTAAAAAACACATTGAAGCTCTCGCTATGAAACTTAAATTCACTCTGGCATTCTTATATAGATTAAAATCTTGCTTTTTTAGGACTATAAGAAAAAGACTGGTTGCAGGATTATTCCTGTCTCAGATAGATTATGGGGATATCATCTATCAATTTGCTTGTCCATCTACTCTGTCAATACTAGACCCTCTTTATCATGCGGCTCTCAGGTTTATTACAAATGCTGGCTATCAGACACATCATTGCATCTTATACAATATGGTAAATTGGCCGTCACTTAAATCGCGCAGGATGCGACATTGGTACATTTTTATTTATAAAGCGATTTTAGGTATCTTGCCGTCTTATATTTGTTTAAAATTTGTTCGTACCCAAAGTACATATCGATTAAGATCTAGTGATGTACTACTTTTTAATGTACCAAGAATGAGGACAGAAGCAGGAAAGAGGGGTCTGTCATTCTATGGTCCTTCGTCCTGGAATGAACTCCAGTCTAGACTTAAGATTGGTGCGCTAATTTCATTAGCTGCTTTTAAAAAAAGAATATCGGATATGCGGACGGACATGTGTAATTGCTTTAATTAATGGTGGGTGGATATTGACTTCTAGCCACTATTTTCGTTTGTTTATATATTTTAAACTCACTGCATCTAAACATGCAAATATTTTGTAAATTTTGTGTAAATCTGCATTGTATTTTATATTGTAATTTATTTTCTTGTAACCTATGATTGCACGTGCTATACAGGACTCCCTTGTAAAAGAGACTGTGTCTCAATGGGACTTTTCCTGTTTAAATAAAGGTTATATATATATATAGACAGAAGTGCAGGGTGCTCTGAAGTGCCGACAAAATCCTGACATGAAACGAATCCACAAGACGGTGACCGGAACACAGGAACTCAGGACGGAGACGATGAACAGGAACGGGAACAGGATCAGACACAACACAAGGACTTCATACAACGATCTGACAGGGGAGATGAGAAAGTGGTGAGTTTATATACTGTGATGAGATGGGCTGCAGCTGATGATGAGTGATTGCAGCTGGATCGCTGATCAGTGATAACAAGCCGGACACACCCACTCACGCGCTCACACACATGTAAACAAACAAAGCACGAGACGAGAGAGAGACATTGGATCTATGAACCGTGACAGTACCCCCCTCCCTAGGAACACCTCCTGGTGTTCCCAGGCCCCCTTACCTGCCGATTGTAATCATCGATAAGGGAGTGATCCAGAATGTCTCTGGCAGGTACCCAACTTCTCTCCTCTGGACCGTAACCTTCCCAGTCCACCAAGTACTGAAATCCGCGTCCCCTCCGCCTTGAGTCAAGCACACGATTGACCGAATAAGTGGGTTCCCCATCTACGAGTCGCGGCGGGGGAGGAACTGGGGCTGGCGGATTAATACGAGAATGAAATACGGGCTTAATTTTGGACACATGGAAGACGGGGTGAATCCTCCTGTACGCTGGAGGAAGGTTGAGGCGGACTGCCACTGGACTAATGATCTTGGTGACAGTAAATGGGCCAATGAATTTAGGAGCAAGCTTATTGGATACGGAACGGAGAGGAATGTTCTTGGTAGAAAGCCACACTTTTTGACCAGCGACGTATACGGGAGGCCTAGACCGGTGGCGATCGGCTTTGGCCTTGGTGCGCAACCCCACCTGGAGTAGAGTCTCGCGGGCTCTAGTCCATGTGCGGTGACACCTCTGGACGAAGGCGTGAGCGGAGGGGACCGCTACTTCGGATTCCAGACTAGGAAAGATTGGTGGCTGGTAACCTACACTACACTCAAACGGAGACAGGCCCGTGGATGACACTGGCAACGTGTTGTGGGCGTACTCCACCATAGAGAGTTGGTGACTCCAAGAGGAAGGATTCTTGGAGACCAAACATCGTAACGTTCTCTCCAAATCCTGGTTGGCTCTCTCAGTTTGGCCATTGCTCTGGGTGTGAAACCCAGAGGACAGACTGACAGTCGCACCCAGTAATCTACAAAACTCTCGCCAAAATTTGGACACAAACTGGGGTCCTCTGTCAGAAACCACGTCTGTCGGGAGGCCATGTAACCGAAAGACGTGGTCATGACAATCACCGCTGTCTCCTTGGCTGAGGGTAATTTGGGCAAGGGAATGAAATGGGCCGCCTTCGAGAACCGGTCCACCACGGTCAAAACTACCGTGTGACCCTGAGAGGGTGGGAGGGCGGTAACAAAATCTAGTGCGATATGGGACCAGGGTCTCGAAGGGACCGGCAGCGGTTGGAGTAACCCATCTGGGGGTCGATTGGAAGTCTTACCAGTGGCACAAACTGAGCAAGCCAAAACAAAATTGTGAATGTCACGAGCCATGAGAGGCCACCAGAATCGTTGCTTAACTAAGAATTTAGTATGACTGACTCCTGAATGACAAGCCACATTGGAAGAATGCCCCCACTGAATAACGCTGGACCGTAAACTCTCAGGCACAAATAAACGATTCGGTGGGCAACCGGCCGGGGGCGTTACCCCTTCTAAGGCCTTCCTGACCTTCGATTCGACCTCCCATACGAGTGTGGAGATGAATAGAGTCTCCGGTAAAATGCACTCGGGAGTAGACGGGCGTTCGGAACGATCAAAAATGCGCGATAAAGAATCGGGTTTGATGTTCTTAGAACCCGGGCGGTACGAGAGAGTAAAATCAAAACGACCGAAAAAAAGTGCCCACCGAGCCTGCCTGGAGTTCAATCTTTTAGCAGTCCGAATGTATTCCAAGTTCTTGTGATCGGTCCAGACGATAAAAGGTACCCCCGACCCTTCTAACCAGTGCCACCATTCCTCCAATGCTAACTTGACTGCCAACAACTCTCTGTTCCCAATGTCATAATTGCGTTCGGCAGGAGATAGACGATGAGACAAAAACGCGCAAGGATGCATCTTGTCGTCTGAGAGAGAAAGCTGGGATAACACTGCACCTACCCCCACCTCTGACGCGTCAACCTCCACCACGAACTGACGTGAAAGATCAGGGGTTGTCAGAATGGGGCTGAAACGAAGCAACCCTTCAGTTTGGCAAACGCAGCCTCAGCTGCGTCTGACCACCTGAACGTCGTTCTGGGGGAGGTCAAGGCAGTCAGAGGTGCGGCTAGTTGGCTGAAGTTGCGAATAAAACGCCGGTAGAAATTGGCGAACCCCAGAAATCTCAGTAGGGCCTTACGAGACTCTGGACTTGGCCAATCCACCACAGCCTTGATCTTCTCAGGATCCATGCGCATTCCCTCAACCGACACAATGTACCCTAGGAATGGAACAGACTGTGCATGAAAATCGCATTTCTCCGCCTTGACAAAAAGCCCATTCTCTAGCAACCTCTGAAGCACTCGTCGGACGTGCTGCACGTGTTCCTGGAGAGAGGAAGAAAAAATCAGTATGTCGTCCAGGTAGACATATATGAACTGATCTATCATATCTCGCAGCACGTCATTGACGAGTGCCTGGAAGACCGCTGGGCTGTTGGAAAGCCCAAAAGGCATAACCAAATATTCAAAGTGCCCTCTGGGGGTGTTAAAAGCGGTCTTCCACTCATCCCCCTCCCTGATGCGGACCAAATGATAAGCATTACGTAAATCCAATTTTGTGAAGATGGACGCTCCCTGCAACCTCTCGAAGGCTGAAGACATCAACGGCAAAGGATAAGTATTTTTTACCGTGATGTTGTTCAACCCCCGGTAGTCAATACAAGGCCACAGGGATCCGTCCTTCTTCCCCACAAAAAAAGAACCCCGCCCCCGCTGGTGAAGAGGAAGGACGGATGAACCCCGTTGCTAGAGAATCAGAAATATATTTCTCCATAGCCTCCCTCTCTGGTGTCGAGAGTGAATATAACTTGCCTTTAGGCGGAGCTGTACCTGGTAATAAGTCTATGGCACAGTCATAGGGACGATGTGGAGGAAGAGAAGCAGCCCGAGACTTACTGAACACCTCCTTCAGGTCCAGGTACTCCGCGGGCACGTTAGACAGATCCATTGCCTCCTCCTGAAACACAGGGACAGAAACAGACGGACAAGCAGACACTAGACAAGACTCATGACATTGACTGCTCCACGCTGACACAGACTAGAGCTGCCAGTCCACTTTAGGGTTGTGACGGGTGAGCCAGGGGTGACCAAGTACTATGGGTGCAAGGGGAGTGTCCAGGATGTAGAATGAGATGGTTTCAGTGTGGTTGCCAGATGTGATGAGGGTGATGTCTTCAGTAGCAAAAGTGATGGTAGGAAGTTCTTGTCCGTTGAGTGCGTGTACAGCGATCTGATGTGTGAGGGGTTTGAGGGGAATCTGAAACTGACGTGCAAATGAGTGGTCCATAAAATTACCTTCAGCCCCGGAGTCCAAGAGTGCTCGACAATCATGAATGCATGCTGACCATCTCAGTCTTACCGGAAGGAGGGTAGATGTTGATGAGGTCTTCTCGGCGGAGATCCCACCCGATAGTAGCCTCATACTTACTATCGGGCTTGGCCTTTTACCGGGCAGTTGTAAGCGTAGTGCCCGGCTCCTCCACAGTACAGACAAAGGCCCTGGGACCTCCGCCTTTCCCTCTCCTCCCGGGAAAGCCGAGCTTGACCCACCTGCATGGGCTCGTGATCGTAGACGGGGCTGACCGCGTCCCCGCCTCCAAAACGTGGACCCTCGGCTCCTGCCAGAGGGCGACTGCTCGTTGCACGACTTCCGACTCTTGATAGCCGTGCGTCGACTCGTAGCGCCAGAGCGATGAGGTCATTAAGTGATTGAGGTAAGTCCAAGGCGTAGATCTCCCTTTGGACGCGGTCAGCCAGCCCATGCAGGAACATGTCCCACTGCGCTTCCTCGTTCCACTGGCTCTCCGTCGCTAAGGTTCGAAACTCGATCGAAAACTCTGATACAGATCTTTCTCCTTGACGTAAATCGGCCAGCATCCTTGCGGCTTCTCTCCCGGCGACAGCGCGGTCGAACACTCTCTTCATTTCGGCGGAGAGCTCCTGGAACGAGGAACAACACGGGTCTTGATTTTCCCACACCGCCGTCCCCCATAATGCCGCTTTCCCAGTCAGGAGGGTGAGAACAAAGGCGACCTTGGAACGTTCATTATTGAAGGTTTTGGGCTGGAGGGAGAAATGCATGGAACACCGGGTTAGAAAAGCCCTGCAAAAATTAGGTTCACCTGAGTAGGGTTCTGGAACTGGTAGGCGTGGCTCTGACTGGGATGGGCCTTCCGATGGTGTGGGGGGAGCGGCTGGTGTGGGCGGCGCAGTGGGAGCTCGCATCTGTTGGATCTTCCGGGTGAGCTCGGACACCTGCGCCACTAAAGCCTGAACAGCGCGACCAGTATCGTTGAGGTTTTTCTCTTGAAGATCCATACGCGCCATGCTGTTACTGATGTAATCCTCCATCGATGGTGCTGTATTATTCGCTGTTTCCATGTTTGGTCAGATCGTTCTGTTACGACAGAAACGAGGAAACACTGTGCAAGTAAAACTCCTTTATTAGAATAAAGTAATGATGATGATGATGACGATGAAAGTCCGAGATGATGCAGGCTGTGGCGCAGGGACTTCGATGGCCAGACACGGTGAAGACAGAAGTGCAGGGTGCTCTGAAGTGCCGACAAAATCCTGACATGAAACGAATCCACAAGACGGTGACCGGAACACAGGAACTCAGGACAGAGACGATGAACAGGAACGGGAACAGGATCAGACACAACACAAGGACTTCATACAACGATCTGACAGGGGAGATGAGAAAGTGGTGAGTTTATATACTGTGATGAGATGGGCTGCAGCTGATGATGAGTGATTGCAGCTGGATCGCTGATCAGTGATAACAAGCCGGACACACCCACTCACGCGCTCACACACATGTAAACAAACAAAGCACGAGACGAGAGAGAGACATTGGATCTATGAACCGTGACATTAACAATCGCAATTTTGTCCGGTGGAAAATTGCGCTAAAAATGTAACAATAAGGACATTATTTTGCTAGGAGATTTTAATATCAATTGGCTAGAAAAAACCTGCAGAAAAAAATTAAAACAAATAACAATTAAGTTGCACATGGCGCAAATGATAAAGAATGAAACTCGTATAACAAAATCATCCCAAACGTTGATTGATCTTATATTCACAAATAGAGAAGAACGAATTGCAAAATCCTATAACCTGATAACTGGTCTATCTGATCACAACCTTACTTTGATAGTCAGGAGGTTATCAAAAGCGAGATATAGGACTTCTAATACAATTGATATCAATTCAGGGGCTTCATATATCTCAAAAAGAGACTTGGAATTGTTTTATAATGAAATAGAACAAATTCAATGGAATCAGATAACTTGTGGCAAAAATTGCCAATCAGCAAGTAATGACTTTATGATAACCTTTAGTGATCTCCTATCGAAATATTCCAAATAATCATCTCAGAAGATCAAAAGTAAAACACCTCTTCCCTGGATGAATGAGACGGTGTGAATTTAATGAAACTAAGAGATGCAGCACTTAAAAAGTCCTTGAAACAGGCCTTTTGACAGACTCGCTTTTGTACAAGGAGCTCAGAAACAAAGTCACCACACTGTTACAAAGAACTAAAGCAAATTTTTGGTAACACTTTATTTTACGGTGTCCTTGATACAGAGTAATTACTTAGTTAATTACTTAGTAATAAACATTGTAATTACATGTACCAAAATGTAATTAACATGTAACTAAGTTATGGTACAGCCTGTACTTACAGATTGTAATTACACACATGTAATAGGCAGCTACTGTTACACATATGTAACAAGCCGAGTCTGTTACATACGTTACAAACTTGGTACACTGTAATTATGTAAGAAAGTACTTAGTACCACACATGTACCTTAGTTTGAATTAACTCACTAGTTCACAGCTTAAATACATGCATTAGCTTCCTAATTACATTGCAATTACATAATATTACACAGGTATAAGCTACGTAAAATAAAGTGTATCAAGACTGTACTTAAGTGGACTTCATGTGTATCTACATACCTTATCCATATGTACCTTAGTTTGAATTAACTCACTAGTTCACAGCTTAAATACATGCATTAACTTCCTAATTACATTGCAATTACATAATATTACACAGGTATAAGCTACGTAAAATAAAGTGTATCAAGACTGTACTTAAGTGGACTTCATGTGTATCTACATACATTATCCATATGTACCTTAGTTTGGATTAACTCACTAGTTCACAGCTTAAATACATGCATTAACTTCCTAATTCCATTGCAATTACATAATATTGCACAGGTATAAGCTACGTAAAATAAAGTGTATCAAGACTGTACTTAAGTGGACTTCATGTGTATCTACATACCTTATTCATATGTACCTTAGTTTGAATTAACTCACTAGTTCACAGCTTAAATACATGCATTAACTTCCTAATTACATTGCAATTACATAATATTACACAGGTATAAGCTACGTAAAATAAAGTGTATCAAGACTGTACTTAAGTGTACTTCATTTGTATTTACATACCTTATCCATATGTACCTTACTTTGAATTAACTCACTAGTTCACGGCTTAAATACATGCATTAGCTTCCTAATTACATTGCAATTACATAACATTACACAGGTATAAGCTACGTAAAATAAAGTGTATCAAGACTGTACTTAAGTGGACTTCATGTGTATCTACATACCTTATCCATATGTACCTTAGTTTGAATTAACTCACTAGTTCACAGCTTAAATACATGCATTAACTTCCTAATTACATTGCAATTACATAATATTACACAGGTATAAGCTACGTAAAATAAAGTGTATCAAGACTGTACTTAAGTGGACTTCATTTCTATCTTACCTTATTCATATGTACCTTAGTTTGAATTAACTCACTAGTTCACAGCTTAAATACATGCATTAGCTTCCTAATTACATTGCAATTACAGAATATTACACAGGTATAAGCTACGTAAAATAAAGTGTATCAAGACTGTACTTAAGTGTGCTTCATTTCTATCTTACCTTATCCATCTGTGCCTTAGATTGGATTAACTCACTAGTTCAGAGCATAAATACATGATTTTTGTCATCAGCACAGTCCGCTGATATCTGCATACACTATTTGAGTGTAGCCTGTTCATGGACGAGTGATTTTTGAGTGCTAAAAAAACAAAGCATAAGGCTACAAATTAAATATACCCAAACTTTAAGTGTACCTACCCTTTGTAGCCACCTGCCTGTCAATACAAATAATGGAAATTAATGAGATGTGAGCAGATTTTTACAATTCAAAACTTTATTCTGAAGTTTTAAAAGATTGCAACACAAAAATAAAATGGCTTTTTAAACATTAAGCAAAACATATTACCGGGACTGATTCAGAAACAAATAATACAATAGCCCCAATATAAAACAACTGAAAAATAAGGGTCTTATCTATATTTATACTTGATTGGCAGAAGCTTGCCTTTCGCTTTTAGCTCTTCAATTTTAGCACGGACCTCTGGAGTCATTGATTCTGCACAACGCTTTGAATAATCTAAAAGCTTCTCTTTTTTGAGATTAAATGGTGGGAGGCTCTTTAAAAATTTTGGAGCTGCCATTGTAATTTCAGCCAGGGGAGCAGACAGAGCCAGTGTGTTACGATCCACACCTACAGTTTTGAAGGCCTTATTCATGCTCCCCTGACTCTTGTAAGCCTTCACAACTTTGTGGTACCGACGTACCACATCGTCAATTGTGCGAGCTGCAAAGAAAACAAGAAAAACAGAATTATAAGCCATTTACTTTAAACTGACTAGAATAGGACTGAAAGTATATATTAAATAGCATTGCTTACTCCCACCCAATTGTCATAGGCAGCATTGTAAATGATCACAGTACAGACAAGAATCAAGTCTGTGTCATATAAACTGCCAGCCAAACAACTTGCTTATCTACATGCATTGAAAAAATATATTTATTCAATGTTGTTTAATATACGTAAACCTATTTATTAAATGTTATCCACATGAGAGTTTCTCCTCATGAAAGACTGTGGATCTGTGGAATGTGGAACTGTGATAAGATGATTGACAGGGCAATTTAAACGGTGACAGGATGCACATAACTAAGCAACAGAGCTGTCTGTTAAAGATGATGAAGTATTATGTCCCAAAGCTGGATACTACTACATGCCTCTCATACATACTCTAATGTATGTACTTTTTCCTCACAAAAGGAGTATACTTTTAGGGTGTAGTATATGAAGGCGAATTGAGATTGGTTGAATTTAGTATTGAATTGGGTGTGTTCAATGAGGACATGTGAAATGTACTGTACAGTGTTTGGGGCTACAAAAACAGGGTTTGGGAACCACTGCAGGTAAGAACAGCAGGATTCTATCAATAGTAAAAAAATAAAAAATAAAAAAAATATTATTAGGGATGGAGCTAAACTCTACAGGCCCACCAAAGTCAGATTTGAAGAACACTGTTATCCAGTATGTGCACTCTACTGTGAACTGCCCTGTCTGCTGGCTAATCTACTGCAGGCTATCCCATTATTTCTGAAGATAAACAAGAAACATGTGAGGTAAGCCCAACAACATTCTAGCAAATTGCATAGTTACAAAACATTCTTAGAATCACAATCATGACTCTTTTACACATTTGTATTTAATCATTGTATCTTGTTATTGATGTATGATGTAAATTTGATGTTAATTGAAATAGTCTTATGTATTCATTTACTAAATATAATAAGACGTTGGCAAGCCTAGGAAGGTGTGCCAAGGGATAAACATTTCAAATGATAAGTGTCCCTAATAGTAGTTATTCCTGTTAGAAAAAAAAAAGGTAACACTATGGCCCTTAATTGCAAAATGGTTGCCAAACACAACAGTACCTCTCGCCATTGCCAGAGGATGACAGTGCTCCTTTTTACTCTTCTTGCGGGATTTCTTCATTTTGGAGAACGAAGAGGATGAAAGTGAGGAGCTTGAGGTGGATTTGAAGGTGGAGCTGGAGGTGGAGCTTGAGCTGGAGCTGGAGGTGGAGCTGGAATCATCTGAATCACGGGATTTGTACTTTTTTGACTTCCCTGCCCCCCCACCCAAAAAAAAACAAAAAAAAAACATCACATTATAACAATTTACTTTTTGTGTGAACTGGTTTTCATTTGTTTTCAAGTGCCTTCAGTTCACACCATAAATAAGCCTCAACTGCCAGTAATTTTTTTTGTTTTGTTTTTTACTGTGGATGTATTTTAAGCTTTGGCATCTGCTATCTCCTGACAAAGAACTAAAGTTTGAAAAGAAATGGGTAATCAAATTGTCCTATATATTTTGACACTTGACAGACTTTGCAAAAATGACTTATTTTAAAATCAGCCCCATCCTGTTGTCGCAAAGCAGTTCTACATTTCATTCCGCTAACATCTTAACAGACCTCACCCAGCCATAGTCACCAACCTGTTCTTGCCCTCAATTTTTTCTTCAAAATGTCAATTTCCTCATGCATTTTCTTAATTTTTTTCCGCAGTCTTTTATTTTTCTTCAGCAACTTCAGGGAGCTGGTTTTATCTGCAATCAACAAAATATTCAATGTAGAGTTAAGGCATATTTATGAAGCACTTAGATTTCCACTTTAACCAAAGCGCTAAATAAGATTTCAATAGTAGATAAAAAAAATGTAACAAATAAATAAACAAATGTTATTTGACAATACCATTTTAACATAAGATAAAAAAGCATGATGTTAAAAATAATCTACTAAATTAAAATCAGTGACATTGTCTGATAATAAAAATGAACTTGAAACATCAATGTTAATAAAAAAAGCAATGTATGCTTATTAAGTATGCTTAATAAGTGTGGTCCCGTTTCTGTGTACCAGTTAAAAATCTAAGGCAAATATCTATATTTCAAAATTTCAATTGAGGAATGCTTACATTCTCAGAATCAAGACCGAATACAATGATTAAACTCTTACCACTGGACAGAACCATCTCATCACACTGTACACTCTCCTCGCTGGACACATTATCTTTATCTAGCATGATCTGGTCTTCTCCATGCTTCTCTACTTCTTCAGCAACTTGTAGATCTTCTGTCACATTTTTGGGGCTCTCTACAGTCTCTTCATCCATACTTTTTTTCATTTTCTTTTTCCCTCTTTTGCTGGCCATGGTGGACCTGGGTCAGAATAAATAGTGATAAACCATATCATTAAAACTTTTTTGGCTATGATATTTAATATTAAAATTGGTGAATGTACTTTATTTTTATTAAAAGTAAGTATATGTATATCTATCAAGATAGAGAGAAAGAGATAGATATACATAGATAGAGAGAGATACATAGACAAGATATATATATATAGAGAGAGAGAGAGAGAGAGAGAGAGAGAGAGAGAGAGAGAGAGAGAGAGAAAGAGAGAGAGAGAGAGATAAAGCAGTCAAATGAGACGGTGCAATCAACAATCCTATACATAATTTAATACATCTCACATCAATATATTATCTAAATATGTATATAGCAACAAAAATACTTATACCATACCTACAGTATCTTCTCGACTCGTACTCGTTTTGCAGGCGTCTCCAGACTCCAGACGATTCCTTTTTTTAAACAATAGAGAACGTTATGGGTCACGTGGTAATGCGGTTGACGTACAGAAACCGCGCACGCGCAGGTTGGCGGCTAGGCGCGGCAGCGCGGGATTTCAAATATGGTGTCTGTACCATTGCCACAGCACAAACAAAATGACAAGATAAAGCTTATTAAATGGATGCAGCGAAATAAATTATTGGCCAAAAAAATGAGATGTGGAGACTGCAGAAGAAAAATGAAGTTCGTGAAAGACAACAGAAAAGATGGATATACCTGGTGAGTGGTTTGGAAAAAAGGAGTCATTTATTTATTTTTAATTTACTGATCACTTTAGTACCATTAATCTTTTTCTTTCTTTAAAAAAAAAAAAAAAACAGGGTGTGCTATCGCAAACAGAACCACACCCAAAGGAAGAAAAAATCAATCCGGACTGGATCAATTTTTTCAGGATCTCATAAAGACCTTCATCAATGGTTTATGTTTATTTACAGGTAATTCACACAATTATATATATATATATATATATATATATATATATATATATATATATATATATATATATATATCATTAAACTCCACAACATGCTTTCTTAGAAGTTAAGTAGCCATCAGACATGTTATAGGATTTCCATGGCTCTGTTTGACCAGATTTAAGGCCATATAAAGAGGATAAAATAGCTTAATTATTATAGCAAAATTCTTAATTATAATATTAAGTGTTATTAATTTTTCCTGCCGATGGAAAAACAGAGAAATGTCGATACATGTGATTTCAAAGTCAAAATGCTGCGATGTTGCACATTGTACTGGCTTGTGGAATTGTGTTTTTAATATTATTGTAATATGTTATATGGTTGTAAAAGGGCATATTTTATGTCCCTCGATCATGGTCATAATTTTTTTTGGGTAAAAACGAGAAAAAAAAAACGAAGAAAAAAAAAGAAGTAAAACTGTAGCAACAGTAGTAAAGCATAAACATGTCAAAATAAGAGTCCCAGTGAATTTATGGCTTGTTTATGATTATGCTTGCAGGTTTTTGTTGTTGTTGTTGTTGTTGTTGTTGTTGTTTTTTACTGGATATTCTTTTGGTTATTCAACAAGCTGTTTCTGTGGCTTCTCCCTGAGCCACCCCATTACAGGAAGGAAAGACAAATAACATTATCTAACAAATTCAATTATATTCAGTAGGTATACTAGTATCAACAAAATAATCTGTTTGTTGTGTTTCTTTAAACACAATTTTATACCAGGAAACTAACATATCATAAACCTCTAATTAGTATGTATTGATGTGTTAGTACATAAACCAAGTTTATTATGTAAAAATAGAATAAAACATGTCTTGAGTTACTTGCATTTACCCTGTTCTGCAGTTGAATGTGTGCCCCAACCATAGGCCCCAATCTGAAAGAATCTGATATATATTATTTATTTCCTTATATACATTAATATACATTTATTAACTTATATAAGTTTGTTCTGTATGAACATGTAGTATTTATTTGTGCAGGCTTAAAAACACTGATTTTCTTGCTCAAATTCATGTTGGAACATTTAAAAAAAAAATCTTTTTTTTTTTTTTTTTTTTTGCAAGCATGACAAATATCTATAAATATATAACATGCCTCATAATTTAGGTTATTTAAAGGTACCATTGGCCTTTTTCATTCATTTTATTGTTGTTAATTTAAATATAAAATTAGGAATAAAGAAATTTCATTATGTTACATTTTAACTGCTGTGTACATGCATTTATGCCACATCTGGGCAGCATTAAACAATTTTCCACTACAGATGCAATTTTAAGTATTTTGTTTTTATATAAAAGATGGGACAGATACATTATATAATGTAAGTAAAAACAAATCCCCCTAATGATAATTTTCATTGGGAAAATGTCACAAACTTTAATTTCTGACATTGGTAAGGTTTTAAATTTTGTAAATACTAACTTTGTTGTTTTATAGGTTTGCTCAAGGATTGAGATTACGCCAGATTGACATGATGGAAGATGGAGTGGCATCCAGTTCAACAACACTCTCAAAAATGAACAAAAAGCTCAGAAAGGTAAGCTTAAGTGTTAGTTTTGATTTTATTAGTTTTGGATTCTGTTCTGTTATAATGTAAATTCCCATTTTGTTGAATACAACTCTGGTGTGCATCCTGGGATTGTTGAAAAAATTGTAAACAAATCAAGTTTAGAGTACATATGAAGAGTTCAGATGCAAAAACCTCTAAATGCCATCTGAAATTTTCATCTAGAATGATAATTTTTTATCAAGCTCATATATTTAATTTCAATAATTTCACTTAAATGGCAATTAATAGGTAATTTTCATTGCCATTTAAGTGAAATTACTGAACTTAAATATACAAGCTTCATAAAAATGATCATTCTAGGAGGAAATTTCAGATGGCATTTAGAGGTTTTTGCATCTGAACTCTTCATATGCTTGAAACTAAATCTGGTGTAATAGTTTGCTTTTTATGCTTTCTAACAATGGTTTTTAATTAAAAGGTGTGCACAAATGCATTGAGAAGGATGAAAAGAAAGCACCAATTCAAAATTGGAGGGCGATCGAGTAATTAGTAATTACTAGTAATTTAGCATAGCAGAACTGCATTTGGTTAAGATTTTATGTGCAAACTTTTAAGATGTATTGTGTATTTGTGTATACATAACTGAAATTATGTATTTCTTATAGTATAACCGTGGGCGGTATGGTGGTACTTGGGCAAGACATGGATGGGTGTTTGGTCTGTTAGAAGTACACCACAGTAGCCGAAGACCTGTTCTTAAGCTGGTCCCTTCACGAGCATGCACAACTCTGATCCCAATCATTAAACGGCATGTTAGAAGCGGTTCAACAATCTACAGTGATTCCTGGCGGGCATATGTACAGTCCCTCACTAAAGAAGGATATCATCACTATCCGGTAAACCACAAGAATAACTTTGTGGATCCACAGACTGGCAGCCACACTCAACACATTGAGAGATACTGGCAAACAATTAAAGGACAAGTGTGGAGATTAAGGGGGAACCGTACTGAGAAAATGCTGACGAGCCACTTGAAGTTTATTGAATGGACATATTGGCTAGGAAAGAAAACCAAGAAAGGCATCTTTGGAAGGCTCATTCACGACATAAGTCAAAAATACAGAGTGTGAGTCCATTAGTTTTGACTTATGTCCACTGACCTCAGTGGACTTTCAAGAATACACTTTAGAGTGTAGATTTCATTTATAAAATATGTTTTCTCATTAATGTTTGTGAAACATTGTACATTTTAGCAGTTAATTATATGTTGTATTTGAAGGGGGAAAATAAATTTACAATTTACAATCATTTTGATAATGTCACCTTTTGTGTGCAGGCAGGTGGATGGAAAGGGTAACACCACATCAATTCAACTCTACACTATTGAGTTAAAATACAGTATTCTGTCATTGTAATGTAGTTGGGAAGCTACTGCTTGTATTTATGCTGTGAACTAGTGAGTTTACCCAAACTAAGGTACATATGGACAAGGTAAGATAGAAATTAAGTACTCTTAAGTACAATCTTGATACACTTTATTTTACATAGCTTATACCTGTGTAATATTACGTAGTTGCAATGAATTAAGAAGCTAATGCATGTATTTAAGCTGTGAACTAGTGAGTTCGTTCAAACTAAGGTACATATGGATAAGGTATGTAGATACACATGAAGTCCACTTAAGTACAGTCTTGATACACTTTATTTTACGTAGCTTATACCTGTGTAATATTATGTAATTGCAATGTAATTAGGAAGCTAATGCATGTATTTAAGCTGTGAACTAGTGAGTTAATTCAAACTAAGGTACATATGGATAAGGTATGTAGATACACATGAAGTCCACTTAAGTACAGTCTTGATACACTTTATTTTACGTAGCTTATACCTGTGTAATATTATGTAATTGCAATGTAATTAGGAAGCTAATGCATGTATTTAAGCTGTGAACTAGTGAGTTAATTCAAACTAAGGTACATATGGATAAGGTATGTAGATACACATGAAGTCCACTTAAGTACAGTCTTGATACACTTTATTTTACGTAGCTTATACCTGTGTAATATTATGTAATTGCAATGTAATTAAGAAGCTAATGCATGTATTTAAGCCGTGAACTAGTGAGTTAATTCAAAGTAAGGTACATATGGATAAGGTATGTAGATACACATGAAGTCCACTTAAGTACAGTCTTGATACACTTTATTTTACGTAGCTTATACCTGTGTAATATTATGTAATTGCAATGTAATTAGGAAGCTAATGCATGTATTTAAGCTGTGAACTAGTGAGTTAATCCAAACTAAGGTACATATGGATAATGTATGTAGATACACATGAAGTACACTTAAGTACAGTCTTGATACACTTTATTTTACGTAGCTTATACCTGTGTAATATTATGTAATTGCAATGTAATTAGGAAGCTAATGCATGTATTTAAGCTTTGAACTAGTGAGTTAATTCAAACTAAGGTACATATGGATAAGGTATGTAAATACAAATGAAGTACACTTAAGTACAGTCTTGATACACTTTATTTTACGTAGCTTATACCTGTGTAATATTATGTAATTGCAATGTAATTAGGAAGTTAATGCATGTATTTAAGCTGTGAACTAGTGAGTTAATTCAAACTAAGGTACATATGAATAAGGTATGTAGATACACATGAAGTCCACTTAAGTACAGTCTTGATACACTTTATTTTACGTAGCTTATACCTGTGTAATATTATGTAATTGCAATGTAATTAGGAAGCTAAAGCTGTGAACTAGTGAGTTAATTCAAACTAAGGTACATATGGATAAGGTATGTAGGTACACATGAAGTCCACTTAAGTACAGTCTTGATACACTTTATTTTACGTAGCTTATACCTGTGTAATATTATATAATTGCAATGTAATTAGGAAGCTAATGCATGTATTTAAGCTGTGAACTAGTGAGTTAATTCAAACTAAGGTACATGTGTGGTACTAAGTACTTTCTTACATAATTACAGTGTACCAAGTTTGTAACATGTATGTAACAGACTCGGCTTGTTACATATGTGTAACAGTAGCTGCCTATTACATGTGTGTAATTACAATCTGTAAGCACAGGCTGTACCATAACTTAGTTACATGTTAATTACATTTTGGTACATGTAATTACAATGTTTATTACTAAGTAATTAACTAAGTAATTACTCTGTATCAAGGGCACCGTAAAATAAAGTGTTACCAAATTTTTTTATGAATTTAATTGAACAAGCAAAAGGAAACACTAAAAGACTTTGGCAAACCATTGATAAAGTAACTGGTCGGAAGAGTTGTAAAGGTCATAAATTAGAAATTAATATTAATGGAAATCTGGAAACTGATGCTCAAATAGTGGCGAATCATTTTAATAATTACTTCATAGAATCAGTCAAAGAACTGGGAATTCAAAACAGAGACTCAAATAATTATGTACGAGCATCTGATTGTATTGATTTATGTACGAAGTCTGATTGTATTTCACATGAACAAAACATGCTAAATTTTAAATTGGCAAACGAATTTGAAATAAAAAAATTTTTGCAATCATTGACAAATTCTAAAAGTAAAGATATTTGGGGAATGGATAATGCTCTTCTTAAAAAACATAAAGCAATTTTTGTAACTCCCATCACATACCTGATAAACAAATCAACAGAAGAGAGCTTTTTTCCCACTGCTTTTAAAACCGCAGTAATCACTCCAGAATTCAAATCAGGGGACAAACATGAGGTCTGCAATTACAGGCCGATTAGCATACTTCAGTTCAGTTCAGTTCAATTTTATTTATATAGCACATTTAAAAACAATCATAATTGACCGAAGTGCTTCACAAGATCCAAAAAAAAAAAAAAAAAAAAATTTATTATACAAACAATATCACACAAAGTACAAACAAAATAACCAACAGGTCAAGATATCAAAGCTCAACTAGAATTGAAAGCCAAAGCATAGTAATGCGTCTTAAGCAAGGACTTGAATGTTTCAGTAGTCTGAGCTTTCCTTACATGAATTGGTAGACTATTCCAGATATTCGGAGCAGCCACTGCAAACGCTCTGTCACCTTTGTTTTTTAGCCTAGATCGGGGCACATCGAGGAGCATCTGGTCAGAAGACCTCAGTACTTTGACAGGTGTGTGGACATGTAGAAGCTCCGTCAAATATGAAGGCGACGACCCACTTAAGATTTTAAAAACAATTAATGCAATTTTAAATGTAATTCTAAAACAAACAGGAAGCCAGTGAAGTGAGGCCAATACCGGTGTAATGTGGTCACGTTTTTTTGGTCCCGGTTAAAAGTCGAGCTGCTGCGTTCTGCACTAACTGTACCCGTCGAAGTGATGACTGCTCCAATCCGGCATATAAAGAGTTACAGTAGTCTAATCGTGACGTAATGAAAGCATGTATGACTCTTTCAAAGTCTTTGCGTAGCATGTATTGCTTGACCTTAGCCAGAAGTCTCAGGTGAAAGAAGCTAGTTTTAACAACTGAACTAATTTGTTTGTTAAATTTAAAAGCACTGTCAAAAATTACACCCAGATTCCTGGTAAAAGGTCGAATATGGGAACATAGAGTACCGAGAGCATGCAATTTGGATATAGAAAACACCATTCCACCGAATCTGCATGTTGTTACTTTATTGAGGTGGTGAAGGCAAAGCTGGAAAAGGGCGGGGTCGTGGGCGCCGTGTTTTTGGATCTAAGCAAGGCGTTTGACACGGTCAACCACTCTGTGCTATACTGAGGAAGCTGAGCAACTATAATTTGTCTCTAAGTGCACTACAGTGGGTAGAATCATATCTCAGTGACCGTGTCCAGTGCGTAGTCCAGTGCGTAAGAGTCAAAAGTAAGCTATCAAAATCTAAGGCTAATGACATAGGTGTCCCACAAGGCTCTGTTCTTGGGCCATTGCTGTTCGCGCTTTACATAAATGATCTTCCTTCGGTGTGAGGTGAGGTGGACATGCAGATGTACGCGGACGATACTGTAGTTTACCTGTATGGAAGCGATGCGACCAGTGTAGCTAATAAACTAACCAATGTTATGGGAAACATCTTAAATTGGCTTTCCTCTGCCTCGCTCACACTGAATGTAAATAAAACAGTAGCAATGTATTTTACCAAAACTCAACGACTGAAGTCCTCCTTTCCATGCATTCATGCAAACCAGAGTCAAATAAAAGTAGTGAAGGAATTTAAATATCTAGGCCTTGTTTTGGATTCAACCATTACTTTCAAAAAACAGCACGTACAGTACGAACAACAGTACGTTGCAACACGCTAAAATACAGTTTGTCTGTTTTTAGACATATTAGGAATACATTGACTCATGATGCTGCAAAAATTTACTTGGAGGCAATGATAATTCCTCATATAAATTACTGTATTTCTTGTTGGTCACAGACGAGTGAAACAGCAATAAATCCTTTAAAATCTTTATATAATCAAGCTGTTAAAGTGTTAGACAAAAAGCCACTGAGATATCATCACTGTTTGATTCTTGGAAAATACAGCATGTTAAACTTTGATAATATAATTGTGTATGCCAATGTGCGATTAGTTTTTAACATTTTGAATAATATTGCGCCTCCACCCCTGAGAACATTTGTTCAGCTCTGTTCTGAACAGATGACTAGGAGCTCCAGGTCCACGAGTCGCAATGACTGCAGACTGCCTACACGTGGCTCGGCCTTTGCACAGACAGCCTTCTTATTTAAAGGCATCAAAGAATGCAGGGATAAACAAGGAGAAATGTTTGGAGAAGACAATGTTCTGTGCTCTTTCTTTGTGATCATCTGTCCAGGGTGCGTTTTATTGCTTTATTGCAGGGTGATTTTTATCTCTGCTTTTGTCTTAGCAGGAAAATCAGTTCTTACAAAGTCATTGTTTTATCAAAGTTAAACGATTTCCCAGAAGGACATTTCAAAACCTGTCCCTTATCTAGACCTTGCCTTTCGTCTGTATTTATAATTAACTTTTGTCACGTCCATAGTTATGTCCATAATCATGTGTCAGAGTTAATGCAATTTGAAAAATAAATAAATAAATAAACAGTTTTAGGACAAAAGGCAAGTACTGTACATAACATGAATCATATAATAATAAGAATTTTATGAAACCAAATTAATATGAAACCTGACAGGCAGCAAATAAGAAAAATGGGCTGATATAATTGTAGGCTATGTCTTAGTTTTAGTAAGCACTCTGGCTGCTGCATTTTGAACTAGCTTGAGTTTATTTATTGAGCCTGTATCAGGACAATACAGTTGTCAAATCTTGAGGACTAGTCTGGAAAAAGGCTGTTCTGCAAACACTGGAAATATATGTGTCAAAGGGATCAGACCCAACACATCGCTTTACTGTATTTGCACTTGTATTTACTAGTTTTTCTAGCAATGATGCAATAAAGGCTTTTTAGATTTTTTTTATTTATTTATTTTTATTTAATTTTAAATGCCTTGATTATAAATCATGAATCATGGAATCAGTTAATCCTTATCCAAAGGTCACCAGGAGATATAGACTTTGCATTCATGCCTATGATCATACAGCCCAGCCAACATTTGTATGTGGGGCCCATATGGGTATGAAATGGGCTGAAAAATGGGCCCCATGTAGGATTGTCCACAGGTTCCATAATGGCCCATGTTGATTGCCCAGATGGATTTCATGTAGGATTTCATGTAGGATTGCACTTGGTACTAGGTGGGACCCAAGTGGGCAAAATGCACAAGACCCATCTCTGTCCCAGCTTTAACCCAGTAGACATTAGTATGTGGGGCCCATGTGGGTTTGAAATGGGCTGAAAAATGGGCTCTGTATGGGATTGTCCGGGGTTCTAGCTAAGCTAAGGGGAAGTAACATGAAAAAGGTACTAGCATCAGTTAAATGAACTGTTGTACTGTACTTGTCAATCATTGGCCAATTTTTATGTTTACTCCTCCTTTAACTAGCTAAATAAATATTGGGCAGACTCAGTCTCATATAAACCTTTTCAACAAGACAAGACTCTACATGAGTATCCAGGTAAGGCAGAATATTTCATCTGCTTTTTTATTTTACACTGTAAAAAATGATATTCTTCCTCAGTGTTTTTGTCTTGTTTTCCAGTACAATAAAAATAAAATCAAATGTATCTGCCGACACGGCACGTGAAACATGATGGATGATGATGCTGAAATCGCTGTTGTTGGTATTGGATGCCACTTTCCTGGAGGTAACTGATAACTATTTACCATTTATTATTTCTTCATGTCATGTTTTTGGCTTAAACTATATTTGGAATGTATGTTCTCATCTATTTTAGGCGAGGGACTTGAAAACTTCTGGCGAGTCCTTCTTCATGGAGAGAACTGTGCAGTTCAGATACCAAATGACAGGTTTAATCTCTCTCAATGGTACGATCCAGATGAGAGTAAGGCAGGAAAGACATACACAACAAAGGCAGCACTTATTAATGGGTAAACCTTCAATTAATTTGCCCTCATAAAATAAATCAAAGGGGTCATGCATTCTGTTTTTAATCATTATTCTCCTTAATGATCACTTATGTTTTTCAAGTTAAAAAATTGTGCAAACTTAAAAAAAATACATTAAAGGCCAGTGGCTAGAATGCTCCATTTTGGGATGACACACTAGCCGCGTTTCCACTGTCGGGCCAGGGCCGGGCCGTGCTAGTGCGTGCCAGGGCCAGTCGCGTTTCCACTGTCACTTCCGGGGCTGGATCGGGGCTTACTCGGGGCCAACGGCCAGGATTTCTGGCCCGTCGAATACCTTGGGCCAAAGCGGGCCAGCTCGGGCTAGAGGAGTGGTTACCAACATAGGAGGAGTTTACCAGCGCCGGATGATTCTGTCAGCATTAAAGACTTAAAAATAAAATAATTTAACTCGCGTTCATGTTTGAATGCCTTCTGTTTGTGATGCAAAAGACTATGCGCGCTAACCGTTACCATAGTAAACATAGTAAACGCTTGAAGATACGCATAGTAAAAAAAACCTGGCGAACGCTTGAAGAAATCAGACCAATCTTAAAGGCTATGACAGTCATGTTTTTATTTTATCTGTCATAGCCTACGTCTCGTCTCTTTAAACCGGACTATCATAAAATAAAGTAACTTTTTTTTCGGGAGCTTCCTCTGTTTCTCTGACTGAAATATCTGTATGGGAGTCGAGAGATTGCTAAATCTAAGTCGAGAGATTGCTAGAGATTGCTAAAGCTCCTCAGGTCGTGGCATATATTTGTAGAAATTATCATTTTTTTCTAAATGTGATGTAAATGTGATAAAGAAACAGACGCGACTGAAAAAGTAAGTGTGTCCTCTTTCTTTTGTGAAATAGACCTAACCCTCTATGGCATGACTTTTTGTTTTTTGGGAAAAAAAATCTTTCCCCCCATTTTTTGGGAGCTTGGGGGTCCTTGATAACATATCCATCATAAAATGTGCCCCCCCTCCACCCCTGAACCAGATATGGGTTTGTTGCCTCAGGGCAACACTGTGCTACGAGGGTACTAAAACTCAAAGGTTTTCTACATAGGTGGAATAAGGGAAAACAAGCAATATGTGCATTAGAAAATGATTTATTTTGACAAACATCAATCACAAATGGTTTTAACCTATCACAAACATCAAATAATCAACAAAAACAACTATTACTACTAATTACAACTAACACCCCCCATAACACTTTATGTATACATTTTCATTTTCATATGAACATTTACACCAAACACTACACATACACATACATATGGGGGGTGTTAGTTGTAATTAGTAGTAATAGTTGTTTTTATTGATTATTTGATGTTTGTGATTGTTTTTTTTTTATTGTTTTTTCTATGTTTATGTAACGTAGGGTGCTTTCACACTTGCATTTTTGGTGCACACCTGGGTTCGATTGACATCAGAGTTTGGTTTGATTGGATGAAAAACTCACCCTTTCCGAACCATACCCCAGTCTGAATAAAAAGTGTGGTCTGGTGGACGTATGATTTAATAAAACTTTGTGTTTGTGTGTTCTCACTCCCTTTTCTGGCAAACGTGACTGACGCATTGCATACTTTGGGGTGGTGGTGGTGGTGGTGGGGGGGGGGGGGGCTCTTAAGCAATTAAAATGTATTTTCCGTTGCTTTTTTTGTTTGTTTTTTACAGTTAAAATTACAGGAAAAAAAATACAATCACGACTAACACCCCCCATATGTATGTGTAGTGTTTGGTGTAAATGTTCATATGAATATGAACATTTATACATAAAGTGTTATGGGGGGTGTTATTTTTGTTGATTATTTGATGTTTGTGATAGGTTGAAACCATTTGTGATTGATGTTTGTCAAAATAAACAAAATAAAATAAACCTTCTAATGCACATATTGCTTGTTTTCCCTATTCCACCTATGTAGAAAACCTTTGAGTTTTAGTACCCTCGTAGCACAGTGTTGCCCTGAGGCAACGAACAAAAAAACACAGTTTTAGTATATAAATAAAAACAAAATAAATCTTTAAACAATCAAACATACTTCTTTACATACTGATGCACATGCATATATTTTTTAATAAAACAATATTTTAACTTAAACATGTTAAAAAGTGATATTTATCTTACTAATTGGTGGCACTCTGTAGCATGTGGTTTTGCTTCATTAAAGCACAGCTCCACCCCCCCAAAAAAGGTCACACCCACTTCAGCCCCTCATTTCATTGAACAGACATGTCAGGTGATATTATATATAAAAAAAAAATATATAAAAAAATTAAAGGGGCGGTGTGAGGTCCAAAAATGTGGTTTGTTGCCTGAGGGCAACACCATGCCATAGAGGGCTAACGGTAATTTATTTCTGTGTGACTAATGTGCAATTTTGACATAAATTAATTCATTATGATCAATGTATCACTTTTTATTGTAAATCTGTGGTAAAACATCGATGCTTGGGTTTTAAATATTCAAGTAAACAAACAAAAAAAATGCTAGCAAACGGCCGCTTTTATCGTGTTTGTTTTCAACACTGTTTCCAGTGATTTCTGATTAGTTTTCTGATAAAACTTCCATTTGTTGGTGAAAGGATGGGTTAGTGTGACGTTGTTCCAGAGAGGCGTGTTACAGGCGTGTTTTAGTGAAGCGCTGTGGAGCTTCTGGCCCGACAGTGGAAACACAGGCCCGGTGCTATTGGCCCGAGGCTATTAGCCCGGCACGGCCCGTTTAAAGCCCTGGCCCGGCCCTGGCCCGACAGTGGAAACGCGGCTAGTACTAACTGAGCCCCATCTGTTTGGCCTCTCTTGGCATCAATTCACTCAATAACCCAATTATTTACCTTTTATTATGTGCAGTTTGAATGATTTCGACAACAAGTTTTTCAGCATCACTGATTCTGAATCGATCAGTATGGACCCCCAGCACAAACTTTTGCTGCAGTGCACCTACAGGGCCCTAGAGGATGCTGGGATACCAATGGAAAAGGCCAGTGGAACGAAAACAGGAGTATTTTTGGGTAACATATGCTAAAGAATTAATATATTCTTACTGTTAATGTCTAGGAGTAAATGTATGTGTGTGTTCAGTTATTAATCTCAGTGGATTTATATGTGCATCTATTTATAATTGCATGGTAAATGCCATAGGAGCAATCTGTGGTTAATGATTTGCTTGTGATTGCTTGATTTTCAGGCCTAATGAATAGGGACTTTGAGCTGGCCTCTGTGAGGATTAATCCAAAACACATCAACCACACATCTGGCACTGGTACCGCTATGAGCATAGCAGCCAACCGCATCTCATACATATTCAACCTCACTGGCCCCTCAGTGTCTATTGACTGTGCCTGTTCCTCATCCCTCGTCGCTCTTCACTTCGCTTGTCAAGCCATAAAACAAGGTAGTCTTCACAAACATGTACTGTGTGTAAAACTTGGGAATATATTTTCGCTCTTTCTACTCTTAAGGAGATTGTTTACGTGTAATTTGTATGTACAGTACATGCACACACTTTACATCCTCTCTGGACAAAATAAGCATCTTTACGATTTGCAGATGCATTTATCCAAAGCAACAAATATACCCGGAATATTACAATACTATCTGCACTACTTGTATAATTGTTGGTTAATGTCTGCAGTAGACCAGTGGTACTAACACTATTAAAATGTTATTTTATTCAACGTTTTATGAACGTTTCAGAGGATCCTGGGGCTCATGGCCTCCGCGTCACCAGTACTCCAACTAGGCCTACTGCAAATGCGTCCTCTTCAGCTATGGCTAGCACCTCAAGTTCCGTCCCATGCATGGCGCTCGGGCCTTTTGACTATCAGGGTAGATCAGCGCTGTACCAAAGCTCTGAAACCCTGGAAAGACACCAGCTGGTACCAGCAGGGTGTAAGCATGGGTGTGATCTCAGAGAAGAGGGTTATCTCAACAGATGCTTCCAACTCAGGTTGGGGACCCCTGTACGAGGGCAGGCCTGCATCCGGCCTCTGGTCGAGCTCGGAGCAACGCCTTCACATCAACTGCCTCGAGATGAGAGCGGCTTTTCTAGCCCTAAAAACCTTCCTTCCATACCTGGCGGGACACCACGTCCTGGTCCGCACAGACAACATGTCAGTGGTGTCTTACATAAATCGCCAGGGCGGCCTCAGGTCCCCAAACCTGCTAGCCATAGCCTCACAGCTAATGCTTTGGGCTCAGACCAACCTGCGCTCACTCAGGGCAGCTCATGTGCCAGGCACGATGAACGTGGGAGCAGACATGCTTTCTCGGGGCAACGTTTCCCCAGAGGAGTGGTCTCTACATCCCGAGACGGTTCTCCTGTTATGGGAGATCTGCGGCAGGGCAGAGGTAGACCTCTTTGCCTCAGAAGAGAACTGTCACTGCCCAATCTTTTTCTCAAAGAGCAGGGATGCGCTGGCCCACATCTGGCCCAGCCTCCCCCTCTATGTGTTTCCTCCAGTCTCGATGCTCCCCCAAGTCATCGAACGGATCAGGAACACGAGTTGCGCAGTCCTCCTTGTAGCCCCCCTCTGGCGAACTCAGTCTTGGTTCCCAGAGCTAATGCAGTTGTCAGAGATAGCTCCATGGCCGATCCCGCTCAGGACCGACCTCCTGGCGCCCCCGTCCCGACTTGTGGGCCCTCCATGCGTGGCCACTCAATGGGTACCCCAGGACCTCCCGGAAGGTGTCCTGAATACTATTACGGAGGCTAGGGCCCCTTCCACAAGGAGCCTCTACCAATTCAAATGGTCAACGTTCTCGAGCTGGTGTTTAGCTCGTAACCTCGACCCGTATACATGCAGAGTACCACTGGTGCTCTCCTTCCTCCAAGAGCTGCTGGACGTGGGACGCTCCCCCTCCACGCTCAAAGTATATGTGGCAGCTATCGCGGCCTTTCATGTTCAGGTGGAGATTCCCAATCCCAGGCATTTCACAGTGGGTACTGAGAACAGCAGAACAAGGCTATTCACTTCAGTTTGCTCGCAGACCGCCACGCTTTCGAGGCAAGGTCGAGACAACAGTGAGAGAGGGCGTGGCCCACATTCTCCGCACAGAAGTGTTGAAACTGTTAGAAAAGGGAGTGATCCAGCCGGTTCACAGCTTGCAGAGCGAGTCAAGCTTTTACAGCTGTTACTTTCTCGTCCCCAAAAAGGACGGCGATCTCAGACCCATTCTGGATCTCAGAAAACTGAACGAGTCACTCATGAGACGGCACAAGATTCTCGCACAAATTCGCCCGGGAGATTGTTTTTTCTCAGTGGATCTGAAAGATGCTTATTTTCACATCCAGATATCGCCCCGTCACAGGCCATTCCTGAGATTTGCCTTCGAGGGGCAGGCTTACCAGTACACAGTACTTCTGTTCGGCCTGTCTCTGGCTCCTCGTACATTTACGAAGTGCATGGACGCGGCGCTTACCCCTTTGAGACAACAGGGCGTGCGCGTGTTCAATTATCTAGACGATTGGCTAATCATAGCACAATCGGAGGAGTTATTATTAACTCACAGATCCTGGCTTCTCAGTCACCTGGACTCTTTGGGCCTCAGGATCAACACTGCCAAGAGCCAACTATCGGCCAGACAGAGAATTTAATTACTGGGCATAACATTGGACTCTTTGGAGATCATAACATTGGACTCTCTCTCTATACAACGCCTGGCCACCTCTTTCAGCGTGGGCGCGTTGACACCTCTCAAGAGGTTCCAGAAGATGCTGGGCATGATGGCCTCTGCATCCCCGGTCCTGCAGCTGGGTTTGCTACGCATGCGCCCACTGCAACACTGGCTAAAGAACCGCGTTCCAGCTCATGCATGGCGATATGGTCATTTACCAATCAGAGCGAGTCTCAGCTGTGTCAGAGCTCTGGCTCCCTGGAAAAGGGCCGAATGGTTTCGGTCCGGCGTGAGTCTGGGTGTCGTGTCAGTCAGACAGACCATCTCAACAGATGCCTCCAACCTAGGTTGGGGGGCTCTTTTTGAGGGCAGACCAGAATCCGCTCTTTGTTCAGACTCGGAAAAGAGCCTTCACATAAATTGTTTGGAGATGAAGGCAGTCACTCTAGCGCTGGAAGCCTTCACCCACGTATGGCCGGAACGCCCGCTCTATGCTTTTCCGCCGGTGTCGATGATACCACAGGCCATCGAGCGAATCAGGGAACACCAGAGTGTGGTGTTGTTCATAGCTCCGCTCTGGAAAAACCAGTCGTGGTTTCCCGAGCTGATTCAGATGGCGGCCTCAGCCCCCCGGCCGATCCCGCTGAGGAGGGATCTCCTCTCTCAGGCGAACGGCACGATCTGGCACCCTCATCCCAATTTGTGGGCCCTGCACGCATGGCCGCTGAACAGATATCAGGGGATCTTTCCAACAGGGTGTTGAGGACCTAAACTGAGGCCAGAACGCCGTCAACCAGGCGCCTATATGCCCAGAAATGGGCTACGTTTTCTAGCTGGTGCACAGCACGGGAGCTAGACCTGCAGTCATGCGAGGTGCCTTCGGTATTCACCTTCCTACAAGAGCTGCTGGACGCGGGCGGGACGCACCCCGTCTATGCTCAAAGTGTATACGGCAGCCATAGCGGCTTTTCATGCTGCGGTAGCTGGTAAATCACTGGGAAGAAACGACATGATTGTTCGATTTCTAAAGGGCGCTAGGAGATTGAACCCTCCACAGACCCCCTCTGTCCCCAGCTGGGACCTGTCACTGGTGCTAGAGGCCCTGAAAGGCCCCCCATTTGAGCCACTTCAGTCCGCGGACTTAAAGTCGCTTTCGCTCAAGACCGCTTTGCTTATGGCAATCCCGTCAGTCAAGCGTGTGGGTGATCTGCAAGCGTTATCTACCAATGCTTCTTGCCTTGAGTTCAGGCCTAATGACTCCAGGGTCATCCTTAAGACCGAGGCACGGCTATGTGCCCAAAGTGCTCTCCACTCTGTTCAGAGCACAGATTATCTCCTTAACGGCCCTCCCTGCTCTGTCCTGTCAGGGCACTCAGAACTTATCTGGAACGTTCCGCTTCATTCAGGCAATTGGAACAGCTATTTGAGTGATTTGGCGGCCACTCTAAGGGGCTAGCCGTTTCTAAGCATAGTCTGTCGCGTTGGGTAGTGGACGCTATCACGCTGGCTTACGGATCAAAGGGCATGCAGTGCCCTTTGGGGGTTAGAGCTCACTCCACGAGAGGCATGGCCTCTTCCTGGGCATGGTCTAGTGGAGTCCCCCTTGAAGATATTTGTGCGGCGGCAGGCTGGGCCTCTCCGTCCACATTTATGAAATTTTACAAGTTGGAAGTTCCCGCTTTGCAAGCGAAGGTTCTTTCCGTCTAAGTGCAAGCACTACCCTATTCATAGATCTAACCTAGTTGATCTGCCATACTTGGCCTATTATGCCCCACATAAAGCCTGTCAGTGACTGGCTGTGAATATATATACACTATATATCAGATATATATACATGTGTGTACACAAATGGGCTTATTTTCTCCTGTACAGGAGCCAAGAGAGCACGCACAGCGTTTTGCAGGGGTTATCCCATATCGTATAGCTACGCAATAGGAGAGACCTCATTTCAGGGAACTGAGGTTACGTGAGTAACCGAGTAGATATCATTACTGCATACCAGAGAGCAAAAATAATTTATATTATTGTAGCAGTATTATAGTAGTCTGCAACAAAGTGTGATTAGTCTATTATAGCACATATCTGATTTGTGTCTGCCCCACAAAGAAAAAGGCATTTGAAAAAAAAATTGTTTGCATTTCTTATCTACTTATGTCGCTAGTAACCACAATCAATGTCTTTTTTTTCCCCAACACATCCCATAATTTAAAAAATATTGGCCTCTACCAAATTGGTGAGATGGCACTTAAAGGTAAAAGAAATTGTATACACATTTTCATATGAACTATGAAAATATGAACTATAATACTAATTTATTTAAAAACATAATCAAAATAAAATATTTTTGTTTATTGAATCTTCTTTATTTATTGAAGTATGCCATTAAATACTTCAGGTTTACATTTTAACACAGGAAATTTATGTTTTCTTGTGTTTTAACAATAAACAAAAATAAATAACACAAATAACTAAAAGTAACAAAACCAAAGACATTACATTCTTTGTGCATTAAAAAAAAAATAGCAAAAGATAGTAATATAATGGCATTTTAGGCTTTTATGTTTCAATAAACACACTGTCAAGTGTGTTAGAGCAACAAGATTTTTTTTTTCTTTGCCCATCATAATTTATGATCAAAAACTTTTCTAATCTTGACAAAACACATATTGTCCGAATGGTCTGAGTCTCAAGGTTCCATATTTTGTGACAGAAGTGATATTTGGACAGAAATGTATTAATTTGTTACGGCAGAATGCATACAATTAAATTCAATGGAATGTATGTCACCCGGTGGCTATTTTTGGTAATACGCCTAAACAAAATATCATGGGAACTTAATTTTTTGTGATATCAACTTCAAATTTGGAACACAACTTGGCTAGATATATGGCTTTGATTTTATAGTAATTTTATAGTAAAAATATTTTGTAAAATATATATTTTATATAAAAGAAAAAATATTAAGTACAGTATATTTGATTTACTGTAAATTTAAACTTCCATTACGTTTACATACTTTCATTTTTTGAAGGGCTTTCACTTCAGCAATAATCTGCTGAGTGTTTTCTTTAAAACAAGACCAAACTTAAGTCTATATTCCAAAGCATTCTTGAATTAGAACCAAGTTTTAATAGTACATTTTAATGTCCATTCTCAAAAAGGGCAGTTAACCATTATGTGACAAATCAACCGTTTGGTTGAGCATGTTTTTGAAAATGTATTAAAAACATGGCAGGAGTGATTTTTTTGTTTCTGAAATCAATGTTTGAGGAAGTGTTGTGACAAGTACTGTTGATTGACTGTGAAACCTAGTGGATTTTTTTGGCACAACATACCTCAACCAGATGGTAGAGATGGCTCAATCAGCTTGAATTAAGTTAGGTACTCCTCTCAATACAATATAGTGACTCAAAACCATTTGGTCGAGCAGCACCTTTGATTACATTAATATATAGCTTTTGTAATGTCTGGCTGTCTGTGTTCCACTCAACAGGAGACTGTGAAATGGCCTTGTTTGGGGGTGTGAGCTGTATTTTGGAGCCACTTGTTTTTGTTGCTCTCTCCAAGGCAAAAATGATCTCCTCTGATGGCACCAGTAAACCCTTCAGCAGCCAAGCAGACGGATATGGGAGAGGTGAAGGCTGTGGGATTGTTCTCCTAAAGCCTCTGAAAAAAGTAAACAATAAGATTGTCTCACATAAACACATCACTATAACAACAATGCACCATATGATAAAGTACTATAACCAAGTAACAGAAGTAGTCTATGTTTTGACAGGCTCTCGAGGACCATGATCATATTTGGGGCACAATCAGCAAAACTGCAGTAAATCAGGATGGCCACAGCGTTAGCCTAATCACCAAACCATCCATGGTACAGCAGGAGGAGCTGCTTAGACAGATCTACTCAACAGAGACTGACCTGACTAGTGTCCAGTACATTGACTGGGGACTGGGACTCCAGTTGGAGATCCAATAGAGGCAGGTAGCATCTCAAAAGTCATTGCCAAAGCAAGACCTCAAAAGTCAGGGCCACTCATCATTGGTTCTGTTAAAAGCAATATTGGACACACAGAATCTGCCGCAGGTGTTGCAGGGCTCATAAAGGTTGTTTTGATGATGCAGCACGAAACCATAGTGCCATCATTGTTCTACTCCGTGGAAAACTCCAGCATAGACACTGAATCTCTCAATATCAAAATCCCCACCACAGCAGAAAAATGGATAAGTGACCGCAGAGCAGGGAGGAGTGCAGGAATCAATAACTTTGGGTTTGGTGGAACAAATGCACATGCAATTGTCAGACAATATGTTCAGTCAAAAAAGCCAAGAGCTCAGCAGATCAGCAAATCCCATCAGTATTTTGTGGTCTCTGCAGCCTCTGAAAAATCCATGAAAAATATAATTGAAAAAATGGCAGAACAGCTCAGTGCAGGGAAAATATCAAATCTACAGTCTTTACTGTACACATCTGCATGCAGAAGAAGTCACTTGAAACACAAGTACAGGAAAGTATTTCAAACATCATCATTGGCAGATCTGCAAGAGAAACTTACTGCTGCTGTGGAGAAAAAGCTTGTATCGTCAAAGACAGACTCCAAGCTAGTTTTTGTGTTTTGTGGCAATGGTGTTACATATCAGGGTATGTGCAAGCAGCTCCTAAAACAAGAGCCAGTTTTCAGAGAGGAAATTGTGAAGATTGAAACTCTGTTGCAAAGCCATAGAAGTTTGAATCTGTTGGAGATGCTGGAAAGTGAATCTGAGAAAAGTACAGAGCCGTCTGATCCAAAGATTGTCCAGCCTCTTCTGTTTGCTATTCAGGTTGCTGTTGTCAAACTCCTGAAACACTGGGGCATCAGTCCTGATGCTGTTTTGGGGCACTCTATTGGAGAAGTCGCTGCAGCTCATTGTTCTGGTTTGCTGTCACTTGAAGATGCAGTGAAAGTCATCCACTATCGCAGTTCTCTGCAAAGCACTGTGACAGGAGGGAAGATGCTGGTAGTCAGTAATATGGCTGTTTCTGAAGTCTTGAATATTCTTCCATCTTATTCAGGAAAGGTTTGTCTGGCTGCTTATAACAGCCCTCAGTCTTGCACCCTCTCAGGAGATGCAGATGACATTGACAGGCTGCAACAGAATTTGAGCAACTCATCCAGTGGAAAAGATTTGTTCCTTCGCATTTTAGATGTACCTGCAGCATACCACAGTCACAAGATGGATCCTATTTTATCCAAAGTGGAACAAAGTATAGGCTCATTGCAGGCACATCATTTGGAGGCAGAATTGTTCTCAACAGTGACAGGTGTTAGTTTGTGTTCCTCAGATTTTATTACTGGTGAATATTGGGCAAAGAATATCAGAGAACCTGTTGAATTTGAACAAGCTGTAAGATCTGCAGCTAAAAACAAAAGAAGTGTGATATTTGTTGAAATTGGTCCAAGAAGATCTTTGCAGAGGTACATCACTGAGACTCTGGGAAATGACTTCACTGTGATTCCCTCAGTGCAGCCTGATAAAGATCATGAGACCATGCTTACTGTTGTTTCCAAACTGTTTGAGCTTGGGGTAAAAGTGGACTGGGAAATGTTCTACAAAGGCTTTGAGGCTGAACCAGTTCCCTTTCCACGATACCAGTTTGATGATGTGAAGAGAGATGTCTTTGCTTCACATTTGCAGTTGATCAGTCCCACTGGCAACCATCCAGTAGTTACACAAATGGGTACAGACAGTTCAGTGTTCAGCTGTGATTTATCCTCTGAATCAGTGGCCTTCCTGCAGCACCACAAGCACAGTGGGGTTGCCATCATTCCTGGGGCATTTTATGAGTTGGGTTTAGCAACTTGCATGGCATACACAAAACCTAAGGTTACACTATGTTCTCTGCAGCTCAGCATAACATTCCAGAATCCATTCGTTTTCACCCAGAATGCCCCAGATATAAAAGTACAGCTGGATCCATCTGACCAGGCTGATAACACATGTAACTTCAAAGTACACTCTACTTCTGCAGTCTATGCGTTTGGCACAGTAGAAGCAAAACCAGGTAGAAGTCCTGAAGAACAGTTCATTTCATTAGACGGTATTTCCAAAAGATGCACATCCCACATGACGACTGAAGAACTCTACAATCATCTAAGTCAAACAGGATTTGATTATGGGTCTGTCTTCAGAAATAATGCAGATATTTATTGTGGGGAAGAATACAGAGAGGCTATATCTATTGTGAAGATCTCAAAGGAATTACTGCCTCAATTGCATGACTATCACCTTCACCCTGTGGTCTTGGATTATTTCATGCAGATTATTCCTGTAACTATAGGGGTCATATCAACAAGACCTCAATTTCCTGCACAAATAGAAAGCCTGACTGTTTTTGAACCATTGCAAGAGGAGATGGTTGTTTATCTGAGAGCAGTACATGTGGGAGAAGATGAGTTTGACATTTGTGGCTGCTTAGCCAACAAACAGGGTAGGGTGTTAGTTGAACTGAGGCATGTGAAGATCAGAATGCTAGGAAGTCGTTCTCAAGTAGTCAAGGAGTACTTCTACCATAACAATTTCAGTATCATCTCTGAAGTTGCCAGATTCGATACACCAATTAAGGCACTGGTCTTTTCTGACCAGGTAGGAATTTCTGAATCTTTGCAACAGTACTTGGACCCAACATCTAGATATGTGTCGTCTTCAAACAGTAACACACTGTTAGAAAATGGAGTTGAACTTTTTTTGTCAAAACTGAAAATGTCAAGTGTAAAGAAAAAGTTCCAGGAAATTTTGTTCATGTGGGGTGATGCAGACCTATCCACTCTCGAATCAGAGAAGGTCTTGGACAGTATGGCAGGGTGTTGTGAGATTTTCAGAAAGATTGTAGTATATCTCAAAGCACTTCATTTCCCAGGTTATATCAGAGTAATAACCTATAAGTCGTCTGAGAGCATAGTGGAGCACATAAACCCTGGGTTTGTTCTGTCAGGCATGATAAGAGCATGTGCAGCTGAGTTGCCAGAACTTTCTTTTCAGCTGATTGACATGAGCTCTGCCACTTCTGAAGACATCGAAGCTCTGGTTCAGGTCCTCAGGTCTTACCCCTGTCACAAATATCCAGAGCTAGTAGTGAAGGAGGGCAAAATTCTCAAACCTGAAATCACCCACACACCTCTGCCAACCATGGCAATCTCTTCAAGAAACATCCACATGTTGCAAAATGAAGACTTCATTTTGCAAACATCTGACCCATATATAATGACAAATCTCTCAGCAACAAATATGGACAATCATACTGAACTGAATCAAGGAAAACACATTGAGCTTCATCTCAGTAAAATCTGTGTTCATTCATCAGATTACTTTCCAGTCAGCATTTCTGACCTGAAGTATGGCCAGACATTGTATTGGAACAAGCACACAACTGAAAACCATAAGCTCTTAGCCCTTGACTTTAGTGGCACTGTCACAGCTGTGGGTAAAGATGTCAGCAAATTTAAAGTTGGTGATCACGTTGTGTCTTGTTACCCTGTGGCTGCCACATCTAAAGTAGCTCTCCCAGCAGCTGTTTGCTGCAAAGCAAAAAGGGTTTCATTCCTGAAAGACGTGCCTTGTGTCTCTTATATGGTACTGGCTTGGGAGATCTTGCATGAGGCTTTACCCAAGGCTAAACAGCAAAGGAAACTGGGTATTTTCTCCACTGTTCCTGACTCAGCTCTGATGAATGTGCTAATTACTATTGCAAACAGATCCGGTTGGAATGTCAGAGTGAGCACACAGGCTGATCAGCTGTCTTGTGATTTTAGTGAGGTTGTGGCAGCTGTTCTTCTACCTCCTTATAATGTAAAAAACGTTGAAATAGCTAGCAGTGTTAGAGGCATCAAAGACATTGTGTTTGTCTGTGACAACCAGGCAGATTTCCCATTGAATTTAAAGACATTCAGTACAAATGAGGAGGTCTACTTCCATGTCGTTTTCATATCCCAAATAATGCAGAAAGGGTCTCTGCAAACACAAATGCCACAAATCTACCGTTGGCTGAAATCCTTGGATTTGGACAGAAAGTTATTGTCTTTAGACGCAACAGCTGTTCAAAGAGTGAAATCTCAAGACAACATTGATCTTATGTCTGTAAAAGAATCTGAATCATACTTCAGATGCCAGATCATACCCATTATAGTCCTGAATAGTGAAGCCAAAAACCAGCTGTCTGACATTCCATTGATGCCCAAACACAGTCTTTTCCAGAAAAATGCAGTCTATATTGTCACAGGTGGTTTAACTGGGTTGGGCTTTGAGACAGTAAAGTTCATTGCTCAGAAAGGAGGAGGGAACATTGTCCTGCTGTCTAGGAGTAATCCAAACCCTCAGATGCAACAAGAGATAAGTCAGGTCAGTCGCCATTGGGGTTCTGTCATTAAACCTCTGCCCTGTGATGTTTCTGTATCTGAGCAAGTGGACCAGACAATTGTTAACATTGGAAAACTATTTCCATCTAGTCCCATCAAAGGGGTGTTTCACAGTGCAGTTGTCCTGCATGATGGGCTGATTGAACGTCTTGACAAATCTCTTTTTGAGAAAGTCATGAGGCCAAAAGTAAACGGAGTGATTAACCTTCACCGTGCTACCATACAGTGCAATCTGGATTACTTTGTGTGTTATTCCTCCATCGCTGCCTTCATTGGCAATGCCTCACAATCTAATTATGCAGCGGCTAATACATTCATGGACACTTTCTGTCAGTATCGCAGAAACATTGGGCTTTCTGGACAGTCCATTAATTGGGGGGCTTTGAATCTTGGTCTTTTGTTGAACAAAGTCCATGTCCAAAGATTTCTGGAGGCAAAGGGAATCATGCTTTTGGAGATTCCAGAAATCCATGAAAGTCTTGAGCAGTGCCTCTTGATCAACAAACCTCAACAGGTTGTATGCAGATTCAATTTAAAAAACAGCTTTAATAACATCCTCAGTCAGAACAAATCACTGAATGTACGCTTGTTCAAAATAGCACAGGAAGCCATCATTAAAGCTGAAGTGTTCATATCTAGAACTGAACAACCCATGATGTCATCCTCACCACGTGATTATCTGAGGTTCATGATTAGTGAAACGACTGGTGTTGAGATGGACGAGCTGAATGATGATGTTCATCTTTTCGATTTTGGCATTGACTCAATGTTAGCCATGACTCTGCAGAATGTTCTCTTCAAAGATAGAGGTGTGAATGTCCCTCTAGTGACTCTTCTGGATCCAAATAGCACACTGGAAACTGTTATCAAAGTCCTGGAGGAGAATTGTGTTGACGAATATCAGAGTGAAGATGAGAGCAATTCCACATACTTATAATGGTGATTTGTATTTCTCCACAGCAGTCTTTTTGAAGCCTCTAAACAAATAATATTGTTTTAGGAAATTCATGAACTTTTGAAGTGAAATGGGTGTATAGTGTGTTTTGTACTACAGTACTTGATTAAACAATCCAACTTTCTGAATAAGGAATAAGTCCAATATTACAACTACATTTAATCTTTGTTTTACACTGTAAAAATTTATAACCTGAAATTGTTACCTTTAGGAGCTATTTTTATCTGTTTTATATATATATCTGTTTCTGCTGTATATTCACTTTGAATGCGCAAATGGATTCAAAATGTTCAAGCGTCCAACTAGTTCCGATAGACGCGAATTTGACGCGCTATTCACGTTTGGTGTGAACGCAGCATTATTATGACACTGGACTGAGAACATACTATGCATAGATACACTTTTCATACTAACATCATAACACATTATCTGTTTTGCGCAAATTTTAACACCAGTTAACACAGATGTGTGTCACTGATTGTGTATTGTTTAGTGTTGTTCCTGTCCTCACCATGTCCTTTTTCTTTAGTCTAACATTTACGGAGTCATTATTTTCACTATGTTGATTCATGTATTGTGTTAAGAACTCAAACAAGACCGGTTACCGTGTTAAATGTTTATTGTTTTCCATTAACCACTTGCATAATATAAATTGTCATACATACGTACTGGAACATTTTCCAATACCAATCCTGGTCACAGTAACTGCCACCATTTTTGAATATCTCTGTCCCGCCAATAGAAGGCACAGGTAATTGTTCTCATGTGTGAGGGGGAGATTGGTGTTCTGTTTGATTCTTCATTAAACATTGTTAAACATGAATAATTCATTGAGTTTGTTTTGTTTCCAATGTTTATATATTTTTGTATTATTCTAACAGTTTATCTCTTTTGTTACTATTAAATCTATTTTTTATGTCTTTCTTAAATTTCTTTATTACCTTTAATTACTAAATGATTTAGTCCAAGTAGGAGGGGCTTAGCCTTTTTAAGAGGGCCTCTCAGTGTTGTTGTTGCTCTGTTTTGGGTAAATTTATTGGCATATCCAAAAGTTTGTTCAGGAGTTTGTTTTGTTCAAACTTTGAACAGTTTATTTTATTTTTGTTTGTTTAGTCTCTTTTGGATTTTCACTGTAAATACCATTTGCACTCTATTGAAAAACCTTTGTTTTTCACTTTTTAGAATAAACACTGAACTTTGGACTTCTTCATCACGTCACTTCATTTTTACGCCTCCATGTGCTGGTACACTCAGAGCAGTGGTGCTGCTACTGTTAGAAACATCTTCGGGGCCTCTTTGTGTTAGTTGGCACACCCCTGTCTCTGTTACACCACCCTGTAAAGCAGATTTATAACTAATTCTTTTGTGAGATTAAGGAAGCGGTTATAACCTTCTGATTTCTATTTTCTTTTTTGTATATAAATATTAAAGCTGCAGTCGGCAAGTCTGGCAGATTGAGGGGACTTAGCCAAAATGTTTAATGTTTACAACTCTCATGCCCCTCCCCCACTCCCACCGAGCACCCTCCCATCGAGGTCGTGCTCGTCAGTGCGTGTGCCCGTCTCATCAGCATCGATCAACACCATGGAGTACTCGGAGGTATGCTGCCCTGGCTAATCTACCCATAGATAGCAATTGCTAATGTCATTTATACTGTAAATGAGCTTATTTGATTTGTTCGAGCTTTGAAAGCGAGACACAATTCTCGGATGAAGACTATGTCCCCCCGGCCGTTTCTACACTCCAGCGGACGGATCAAGGTAATAGCCAGAGCCGCGGAGGTGCTGCTGGGGGGAGCGGTGGACCAGGCAGACAGCGCCGATTGCGCTATACCCAAGCAAACCTGGGTAATGAGGATGTGATCGGGTCAATCGTTTGCGCAAAATCATTTATGCTACTTTTATGGGATTCACTTGAGAGCAGGGGGAAATCCATAGAAGTAATATTTATTTAGTAGTAACTATTATTTAGTAGTAACTAGTGAAAGACTCTGACTATACTTACACATTCAAATTCAATTATTTGAAAATTTAAATTATTCAAAACCCATAGAAGTAATAGGGCCCTGTCTCGCACCCAGCACAATTGACTTTGTACACAACACTTGTATCATTCCTATTTTGCACCTGACGCACAGTGGACTTTTCCCTCCACAGACGCATGCCGGTAAATTAGCGAATGAACTTGCGCTCCCGGGGGCGGCTCAGCAAAAAGAGGAGGCGTGTTCTGGCACAAACGTTCCCTGGTGCTATTTTGCAGGTTTAGAAAACAATTCCGCCACTGACCAGGAGAAACCTTGTCTAAAGTCAGTGGCACGTTTTCAGCAGTGTTGGGCAGTAGCGTCGCTACAAGTGACGCTACTAGCTTAACTACATTTCTCAATAGCATGGTGGTAGCGTCGCTGTTTTCTGAATCAAATAGCTTTTGAGTAGCGATGCTCTTTTGTTGATCAAGTAGTGCGGTAGCGTCCACATAAGCTGAAGCTATATTTTCTGAAGCACAAGTTCAAATCGGATGCTAATACAACTGCTAAGGATCACTGATCCTGGATCATTAAGTGACACCACCCACTGCCCCTACACGGACCTGCCGGTGAAGACTTCTTCTTTGTGTTTTACTGCTGTTGGCAACCAGCTTTTTGGTGCATTACCGCCACCTTCTGCTCCGGAAGGTGACATCACATCACATACTCTACTTGGGCAGACACGCAAGAAATTTACTTGATGGAAAGATGGCAGAGGGTGAGGACAGAGAGGAATTGATCCCGAGGGGGAAGTCGCCGTGGCCGTACCTCGAGAAGAACATGATACTGATTGAGACAGCAGAGAAAAAGTATGTCTTTAGGTGCTTATTGTGCAATCCAAAAAAGAAGCTGCTCTCAACTTAGAAAGACATCAAACACGAATTTGAGAACACACATTCAGGTGATTCCCGAATAAGATAGCTAACACACATCCATCGCAATTCAGTAGTCTACAGCTAGCAACTTGTCAACAGCTAACCACTAGCTAGATTCCTTGAATTGGTAACACTTTATAATAACGTAACGTTCAATTATGTTACTTATAAGTTATTAGTTAATGATGAACTAATCATTTACAAAACATTACTATACATTCATAAATTATTAATAAGTGGTACGATAACAGTAACATTTTTTAAATGTTTTGTTAACTCAGTTATAAGTAATTTATAAGTTATTAGTTAATGACGAACTAATCATTTACAAAACATCATGACTATATATTCATAAATGAATAAAAAGTGGTATGATAACATTTTATATAAATGTTTTGTTATTCAGTTATGTCATTTATAAATTATTAGTTAATGAACTAATCATTTATAAAACATGACTACATTCATAAATTCAAGTACTTTATTGTCATTGTGTAGCACAACAAATTTACTCTAGTGTAAATTTTAGAGAAAATGTACATTTAAAATAAAACAACACAAGTAGTTAACAATATACAATGATAGTCAATATTAAAAACATTATTAGCATAAAACAGCACCTATGTGGGAAGCACGAAGCCACCATCTTTTGTAGGTTATTGTTGACAAACTTGATGATACATTATTTATCACAAATCATTGAAGTATTTATGGCAAAATTGTTTAGTTAATCATGAACAAATGATAAACAAACCATTAGTAAATGATCAGTATATAATTTATTGTTGTATTGTTATGTTGTAAGCTGGTCTGTGTTCAAAAACACAAACATGCAGTATTTTTAAGAAGAATACTTTGTTTTCAAGCAGATGGTCATTTATAAATGACTTACAGTCAGGGGCTTCCAGTAGGTTATGTTAGTTAAATTAACTTATCAGCACAGACTTGTGTTCTGTGTGGAGTAAATTACTGTTTTTCTACAAGTCATTTACACTTTCTGCATCACTTAATATCAGTGTAATAAGTGTAAACTATTACTCACGGATATACGGTATAGCATACCACAATCATTTATTACCACAATCTAACGTATGTATTAGAATTTATAAATTACTGAATTAAAACATTCATAAAATGTTACCCAAACTTAATAAAATAAATGCGTGTTACCCAAACTTATATAAATAAACAAATACAGTACATATAGGAGGGAAGAGGTGGGGAAAGAATTAAGGATCAGAGGAAAAGTTTAAAGTGAAAAGTTTAGATTATTCTGAAATTATGATGTTTTTAACATTTTATAGAGGGTTCACCCATCTAAAATGGCTTCCATGGAAATGGAACATGAGCACGCCAAGATAAGGAGTGCACCCAGGAATTAGGAGGAGGAACAGCCTGTTCCTCTCATACAAGGCAGTGTAGCACAGTATTTCAGAGGAGGTAGACCCACCCTAACCCAAGTTGATCCTTAACTTCATCAATCAAGGATTGCATCCACTTCACACTGTGGAGAGACCAGAATACACAGATTTATTCAGAGAGATTTTACCCTCTATGCATTTGATGTCCAGGAGAACATTGGGAAGAATGCTTGAGGATGAGTATACATCAATGAAAAGCACACTGTCTATGATTTTGTCCAAACAGAACCATGTATGTACCACAACAGATGCGTGGTCGTCAAACAACAGAAGCTTCCTTGGGGTGACTATCCACTGGATAAACCAAGAAACATTAAGCATCTGCTCTGGGGCATTAGCCTGTCACAGGATCATAGGGCGCCACACATATGATGTTTTAGCTGAGATGTTGCAAGACGTGCACAGAGATTTCAACATAAAAGACAAGGTGACCGGTACAATCACAGATAATGGTTCAAATTTTGTGAAGGCTTGTGAATGTCTTTGCAGAAGTTCAAAGAACCATTCAAGACTAGGGTTGGGAACCGAGAACCGGTTCTTATCCAGAACCGGTACTGTTTTTGAAAAAATACCGGAACCGTGTGAAATTCCTAGGTTTCGGTTCCGAAAACGGTTCTGGTGGGGGAAGTGCTGGATTATCCTTTAGCAACGTCTCACCTCATATTAAAATAGTAATGAATGCACTGAAAAGCCCTCGCGCTACTCAAATACGTTTTGCGTCAGATATCAACGCATAGAGAGAGAGAGAGCGAGAGAGAGAATTAAAGACAGTCAGAGCTGCACGATTAATCTTTAAAAGATCTCGATTCAAACACCCACGCGATCTTATTCCTAAATAACAAAAACCTCACCCCTGAACATTCAAATCTGTTTGCGCTGTTGTTGACCCAGAGAGAGCAGTTGTCAATATGAAACGGCTTTACAATCACAGTATCGATATTTCTGTTACAAATATTCAAATGATCACAGAAGTACTGAGATAAAAGTTTATAATTCGAGTATAAACACTGATGTCTACGGTAGCAACCAAAATATTGTAAATCACCTTTTGAAAGTCGCTGCCTTCAGATAACGAGTGTATCGATTAAGTTACATCTAATGCTTCAAAACATTCAAAGACGCAGTCCGTAACTTCTTTGTGTTCAGAATTTACAAAATGTATAGAATGAGCGAGTGCATCATGAATGCCTTTTTTTTTTCAAACCGTGTTTTTGTCTTATCCTGAATTGTTACGTTAAGCCTGCAATAAGCGTTTATACTTGGACTATACTTTAGGCTGGCGGATCGCAGCCGCTGTGGAGTATCCCAGTGCCTGCGTAACTCGTCATATAGACATAAATAGAGAGAAGTAGCTCCGGCAACAATGTTCTTCCGCAAGACGCATCCAGTTCTGTTTATTAACTGCTAGAGCGCTGATTTATCCAGTAATGAAACAAGTAAAGTCTTTATGAATCAATCATTCAAAACGATTTTAAAAATAATCTGTTCTACACACATCTTACATTCAAGCATATTCTACCCCTTCTGAGAGGTATTCTCCACTGCTGGAAATACAATAAGCTAGGAGAGGTCCCAAATTATTCTAGAGAATGCAGACATTTTTATTTTCCTTCAGAAAAAATAATATTTTTTTGCAAAAATTGCTTAATAATATGTTGAATTTGTTGACATTACTAGTCTGTTAAACTCATTTGACAAGTATAAGAAATAAACACAAAAAGGATTGTGGATTTTCCACTTACTACTATTTTTTTTTTATTATTTGTTTTAATATTTTTTATTGAATGGGAACCGGAACCGGAATCGTTTGGCGGAACCGGAAAATTTCTTACGATTCCCAACCCTATTCAAGACAGAGAAGAGGAGGATGAGGAAGAAGAGGAGGGACACACTGTCACAGACATTTTTACTAAAACAGAAGAAGACTACAGTCTCCCACTTCATCAGCGGAGACATTGAGGGTGCTTTGAGCCAGTCAGAGGCCTTTAAAAAAGTATCAAGATCAACAATTGGCAAATGCCAGGGACTGTGGAACAAGCAACACAGAAGCACACAAGCTTCAGACATTATCAAAGTCAAGCTAGGGTGCCAGCTGATAGTTCCCAGTCCAACAAGGTGGAACTCCACTTACCATGCCATGGAGCGCTTGAATACCTGTATCCTGACATAAGAACAAGACCTCCAGGAGAAGCTTCTGGTGACTCGCTTCAAAGCAACCCTTCCCCTGGCTTCATAAAGTTGCGCTCCATGACTTTGGCTATGTTTCGCGCTGCCAGTGTGGGAAACACATTCGTAGTGTATGGGAAACACAAAACAAATTCGCACGTGGAGTGACTGCTGAATCAATCTGATTGGCCAAAACCCAAGACCAGCCCCTGCATACCCTATTACCGATTGGCTGAAGTAGGCTTACTGATGTGGTTTAGTGAAAGCAAAGCGCCTCTCACGCGAACGCGAACCTGATTATTATTTTATTTTTTTTCGCAGACACGTCTGTACGCCGGAAATCCGGCGTGGCGCTGGAGCGCTATCAGGCCTGCAGGACAGCATCAGATCACTGAGTGTCACCTCTCTTTCACAGGACAACGGGGATTAGACGGAGGACCAGGACCTTCTTGGTGGGGAACAATGAGCAGTATATGGTACCGTGGGCTTTCTCTTTTCACCAGACAGCGTCAGATACTGGGTGTCACCTTTCTTTCATAGGACAGCGGGGATTGGACAAAAGACCAGGACCTTCGTAGTGGGGAGCAGAGAGCAGTAGGTGGCAAGCAGGAGGCAATGACCATCAGAGCGAGTGCAGTAGTCAGCGGTAGGTGGCAGGCAGAGACCAAGGGACTACAGGTGAGTGGCGGCAGACAATGGACTCCCTCTTCCACAGAACAGCGGCAGTTGGGGTGAAGCGACGGATAATGGGATCCCTCACAGAGCAATGATGGTAGAATGCAGTGGCAGATAACAGGTTCTCTATGTTCACAGAACAACAGTGGTGAGTGCAGAATCCAGCAGTTAACAACTGAGTCTTCTTACCACAGGACAGCGATGGCAGCATTCAATGACGGATAGCAGTTTCTCTATGTTCACAGAACAACAGTGGTGAGTACAGAATCCAGCAGTTAACAACTGAGTCTTCTTACCACAGGACAGCGATGGCAGCATGCAGTGGCGGATAGCAGTTTCTCTATGTTCACAGAACAACAGTGGTGAGTACAGAATCCAGCAGTTAACAACTGAGTCTTCTTACCACAGGACAGTGATGGCAGCATGCAGTGGCGGATAGCAGTTTCTCTATGTTCACAGAACAACAGTGGTGAGTACAGAATCCAGCAGTTAACAACTGAGTCTTCTTACCACAGGACAGCGATGGCAGCATGCAGTGGCAGATAACAGTTTCTCTATGTTCACAGAACAACAGTGGTGAGTACAGAATCCAGCAGTTAACAACTGTGTCTTCTTACCACAGGACAGCGATGGCAGCATTCAATGACGGATAGCAGTTTCTCTATGTTCACAGAACAACAGTGGTGAGTACAGAATCCAGCAGTTAACAACTGAGTCTTCTTACCACAGGACAGCGATGGCAGCATTCAATGACGGATAGCAGGTTCTCTATGTTCACAGAACAGCAGTGGTGAGTGCAGAATCCAGCAGTTAACAACTGAGTCTTCTTACCACAGGACAGCGATGGCAGCATTCAGTGACGGATAGCAGTTTCTCTATGTTCACAGAACAACAGTGGTGAGTACAGAATCCAGCAGTTAACAACTGAGTCTTCTTACCACAGGGCAGCGATGGCAGCATGCAGTGGCGGATAGCAGTTTCTCTATGTTCACAGAACAGCAGTGGTGAGTACAGAATCCAGCAGTTAACAACTGAGTCTTCTTACCACAGGACAGCGATGGCAGCATTCAATGACGGATAGCAGGTTCTCTATGTTCACAGAACAGCAGTGGTGAGTGCAGAATCCAGCAGTTAACAACTGAGTCTTCTTACCACAGGACAGCGATGGCAGCATTCAGTGACGGATAGCAGGTTCTCTATGTTCACAGAACAACAGTGGTGAGTGCAGAATCCAGCAGTTAACAACTGAGTCTTACCACAGGACAGCGATGGCAGCATGCAGTGTCGGATAACAGGTTCTCTATGTTCACAGAACAACAGTGGTGAGTACAGAATCCAGCAGTTAACAACTGAGTCTTCTTACCACAGGACAGCGATGGCAGCATGCAGTGGCGGATAGCAGTTTCTCTATGTTCACAGAACAACAGTGGTGAGTACAGAATCCAGCAGTTAACAACTGAGTCTTCTTACCACAGGACAGTGATGGCAGCATGCAGTGGCGGATAGCAGTTTCTCTATGTTCACAGAACAACAGTGGTGAGTACAGAATCCAGCAGTTAACAACTGAGTCTTCTTACCACAGGACAGCGATGGCAGCATTCAATGACGGATAGCAGGTTCTCTATGTTCACAGAACAACAGTGGTGAGTACAGAATCCAGCAGTTAACAACTGAGTCTTCTTACCACAGGACAGCGATGGCAGCATGCAGTGGCGGATAGCAGTTTCTCTATGTTCACAGAACAACAGTGGTGAGTACAGAATCCAGCAGTTAACAACTGAGTCTTCTTACCACAGGACAGCGATGGCAGCATGCAGTGGCGGATAGCAGTTTCTCTATGTTCACAGAACAACAGTGGTGAGTACAGAATCCAGCAGTTAACAACTGAGTCTTCTTACCACAGGACAGCGATGGCAGAATGCAGCGGCGGATAGCAGTTTCTCTATGTTCACAGAACAGTGGTGAGTACAGAATCCAGCAGTTAACAACTGAGTCTTCTTACCACAGGACAGCGATGGCAGCATGCAGTGGCGGATAGCAGTTTCTCTATGTTCACAGAACAACAGTGGTGAGTACAGAATCCAACAGTTAACAACTGAGTCTTCTTACCACAGGACAGCGATGGCAGCATTCAGTGACGGATAACAGTTTCTCTATGTTCACAGAACAACAGTGGTGAGTACAGAATCCAGCAGTTAACAACTGAGTCTTCTTACCACAGGACAGCGATGGCAGCATGCAGTGGCGGATAGCAGTTTCTCTATGTTCACAGAACAACAGTGGTGAGTACAGAATCCAACAGTTAACAACTGAGTCTTCTTACCACAGGACAGCGATGGCAGCATTCAGTGACGGATAACAGTTTCTCTATGTTCACAGAACAACAGTGGTGAGTACAGAATCCAGCAGTTAACAACTGAGTCTTCTTACCACAGGACAGCGATGGCAGCATGCAGTGGCGGATAGCAGTTTCTCTATGTTCACAGAACAACAGTGGTGAGTACAGAATCCAACAGTTAACAACTGAGTCTTCTTACCACAGGACAGCGATGGCAGCATTCAGTGACGGATAACAGTTTCTCTATGTTCACAGAACAACAGTGGTGAGTACAGAATCCAGCAGTTAACAACTGAGTCTTCTTACCACAGGACAGCGATGGCAGCATGCAGTGACGGATAGCAGTTTCTCTATGTTCACAGAACAACAGTGGTGAGTACAGAATCCAGCAGTTAACAACTGAGTCTTCTTACCACAGGACAGCGATGGCAGCATTCAATGACGGATAGCAGTTTCTCTATGTTCACAGAACAACAGTGGTGAGTACAGAATCCAACAGTTAACAACTGAGTCTTCTTACCACAGGACAGCGATGGCAGCATGCAGTGGCGGATAGCAGTTTCTCTATGTTCACAGAACAACAGTGGTGAGTACAGAATCCAGCAGTTAACAACTGAGTCTTCTTACCACAGGACAGCGATGGCAGCATGCAGTGTCGGATAACAGGTTCTCTATGTTCACAGAACAACAGTGGTGAGTACAGAATCCAGCAGTTAACAACTGAGTCTTCTTACCACAGGACAGCGATGGCAGCATTCAGTGGCGGATAGCAGTTTCTCTATGTTCACAGAACAACAGTGGTGAGTACAGAATCCAGCAGTTAACAACTGAGTCTTCTTACCACAGGACAGCGATGGCAGCATTCAATGACGGATAGCAGTTTCTCTATGTTCACAGAACAACAGTGGTGAGTACAGAATCCAGCAGTTAACAACTGAGTCTTCTTACCACAGGACAGCGATGGCAGCATTCAATGACGGATAGCAGTTTCTCTATGTTCACAGAACAACAGTGGTGAGTACAGAATCCAGCAGTTAACAACTGAGTCTTCTTACCACAGGGCAGCGATGGCAGCATGCAGTGGCGGATAGCAGTTTCTCTATGTTCACAGAACAACAGTGGTGAGTACAGAATCCAGCAGTTAACAACTGAGTCTTCTTACCACAGGACAGCGATGGCAGCATTCAATGACGGATAGCAGTTTCTCTATGTTCACAGAACAACAGTGGTGAGTACAGAATCCAGCAGTTAACAACTGAGTCTTCTTACCACAGGGCAGCGATGGCAGCATTCAATGACGGATAGCAGTTTCTCTATGTTCACAGAACAACAGTGGTGAGTACAGAATCCAGCAGTTAACAACTGAGTCTTCTTACCACAGGGCAGCGATGGCAGCATTCAATGACGGATAGCAGTTTCTCTATGTTCACAGAACAACAGTGGTGAGTACAGAATCCAGCAGTTAACAACTGAGTCTTCTTACCACAGGACAGTGATGGCAGCATTCAATGACGGATAGCAGTTTCTCTATGTTCACAGAACAACAGTGGTGAGTACAGAATCCAGCAGTTAACAACTGAGTCTTCTTACCACAGGACAGCGATGGCAGCATTCAATGACGGATAGCAGTTTCTCTATGTTCACAGAACAACAGTGGTGAGTACAGAATCCAGCAGTTAACAACTGAGTCTTCTTACCACAGGACAGCGATGGCAGCATTCAATGACGGATAGCAGTTTCTCTATGTTCACAGAACAACAGTGGTGAGTACAGAATCCAACAGTTAACAACTGAGTCTTCTTACCACAGGACAGCGATGGCAGCATGCAGTGGCGGATAGCAGTTTCTCTATGTTCACAGAACAACAGTGGTGAGTACAGAATCCAGCAGTTAACAACTGAGTCTTCTTACCACAGGACAGCGATGGCAGCATGCAGTGTCGGATAACAGGTTCTCTATGTTCACAGAACAACAGTGGTGAGTACAGAATCCAGCAGTTAACAACTGAGTCTTCTTACCACAGGACAGCGATGGCAGCATGCAGTGGCGGATAGCAGTTTCTCTATGTTCACAGAACAACAGTGGTGAGTACAGAATCCAGCAGTTAACAACTGAGTCTTCTTACCACAGGACAGCGATGGCAGCATGCAGTGTCGGATAACAGGTTCTCTATGTTCACAGAACAACAGTGGTGAGTACAGAATCCAGCAGTTAACAACTGAGTCTTCTTACCACAGGACAGCGATGGCAGCATGCAGTGGCGGATAACAGGTTCTCTATGTTCACAGAACAACAGTGGTGAGTACAGAATCCAGCAGTTAACAACTGAGTCTTCTTACCACAGGACAGCGATGGCAGCATGCAGTGTCGGATAACAGGTTCTCTATGTTCACAGAACAACAGTGGTGAGTACAGAATCCAGCAGTTAACAACTGAGTCTTCTTACCACAGGACAGCGATGGCAGCATGCAGTGGCGGATAGCAGTTTCTCTATGTTCACAGAACAGCAGTGGTGAGTGCAGAATCCAGCAGTTAACAACTGAGTCTTCTTACCACAGGACAGCGATGGCAGCATGCAGTGGCGGATAGCAGTTTCTCTATGTTCACAGAACAACAGTGGTGAGTACAGAATCCAGCAGTTAACAACTGAGTCTTCTTACCACAGGGCAGCGATGGCAGCATGCAGTGGCGGATAGCAGGTTCTCTATGTTCACAGAACAACAGTAGTGAGTACAGAATCCAGCAGTTAACAACTGAGTCTTCTTACCACAGGACAGCGATGGCAGAATGCAGCGGCGGATAGCAGTTTCTCTATGTTCACAGAACAACAGTGGTGAGTACAGAATCCAGCAGTTAACAACTGAGTCTTCTTACCACAGGACAGCGATGGCAGCATGCAGTGGCGGATAGCAGTTTCTCTATGTTCACAGAACAACAGTAGTGAGTACAGAATCCAGCAGTTAACAACTGAGTCTTCTTACCACAGGACAGCGATGGCAGAATGTAGCGGCGGATAGCAGTTTCTCTATGTTCACAGAACAACAGTGGTGAGTGCAGAATCCAGCAGTTAACAACTGAGTCTTCTTACCACAGGACAGCGATGGCAGCATTCAATGACGGATAACAGTTTCTCTATGTTCACAGAACAACAGTGGTGAGTACAGAATCCAGCAGTTAACAACTGAGTCTTCTTACCACAGGACAGCGATGGCAGAATGTAGCGGCGGATAGCAGTTTCTCTATGTTCACAGAACAACAGTGGTGAGTACAGAATCCAGCAGTTAACAACTGAGTCTTCTTACCACAGGGCAGCGATGGCAGCATGCAGTGGCGGATAGCAGTTTCTCTATGTTCACAGAACAACAGTGGTGAGTACAGAATCCAGCAGTTAACAACTGAGTCTTCTTACCACAGGACAGCGATGGCAGAATGCAGCGGCGGATAGCAGTTTCTCTATGTTCACAGAACAACAGTGGTGAGTACAGAATCCAGCAGTTAACAACTGAGTCTTCTTACCACAGGACAGCGATGGCAGCATGCAGTGGCGGATAGCAGTTTCTCTATGTTCACAGAACAACAGTGGTGAGTGCAGAATCCAGCAGTTAACAACTGAGTCTTCTTACCACAGGACAGCGATGGCAGCATTCAATGACGGATAGCAGTTTCTCTATGTTCACAGAACAACAGTGGTGAGTACAGAATCCAGCAGTTAACAACTGAGTCTTACCACAGGACAGCGATGGCAGCATTCAATGACGGATAGCAGTTTCTCTATGTTCACAGAACAACAGTGGTGAGTGCAGAATCCAGCAGTTAACAACTGAGTCTTCTTACCACAGGGCAGCGATGGCAGCATGCAGCGGCGGATAGCAGTTTCTCTATGTTCACAGAACAGTGGTGAGTACAGAATCCAGCAGTTAACAACTGAGTCTTCTTACCACAGGACAGTGATGGCAGCATGCAGTGGCGGATAGCAGGTTCTCTATGTTCACAGAACAACAGTGGTGAGTACAGAATCCAACAGTTAACAACTGAGTCTTCTTACCACAGGACAGCGATGGCAGCATGCAGTGGCGGATAGCAGTTTCTCTATGTTCACAGAACAACAGTGGTGAGTACAGAATCCAGCAGTTAACAACTGAGTCTTCTTACCACAGGGCAGCGATGGCAGCATTCAGTGACGGATAGCAGTTTCTCTATGTTCACAGAACAACAGTGGTGAGTACAGAATCCAGCAGTTAACAACTGAGTCTTCTTACCACAGGACAGCGATGGCAGCATGCAGTGGCGGATAGCAGGTTCTCTATGTTCACAGAACAACAGTGGTGAGTACAGAATCCAGCAGTTAACAACTGAGTCTTCTTACCACAGGACAGCGATGGCAGCATTCAATGACGGATAGCAGGTCCTCTATGTTCACATTAATTCTTGCTACTCCACCAGACTAGACGGTCTCCGACTAAGCTTTCAAAGTGCTGGTAACATCAAACGTTCAAACACTCGTGCATGTATCAAACCGCTTTAAATATTCAACGTGCTCACTTCAATCGTCAGACACTGCAATGACACACCGCTTAACAGTGAAAAGTGTACCTTCACTTCTGCTCGTTGGGGCCGGCAGATCCACTATGAGGATACTTTCAATAGGGAGACACCAAGTTCGATCAACAATACGTAATTCAGAGCACACTCGTGTCTTCAGACTGCCGCCTCTGCCTCTCTTCAGACCGCCACGCACACTGAACCCCAGACCGCCACGCACACTGAACCCTGAACGCTGAACACTGAATGTTGAAATAGCCACTTGATTATCCACTGCAGCTGTCGCTCATCAACATGGGCGGCCATGCCAGGTCACCGGAACCGGCCTGGTGTTGCACCGGAACTGTTTCCCCAAGGGAACTCGTTCCGTTTGTTATAGTTCCTATTTGTCACTCCGTGACATGTACTCAAGTTAACCGGTGTTCATGCTGTAATCCATGTATCTGTCTAACATACAGCGGGGGAAATAAGTATTGAACACGTCATCATTTTTCTCAGTAAATATATTCCCAAAGGTGCTATTGACATGAAATTTTCACCAGATGTTGGTAACAACCCAAGTAAGCCATACATACAAAGAAACAAACAAAAATAAGTTAATGTGAAATGACACAGGGAAAAAGTATTGAACACATGAAGAAAGGGAGGCGCAAAAAGGCATGGAAAGCCAAGACAACTGCTGAAAACTTACAGTAATTAAAAAGCAATCCAGCCCCCTGTCCGTGGAAATTAATAACAGCTGGTTCAGTCCCAAATGATGGCCTACAAAAAGGTCTCATTGCCAAGGTGTCACACAAGACACGTCTCATAATGGGTAAAAGCAAAGAGCTGTCTCAAGACCTTCGCAACCTAATTGTTGCAAAACATAATGATGGCATTGGTTATAGGCATTCTCAGCTTCTGAATGGTCCAGTGAGCACTGTTGGGGCCATAATACGGAAGTGGAAAGACAATCATTTCACCATAAATTTGCCTCGACCAGTGCTCCTCTCAAGATTTCTGATAGAGGAGTGAAAATAATAATCAGAAGAGATCTTAAACTAGTCTCAGTATTCGACAGACCACCCACAATCTGTTCACTGACTGTCTGATGCTTGGAGCTCTGGCCTCATTTACCAGCTACAAACTGAATGGCTGGCTTTACACAATGTACTGTACATGAGCACACAGTCTGCCTGGAAACAAAGCTTAGGTTAGGTTAGGAGGACATGATGCAAGGTTAGTGTGTATATTACTGTAGTACAAAAAAAGTTTTTTTTTTGCATTTATAATGTTACCAAATATTTATATTTCAATTAAATGCTGAAATGGCATGCATCAAAGAATCCTGAAAAAAAAGTATCATGAATTTCACAAATATATAAAGCAGCACTGTATTAAGCATCTGTTTTCAACGCTAATAATAATAGTTGTTTCTTGAGCTGCAAATCGGCATAGAATGATTTCTGAAAGATCATTTGACACTGAAAATAGAAAATGCTTATTTTAAATTGTAATATTTACTGTTTTACTTTATTTTTGTCTCGAGTCGCATGGGTATATATGTGGCTATAGCCAACATTACATTGTATGGGTCAAAATTATCTATTTTTCTTTTATGCCAAAAATCATTAGGATATTAAGTAAAGATCATGTTCCATGAAGATATTTAGTAAATTTCCTACCGTAAAGATATAAAACATTTATTTTTGTGAGTGAATGCAGCACAATCGCGAACGTACATGAACAACTTTGAAGGAGATTTTCTCAATATTTAGATTTTTCTGCATCCTCAGATTCCAGATGTTCAATAGTTGTATCTCGGCCATACATCAATGGAAAGCTTATTTATTCCGCTTTCAGATGATGTTTACATCTCAATTTGTGAAAAAGAAATGTACCCATGTGACTGGTTTTGTGGTCCAGGGTCACAAATACATTCAGCCTTGGTGTGCAAAAGAGACTTTTTCAAAAACATAACGAAACATGATCGGTTTTCATGTCAGTAAGTTTCCTCCTGTGTGAGTGGGTGGATCTTGTCTAGAATAAGCTGCAGACATGCAGTACTTATAATGCACATACAGTATCAGTGTACCCCAGATATTTTCCAAAACAAAAGGATTTGTTCAGGTTTAAACTCTGTTTTCATCATATGATAATAATAATAATAATAATTCGTTACATTTATATAGCGCTTTATCTGAGACCTCAAAGCGCTTTACATAGAAGGGGGGAATCTCTTCAACCACCACCAATGTGCAGCATCCACTTGGATGATGCGACGGCAGCCATATTGCGCCAGAACGCCCACCACACACCAGCTTACTGGTGGAGAGGAGACAGTGATGAAGCCAATCAGTATATGGGGATGATTAGGAGGCCATGATGGACAGAGGCCAAGGGGCAAATTTGGCCAGGATGCCGGGGTTATACCCCTACTCTTTTTCGAAGGGCATCCTGGGATTTTTAATGACCACAGAGAGTCAGGACCTCGGTTTAACGTCTCATCCGAAGGACGGTGCTCTTTTGGCAGTATAGTGTCCCCGTCACTACACTGGGGCATTAGGACCCACACAGACCACAGGGTGAGCACCCCCTGCTGGCCTCACAGACACCTCTTCCAGCAGCAACCTGTTTTTCTCAGGAGTCTCCCATCCAGGTACTGACCAGGCTCAGCCCTGCTTAGCTTCAGTGGGCAACCAGTCTTGGGCTACAGGGTGATATGGCTGCTGGCAATATGAGAGGTCACAGCCTCACTGATGAACTTATGCCTGCTGCCATGAGCTGATCTTGTCCATGCAACAATTCACACACACACCATCCTCCTCTCTCTCTCTCTCTCTCTCTCTCTCTCTCTCTCTCTCTCTCTCTCTCTCTCTGATCTGACTGATGTCCTGGAGATTTGTAACATAGTGTTTACCAGTATTATTGTGATCATCAGGTAAATGGATTTACTGGATTTACTTTTATAGTTTACTAATATGTATATATTTAATTATTTCTGTCTTAAAATGCGTTAAAATAACATTTATTGGGGTTTCTTCAAAGGTAGCGTGTTTTTTCAGTTACTGGGTGATGACGTCACAAGAGGAACTCGCAACCCATACTCTGCTAGATTCCCACTGTATTATGGCTATTTGGAGAACGACTGAGGAAGTGGGAAACCATCAAATTCTTTATGGACCACAGCCCTACAATTTTTAACCGGTCAGACGTGAGAGAGGGGAGGAAATTGCCAGGACCCATGGCACTCAAAGAGTTATTAATGCTTGGTGTGAAGTTAAACATATTCATTTGTTTGAGTTTAAGTTTTATTGGGGACGACTGAACATTAAAAGAGGAAAATTTGAAGCCGAACTAACTGTCACAGAAGATAACGGAAAGCCACGAGAGCGTCGTCATCCAGATGATGTCATCTGTCGGAAAAAGCCGAACTCAGCTCGCCAAATTTCTATCAGGTGCGCTTGTAATTAGAGCACATTAAACGCCAAACACGAGTAAAGCAGTCGTCAGTGAGAGCGCTTGTCCGGTGGTTTTATCCAGTTTATCATTATGAGGAAAAACTTTGTGACTGAAAAGTTATGAGGTATGGGTAAATGAGTACGACAGGAATTGGATGCACATCAGTGATTAATCAACCCGAGACGCTGCTGGTAGGAAGACTGTTAGAAGTTCAATTCATTTATATTCAGATAAATGCAATCCTGTGTGTTGTTTATAGTGTTTACATGTTTAGACATTTTGCTTTGAGTATAAGGCTGCATTAGGGTGCATACGGTTCACATATGAATTTAAAGGTCTGTTAAATGTATATTGTGTTAATGCATATGGTGTCAAATGTTTGATTGTAATTAGGAATTGTATTATTTATTTTTATTTATTTTCCTTTAAAGGTTATCAACCTAATTTGAACTTGAGCTTTTCTACAAATGGAGTGATTGTTTCAAGACTAATCTAACTGCAAAGTTCATCTGTTCCAAATCTATTGTGATATGAATGAAAAACAGACTGCAAATCAAGATTGTAACAACTTTATTGAAGAGAAAGTAAAAGCCATTTTGAGATGATTTCTGTGTCCGTGGTTGACTAAGCCCTTTGTCAAGTTAGAGGCAGTACTGATGTGTGAAATCCAAGAATTAACGTGACACTTGGTGTGAGGAGAATGAGTGTTGGCTAGGTGTCCTGGTGAGTAGCTACGTTAGAGCTAGTCTAGTCTAGCCTGGTGCAAACTTAACCCGGATAATATAAGGGAACAAGCCAGTCTTTTCAAAAGTTTGCCGTCATGTAGAATAGCAAAGAGGGACAACGACTGAAGACATTATTTACTTACATGGTGTCAGTCCAAATCAGAGCTGTAGAGATGCACACACTGCACAGGCACCAATCGCTAGTCTCATCGCCGCCTCAAACGTCATGTAATACCCTTCCTCAATCCACGCTATTTCTCACAATTTAATTAGCGATGTTTATTGTCAGCAAAGAAAAAGAGAGATCGATGTCCCCATCACTGTGTTTGTGTGGGCTATCAGCAGTGGAGAGTATGTGCTGCCGTGAGGTGAACGCGTTTTGTTTAGTGGAACAGCTCGACCTGCGACCGGTTGATCTGACGTGCCTACTTTTTTGAGAGCATTTTCCAAAGATTCCAGTCTCGGCTCAGTCACCGTTGACACGTCCTCAAGGTCAGATACGCGCTTTTCTATAGCCGTCACTCTTTCCAAAATGCCGTCCAACTTCTGAGATAGTTCCGTAACTGGTTTAACAACAGCAGCAAGTTTGGTGTCTAGCATCTCAGCGATGTTGGAGGTCACTCTCTCAACTAATATGTCATCTCTTTGGAGGTTGACGTCCTCCGGCTCCGCTTCACATTCTGTAGCCGCCTGCTCCGTATCACGCTCATCCTCTTCGTGTTCAGTGTCGATTTGGCTAGCAGCAGATGTCACGTTAGCAGTGCTATTAGCATTAGCCTTGCTAGCCGTTTTCTTTCGTCCGTCTCTCTTCTTGTTTCATCACTTGTTTCATGATCACTTTCATGAGTAAACCCTAAAGCAGTCCAGATGTTGTATCTGTTTAATTTAACAAAAGTGTATAGAGCTTTTGCAGTGATCTTGTTGTCTAGCTGCTTACTAAGCTCTGTCCAGATAATCAGATTAGGAGTAGCTATGTTGCCATTTTGGACTATGGCCTCTTTTGATGAACACACGACTGTGAAAAGGAAATCCCTGTCGACTGCTGGTTTCTTGGGCATCTGGCATAAGCAAAACATAATTACCCTCCTCAATAATCCTGATTCCAAAAAATGTCATGTACAGTATAAATTTGTTTTCATCTATTACTGGTCTGAATATAAGGATAATATAATATAGCAAGGATAATGTAGATGGATAATATATCTTATATTAGGACCAATATGGTAATGTTGACCCCTAGATTGTCAGAAAGAATTTATTGAACAGAAAACTCATTGCTAATACTAATATCACTAATTTAGCTATGAAATGTTAACTATAGTTGCACATGTGATTTTTTTTTAATACTAAAAGGCAACTTGTGCAACTGTAATCAGCATTTCATAGCTAAATTAGTCATTATAAGTGTTATTAATGAGTTTTCTGTTCAATAACCATTGACAATCTTAGCTCTCTTGAATGTTGTACAATTATTCTTGAAGCTACTAATATTGTAACTGACAGGTTTAAAACAATGTATACTTACATTGGCCAGAAATTTGGATTAGTAACGACTTTTGTATTTATATACGAGTTTGATTTATATCGACCTTTTCTCCACTAACTCTACACTATTTTATACAAGAGCATTCTTGAACAGAAGTGTCACTTGCCCCTAGTGGTGGCAGTGAAGTGTAGCAGATGAGACTCATTGTCAATAAATAAAAAATACAATCAGGAGAGAGGGGTTGTGAGTGGTAACCGGCCTGTGAAGCTTGGACAGGTTGGTGACAGTGGTCTATTCACAATCACTGAAACCGATGAGTGCAGGTTTGAGTGGATCGTCTTTTCTTATATTGGTTATTTATGTTTATTTTTTTTTTGTATATTTTGTCTTGTAAATTGGGTACCCATATGTAAGAACAATTATTTTCTTTTTTGTAATTTGCATTTCTTGTGTTTCAGGCACTGTGAGTCCGGAGCAGGAAGGCTAGTTGCTCTATTTGGTGGTGGGTCCTGATGATGCACAGTGTGTGGTCTACAACCCATAATGATTGATCTTGGTTGGCGTGAGTGTGCGTGTGTGTGCAGTGTAGTGCACGTGTGGGTGCTCCTTGACCATCGCTGATGTTGGCGAAGTCTGGCACTAGCTCGTCCTGCTTCTGGTAATCACGAGTTCTGGTAGTTCTTTATTGTTATTGTGTTGTGGTTATGATTGAGCCTAATTGACTTGCACTCCAGCATTTTATCTTTGTCCAATAAAGAATATTTTTGTACTTTGTCATATCCACGTCTCAGAGTCTCTGTGTAAGGGAAAAACTGAACCTGTGTGTCCTCATTAGGATACTTCCCTGGCTTAGTGACCAGGGTGGCGTAGTCGACTCTCTCTCTCTCTCTCTCTCTCTCTCTCTCACTTCCGGTGTGACTGTTGAGCGAGGGTGTGTGAGCGTGGTGCAGAGCGGTGTGAGTGAAAAAAATTCTCTCTTTTTTCTGATTATTTTTTTTTTCCTATTTTTGTTGTCTGTTTTGTTATTTGTTTTTTGTTTAGTTATTTGGAAGGTCGTGTGCTATCCGTTAGTCGGAGGCATGGCGGCCCAACAAACACAGGGGTTGAATACACTCACGAGACGCCACGCAATCAAGGTAGCATCAGCTGTGAGCATTGAGGCATGTTGTTTGGCCGTTGGAGAGTTAGTTGGACATTCTAGCGTCTTGTCAGCGTCTAGAATGAACAATGCGACTGTAGTTTTTCTAGATAGTGTAGACAAGGCAAATGAGTTGGTTGAGCAGGGAATTGTCATCGATGGAGAATTTATTTCAGTTCTACCACTTTCTATGCCAGCGAAAAAGGTAATCATTTCTAACGTACCACCTTTTGTTAGCGATGTAATTCTAACTCAAGCGCTGTCGCGCTATGGTAAATTGGTGTCACCGATAAAAAAGATACCAATCAGTAGCGAATCGCCGTTATTGAAGCATATCGTTTCATTTAGGCGCTTCGCATACATGATAATTCCGGATGACGCTGATTTAGATTTAACTTTGAATTTTCGAATTGAGGATTTTAGTTATTCGATTTTCGTCACGACTGGTAAAGTCAAATGCTTCGGATGTGGCAATAAAGGGCATTTAATTCGGAATTGCCCAACCAAAAATGTTGAGGGAGAAAAAAGTAATGAAGTAGTTGTACAGGGTAAGGAAAATGATAGAAAAGAAGTTAATGTGGATGTTCAAGAAGAAGGTTCGGTAGTGGTGGAGAATGTGGTAGATCGTTCGGTAGAAATTGAGGCTGGAGAAGCTTCATCTCAGTTTGAACAAGCTGATCCAATTCCTAAGAATTTGCCTACAAGTAGTGTTTTAAGTGTTTCTGATAGGGTGGTTTATCCTTTCAAATCAGTGTATTGGCTGAAGAAGCACAGTTGACACCAGAACAAGAGCAGTTTTCCTTTAAGACACCGCAAAAAAGAAAGATGAAAAATAAAGTGCTAGATGCAAAAATCAGTAAGACAACTGAACTACAAGATGAGGATATTCAAGATACGGAAAGTGACAGTGATTTGTCTGAATGCAGTGAGAGTCTTTCTCAAGGTGAACTTAATGTACGTAGTTATGATCTTGAAGACATTAAATTGTTTCTCAGGTCAACAAAAAATAAAAGAGGTGTAAAAGTGCAAGAGTATTTTCCTGATTTGAAACAATTTGTGGATCGGGCAAAGAGTTGGATGGCTAGTGATTCATTTACCAATAAAGAAGCGTATAGGTTGAAGAAAATAGTGAGGAACATAAATATCGCTTACAACAATGATGTTGTATAAGTGGAAGAAAAGGAATAATTTTTCCTGTTGGTATGGCGTTTTGTGTTCTTTCTCTTTCTTTGCCTTCATTATGAATGAAATTCATATAGCATCTATGAATGTTAATGGGGCGAAAATTAAAAAAAAAAGAGCACATATTTTTGAGGAAATTGAGCAGAAAAATATAGACATAACTTTCTTACAGGAGACTCATAGTAGTGTGGAGAATGAAGTTGACTGGATGAAGGAATTTAGTGGATTATCCGTTCTAAGTCATTACTCAAATATAAGTGGTGGGGTGGCTGTTTTATTTAATAAAGTTTAAACCAACTTCGTATGATGTAGTTGATGTTGTGAAAGGCAGACTGTTAAAAGTTAGAGCTTCTTATGAAAATTTTGTGTTTGTTTTTATTTGTGTTTATATTCCAACGACACCTATAGAAAGATTACTATTTTTAGATACTCTTTGTGCAACACTAAAAGATTGCGGTTCTGAAGATCTTCTTTTTTTGGGCGGTGATTTTAATTGTACTGAGTTGGATGTGGACAGAAATCATGTTGAACCTCATATGGCTTCACGTAAGAGGTTAATTCATCTGATTGAGAAATATGATTTATGTGACATTTGGAGAATGATAAATGGTAATGAAAAACAATACACATGGGCCCACATGCGTGATAATTATATATCACTGGCAAGATTAGATAGATTTTATGTATTTAAACATCATTTAAATTTATTTAACAAATGTTTTATCACGCCTTTGTCTTTTACTGATCATAGTATGGTAAGTTGTAAGGTTATTTTAAATTCAGTGAAATCCAAAAGTGCTTATTGGCATTTTAATACGAGTCTTTTAAATGATAAATTGTTTATTGAATCGTTTAAATTTTTTTGGGAATCTTTTAAAGAAACGAAAACGTCTTTTAAATCCTTACAGCAATGGTGGGATTATGGAAAGGTACAAATAAAGCAATTCACACAACAATATACTCGAAATGTCACAAAAGAATTTAATCGTTCTGTAGAATTTCGTGAAAAACAATTAATAGATTTACAAAAGTTGTATCAATCCTCGGGTGATAGTAATATTTTGGAAACTTGTTTTAGGAAAAAAGCTGAACTGAAAGAGTTGTTAGAGTTTAAGGCACAAGGTGCTTTAGTTCGTGCTCATTTTTTAAACATTGATCAGATGGATGCACCTTCTAAGTATTTCTTTGGTCATGAGAAGAAAAATGGGCAGAAACGTTTAATTCATGCCCTACGTTCTGAGGATGGCAATTTGTTATATAATCCCAGACAGATTCGTGATGTAGCAATGAGTTTTTATCAATCCCTGTACAAAAGTGAACTTAAGCCGGAGAATAAAGGAAAATCTCCTTTTCTAGAGGATTTACCAAAGATCTCAGAGGAGTCCAGTGAAGAACTGGAATGTAGCCTAACCCTGGGAGAGCTGTATGAGGCACTCCATGATATGGAGTCCGGGAAAGCTCCAGGTATAGATGGGCTTCCAGTGGACTTCCTGAAGGCGTTCTGGTCGGAGTTAGGAGTTGACCTGCTAGAGGTATTCAACGACAGTTTGCTGAAGGGTGGGCTGCCGTTGAGTTGCCGTAGGGCAGTAGTTACTCTCCTTCCGAAAAAGGGGGATCTTTCGGAGATCAAGAATTGGAGGCCGGTATCACTTTTGTGCAGTGATTATAAATTACTTTCTAAAACTTTGGCTAAGAGAATGACTAAGGTAATGGGACAGGTGATCCATTCAGATCAATCGTACTGTATACCTGGTAGGTCAATTTTTGACAACATTTCTTTAATTAGAGATGTTATACAGGTTTCCAAAGTTTTAATATCAATTGTGGTTTGTTGTCTCTTGACCAAGAGAAAGCTTTTGATCGGGTTGAGCATGATTTTTTATGGAATATTTTAGAGGGTTTTGGTTTTAAGGAGAATTTTCTAAACATGATTAAAATTCTTTATAGTGACATAGAGGGTATAATTAAGATTAATGGTGGCTTATGTGCTCCGTTCAAGGTCAAAAGAGGTATTAGACAAGGATGTTCGTTATCTGGAATGTTGTATTCTCTTGTCATTGAACCCCTTCTACAAAAAATCAGGAAGAATTTAGATGGTTTCAAAATACCTTTATGTGAATTTGATTTTTGTTTATCAGCTTATGCTGATGATCTTATAATAGTAATTAACAAACAAAGTGATATACATGTGTTATCTAGACTAATAGAGGACTTTGGAAAATGGTCATCAGCAAAAGTCAATTGGAAAAAAAGTGAAGCATTTTTATTAGGAGATTGGAGGGAAGGGAAACCAAGTCTTCCTGAAGGTTTGTGTTGGAATAGGTGGGGTTTGAAATATTTAGGGGTTTTTTTGGGAGATGATAATTTGTTACAAAAGAATTGGGATGGTGTATTACAAAAAGTTAAAGGACGTTTAGATAAATGGAAGTGGCTTCTACCCAACATGTCCTATAGGGGTAGAACGCTTATTGTAAATAATTTGGTTGCCTCTTTTTTATGGCATAGACTGGTTTGCATTGATCCTCCTGTGAAACTAATAGCCGAAATTCAAGCGGCTTTTGTTGATTTTTTTTGGGACAAACTTCACTGGATTCCACAGAGTATTTTATTTCTGCCTAAGGAAGAAGGAGGCCAGGGTTTGATTCACTTACAGAGCAGGATTGCAGCTTTCCGACTGCATTTTTTACAAAGACTTCTTGATGGACCGATGAATGTGAGTTGGAGGGCAATCAGTTGTGCCCTACTTAAGACTGTTGGAAACTTCGGAATGGACAAATCTCTTTTCCTAATGGACCCTCAGTGTTTGGATCTCTCGAAATTGCCATTTTTTTATCAATATCTTTTTAAGATCTGGAATCTTTTTCACATTGAAAGGACTGAAAATTTTCACTCAATTTTTTGGTTACTGAATGAACCCTTGATACTTAATGCAAGACTAGATGTTTCTGCACCCAATTTCCTACCAGGATTTAGTAGGATTTTACAAGACTCAGGAATTTATGTTTTAAAGCATTTATTGTGTTTAACTGGGCCTGTTTTTCAGAATGTAGAAACTTTTACTGAAAAGCTTGGAATTCGATCTGTTCGTTCAGTTTCTCGTTATCTGAATAAATTAAAAGAAGTGTTTACGGATGAAGAAAAATTGATGTTGGAGGAATTCTCCTTAGGGACTAATATTCCTGACTGTGAAGATTTGTTTCCTTGTTTGTTAATTCAACCAAAAATTGAAGAGTGTTCGGGATGTTTTATTCAACAAAGGAAGTTTTCGTCTGTTGATTTTTTTTCATGTGTTGGAAAAGAGCTGTATAAAATGTGTGTGCTCGTTCTAAACAAAAAAACGTTGAATAATAGAGTTGATACCCCTTGGCGTGCTGTGTTAAAGTTGGGTGATGAGGTAAGACCTGAATGGAGAGTGTTGTACAAGCCACCATTATCAAAAAGAACAGGAGATTTGCAGTGGAGAATCTTGCATGGAGCTGTTGCAGTGAATTCTTTTATTTCAGTTTTAGATCCGAAGAATAACTCAGGTTGTCCTTTTTGTTTAAAAAAAGAGACTGTGTTTCATGCCTTCATGCAATGTATCAGACTTGGACCTTTGTTTGAAATGGTAGAAAGACTGTGTAATAAGTTTAAAGAGTGTTTTTATCCTGAGACTTTTATTTTTGGTTTTAAATATGATAAAAAAAAAGCGAGTTGTTTTTCAATTGTTGAATTTTATTTTGGGACAAGCAAAGTTGGCAATATACATGAGTAGGAAAAACAAAATAGAGCAAAAAAGCAATGATGATGTTATTTTTGTTTTTAAATCGTTACTTAAAGCAAGAATTTTGATTGATTTCAGATTTTACAAAGCTATGTGTGATCTTTGTACTTTTAAAATGAAATGGTGTAGTTGGGAAGGTCTGTGTAAAATTGATGATGATGAGTTATTGTTTTGTTTTTAAATGAATGTGTTTTTCTTTAACAAATTATGATGTGAATTTATAGAATAATGTGTGATTTGTTTAATTGTAAATAAAGGTTTGTTTTAAAAATCAAATCTCTCTCTCTCTCTCTCTCTCTCTGTGCGTATGCGCATGTGCGGGCGTCTGAGGAGTGTGTGAGCGTCTGAGCGAGTTGCAGCGTGTGTGAGTTGGTACTTTTCTCTTTCTTTTTCCTTTTTCTTTTTCTTTTTTTGTTTTGTTTAGTATATTATTTGTCGCCGTTTTTTTCACCTAAGGGTGGAAAATGGGGACAAATTCAGATGGTTGTGTTCTGTTAACCGCTCAACACGGGTGCAAGTGTTTACCTGATGAGTCCATTACAGTTGAGGATTGTCTAGTTGCGATCAGTAGCGAAGTTGGGGCTTGTAATATTGTGTCTGCATCAAGGATGAACAAGGCGTTTGTTGTTTTTTTGAAAGAAGTTTCTTTGGTTCAGCATTTAGTTGAATTTGGTTTATCCGTTAGAGATACTTTTTTACCAGTTTTGCCTTTGTCGAATCCTTCAAAGAAGGTTATCCTATCGAATGTGCCCCCGTTCATTACCAAAGATTCACTTGAGCGATTGTTAGGACGCTATGGTAAAATAGTTGGGCCAATAAAAATGATCCCTTTAGGATTAAAAAATCCTGAACTTAAACATGTGATGTCATTCAGACGTCAGACTTTCATGATTCTGAACGCCGAATTTCAATCTTTGAATACGTCAGCGAAAACCACTGTGCTGGGTAAAGATTATACCATTTACATCAGTACTGAATCAATGAGGTGTTTTACTTGTGGGAAGTATGGTCATACAAAACTGGTATGTTCAAGGAATGAGGAGGCTAACATTAATGTGAATGAGCTTAATCCTTCTGTGGAACAATTACCTTCTGCTCCTGTAAATGATGTAGACGGAAAAACTGATAGTGACAGAATTGATCAGGTAATTGATGCGGTTTCTTTCTCTAAAGATGGAGTAAGTGCGAACGAGCCTATAATGAATGAGCACGTTGATGATGTGGAACACTTTTCCGTGAATACCGTTGTAAGTGTAGATGACAGCACAGTGAGTGCTGAAGTTGAGCGGGCTGACGCAGATCTCGCCGGCGCGATCGGTGAACCGGAGCGACCAGTAGAGCGGGCTGAGCTCGTGATGCCTGATGGCGAGTTGGTTGATTCGCAGGCATCAGGATTTAGCCGGTCTCAGGGCGATGCTGGTATGTTGATGGAAGGAAGTGAAGGGCAGTTAATGGATTCTGATAGTGACACTTCTGATATAGCAGAACATCTTGCTATGGCAAATTCTCAGGGAAGTTCTGAAGGGAATGGTCAGAATCTTAAATTAAAACATCCCTATTATACAGTTCGTCAAATTAATGATTTTTTAGACCATACCTTTAACCAGCGAGGACCAAAAATTGAAAAATACTTCCCAGATTTACAACTCTTTGTTGATTCATGTACAATGGCGTTAAGAAAGGCAACAATGGAAGAGCTTGCTCAGCCTAAACGCTACAGGCTCAAAAAATACCTGAGCACTGTTAAAAAAAAGATTAAAAACTCGTTCTAACTATTATAAATGGAGTCATGATTGTCAGTTTATTTTTGGGGTTTTTTGGATATCCTAGTATTATCTTTTCCATGGCATTCATAAATATTGGATCATTTAACATCAATGGATGTCGGGATACAACAAAGAGATTTGCTCTTTTTAATTATTTACAATTAAAAAGGGCAGATATTATTATGCTCCAAGAGACTCATTCTGATTTGAGGAATCAGACACAGTGGAATTGTGATTGGAAGGGAAATATTTTAATGAGCCACGGGACTAATTTTAGTGCTGGTGTTGCTATACTCTTTTCTCCGTGTGTCTGTAATCAACCAGTTATGTTTGAGATAATACCTGGTCGCCTTTTAAGAGCAGATATTATAGTTGGACAAGTAAGTTTTTCTTTTTTTAATATATATGCTCCTAATGTTGGACAAGAGCGTAAGATATTTTTTAAAAAATTGTCAGATGCTTTGTCACAGTGCCCACAGGATAATGTTGTGGTAGTAGGAGGTGACTTTAACTGCACAATAAATCCTGATTTAGACAGAAATCATGATGAACCCCACTCAGGTTCTGCAGAAGTTTTAAAAAATGTTATTGGATATCATGATTTTGTTGATTTATGGAGAGATAGTTTTCCTGGGGTCAAACAGTATACCTGGTTAAAAGCTAACTCTAATTCCTTGTCTGGAGCGAGACTTGACCGATTTTATGCTGCTAAGAGTAATAGTGGTAGGTTTTATAATAGCCTAATAGCACCATCTTTTTTATCTGACCACCATTATATCTCCGTAGCCGTTTCTGTCCTGTCTTCTAAAACTCAGAAATCACACTGGCACTTTAACAACAGATTATTGCAGGATCACTCTTTTATTCACTCTTTTGGCCTTTTTTGGCAATCTTGGAGAGAGGAGAGATGTAGTTTTCCTTTATTGAGTCAGTGGTGGGACATAGGCAAAGTGCATATCAAGTTGTTTTGCCAACAATATACTGCTTGTGGCAGAGTGGGGGGCTAAAAGAGCAAAGCTAGACAGCAAGGAAGTTATCAAATAAACTGATAAGATTTTCAATGTAGCCAACTACGCCACCTTGGGACTTTCGCCCAAGGATATACTCAGACAACACAGGTTCGTTTCTTTGGCAAAGAGGACTGAGACGGTTCTGACAATTAAAAACAACAATTTATTACAAAATCTTCTCACATTGAAAAAACACATTCACTAATAAATACCTTCCAAACATTTACCTCTTAATTACCTACATGTTAGCACAAAAAGGAAGGCATCACTAATAAATACCTTCCAAACATTTACCTCTTAATGACCTACATGTTAGTACAAAAGGAAGGCATTTAAATTACAATTAAAATAAAATAAAGAAAGAAAAACAAACAAAAACAAAAAAACTGGGGGTTAATCGAAGACACTAACAGGAGAAAGAATCTGTGACCCACCTTGTAAGTAATCACTCACTACACCCACACATTAGTGTCCCACACTACAAAGGCAATGAAACAAATCCACACTCAAGTGTGTTTAACACTGCACCCCAAATGGAGGTGGGCCAAATGACCCCCGTTCAGATGTCCCAGAGAGAACCCACTTAAGTTACAGGTTCCATAAAAATAAATAACCAAAACAAATTTATAAGGGAGACAAAAACAGCAGCGTAGTTTGGGGTCCGTGTATCCTGCTGATTACAGATGCACTTACACGGCTCTGAGCTGGAAGCACGCCGTTAGGCACGCCCCCCCCAACCTGCACACACATTCACAACAGTGAGATTTAAACACTTTTTAAATCAACAGAATCCCCCAAAGAAATCATACTCACTGCATCAGGACAATGTATATAAAATGACTGCATGCTGCAACATGCCCTCACTGCACTGTAGCAACTGCAGAACAGGCTTTAGGTTACACACCAACATTAAACAAAAATAATAAATTAAATCACCTATCACTTTACACCCATCCACATACCTGAGATTGTACAAATAAGCGACCCAAACTACACGACTCCATCAGGAAAAGGCAGAAAAAGGGACAGCGAGAGAGTAACCAGAAACAGCTAAACAAACTCTGCTATGGGTGTCTTGCTTTTATTATAAGTGCAATCATGATAATGAGTAACCAGCCGGTTTCTAACACAGCTGAGTCTATGGGGAGATTATTCCCATTCTCCACCAGGGGGAGTAACAGAGGGAAATACCCAATCTGCTACATGCTCATAACACCAGAACTCTCAAAGAAAAAATGAGATCACTTGAAGAAGACATTCTGAGACAAAGTAGCCATGGTGACTCTGCTGATTCCGTTGAGAGGAATAAATTCCTTCTAAAGACTTTGTTGGAGGAGCAAGGAAAAGCAGCCCTCTTAAGGACTAGATATTCTCAACTAAATGAAATGGACGCTCCCTCTGCATTCTTCTTTGGTCTTGAAAAAAAACCAAGAGAACATAAGTATTTCCATAAACTGAATTTACCACAGGGTGGTGTGACAACTGACCAGCAGGAAATCCGTACTCATGCACTTTCCTTTTATGAGGACCTTTATTGTGCTGAACCATGTGATCGATCTGCAGCAGAACAAATTTTATGTGATCTACCGCAGTTATCAGAGGAAGATCAACTTATCCTTGAGAACCCTATATCCTTTGCTGAACTTTCTCTTGCCGTCCAGGAGCTGAGCCCTGGGAAGTCGCCTGGTCTTGACGGTCTTTCAGCGGAATTTTATCGTGCCTGCTGGAATGTGATTGGAGAGGACTTGTATGAAGTCTTTCTGGAAAGTTTTAACCGAGGGAAACTTCCAACGAGTTGTCGGAGGGCAATCATAACGTTGATTCCAAAAAAAGGGGATCTTGGGTTCCTTAAAAACTGGCGACCTGTGTCACTGATCTGTGTTGATTTTAAGATTTTATCTAAAACATTGACTAATAGACTTAAAAAATATATGACAAATGTAATCCATGAAGACCAGTCGTTTTGTGTCCCTAAACGTACAATTTTTGATAATCTGTTTCTCGTAAGAGACATTATTACAGTTGCACAAAGACACAAATTGGACATTGGATTTCTATCCTTGGATCAGGAAAAAGCTTTCGACAGGGTGGACCATCATTATTTGTTTAAGACACTTGAAGCTTTTGGTTTTGGTATACAATTTATTTCTCTTGTCAAGCTACTATACAGCGATATTTATAGCATGATACGAATTAATGGGTCTTTAACTAGGCCTTTCTCTGTGACCAGGGGAATAAGACAAGGGTGTCCTCTGTCTGGTCTTCTGTACTCTATTTCCATTGAACCTCTGTTAGTTATGCTGAGGAAACAGCTGTGTGGTATTGGTGTCCCAGGTTTTCCAGAAATAGTCCCGGTGAAACTAACAGCTTACGCAGATGATGTGACAGTAATAATTAAGAGCACTGATGATGTCACTAAACTTATTTATTGTTTGAATAAGTATCAGAAAGCTACATCTGCTCGTATTAACTGGGATAAATGTGTATCCTTGTTGTTGGGAGACTGGTTGGATATAGGACCCCCTCGATTACCACAACAGTGCAAATGGGTTCAAGATGGATTTAAAGTACTTGGTGTGTTTTTTGGGACAGCTCAATACACTGAAAAGAACTGGGAGGGATTAGCAAATCGGGTGATCGGCAGATTACAAAAATGGCGATGGCTTCTCCCACAGCTCTCCTTCAGAGGGAGGTGCTTGATTATCAATAATCTGGCTGCCTCAATGATATGGCACAGAGTAACTGTTTTAAATCCTCCTAAGGAATTGCTTACTATCATCCAAAAAGCTTTTGTGGATTTTTTTTGGAACGGTTACCATTGGCTTATTCCTGGTATACTTTACCTTCCTGTGGCTGAGGGAGATCAAGGACTAATACATATAGAGTCAAAAATATTAGGAATGAGATTACAAACATTACAGAGGATTATGTATTGTTCTGCTCCTTTACGTTGGGTTTCATTTGGGTTGTCTATATTAACAGATTTAGGTGGGATAGGCCTTGATAAACAGTTGTTTTTAATGGAAAAGCCCTTTGAGGAAAAGGCACATTGTTTCTTTCCTAACTTTTACATGTCAGTAATTAAATCATGGAAATATTTAAACTTTACAAGAACAGAAGATGTGCACTATGGGGTTTCAGAACCCTTGTTTTTTAATCCCCTTATAAAACTACCATCTAATTTGTCTTGTTTTGTTCCACAGTTTCTAAATGCTGGGGTCAGTTAGGTTATGGATTTAATTGATTTGACACAATGTCAGTGGCGAACTGTGTTATCACTTGCTGCACAGGTTAAAATTAAATCTCTGAGAACTGTGGATAGGATAATCAAGTGTATTAGGGGTGCTTTTCCCCCTGCATTAATGTCCTTTATAAACTCAGGCCTGGTAGATGGTTTTACACCTCAGAACTTCCCTGAGCTGAAGGTGACCCCTAAAGATGGGAGAGTTGGGGGTAATGTAAACCAGAATACATTGTTGAAGGGATACGGGGATTTGTTTTTTCATGATGTGGCAAAGAAAAATCTGTATTATATTTGTGTCAAATCTGTGCATGTTGGGCATTTGCAAGGAAAAACAGATACTAAATGGAGGGATAAGATCTCTATTTGTGAAGAAGTGCATCCATCATGGAGAGTATTGTATAAACCTCCTATCTCGAAGCGATGTGGAGATCTTCAATGGAGAGTACTTCATTGTGCTATAGCCTCAAATAGCTTGGTTTCAAAATTCAATAAGATTGTTTTATTATGTCCCTTCTGTAATGGTTATGATACTGTTTTTCATATGTTTTTTGAATGTCCAAGACTTGGTCCGGTATTTGTAATACTAGAAAAGTTGATCACAAAATTAGGTTTTTCATACAGTAATACCTTGTTTATACTGGGATATAAATATAGAAGGTCATGGCAACAACAATGTGTTCTTGCCAATTTTTTAATTGGCCAGGCTAAGTTAGCCATTCTGAAATCCCACCAGTGTAAAAATGCTGGAACAGCGGTTGATATGGTCGCTATGTTCAGGTCTTTAATAGAAGCTCGAGTGACCATTGAGTATACATATTACAAATACACTGATAATGTTGCTTTGTTTGAATGGAGATGGAGTGTGAGAGAGGCACTGGTGACAGTGAGTGAGAATAGAAGTTTAGTTTTTAATTGGTAAAATGTTGGTGTTTTTGTTAAATGGTTTTGGAAATGTATTTTTGTAAGTTGTTTTAAAACCCTTAATTGTTATAAATAAAAAAGGGGTTAAAAGTCTCTCTCTCTCTCTCTCTCTCTCTCTCTCTCTCTCTCTCTCTCTCTCAGAGTGCATGCTGGGAGTGAACTGAGCGTGGTGAGGGTGAGTGCGTTTGTGGCTGAGTGTCAAAAACTTTTCTATCTTCTATCTTTTTTTGTGTGTGTGTTTGTTTTATGTGTTGATTTTTTTATCGGTTGGGATTTAAAAGTGTTTGTTTCGTCTGCAACCAGCGTTGCGCTGGGAAGCATGACGAACCAGGGCACAATGAGTTTTAAGGACTTAACCCGCCGACATGGAGTGAAGGTGGAGTCTAAGATTAACGTAGAGCAAGTTTGTTTAGCGGTGGGAGAGATTGTGGGTCATGATTATATTGTCTCAGCATCGCGAATGAATAGTGCAATTGTTATCTTTTTTAAATCAATTGAGAAGGCAAATGAGGTCGTCCAAAGTGGCGTTGTGTTGAACGGTTCACTTGTGAGTGTTTTGCCTTTGAGTAGCCCGTCTAAAAAGGTCATAATGTCTAACGTACCCCCGTTTATTAACGATGATATACTGGTACAAGAGTTATCTCGGTATGGAAAACTGGTTTCTCCGATAAAGAAAATCCCTCTTGGGTGCAAGTCACCTTTGGTGAAACATTTAGTCTCGTTTAGAAGACAGGTTTTCATGGTGTTGAAAAATGGAGTGGATGAGATCGATCTGGTTTTTAAGTTTAAAATTGATGGTTTCGATTACACTGTGTTTGCAACATCTGATACCACAATTAAATGTTTTAATTGTGGTAAGATTGGACATCTTGTTCGTGATTGTCCTAATAAAAAGGACAGTGCCGTTGTAAGCACGGAGCAGGGCGTGTCTGTTGTTCCTCCGGCTGAGATCGCGAACGATACTGACATTGCCGGTATGTCCGTGGTTGAAGCCGGTGAGATCGGGCAGGTTTCAGTTCTGGCTGCTGACGAAATATCTGATAAAACTGAGAATGAGATTGTTATCAGGTCCAATAAAAATGATTCTCTAGCGATTCCTGATGAGCAGGCTGAACATTCTGAAATTGTTTGTGTAGCAGAAGTTGATGAAATGGATGTTGTTTTTGAGAAGGAAGCGAAATCTGTTTTCAAGATCCCAGTCAAAAGAAAGAAAAAAAGCAGTGGAAAAGCTCTTAAACAAGTAAAGAAGGATGAGGGTGGGGATGATAATATGGCATCAGATAGTGATGGAGATTCCTCTGATTCTAATATGTCTCAGTGTTCAAATCTGTCCCAAGGTTCTCAAAATGAAACATTGATCTGCTTGTATAGTGCTAATGATATTAGCAAATTTCTGCAAGAAACAAAGGGAGTTAAAGGAGTACAAGTTGAGGATTTCTTTCCTGATACAAAACAATTCATCAATAATGTGAGGCATCTAATAAAGGAGGGAGCTTTTCAAGATGTGGAGATTTATCGTCTTAGAAAACTGGTGAACAAACTTAAAAAACAATGTAATAAAGATGAAGCTGTCAACTTTTAAAATTTTGCCAAAAATAGTTTTTTTGGCAACTTTTCTCTTTCTTTTTCTGGTCTCTAAAATAAATATGTCAAATTTTAAAATCGGAACTTTAAACTTAAATGGTGCTAGAGATGGTTATAAAAGAATGATGTTATATGAATTTAGTAGACAAAAGCAAATTGATATTTTGTTTCTACAAGAGACGCACAGTGATTTAAAAAATGAGACCGATTGGAGAAGAGAATGGGATGGACAGATTGTCCTAAGTCATAAATCCTCGATTAGTGGAGGTGTTGCGGTTTTATTTTCCAAAAACTTTTTACCTTTATCTTGTGAAGTTGAGGAAATAATTGATGGACGTTTTTTAAAGATAAAAGTGAAATTCGAGAAAGTCACCATGGTGCTTTTGAATTTATATGCTCCTACGAAGGGGTTAGAAAGAGTTTTATTTAGGGATCGTCCGATATGGATTTTTTAGTGCCGATGCCGATACCGATTTTTTTTCATCAGCCATAGCCGATGACCGATACGGGCTGCCGATTTTCTTGGGCCGATATTTGGAGCCGATACTGCTTTTGCTCACTCAATTTAAATCATTAAAATGACACAATGATGATAACAAATGTTACAAGTCTCAATTTAAAAAAGGAACATTTATTGAACAAAAAAAAACAAAAAAACAAACAATATTTGACAAATATTAAAAACATGTGAGGTAGAACAAGTAAAAAAAAAGTTCAGTGCTAAAATTACTGAAAATAAATATTTAAGCATAATTCAAATTCTTTAAAATTCTGAAAATAAATATTTAAGCATGAATAAAATAATTACACTATTGCACACAGTAGCAACAAGCAAGCAGCATAATAAACGTCTGTCGTTGCTATGCAGCCATGAACTGCGCTCTCCATGATGACAGGGAGGAAGGATTAATTTATTTCCTGCCCTTTACGACTACATATATTTATGGAGATGAGAAATAAAAACCCGCCCTGTCCAGCTATGATCAGCTGTTCGGCCGAGCTTTCGATGTTGTCGTATTATTCCACCACGCTTGCGGCATTCTGAAAAGTTGAGATGTTTTTATCTCGATGCGGCGCGGACGCGCTTGGAAAAAACAATTGCGTCGCTTCCATTATGAGCGCGCATACCGCGCGCGTACATTTGAAATAACGAACTTGAGCGCGCAAAAGACGCGATATGTGAACAGGCCCTAAAAAATGTATTTGTTTTCATCTCACCTCGGCATAGAAGCGCCTGGACAAACGAGCGCGCTGCATCGCATGCGTGTCGCAACCGCGTCGCTTCTTTTATGAGCACACGTCCAAACCTCAGCCAGGTGGTCGCTGAATAAAACTCCCACAAATATCACGGAACAACGTCGGCATTATTTAATCCTATGACCAGTGTTCGTAACAGCTGCCGTATGCATATGGATAGCCTCAAACTTAGCTATTTGCAGCTCCCTAAATACAATGACAAGCAGTTTTATAGGCATTCGCGTTTTCTATTTGGACCCACAAACTTGCTTAGTTGCACGCACATATAGAGCAACGTGTTTCCACTTTTAAACTGTATGGCAATATTTCAGCGAAGTCAAACAGTTAAAAGATGCTTTGACAGTTTAAAAATTGCGTTGTCTTGAAGAGGCTTCCAGCACTCTGCTAGTGTGGGAGGGGCAGTGCATGGGCTGCACGTGAACTGCAGCGTCTCCAGCAACACAAAGCTGTCTGTGGACGCCTGTCTGTAAATAATGCCGGGAAAAAACTATCGGCGAACGCAGCAGCCGCGTATCGGCCAATGCCGATACACGTCAAACCCGCAAATATCGGCCCGATTTATCGGCCGACCGATATATCGGTCGATCACTAGTTTTATTTTTTGAAAAAGTAGATGCTGTTTTGAAAGATTTAAATCCAGAGGATATGTTATTTTTAGGTGGAGATTTTAATTGTACCGCTAATTCTAAGATGGATAGGAATCATATAGAACCGCATGCTGCTTCTCAGAAAATACTTCTACAACTAATTGAAACTCATGATTTATGTGATATTTGGAGAAATATGAATCAAGATGTTAGACAGTACACTTGGGCTCATAGTAATGAATTTTCAATATCCTTAGCACGGCTTGATAGAATTTATAGTGTTCAGCATCAACGTAATCTTTTTAAATTTTGTAAAATTATTCCAGTTGGTTTTTCTGATCACAATTTAGTTTTGTGTAGTGTTTCGATTAAATCTGTCAAGTATAAGAGTGCTCACTGGATTTTTAATACTTCATTATTGAATGATGAAATTTTTTTAGAGAATTTTAGGTTTTTTTGGGAAACTTTTAAGCAGCAGAAACATTTTTATGTATCTTTACCGCAATGGTGGGATTGCGGAAAAGTTCTTATCAGAGATTTTTGTCAAAAGTACACTCTTAATGTTACTCGAGACCTAGCCCAGTCAATGAAAACTTTAGAGACAGAAATTACTGTTTTACAGGATTTATTAGCATCAAGAAAAAATAATAGAAAGCACATTGATGATTTAAAAGAAAAAAAATCTTTTTTGGTAGACCTGTTGGGGGTTAAAGCACAGGGAGCTTTAGTCCGTTCACGGTTTCAAACTGTAGCACAAATGGACGCTCCCTCAAAATTATTTTTTAATTTGGAAATGAAAAAAGGTCAAAGTAAAATGATCCACACTTTACTCTCAGCTACAGGACAAGAACTAACAGAGCCTGCTGATATACGTAGCTGTGCTGTAGAGTTTTTTCAGACCTTTATAAATCTGAACTGGAGGAATGGGGTGCAGATGCTGATAATTTTCTTGAAGGACTGCCAAAGGTGGACGAAGAGTCCAACAATGAGCTGCAACAGACTTTGTCACTGAAAGAGCTTTATGCTGCCATGATGAGCATGGAAAATGGTAAATCTCCAGGAATTGACGGGCTGCCTGTTGAGTTTTACAAGACTCTATGGCCCGTCATAGGAGAAGATCTGCTGACGGTTCTTAATGACAGTCTGGAAAGAGGACTGTTGCCTTTAAGCTGCAGAAGAGCAGTCGTCACACTGTTACCCAAGAAAGGGGATCTTCAGTGTATCGGCAATTGGCGCCCTGTTTCACTCTTATGTTCAGAGTACAAAATTTTGTCCAAAACTTTAGCAATGAGACTCAGCAAAACTTTAAGCAAATTGATACACTGTGATCAGACTTACTGTATCCCCAACAGGTCTATTTTTGATAATATTGCTTTAATAAGAGATGTTTTTGATGCTTCTAAACTCTTGGGAATTAACTCTGGACTGATTTCTCTTGATCAGGAGAAAGCTTTTGACAGAGTTGAGCATTTGTTTCTATGGAATACTTTAGCGGCTTTTGGTTTTAACCATACTTTTATATCAATGATTAAAGCTGTATATTGTAACATTGAGAGTGTTCTTAAGATTAATGGTGGTTTGTGTGCTCCGTTTAAAGTTGAGAGGGGTGTCAGGCAGGGATGTCCTATGTCTGGTATGCTGTACTCCCTGGCAATCGAGCCCTTACTTCAAAAGTTGCGAGCTCACCTAAAAGGTTTGATTGTTCCTGGTTGTAATATTTCTTTACATCTCTCTGCATATGCCGATGATGTTATTGTTTTTGTAAATGAAAAAGAGGATGTTAATAAGCTAGAAAAAATTGTTAATAATTTTAAATTAATCTCCTCTGCTAAAGTAAATTGGAGGAAAAGTGAAGCTCTACTAGTGGGAGATTGGAGTGGAGAGGAAATTTGCTGGCCGCCTGTTTCCCACGTTTTGTGTTCCCCGGGCTTCCCTGGGACTCATGCAGTGGATGCTCGGTGCGCACGGCGTTGACAAGGGGTTCCCGTAGCGTAAGCAACTAACGCAATACGAGAGAACCTCTCATAAGAGAACGTACTTGGTTACCTAACGTAACCTCGGTTAGTCAGACTACTGTTTGGAATTGATCAGCTGCAACTGCGCCTTAAGATGAATGAGTGCACAATGTAAATGTAAAAAGTCTCGTCTGCGTTGCTCTGCTGCATACAAGTGCAAGACAAGTAATGCAGAATGTAACAATTGCTGAACTGAATAAGAGCACTGCTGTGTTGTTGTGATCATATTGGAGAATCTTGTTGTACCATTGTTTAAATAACATTACATTTTATATGCCATGCAGTTCATGTTTTAGTTATTATTCAGCTAATGTTATGTCCAACTTTATAAGGTAATTTTAGGCCAAGTTTACTGTGTTTATTTCCTTTATCTGTTCAAAGCTAATGTTAGTGGTGTGACACATTTCCGTGATATGTTTTGGTAATTTGTTAATTTGTCTCAATTCTTAATATTTACAACCAATCTTTCTGAGAATATATTTTTCATAAATAAACCAAAAGAGAATTTAGTTTGATTAAATTTAAGTCCTTAAACTTGTTTACATGGACATGTAAATGTTGAAAAGTAATAAACACTTAATGTAATAGGATGATGGTTTAAGATATAGGCTTTTTGCTGCCACCAGCATGATGTTGATGTTCTTACATGGACATACTCAAATACACAATAGTCAGTGTTTACCTGAAATATTGTAAGACAGAATGACTAACTTGTTCTGACTATTCTGTTTGTTTCCTTTACTCAATAAATGCTATAGCACAATAAAAACAGTTTATCTTTGAGCCAGTGCTGAGAAATTTGCTCATTTTGGCGTATGAGGCGGTCATCTTGGATTTTGCACTCTACTGTGTTTCATGTAAGAGATACAGCTTGGCAAACAGCAAAAATGGATTCAGCATAAAAAATACCCCTAGAATAGTCTATTTGCCAACTTTTACTCAAAAATGCCTGAGGATTTTTATTTAGGCACATTTTTGTGATTTCAACCTGGTCTAATAGACGTGACGGACTATAATGCGTTAAGAGCTCGCTCAAGTACTGCGGAGCTAAACCATTTAGTGCTTTGTAAGTGATCAGCAATATTTTAAAATTGATGCGATGTTTAATAGGGAGCCAGTGCAGTTTTGACAGAACTGGGCTAATATGGTCATACTTCCTGGTTCTGGTAAGAACTCGAGCTGCTGCGTTTTGAACCAGCTGTAGTTTGTTTATTAAGCGTGCAGGGCAACCACCCAGTAGAGCATTACAGTAATCTAGCCTTGAGGTCATGAACGCATGAACTAATTGTTCCGCATTTGTCAATGAGAGCATATGGCGTAATTTAGATATATTTTTAAGATGGAAAAATGCGGTTTTACAGATACTAGACACGTGACTTTCAAATGAAAGATTGGTATCAAAGAGCACACCCAGGTCCCTAACCGACGACGAAGACTTAACAGAGCAGCCATCGAGTGTTAGACAGTATTCTAGATTATTACGTGAGGAAGTTTTTTGTCCAATAATTAGAAACTCTGTTTTTTCAGAATTTAGAAGTAGGAAAGTCATACAATTTTTTATATCCGCTATGCATTCCGTTAATTTTGTGAATTGATAAGTTTCGTTAGGTTTTGAAGAAATATAGAGCTGAGTGTCATCGGCATAACAGTGAAAGCTAATGCCATGTTTCCTAATGATATCTCCTAAGGGTAGCATGTACAGAGTGAACAGCAGCGGTCCTAGTACTGAGCCTTGTGGTACGCCATACTGAACTTGTGATCGATGAGCAGTGTTGTGGGTAACGCGTTACAAAGTAACGCGTTAGAGTACTCTAATTACCTTTTTCGTGAAATGTGTAACTTAACGCGTTAGTTTCTTGCGTTAACCCCCTGAGGTCGGCTATCGCGCCGGCGCGATAGGCTCGTTTTTTTTCGTATGAGTGCAAAAAAATAATAAAAAAAATATATAAATTTTTATCTTATATGCTTGTGTTATACATCAATCGATCCTGTTTAGTGTGTATTTTTTTTGTGTATGCTCATAATAAAAACAAAGTGTTGTGCTTTTCGCCAAATAAAGAAAAATAAACATGATGCGAGTTCTGCCTACTCTCCGTCAGTGAAGTCAATTCTGAAACGCGTCCGAAAATGAACTGTAACTCAGCGAATACTCAGTCAAACAGGCATACAGTCACACAGGCATGAAGCTTGAATTATCTTCTTTCAAATGAAGTAATTTTTATAAAAAACAAATATTCACAGTTTATATAATATGTATGTAAAGAGAGAGATGTCAGTCGTTCTCATCTCAGCTAATTAAGTTTTAATGTGACTCCGCCTACGGAGACCGCGCTATTCAAACGCAAATGTGAGGCGATCCATACAAACCTGTGAAACGCCCACATCCGCTGGATAAGGCCGGTGAAACACTGGATGCGTGGCGTAAGCGTCTCAGCTGCGTGGCGTGTCCGTTTTTATTTCGGCTCCCATCCATGTTAACAGTTTAGAGTTTGCATACTGCCTGTGTGAGACGCGCGTCTCAGGCCTCTCGTGGAAAACGCGTGCATTCTAGAAATAGAACCGACGCCTATTTTTCACGCGACACGCAAGCGTCTTGAAGCGTTTCCATGCAAAATTGAATAGGAAAATCTGTTTATTTGTCATTTTGACACGAATACATATTAATAAATGTCCTTTTGATGTTTAAAAGTGTCTAGGTTTTGACATAAATGCAAATATAAATGTAATTTTACAAAATATGATCGATTTTCAAATACTGCTGTATTGAATGAACAGCTTTTAGCAAACTCTATTGCTATACTGAGATGAGGAATATATACTGTATGTGTTTTGTCAAAAATAAAGTCATCAACTAACTAATGAATCCTTTACTTTGAAATACGTATGATAAAATGTATACTTTAGTTTTGAAAGACGTTGACTAGTTTTGAAAAGATTATAAAGTATGTATGTGCATGCATATATATATGTGTGTGTGTATGAAGAGTTCAGATGCAAAAGCCTCTAAATGCCATCTGAAATTTTCTCCTAGAATGATCATTTTTATGAAGCTTGTATATTTAAGTTAGCTATAGGTGACACGTCACCTGAATGAATGGCTCATTAAGTATGCAGGGACGTAGTCTCACCAGGTGTGAACTACTAAATATGCATGATGCTGTTGGAGCGTTTACGCCCCATCCGCATATTGGCTTTCCAAACTAAAAGTGTTTCACAAAACTAAAATCAATGTATCGTTTTTTTGTGGATGATTAGGCAGGATGATTTTCATATCATTTTGAAGAAAAAACACTAGGCGATGAAATCCATTAGTCAAAAGTCTTATTGTCATATATTTAGTATGTGTTTTGTGGCCTTATTTCAGAAACTTTAGTTTTTTCAATAACCACGCATAAACATTATTCTCTCAAAAATGCAGACATGTACATTCTTGTTGCTCACATATTATGGTAGCCCTGTTTGTGCTAAATAGTGTGTAATTTTTTTTTGCCATTAATATGTTTATAAGCAACTGAAAAAAGCACAAATGTCAGGGCATGTCAGAACATCTCAAGGACCCCAAAAACACCCCAGACTCCAGAGGGTTAAGTAATCAGTAACTTCGTTATTTTTTTAAAAAAGTAATCCTGTAATGAGGGGTCAGAAGCATGTGGATCCATTTGCAGATACACTTTAATAATCAAGATCAGAGTCAAACAGGCAGTGTTCAAAACAACAGTGGTAGGAATATCAGAGGCAGAGCAGAAACGTAAACGATACCGGGCAAGATTCAGGGCAGGCAGCAAAGCAGTCAAAGTTCCAGAGAGCAAGGTCACAAGGGCAGGCGGCAGAGAATCAACAGAAGTCAAACAATCCAAGGTCATACACAGAAGAGTCACAGAATATCCAGGTAAATGCTTAGAAATGTCAGCCAGGGCAAAAACAAGACTTCGCAATCAGTATGAGTGTGAATGCTGCTTAAGTAGAGCAGATAATGGAAAACACCTGTGCAGGTGATTAGTCTCTGTAGGGGGTGCATGGGAAATGGAGTCCGGGAAAGTCAATACTCAGGTGAGGGTGCCCTCCGGTGGCCATCAGAGAGAGCCACAGAGGTCTGATTCGTGACAGAGCCCCTCCCCTGCGAGCGGCTCCGGACGCGAGGAGCATTTCGACGCTGAGGTCGTCCACGAGCACGTGGTGCAGGTCTGTCTGGATGAGTTTGGTGAAATTCAGTGGTAAGTGTGGGATCCAAGATGTCATGGGCGTTGACCCAGGATCTTTCCTCTGGGCCATATTCTTCCCAATCGATCAGATACTGCAACACTCGTCCACGACGTCGAGAATTCAGAATTTCTCTGACCTGGTAAGCCTCCTCGCCGTCCACAATGATGGGAGGGGTTGTCTCGTCAGCGACCTCCTCCTGGTCCCTCTCTCCTCTGGTACCACCGGCGGGCTTGAGCAGGGAAACATGAAAGGTGGGTGAGATACGATAATTGGCAGGTAAAGCTAAACGATATGAAACAGGAGTGATTTGTCTGAGTATTTCGAATGGACCCACGTACCTGGGACTTAATTTCTTGCTTGGCAGTCGGAGTCGTAAGTCTCTAGTGGAGAGCCAGACCCATTGTCCAGGTGTATATTCAGGTTCCTCCCTTCTTCGACGGTCGGCTTGTTCCTTAGTTCGTCGAACAGCTCGTTGTAGATGTACATGAGCAGCATTCCAAGTATTCTCACTCCTGATTAGCCAGTCGTTGACCGCAGGGAGTTCAGAGGGTTCTCCGGACCAGGGAAACAGGGGCGGTTGGAAGCCGAGAACACACTGGAATGGGGTGAGATTGGTTGAAGGTTTGCGGAGCGAATTCTGGGCGTACTCGGCCCATATCAGGAACCGACTCCAATCGTTTTGGTTTTGATGGCAGTAAGATCTTAGAAAACGGGTTATCTCTTGATTGAGTCTCTCCACCTGGCCGTTGGATTGTGGATGGTAACCTGAGGTGAGACTGACGTTGATGTTGAGTTGTTGACAAAAGGATTTCCAGACTCGTGACGTGAATTGCGGACCCCGGTCTGAAACAATGTCTTCGGGGAGTCCATAGAATCGAAAGACCTGTTCTAAGAGCACCTCTGCAGTCTCGAAGGCTGTTGGTAGTTTGGGTAAGGGTATGAGTCGGCAAGTCTTGGAGAACCGGTCGATCACGGTCAGAATGGTTGTACAATTCCTGGAGTTGGGGAGGTCAGTAACAAAGTCAATGGCAATATGAGACCATGGGCGTCGAGGAACGGGCAGAGGCTGTAACAACCCAGCAGGGCGTTGGTGAGATGATTTGGACATATTGCAAGTTGGACATTGTTGAACGAATGCGATGGTGTCAGCCTGTAGCGTTGGCCACCAGAAGCGTTCAGACACCAGCTGAAGGGATGCTGTAATCCCGGGGTGACCAGAGCTAGGGGAGTCGTGTACCAGATGTAAGACCCGTTTACGAAAATCATGAGGAACATAAGTTCGATCGTTGGGACAATTTGGTGGAGTGGGATCATTCATTTGCGCCTCGGTGATCTCAGTGAGAATGTCCCATTGGACTGGAGCTACGATTAGTGTTGATGGAATGATAGTCTCATTGAAACTTCTCAGAGATGATGAAGAGTCATGTAGTCTTGACAGTGCATCGGCTTTGCAGTTCTTGGACCCGGGTCTATAGGTGACTTTAAAATCGAAGCGTGAGAAGAACAATGACCATCGTGCCTGCCGGGGATTGAGTCTTCAGGCGGAGCGGATATACTCTAGATTACGGTGATCGGTGAGAACAGTGAAGGGAACTTTGGCACCCTCTAGCCAATGTCGCCATTCCTCAAAGGCTGCCTTCATAGCCAACAACTCCCGGTCCCCAACGTCATAGTTGATCTCGGCGGAATTCAATTTGCGTGAATAATAAGCACATGGGAATAGCTTGGGAGGACTGCCCTGACGTTGAGATAAGATAGCTCCAATGCCAGTGTTGGAAGCGTCAACTTCGACTATGAATTCTTGATCTGGGTCTGGGTGATGAAGGATAGGAGCGGTGGTGAAGCGATCCTTGAGTTGTTGAAAAGTGTTCTGAGCTGACGGCGACCAGTTTAAGCGCTGTCTCCCTCCCCTGAGCAACGAAGTGAGCGGAGCTGCTATGGTGCTGAAGTTTCGTATGAACCGCCTGTAGAAATTGGCAAAGCCCAGGAATCGTTGCAGTTCTTTCACGGTTGTGGGTTGAGGCCAGTTCAGCACTGATTGGACCTTGTTATTGTCCATGGCGACCCCGTCGGTGCTGATGATGTAACCCAGGAATGACACTCGTGTTTGATGGAACTCACACTTCTCTTTCTTGGCATACAGTTGGTGTTCAATTAGACGATTTAGAACTGCCCGGACGTGTTGAATGTGTGTTTCCAGAGAGTCTGAGTAAATTAGTATGTCATCGATGTAGACTATAACCCAGCGATTGAGCATGTTGCGGAACACATCATTGATGTAGGCTTGAAAGACGGATGGACTATTGGACAGGCCGAAAGGCATAACGAGATATTCATAGTGTCCTGTGGTCGTTGAGAAAGCTGTCTTCCACTCGTCTCCGTCCCGGATGCGAATTAGATTGTAGGCACTGCGAAGGTCGAGTTTGGTAAAGTACTTGGCAGTACGGAGTTGTTCCAGAGCGGCTGGGACCAGAGGCAGTGGGTAACGGAATTTAACTGTGATATCGTTGAGACTTCGGTAATCAATGCAAGGTCGTAGACCCCCGTCCTTCTTCTTGACAAAGAAGAACCCGGCTGATGCAGGAGAGGTGGAGGGTCTAATGAAGCCCTTGGCCAGCTCCTCCTCGATGTATGCTTTCATAGCTTCAGACTCAGGTTGTGATAGGGGAAATACTCTGCCTCTCGTCGGCATAGCTCCAGGAAGCAAATCGATGGCGCAATCACTAGATCGATGTGGTGGCAGTTGACAGGCCCGTGATTTGCTGAACGCCTCAGAGAGAGCTTGATATTCTGCTGGAAGGTCTGGTATGACCGTGGTTTCTGATGACAAAGGTGATTCAGGGGTTGTGACATGAAGTTGGAACTGCAGGCATTCTCTTTGACAGGGTTCTGACCATTGTTGAATCTGTTTAGTGGTCCAGGAAATATGAGGGTTGTGTCTCTCCAGCCAGGGTAGGCCGAGAATTACCGGGTTTTGTGGTGAGTCAATGGCGAAGAGACGAATGAGCTCGGTGTGGAGGGATCCAACCTTAAGAATGAGGTCCTGGGTAGTGCACTTGACCAGTCCTGTGCCCAAAGGGCGCCCGTCTAGCGCCGCCACTGCCAACCGAGATCCACATGGAAGGAGAGGAAGTTTGTGAAAATTAGCAAAGTTAATATCAATGAAGTTTCCTGCTGCCCCAGAGTCGATTAAAGCCATTGTTTCAACCGTGACATTCATACAGGTCAGAGAGATGGGTACATTTAAACTATTAGTAGAACTCACCACCGTGGTATCTTTGGTAGGCGGCCGAGTGGGACAGCTGGCTCGCAGGTGACCGGATAGCCCGCAGTATAGGCAGAGGTGGTTTCGCATTCTGCGTTCCCTCTCCTCCGTAGATAGATGAGTAACACCCACTTGCATGGGTTCAGGTTCTGGAGCGAAAGCGAAGGCAGATGGTGGAATGGAAAAGTGTCGTGAGGGACGTCGTGAGCGCAATAGATTATCGAGGCGGATAGCTAGATCGATAAATTGTTCCAGCGTCCTTCCTTCATCGCGACAAGCCAGTTCAGTTTGAAGCTCATGCGATAAGCCCTTGCGATATAGCAGCTTCAATGGATCGTTACCCCAACCGGTCTGGGCTGCGAGTGTGCGGAAAGTGAGAGAGTAGTCAGCTGCCGTGTCTTTCCCTTGACGGAGCGCGAGCAGTTGTTCACCTGCCTCCTTGCCACCAGCAGAGTGTTCGAATACTTCTCGAAACTGCTTAAGAAAGTTGGCGTATGAGGGAAATGCCATGCTACCTCCCTCCCATACTGCAGTAGCCCAGGCTAAAGCTCGGCCAGTTAACAGGGAGCAGATAAATGATACGCGGCTATTGTCAATGGTGTATAACAGTGGTTGTTGATCCATAAACAGAGAACATTGTAACAGAAATCCCTTACATTTATCTGGAGAGCCATCATATTTCTCCGGTAAAGATAGTCGAGGGTTCATATTAGGGCTGATGGGCTGAGGATCAGGTACTGGTGGGTTTGGCGGTGGTGTGGTTGGCGGTGGTATGGTTAACTGAAGTGCTTGCAGAGTCTTAACCAGCTCCTCCGTGACAGACGTAAGGCGTTGGAGTTGTTGTTGGTGTGACGCTAACACGGTAGCCTGAGCTGAAACCTCAGAGGTGAGATGATACACGGCTGCTGGATCCATAAGTGGCGAAGTCTTCTGTAATGAGGGGTCAGAAGCATGTGGATCCATTTGCAGATACACTTTAATAATCAAGATCAGAGTCAAACAGGCAGTGTTCAAAACAACAGTGGTAGGAATATCAGAGGCAGAGCAGAAACGTAAACGATACCGGGCAAGAGTCAGGGCAGGCAGCAAAGCAGTCAAAGTTCCAGAGAGCAAGGTCACAAGGGCAGGCGGCAGAGAATCAACAGAAGTCAAACAATCCAAGGTCATACACAGAAGAGTCACAGAATATCCAGGTAAATGCTTAGAAATGTCAGCCAGGGCAAAAACAAGACTTCGCAATCAGTATGAGTGTGAATGCTGCTTAAGTAGAGCAGATAATGGAAAACACCTGTGCAGGTGATTAGTCTCTGTACGGGGTGCATGGGAAATGGAGTCCGGGAAAGTCAATACTCAGGTGAGGGTGCCCTCCGGTGGCCATCAGAGAGAGCCACAGAGGTCTGATTCGTGACAAATCCGTTATTTTAAGGAAAGGAAAATCCCGACTGCAGCCTGCTTTTTGTCAGACAGTAGGCTTAGGTCTACTGTGCCACCTGCGGATGTATCAGCGGAGCCGAAGCGCTGTGATCGTAAAGTCAATGAATGGCTGTGACACGTCAGTGCCCTGCGCCTGACCCTGTGTGTGTGTGTTTTTTTTTTGTTTTTTTTTAACTACCGGCAAGATTGCAGAGAGGACAGCGTTTGTATTATGGACGTACGCACATCATTTTCAATTTGTCAACGAAAAGGAAAAGAACATAACGGTAAAATGCACACTCTGCGTTGGTGAAAAGCTTCTGTCGACCGCCAAAAATTTAATTCGGTTTGTAATCATTTTTGTTTGACAGGCAGCTGTTAATTTCTGTTAGATCGTTGACTGGTTGTTCATTTCTAAATGGATTTGAATCTGCAAGCCTGTTTACCTCAGGTTGTGTTTACAAGTAAGCACACTTGATGCACTTTGATAACTGCATTAGAGTTAAAGAAAAAATCAGGAGTTATCTTGTATGGTGCTCATATACAGTAGCCTAGCCTAGGCTACCCGGGCTGGGTAGGTGTGAATTTTGATTAATATGTTCTGTGATAATAAATAAATAAAACGCCATGTGGAATAATAGCCTATTGCTGACTGTCTTTCCTGTTATTGTTATCCTGCAGTGTTAATTTAGTCGGATGACTGACGTTATTCATTGTCAGGAGTCACGACTTCTAGGTGCATTTAAAGGGGCCGGGGGCTGTGTCTGTCATGTGTGAGCCGCTGCAAACGGCTTTTAATTTTTGGTAACGCATGAGTACTCTAACGCGTTACTTTTAGGAATAGATAACGCTGTAACGTAACTGATTACTTTTAATTGATGGTAACGTTGTAACCTAATTAACTACTTTCCAAAGTAACTATACCCAACACTGTCGATGAGACATCTCTTCATTTACTGCTACAAACTGATAACGGTCAGATAAGTATGGAATGATTTTCCGGACATTTTTCAAAAGGAATTGCAAATTGTATTTGCAATTGCGTTTTCAAATTGTGGACGCATAAAATGTGACATAATCCAAACGCAAATGCAAATCGCGCATTACCGTTTGCATTTTCGTTTAAGCGAACGCACAGTGACTGCCAAATTTAAAATGGAAATGCAAAGTCCGTTTGCAACTGTGTTTCCCATATCTTACAAGTCTTGACCCTGTCATATTTAAATAGCAATTTCAATTACCACGTCTGCTTTTCACTTTCTCAGCGTCGCGTATGTATCCAGCCAAAACTCAAATGAAATCGCAATTCCCTTAGTATTTCCATTTCCGATGCCTTACACGGAAACCTGTCAATCAGCGTCAAGGGTGGGATTATGCTATGGGGCGTGTTCGTGTTGGGACGTGACGTCACTCACAGTCGACGGTTAAGAGGTGATGCCCTGAACAGACAGACGCCGATTTATTTTAAACAATGGAGGTAGTTGGTGAAATTGTGGAGGACCTTATGATGCTCGCGCAGCAAGTTGATGACAGTACATCCTCTACAGATGTCCTCTTACTCAGAAGCCATTTCATTTTGGATAAGTTAAATGTTTTCGTGGCCTTGACCAACAGCAACATCAGTAATGTTGTCTTCGCCAACCTCAGTGAAGTAGCTAATAGGCTTTTTGTGAAGGACAGGACAACTAAAGAACCTGGACGTCCTTTACTGGACATACCACAAGAGATGTCGGTGCTAGGTCTCACCCCTTCAAATAAGTGTACTCAATTTGCGAAATTCAATAAAAATGCTGTCTGTTGCAGTTAAACCTGTGTGTGTGTGTGTGTGTCACTAGCGGCGCAGGATTTTGATTGTAGGTGGGCCTCCAGAAAACTGGATGGGCCAGTTAAAATAAGCCCAAAAAAAAAAACCGGTTCCCCTTCATCTCCGTTTCAGTGCTTTTCTGCGGCCAAATCGGATTTTTTTTGCTGCTTTTTTAATACAATTACAATTTAATTTAATTTATTGTTTAATAAAATTATAGGCCTATTATTTTTTTAGTTTATTAACAGCAACAACAGCTGTAAAGATGAAGTTGACGATCGTCATCTCCGTATAGTGAACGCGCCTATAGAGAGAAATGGATTACATAATCAGAGAGTAGCCTTTTTCTTTTCGTTTTAAATTGTTAAAAAGACATTTTGGGCTTTCTTAAGATATATTTCATGTCTGTGAGGCATACGTTGAGTTTCGTTAAGTTAGGATGAGATGCGCTCCTGTTCACGAGCAATGCAATGACCGCGCAGGCGCCTCCATGATTTTATTGTCTGCTATATTTCCGTCTTATTTATTAAATTCTGGCAATAAAAAAATTATTGGTTGATAAAAAAATTATTAAAATTAAGATACAATTTATACAAAACGAAATTCACTTAAAAAGGCTTTCTACAAAACAAAAAGTGGTCAAAATCATGTCTGACCTAGGCTACATCTCTCGATATATTGCGCATCCTATCTTACTCGTGCGGTTCACTTTTCATAATCAACATAGATGAAAAAATAACATTATAATATTTTAACAAATATGAAACTAAATGAGCTTATTTAATGGCTACAACACGTATAGTAGGCTATACAGACTCTCTATTTGTACAAATTGCTGCACATTCATTTTATTCTGAATTTTGCACGCATAAGTTGAAAGGCATTTGTTTGCATGCATAGTAAAACATATCTGCAACATTTATCAAGTTCACTGATAATTATGCGTTATTAATTATTATCTTAATGAATAATGTAACAAGGACGAAGCATGTAAACTGCGTTGTTTAGAATGGAATGGATCGCAAATAGATCCGAATGAAGAAACGTACAAAACCATATAGAAAATGGATGGGCCCGGACCTAAAATGTAGCGCCGCGGCTGGTGTGTGTGTGTGTGTGTGTGTGAGAGAGAGAGAATGTTTGTTCCACTTTACATTTATGGTGTAGTCAATTTGTTTAGATTTATGTGGGATTTAATCATTTTAAATTAATCTCAACTGTGAAATGGACAAAAACAAAATTATACATAGACTACTTTCAGACCAATTAAATCAAACCCAGGTTTTTTTGTGTGTTTAGACAAATAATGTAACAAAAGTCACAAAATTCCATGACACTGAGATAAGGGAGATATGTTTTTTTTAATGGGGGGAAAATATCAAATGAGATCCAAACAGAACCCAAAGACAACATGAGGGTTTAAGAAATATTCATTTTAAACTAAACCAAAACCAAATCTTTATTTCAGTGTCATGGAATTTTGTGACTTTTGTTACATTACCTACATCTGTAGAGGATGTACTGTCATCAACTTGCTGCGCGAGCATCATAAGGTCCTCCACAATTTCACCAACTACCTCCATTGTTTAAAATAAATCGGCGTCTGTCTGGAATCACCTCTTAACCGTCGACTGTGAGTGACGTCACGTCCCAACACGAACACGCCCCATAGCATAATCCCACCCTTGACGCTGATTGACAGGTTTCCGTGTAAGGCATCGGAAATGGAAATACTAAGGGAATTGCGATTTCATTTGAGTTTTGGCTGGATACATACGCGACGCTGAGAAAGTGAAAAGCAGACGTGGTAATTGAAATTGCTATTTAAATATGACAGGGTCAAGACTTGTAAGATATGGGAAACACAGTTGCAAACGGACTTTGCATTTCCATTTTAAATTTGGCAGTCACTGTGCGTTCGCTTAAACGAAAATGCAAACGGTAATGCGCGATTTGCATTTGCGTTTGGATTATGTCACATTTTATGCGTCCACAATTTGAAAACGCAATTGCAAATACAATTTGCAATTCCTTTTGAAAAATGTCCGGAAAATCATTCCATAGATAAGTATGATTTAAACCATGCTAGTGCAATTCCCGTAATGCCAACATAATGTTCTAATCTATTTAAAAGAACGTTGTGGTCGATGGTGTCAAATGCAGCACTAAGATCGAGTAACACTAATAGCGAGATACAACCACGATCGGATGATAAGAGCAAATCATTTGTGACTCTAACGAGAGCTGTTTCGGTACTATGGTACGGTCTAAATCCTGACTGGAAATCCTCCAGATATCATTTCTTTCAAGAAAGGAACACAGTTGTGAGGATACCGCCTTTTCTAGTGTCTTTGACAGAAAAGGTAGATTCGAGATCGGCCTGTAATCAGGATTATAGTTTTGCATTTTTCATTAGTTTTTATTTTTATTTCGTTTTGACTTTTTGTTTTCAAATTCAGTTTAGTTTTAATTAGTTTTTAAAGTGGGTTTGCTAGTTTAGTTTAGTTTTTATTTTTTGAAAATGCTTAGTTTTAGTTTAGTTTTTATTAGATTTAGTGTTAGTTTTAGTCTTTTTTTTTTATTTGGGTTATTTGTCAGGGGCAAGATTCAAAAAAGTCAGAAAAAGTATTGTGTAATGATAAAAACATAATACAATTTTAGAAAAAAAATTCACACCCCATTGAAATTCCTTTACCTCTTACAAAATCCACACGCTGTACCAAAAATCTACACATCTTCTATACAGAATTCACACCCTATACAAATACCACAGCTGTACAATTTTCACACCCTATACTAAATTTACCCTATGGGGAGAGTGGGGTGATTTGTGCCAGGGGGGAAGTAGTTCCACCCCTTGTTTCTGGAAAACCATAGAAGAAATTGGTCATGTGACCACATGATTTTGAAAAGCAATCACTTTTACTCATCCTCCAAAGAAGAGAGAGACACATGGCATGAGAGTTAAGCACATTTTAGTGCAAAAAAACAGTTTTTTCCCTTTCAAAGTAAAATTTCTATGATTAAGGTTTTTTGATTGTAGTGTCTGAACAATTATAGACAAGTTTGAAAACATTTCACACATGTTTTAGTGCTTTAGTAGGCTACACAATGAGTCTATACAGTTAGCATGATGTTAGCTCTTAACTGCTGGATCATGCTAGTTTTTCAAACTTGTGGGTCTGGGGTGATTTGTGCCAAAGGGCCTGGGTTAAGTTGTGCCAGATCCAGACCACCTAGACCTACATTCTCACAGGAGATAATCTTGAGAAGTGAGGAGATGGGCATGCCTCATCATTGTTTGACTTAGGCCTGCCTGCTATTTGTTTAATTTAGCTAACACTGATTTCAGTTTTGAGTTTGCACTATGTTATTAAAGAGAAGTTTTATTCCGTTTTTAAGTGGCCTATGTCACAATAGTATGTTTAGAAATTAGCCTAGTCACTTTATTCTTATATGTTACATAATTGACAGACAGCGTTCTGTCAACAGGCATCTATTGCCAAAGCCTTTTTGCCTGAAATGAGTCACAAATATCATATATTGTGTTGCTATGGTGCTCTAAATGGTTGCTAGGGCGTAGCTTGATAGCTTCACAATGATCCTGAGAGACTGATTGGTCGTCTGAGTAAAATGAGCCCACCCCCTTGTCTCTATGACACTGTGATCCAGAGTTATGTTCAATACAAAATCCCTATGCAATTGACCATATAGGAAAAACGCATGCTATGGTATTCCAGGGTGACAATATCTAAATAAACCTTAAATGAGTAATTTTGTATTGAATTTGTCTTGCTTTCATATAGCATTACAGTTCATAACATTAAAATGTTCTGTTTTACTTCAGAAATCACTGGCACAATTTACCCCAATGTATTCCCCTAAAGGCACAACTTCCCCCGCACCAGGGGCAAGTTGTGCCATGAGACCACTTTTTCCCCAAAAGCTATATTTCTGAAACAATTTATTTCAGATCCAAAGTTATTGTTCTCAGGGATGCACCACATCCTGAAATATATATCGTTAAGTTGAAGGAATTACTGCCATGGCCTCACTTTAAAGTCACTTTGAGTAAAAACTGGCACAACTCACCCCACTTTCTCTACAGTCAATAGCCTACTCATCTGGATTGAAGCAGCAAACATTAAGTGTAAAAGTAAAAAAATGACATAACATTATTTAATATTTGAATCAAAGCTTATATAGTGTTTTGACATCGACAACCACAACCAAAAAGTGCATTTTACCTCAAACTTGCGACTAGTTAACTTTCTAAAAAAGGCGCAATCGCTTCTCGGGTCAACATTAACACACTGACAAAATTATATTCAGAATTTAAAATATTTTGATACCACTTTTTAATGTGTGATTGTAAGGTGTTCACGAGATAGAGATACTAACCTTTAGCGAACTTGCTTTCAACGTCGAACGAACACTCGTTCTCATGGAGACGCGGTGTGCAGGGAGGGGAGGGGCTGTGTGTGTGTGTGTGTGTGTGTGTGTGCGCGCGCATGTGATAGACGCATGAGTGACAGAGATGGAGGGAGAGCAGGGAAAGAAAATGCAGCTGAACGAATACGCTGCGTGTTTTAAATAGCGTTAAAAAATGAAAGACCTTGACAAAGACGAAAACTAAGGACATTTACTCTAGTTTTGCCGAACACACATTACAGTTTTAGTTAGTTATCGTTTTTTTGTAATGCCTCGTTTTTATTTTTATTTCAGTTAACGACAATGTTTTTTCCCACCTAGTTTTCGTTTTTTCGTTAGTTTTCGTTAACGATTATAACCTTGCCTGTAATTGACTAATTCTGTAGGATCAAGTTGCGTTTTTTTAACAAGCGGTTTAATCATAGCCAGCTTAAAGTTTTTTGGTATGTATCCTAGAGACAAAGACGAATTAATGATATTAAGAAGAGGATCTATGACCTCTGGAAGCATCTCTTTCAGTAGCTTAGTCGGTATAGGGTCTAACATACATGTTGTAGATTTAGATGATTTAATGAGTTTAGTAAATTCTTCCTCTCCTATAGCAACGAATGAATCAAATTTTTCCTCAGGGAGACTACAATGCACTGCCTGATGTGATACTGTAGTAGACGGTTGCATAGTTATAATTTTGTCCCTGATATTATCAATCTTATAAGTGAAGAAGTTCATAAAATCATTACTGCTGTGTTGCTTGGAAACTTCTGGGCTTGAAGCTTTATTTTTCGTTAGTTTAGCCACCGTTTCAAATAAATACCTAGGATTATGTTTATTTTCTTCTAATAGGGTTGAAAAATAAGCAGATCTAGCAGCTTTTAAAGCCTCTCTGTAAGTAATCGAGCTCTCTTTCCATGAAATGCAAAATACCTCTAGTTTTGTTTTCTTCCAGTTGCGCTCCATTTTTCTGGCTGCTCTCTTAAGGGCCCGAGTGTGCTCGTTGGACCACGGCGTTGGACTATTTTCTTTAATCTTCTTTAAGCGCAACGGAGCAACTGTGTCTAAAGTGCTGGAAAAGAGAGAGTTAAACGTTTCTGTTGTAATATCTAGTTCTTCTAAGCTATCTGAGATGCTGAGATGATGAAACTGATTAGGAAGATTATTAATAAAGCAATCTTTAGTAGCAGAAGTGATAGGTCTCACATATTTGTAACACGGAGTCGGCTTTGCAGCCTTGGCTAAGTGCAAATTACACGAGACTAGATAATGATCTGAGATGTCATCGCTCTGCTGCAGAATTTCAACGGCATCCACATCTATTCCGTGTGATAATATTAGATCTAGAGTATGATTACGACGATGAGTAGGTCCTGACACGTGTTGTCTAACTCCAATTGAATTTACAATGTCTTTAAATGCCAATCCCAATGCATCTTTTTCATTATCGATGTGTATATTAAAATCACCAACAATTAGTACTTTATCTGCAGTCAATATTAATTCTGATAGAAAGTCCGCAAATTCTTTGATAAAGTCTGTATGGTGCCCTGGTGGCCTGTATACAGTAGCCAGCACAAATCTCAAACGTGATTTATCGTTTACACTATATATTTTTACATTAAGCACCAATGCTTCAAAAGAATTATATTTAAAACTTGATTTCTTAGTGGTTTTGAAACTATTACTATAAATTACAGCAACACCACCCCCTTTGCGTTTCAGACGAGGCTCATGTTTATAACTGTAATCTTGCGGGGTTGATTCATTTAAAGTAATGTAATCGTTTGTTTTTAGCCAGGTTTCTGTCAAACACAGCACATCTAGGTTATTATCTGAAATCATATCATTAACAATGAGTGCTTTTGAAGTAAGCGATCGAATATTCAGCAACCCAAGCTTTAGCATTTGCTCATCTGTAATATAGCTGTTTTTTATTTGTTGAACATCAATTAAATTTTTAACCTTAGATGGGTTTAAACGTTTTTTGGATTTCCAAATTCGGGGAACAGACACAGTCTCTATATGATGATAGCTAGGTGAAAGAGGCTCTATGTGATGGGATTTATCTGACCTTGGTGACGTGAGGCCGCTAGCAGACGGTCGGTTTAGCCAGTCTCTGCTTCCTGACCTGAGCCCCATATTGTCATGTTTGAGCTCTAAGACTATGAGCCATATTACTAGAGAGAAGAGCAGCACCATCCCAGGAGGGATGAATACCATCTCTTTTCAACAGGTCAGGTTTGCCCCAAAAACTTTTCCAATTGTCTATGAATTCTATATTATTAAGCGGACACCACCGAGACAGCCAACCGTTAAGTGAACACAATCTACTAACTATCTCATCACTCCTGCGAACAGGAAGGGGGCCAGAGCAAATTACAGTCCTTGACATCGTACTTGCAAGTTCACACACCTCTTTAATATTAATTTTGGTGATCTCCGACTGGCGGAGTCGAACATCATTAGTGCCGACATGAATAATGATCTTAGAGAATTTACGATTATCATTAGCCAGCACTTTTAAATTTGCTTTGATGTCAGGCGCTCTGGCTCCCAGCAAACATGTGACTATGGTGGTTGGTGTCTCTATTTTCACGTTCCGTGTAATAGAATCGCCAATGACTAGGGCACAATCATTCTCAGTGGGTGTTTCACTGAGCGGGGCAAATCGATTTGTTATGGTAATCGGAACGGAAGAGTGGTTTTTAGATCCGCGACTAGAGCGATCCCTCACTGTCACCCATTTGCCCGGCTGCACAGGCTCTACTTCAGCCGGAACCGCACCATGTAAAGTGTTCACTGTGCTATGCGCATACAAAACATCTAAAGCACTAGCACTCTTACTATCCTCAATTAAGGTTTGGATGCGTGTTTCTAGTTCAGAAATCTTCTCCGTCAGCCTGACTGTCTCCTTACATTTATCACATATAAATCCTATATTGCCGACAGAGAAGCCTATACTAAACATGTGACATGAAGTGCAGGTGACAATAACAGGACAAGACATTACTCACCGTGTTTGTTGACTGATTCTTACTCACCTGAGCTTTTTATGAACTCAAAGGCGCGGACGCGCGAGAGAAAAATAAATAAATAAAAATATCTGAGCGCACGGGTGGCGCGTTAACAGGCTAGCGAATTACTAGCGTTTTGTGCTAGTAGTACTAATAACAAAAGCTAGCGATGTCAGGTTAATCTGAGATGTTGGGTAAAATGTAGTAGTATAAACAACTAGAAATAGTAGTAAAATGATGGTTCAAAACAAAGAAATATAAGGCTAAGACGGAGCTTACAGCACCGAAGCACACAAACACACTCACAGCAGGCAGCGAGGCAGACAGGAGCAATCCTATGTTTGTAAATGTCTGTATGGTTCGAAAGCAGTGCATAGTCTGTTGGCGCGTTGGGCTTACGTATGCATTCAAGATTTTCTTTAAGTCAGTAAAATTCTAATTTTACTAATGCCGCTTCCTGCTTCTTTTGAGCACACATTTTCATCTACTTTAAAAGTCCTATGTCCTATGCTGACTATGAACTTTGTAGCAGCGGTTTACATTATGGTCGGGCTGTGTGTCTTCTGATCTTTGCCGTTCAGAGTCAGTGGGGTTTATGAACCCTTTCTGATGAGGCCTCGTGTGTTAAAGGCATTCTGCGTCAGGTCACACATTGTTGAGTGGGCATTGCATGGAGCTGCCAGGAATGGTGACTAACTGGTTTTGGAGAAAAAGGTTCTTGGAGCATCGCTTCATGTGTCGTTTCAGGGTTTGTCTGAATTAAACCTTTTCCTCTGTGCCTGCAGAGCCTCTCAGGACACTGGCGGGTGACTGTCGAGCCAAGGGTTTGACTCCTCCCCCCCTTTGTACAGGGCTGGGGGAGCTTATGCGGCTGATGTGAAGTTTAGCTTTAGCAAACTTTAGAAGTTTATGTGAAGTCCATTTGCAGGTGGTTGGACTGTTTCAGTTCTGTTCAGGGTCACATTCTGTTTGTCTATAATGTTGCAGCATTGTTGAGTCAGTGTTTGGACTTCAGCTCTGACTGGACACTGATGGCTTTAGTGTCTCTCTTTGAGCTCAACCAGTTTTTTTAAGTTCATTTACCTCCTGTTTAAGGCCTGAGGGAGCGTGGCTAAGGAGAACATGATGCTGGTCAGCTCTTGGTGACTCAGGCTGGGTGTCAGACGTCCGCTTTCGTTGTCGTCTAACGGTTCCCTTCTCTGCCTCGGCAGGTCGTTGTCTGCTTCAGGCTGGAGGATGTCGAGGACGTGGCTCTGCCGGTTTCCAGGTGGTTCTGGTGGGTGGCAGGGCTGGATGTCTGAGGCCTACTGGCATACTTTGTGGGAACACAAGAGAGAAGTGACAAAGGCCAATGCAAGTTTCTACAGAGGTGGCTCTGTGGGCCATTAAATTTAGTGTTGGTGAGCACACAACAAAAGGGTTTTGAGTATTCAAGTTGATGTGCTTTAAGCAGCATCGACTGATGACTGGCCTCTTACATGTCCTAAAACTATTACTCAAAACTGATGGTTCTTTTCACGTTTTACTACGAGAGTAGCAAATAGAGAAAAACAAAATAGAAACAATAGAAATCTGAAAGGGAAGGGAAGGTGTGTTCTACCTATTTAAGTTTAGCTAGGAGACATAGGTTAACAGGTGTCATGTATGGGTTAAGCTGCTGTAAGACGAAGCTAGCAGGGACACATCAAACATCAGACAAAAAGGTCAAAAGAAGAAGAAACAGCGGGAAGTGTCTCCCGTTCTGTCTTTTGCCTACTGTGCGTTTACGTTAACCGTACTTCATGTACTTAACTTGGTGCTAAGGAGTAAGGAGGGTTAAAGCACAGACAGGGGTTAGGATTCTAATGACCTGGGTCGTTACAGAAACAACAGTTGCTATAATTACTGTAATCCTATAGAGAGAGGGAAGATGTCGATAGGAAGTACCTAAGATAAGGTATAAGTAAAGGTAGAATGTCCTTATAGCTCAAAACCAAAGGAAAGGGAAACAATTGATTTAGTTAAATCTCAAATTTAGTTAAACTTTATTTAGCTGAATATGGAAATTCAGGCTAAAATAAAGTAAGTAAATAAATTGAATAAAATCAAAATCAAAAGTAAACAGGGATTGTCCTCATAGCCCTGGTAACTAAAAGGGAAATTGAATAAGCAAATTGATTTAATTAAATCTCACATTTAATTAAATTCAACTTAACTGAATAGGAATATTCAGGCTCATCAGGTGTAAATACACAAAATAAAATAGGGGTAGACTTAAGTCGAAATAAATGAAACACAAATAAAACCAAGGTATCTGGGTTTCAACTAAAGTGAAACCAAAAAGGGGGGGTCGAGAGAGAGAGAGAGAGAGAGAGAGAGAGAGAGAGACAGAAATAGAGAGAGGGCGGAGTAGTTTAAACCGCCTATGATACGTGCTTCGTGAAGCTCGGAAACCGGTGTGAATCATTTGTCTCAAATCAGTGATTCTGAGCATGTATCAGACTGTTAAAGTCACAGGATTTCAGTAAACGGGCTTTGTTGCGCATCATAGATATTTAGAAATTATTCTAAATTTCAACGGTTCGTGAAACAATGTGTATTTGATTTCTATGTGATCTTGTATCACTTTATAGATTCGTACACATTTAATGACACATTTGATAAAAGGAAGAGGCGAATTTAATAGTCTCTTTCATAAACGAGCCCTACAGTTTATTAAATTATTGTGCCTTGAAAGACACCTCATAGTATTAGATAGTTTGTGCGTTGCTATAACATGCTTACACCTTTGATCAAACCTTTGCGATTGGTTTGTTAAAGGTGTTTCATTACACTGAGTTCTCTACACTTACACTGTTCTGACCAGCAGGGGTCGCCAAAGAGGGCGCTTCAAAACAAAGAATCATTTGTGATGCAATTGACTCCTTTGATTCAAAGCCTCGAGAAGCTTTGACTCTTGTGTTCAAAACACTACCCCTTTGTTTCAAGGGCCACGGTCCAAAGTCTGTAGTCTTTGGTTTAAAGGTTACACTTTACGCTCGCACGTGTCTAAGTTTTAGTCAGTGCTAAAAGCTATCACTCGAGGTAAAGGGGCTTGTATGCGCGTAGGGTTGCTAGCGAGCTGGCTTTGGCTACACGCATTCACTTGTTTACACAAGGGGTCTGTGAGATTGGTGCTGTTCTTCACGTAAACAGAAGTGCCTGCTCGCACTTCAGACACACTGCCAACCAGCAACACAAGTCGAACGGAGCAGCGTTCGCATTGTGCTGAAGGTTTGCACTGAGTCAGAGATTGTCTAGTTTAGACACATGACGTTGCATGTAAGTGATTCTTTCACAAATCAAACAGCACCGTTCTTTCACAGACAATGGCAAATTCCTAGTTAGCTAGGCTAGAATTTATACCACTAAATCGACGCGATTGTTTCATATGTGCGGTTTAGCAGTTTACTATGAATACAATGACGTGACGAATAATAATAAGGCCTTAATCGGTGAGGAGGAACATCGCTCAAACACCTTAAAAATTGCTGAAAATGGGGATTTCTTCGCCCATCTCAGACTAATTTGTTCTGGTACCATCTATACGTGCGGCTAATCTGAGATTTCTTCGTCAGACAAGGCTTACGATCACTTTAGAACTGAAATTAGGGTTGCTTCGCTAATATCAGGAACCACTTATATGCGCGGCTAATCTGAGATTTCTTCGTCAGAGAAAGGCGTACGCACGCTTTATATCTGAAGTTAGGATTTCTTCGCTAAAATCAGAAGTTTCTTATTGTACGATTTAAACATGCATAGTAGCATTGAGAAACTTTCTGCCATTCGTAGGAAGGCATATTCAAGCAATAGTTTTGCTGATTTTATCAGAAACTTGTACGTGCATGTATGAGATGTTAATAAAAACTTATGGGACAACATATGATTGATTAATGTCTGCTTGCATACAATGTTTAATACAATTCCCAAGATTCTCCACCATATGTAAGGACATTAGCTCTAAGGGGAAATATTAATAATAATCCATAATTACCAATTATGATTAATTATTAATATTTGGGTCAGTTAATCAGATTAACTTTGAGGTAAGCCAAAGTAATATTACAATCAATTAATCAGTTCCAAAGAACTCTTTGATTATTCATTTATTCTAAGGAAAATGTATGTCACGGGTGACAAAATGCATGGAAAAGCGGAACCTTTTTTTTTTTTTTTTTTATGTTCCCCGAGGGGATTATTTTGGTGTAACGCCTCACTCCGGTTCCGGGTGTAGCAGAGGCATTGCCCGACCTGATTACCGCTGATGCACGGCAGGTGTGAGAGAGAGAGGAGCGGCGTTTGTACAGGCTGTTCGCTTCACAAGAGGAGGATAAAGGAGCCGTTCAGGAGAGAAGAGCGGGTGTAGTATCCGGGAGTCGTTGAACCCGGAGGTATCCAGTCTTGGTATTGGGTGGTATGGAGTGGAATCGAGTTGGATTCAGTCTGTGAAGATGGTTGCTAGTGGTGCAGTTGCTGGTCGGTGTTCAGTTGACCAGTTGTTCGGCTGGGTCTCTGTCGTCATGCTGTGGGGTAGAAGATCTCCTGTTTGAGTGCTCACTTTGGACGTTGTAATCCTGGAAATTCGTGTAAGTGAAGAACTGCCATTGGAGTCTGTCGTTAGAGCTGCTTGTGGAATATTACTGGATTGAACTGCTGCTTGGATCTGCGCTGGAAGAGGAAGAGAGAAAGATAAGTGAATCAATTACATCGTTGAATCAAATGTAAAGCTTGAAGAAAAGACTGTGAATGTGAAATTTACTGTTGAGGAGGACATCTGTTTCAGATACATTGGAGAGGAATTGAGAGTTGAATATTCCCGTTGAAATGCATGGATGAAGCGAGGCTTTTGATCAGCCCTACTGTGTGAGTGATTTGCAGTTGTTTGCCTTACCTGATGCACGTCGAATTAATGCTGTGGATTTGTAGTGAACACGAGTGCTGTGTGCTATGCTGAGAAGAGTCTCCCAACGCCTGCTTTCATTCTTGTGAGATGATCTACTGGTCTCCATCTAAATCCCAGAACGATACAACTGAACTGGTGAAGTAATGCTTTGTATTGTCCTCTCTTCCACTGAATATTGTCGTGAAGTAATTCCTCATTGAAGGCTCCTGTAAATCCTCTCCTTCTCTCTGAAAGTACAAGTCTCGTGAGGAACCGTATGGCTGTGGAAAAGTCTGAATCGTTATACTTACTGACCGAGCTCTGAAGATGTACAACATCGCTGGTAAAGCTGCCTATTGAGTCTCTCGCTAATGTCTGATGAAAGTGTGTTGATGTTAAGAGAAGAAACCTTACCTGTTACCTACCGTCCGAGTCCTGCAGATGTGCAGCAACGCTGTGAAGTGAGTTTTAAAGTCACCATTTCCCTCTCACGTCCTGATAAGAGAAGCTGCTGTTAAGAGAAGAAATCTTACCTGTTACCTACCGTCTGAGTCCTGCAGATGTGCAGCAACGCTGTGAAGTGAGTTTTAAAGTCACAATTTCCCTTTCATGTCCTGATAAGAGAATCTGCTGTTGGACGAAGAAACATTACCTGTTACCTACCGTCCGAGACCTGCAGATGTGCAGCAACGCTGTGAAGTGAGTTTTAAAGTCACAATTTCCCTTTCATGTCCTGATAAGAGAATCTGCTGTTGGACGAAGAAACATTACCTGTTACCTACCGTCCGAGACCTGCAGATGTGCAGCAACGCTGTGAAGTGAGTTTTAAAGTCACAATTTCCCTTTCATGTCCTGATAAGAGAATCTGCTGTTGGACGAAGAAACATTACCTGTTACCTACCGTCCGAGACCTGCAGATGTGCAGCAACGCTGTGAAGTGAGTTTTAAAGTCACAATTCCCCTCTCACGTCCTGATAAGAGAATCTGCTGTTGGGCGAAGAAACATTACCTGTTACTTACCGTCTGAGACCTGCAGATGTGCAGCAATGCTGTGAAGTAAGCTTTTAGAGTCACTGTCCTACCATTGTGCCCAACGACGTATCTGATACTGAGAAGCATACATTACCTGTTACTTACTGTCTGAGTCCTGCAGATGTGCAGCAACGCTGTGACGCAAGCTTTTAGAGTCACTATTGCACTATTGTGTCCCGAAGACCGTGAAGAATCGATCCAGCGGCTACTCCGGTCAAATAGCCCTAGAAGAAAAGAGCTGCTCATTCTTTCCTCAAGTTGATTGTTATTCAATAAAGATTGTTACTTGTGAACTCAATTACTTGCCTCCTCCTTTGTACGTCTGTTGCGTGCCTGTGGTGTCGGCTCCTCACGGTGGTGTCTGGAGTCAGGGGCGGCTGGTCATCCGAGTCCGCCCCGGCCTGCACCGGTGACATGTATTGTTCATGGTCACTGAAAAATAATTATTCCTTATGTACAGCAATTAGCATGTAGCAAGATCAAAATCGTAAAAGGGACTTTGTATGCAAACAGAGGATCAGAAACCAAATTCATAATCGTGCACAAATTTTATTAACTAAATCACAAACATAACACTAAACAAACATAAATACATTCATACATCCATACATACATGCATAGGTAAAGGGGTGAGTGGTGTGGAACAGGAAATAGAACTATGGAATAAGATCTCAGTATGAGAAGAAGAACCATCAGCTTATTTCATAGCAATCTCATCAAAGAATACTTGCATGGCAGTTGCAATCGTGGAAAATTCTTGGATTGGATTGGATTCGTTGATTGGGTCTATGGCCTTGAAGAAAAGCATGGTGGCTTCGAGCACATGGCTGTTGTGAGTCGAAGCCTGCTGTCCTGGCTTGAAGACCAGGAGTGGATCGTTGAGTCAGTGATGGTAAAGTTGCAGTTGTTTTCTAGATTGAAGAAAAGTCTGACTCCCTTTTTGGAGTATGAAAGCATGGCAGGCATTGCTCAGGCCTGTTTGGGCCCAGGGAGCTGGGCCCAAGTGGGGGGGAAGGGGTCCAGCCCCTCCCCCAGTAACAGCAGAAGCTGCCTTGTTGTCGGATGAGAAGCGTTGAGAAGAGAGAACTGTGGTCAGTCTCTAATAAAGCCTGAGAATGGCCACCCCTCTCTGGGTTTGCTGTACCAATGAGAAGGGTGGACTGTCTGGCGGGAGTTTCTTCTGTCACCAGGATTTACAAGCCTTTGTCTTAAGCGTGCTCACTCGGACTGGCATGCTGGATTGGTGTTTAATGACACTACTAAGGAAGATTCTTAGTAATTCTAATGTGTTGCACAGCTATTGGCATATCATGTACACAATCATTTCGATCTTCAAAGCACCAATTTATCGAGACCAAACATGGTTACATAGACAGTTAGTCTTGTAATAACTACATAGTATCAAAGAGATCATAGTATCAACAGAATTATTAAAAGACAAAACACACAACAGTAAATCATTCTCAAAATGTTCTGGAATGCCTGTTCATTTCATGTCAGTCAGTTCATCAATAAATGAATGCAGGAGAGTTTGTTCTGATATCTGTGGCAGAGTTAGTTACTTGTTAGCATTCCTGAGAGTCATAAAACATCCTATCTGATCGCGGCCATGGCAACCAGGCCCCTTTCACCCCGCCTGGGGGTTGGGACCCTGCTCTCGGATGGAAGTTTTAAAGATTGGTGTGTGCATATGGCAAATAATTGTGTCTGATTTGTCTCAGTCGCTAGACGTGGGTTAATTGTACAATTGTTTGTTGTTGTTTGTTTTTTTGTTTGTCTGTTCTTTTTCTCTTTTTTGTTTTTGTATTATAGGATTGATTTTTTTCTTGGAGTGGCAGCAGAACAGCAGTGCACGTCTTGTGTATTAATTCCAGCCCTTATTGTGGGCTTATTCTTCTTTCATTGGTAAGTGACTTTGTAGTTAAAATATGGAAGAGGAATTACAACAATTGAGGGAAATGATTGATCAGCTTAAAGTAGACAACGAGAGGTTGCGTCAGGAGCGTGTTCTTGTGCCTCCAGGTCCTGTTGATGCACCACCTTCTTTACCTGGGCCTTCTGTTCCTTTGCAACACGGTAATGTTGATGTCACCCGACCAGAACGATTTGTTTTTGTACCACGAGACAGAAAGTGTCCAAAATTTAATGGCAGGGTTGGCATTGGCATTGAAGAGTGGGTTGAGGAGGCCCAGGCTTGTATGCGCGTTCGTCACCTTTCTGAAACCGATAAGGCGTTTTATTTGTTTGACCACTTAGAAGGGGAGGCAAGGGAAGAGATTAAGTACCGCCCAGAGGTGGAGCGTAAGGACCCAGGGAGGATTATTTCAGCTTTGCGAGAATTGTATGGTTGCTCACAGTCATATGTTTCATTGCAGGAGGCCTTTTTCTCGAGAAAGCAACAGGAAGGGGAGAGCTTGTTGGAGTTCTCCCTTGTCCTGATGGGTCTCCTTGAGCAAGTGAAGCAACAGTCTCCTCACGGTATGCCAAATTCACATATTTTACTGCGAGACCAATTTGTCGAACATGTTTTTGATAGCGCCCTCCGTCGCGAATTAAAACAGTTGATACGTCAGCAACCTACGTTAACTTTGTTGGAGATTCGTAGCGAAGCCCTTAGATGGGAGAGGGAGGGTATGCCAGGAAGCACAAGGGCCCGAAGTCACTCTGTTCCCTCTGCTCATGGGATCCAATATGGGGTGCAAGGGAATCCTTTCGTTGGCATCCGTAGTTCACCGGGGAGTTCGGAGATGGCTGAATTGAGGGATATGCTTAAAAGCCAACAAGAGCAGTTAACTAAACTTACACAAAGTTTTGCCCGGTTGCAGAACCCCCAGTCACGGAGTCAACCTCCCCGACAGGGACCTGTAATATGTAGAAGGTGTCAAAAACCTGGTCATTATGCTAGGGATTGCGACGGGGAACGTGCTCCTTCTCGCGCTCAATTTCCCTCACGCTCAGTCGCATCAGTAGCTGGAAGAGGACAGCCTGGCCCATCTGCAACGTCGGAAAACTAGTTCCCACCGTGATTCAGGGCCATAACACGGATGGGGAATTAACTGGCTCAAAAGTTTCAAATATGTCGCATTTAATGTCATCTTGCCCGCACCTTGTCGTATTGATTGGTGGAGTTCGAGTGCCCTGTTTGGTGGATACTGGCTCCATGGTAACTACGATCACAGAGAGTTGTTTTCAGAAACATTTCGAACCATGGGGTCAGGATCGACTTAAATCGTGTCAGTGGCTACAGCTTCGAGCTGCTAATGGTCTTTCAATCCCCTATATCGGTTATATGGAATTGGACGTTGAACTGTGTGGTCAGTTAATTTTAGGATGTGGCGTGCTTGTTGTACGGGATCCTCCTGGTGGCTTGTGCACTCGGGTCCCAGGTGTGCTGGGAATGAATGTTCTTGGCCGATGCTACCAGGAGCTTTTTGGACAACATGGCCCGGCCCTCTTTGACTTGCCTTCGACCGTAGAGTTTCCAAATTCTGTTCTACAGGCGTTGCAACATTGTCGTTTAGTCGATAATCAGTCTCCTGAGGCGAGTTCAGGAAGGGTTAGAGTGCGAGGACGGAGACCATGTCGCATCCCAGGTGGTATGATGAAGTTTGTGGCAGCTACTTGTTCCGCGCAATATGCCAATAGCACTGTTCTTTTTGAGCCTCCAGAGTCTGGGTTACCAGCTGGTTTGTTGGCTTCTCTGGCATTAGTGCAGGTTACACAAGGTACTGTTTATCTACCTGTGGTAAATGTGGGAACCATTGACGTGTTGCTCTATGCTAACACTGTCCTTGGTACACTAAATAATGTTTGTGTGGTTAGCTTGCCATCGGGAATTAGTGAGGTCAGGTCTGTAGCGGCCACAGTGGGTTCCAAAGCCCCTGAAGTGATCCCTCTTGTTCAGGAACAAATTGAAGCACTTGATCTGTCTGTTTTATCGGATGTAGAGCAGGGCCAGGTAAAGGACCTGCTTTATAGGTTTCAGTCTGTGTTTTCTACTCATGAGGGTGACTTGGGATGTACAGGTTTGATTTCTCATGACATTCCCCTGCTAGACACCGTTCCTGTCCGGCAACGGTACAGGCGTATACCCCCGTCGGAATATGAGGTGGTGAAGTCCCACATTAATCAGCTGTTGGAAGCGGAAGTTATAAGGGAGAGTTGTAGCCCGTACGCGTCACCAATTGTCCTTGTTAAAAAGAAAGACGGTAGTCTACGCATGTGCGTCGACTACCGTCAGCTAAACTCAAAGACCCGAAAGGATGCGTTCCCTCTGCCTCGCATTGAGGAATCGTTGGACTCCTTGACCGGGGCTTGCTGGTTTTCCACTATGGATTTGGCAAGTGGATACAACCAGGTTCCGGTCACTGAGAGAGATAGACCTAAGACCGCATTCTGCACCCCTTTTGGGTTGTTTGAATGGAATCGCATGCCCTTTGGGCTTTGCAATGCCCCAAGCACCTTCCAGCGTTTAATGGAACGGATGTTTGGGGACCAGCAGTGTAGGTCTTTACTTCTGTACCTTGATGACATCATAGTATTCTCCTCCTCGGTACCTCAGCAGTTAGAGCGGTTGGAGGTGGTTCTAAGTCGTTTAGAGCATGAGGGCTTGAAGGCTAAATTGAGTAAATGTGCATTTTTCCAACGTGAGGTAAAGTATCTGGAACATGTTATTTCAGCACAGGGAGTGTCAACCGATCCCGGTAAAATTGAGGCAGTGGCTAATTGGCCACTCCCCACTAATGCCTCAGAGCTGCGTTCATTTCTAGGCTTCGCAAGCTACTATCGCCGTTTTGTTGAGGGGTTTGCAAAATTGGCAGCCCCTCTTCATAAAATGGTTGCCGCATGGGCTGCTATTAAGCCTAGGACTCGAGCAGGGCAGGGTTTTTCTAGTGCCTGGACTGAGCAGTGCCAGCAGAGTTTTGATGAGCTGAAGAGTAGGTTTACCAGCGCCCCAGTACTCGCCTATGCCGACTTTTCCTTGCCTTTTATCCTGGAGGTAGATGCTAGCCATGGCGGTCTAGGAGCTGTCCTTTCGCAGGAACAAGGAGGTAAAGTACGGCCAATTTCATATGCGAACCGCAGTCTTAGGCCCACTGAGCGCAATATGTCCAACTACAGCTCCATGAAGTTGGAGTTTTTGGCGCTCAAGTGGGCCTTGACTGAGAAATTTAGGGAGTACTTGTTAGGGCAGCAGTGTATTGTGTACACTGACAATAACCCTCTCAGCCATCTGACCACTGCAAAGCTCGGGGCTACCGAGCAGCGCTGGGCTGCGCAGCTTGCAGCATTTAATTTTGAGATCCGGTATCGGTCAGGAAGGAGTAACCGGAATGCCGATGCACTTTCCAGACAGGACCCTGCTAGCCATGGGGCAGTGAGAGAGTTGTTACTGGGGACCGAGGTTCCACAGGAAGTGACGGAAGCATCAGGGGTAGATCTGGGTGTACAAGCTACCCAGGCTGTAGTTTCTGTTTTGCCTAGTTTGGTGGGCAACATGAGGGAGTTACAGGAAGCCGATTCGGTGATTGAGGAGGTTTTGGTGTTCTGGAGACTGGGAACACGCCCCACTTTTGAGGAGCGTCGACAGTTGTCCAAGACTGCCCGGGTCCTGTTAGGTCAGTGGGACCGGCTACTAGAGAAAGAAGGGGTTTTGCATCGTCGTGTGTTCCGTTCTAATGGTGGCGAAGAGATTTTCCAGGTAGTTCTCCCTGCAGCCTTGCATAAGGAAGTGTTGACACAAATGCATCAGGGGCATGGGCATCAGGGGATCGAGCGGACCACCGAGCTTGTGCGGCAGCGCTTCTACTGGCCAGGCTTGACATCTGATGTAGCCCAGTGGTGTCGGGAGTGCGAAAGGTGTCAGGTCGCCAAGGATACGCAGCCAGTTGCCCGCAGCTTTATGGGTCATTTGTTGGCCTCCAGGCCAAATGAGATCCTGGCCATTGATTTTACGCTGCTGGAACCCTCTCGCTCGGGGCTGGAAAGTGTCTTGGTGATGACTGATGTCTTTACCAAGTACACTCTTGCAGTCCCTACTCGAGACCAACGAGCTGAGACTGTGGCCCGCATGCTGGTGGTGGAGTGGTTCTATAAATTTGGTGTACCTGGTCGCATTCATTCTGACCAGGGCCGTAGCTTTGAGTCCTCCCTAATACAACAGCTTTGTCATCTGTATCAGGTTGAGAAGTCCCGCACTACACTGTATCACCCGGCTGGCAACGGGCAGTGCGAACGTTTTAACAGGACTCTGCATAATCTTCTGCGCACCCTACCCCTCTCCCGAAAGGCAGATTGGGTTTCCGCGCTCCCTCAGGTGCTTTTCTGTTATAATACTACCCCGCATCAAGCGACTGGTGAGTCACCTTACTTCCTGATGTTTGGCCAAGAGCCCAGACTCCCTATTGATTTTCTTTTGGGTAAAAGCCAAGAGATGGCATCCGGACAGGTGAATGAGTGGGTGGTGGAGCACCAAACCAGGTTGTTGGTGGCCTTCGAAGGGGCCCGAGAACATTTAAAGGTGGCGGCAGATCGTCGTAAGAAGCAGCACGACCCACATGTTCGAGATGCACCATTGGGGGAGGGTCAATTGGTTTACCTTCGGGATTATGGCGTGAGAGGGCGCCATAAGATCCAGGACCTGTGGAGCCCAGTGGTGTATCAGGTGGTGAGAGCACCGCAGGCAGGTGGGTCCGTGTATACAATTGCGCCGGTGGATGACTTGAGTAGTGTAAAACGGGTCCACCGCTCCCTGTTGAAGACCCGTGTACAAAGGGACTCTCCTGTTGAAGTTTCTACAGGCGGCCCTTTGGTGGTCGAGTCACCACCATCGGAGGGATCTCCATCTGAGGAGGTTGATCTGTGGGTTTTGGTACCTGAAACCCCACAGGCTGTTAGTGGGCTGGCTCCTCGATGTCTAACCGAGAACGTTAGCCCTACAGCTTTAGTGACCCCTAGACGGCTTGGTGTGGTAGCTCCAGAACCAGCATTGGTAATGGAACCCTTACCTGTGGACCAACCTGGTACTGGTGAGATTACCTTGCGACGGACGGGGCGAGCTAATGCTGGTCATCATTCGAATCGACACCACCTCCCTCGGGCATCGGAAGTTGGGAGGGATGACTCCTCTAGGGTGGCCGCTGTGTCTAATGCTGTCTCTGCCCTCTTTAGGCCCTGGTACTAGGAGTTGCTTATTGGTAGTGTGACTAGGTCCATCGTCGGGGCGACAATGCAAAAGCTGGGGGTAGATTGTGGCAAGGCGGGTTAGATTCCGCCCTGTGATTTGTGTTGAGTGACGGGGGTGACAGCCTATCGGCAGCCACCCCTGGCTTACTTAAGGCGGAGTTCAGGCCACCTGGGGATACGTCATCGTCACGGACGTTGTTGTGGGTGCGTGCGCAGTTCCGTGAGAGCCAGGTTACTGTGCGAATCAATGCGACGTTGCTTTTGGGTGCAGGCTGTCCCTATCCGAGCGCGGCTAATGTGTTTGAGCAGATGCAACAGCTCTGTACACTTGTGGGTTGCCTATTGTGAACGAGACTGCGTGTGAGTAACTGAATCTTCTGTGGGTCTAGCGATCTACCATTGGTGCATTAAACCACTTGTGAGCGGTTCATCACTGTGGACTGGGGGCAAAATGCTCCATTGACAATGTCGCTAAGATGGCACTGTTTTGTTCTGCTGCCATTTAGTATCACTGTGACCAGCGTGATTCATTAATTGTTTTCGTTAGTTTATATTGTATCTGTATATGGTTGTAAACGCTGGTGGTACTAGTGTGAGGCTAGCTTCCGAGCTGTCCGTCCATGCATGACGTAGCTATATGTGATGGCATAATCTAGCCCTACTTAATGTATATCACCACCAGTCGTTTGGTTATCCTTGAGCTCTTCGCTCTGTGCGTTCCTCAAAGACTGTGAAGGGAGCAGCATTTTCTTTTTGTTTTTGTAATCCTGGATTTGATTTTTGTGATTTAATGTTTAATTGTATTTTTTTTTTGGTTTATTTTACTCTTGTTCATAGCCTTTGGCGGCTGTAACGTGGCCATATTGTGAACCTTCTAGGTCACCACCAGCCAGGTTAACTACTGTGCCTAGTAATTTGCAGAGTGTCGATTTCTTTGTTGAATTTGTTTTATTATAATTTCATACGTTTGCAGCCAACTGTTTTTTTTGCTTCTTTCAGGAGCTGAAGGCCCGCCCTGTGCAGGGAAGCTAACTGTCTGTCCTCTTTTGGTGGTGGTTCCTTCACAGAGTGTTTTGCCGTTGGCACCTGTGTGTTTTTCACCTAGTGAGTGTGAGTGTTGTGTGGAGTGGAATTTGATGAGTGGTGTGATCTTAGGACACTCACTGTCCAGCTAGCTCCCTGCTGGCAAGCCTCAGCCCAAAAGTGTTTTTGTGTTTTTTTTTTATTTTTGTTTTCTTTTCTTTATTTCTGGCCTGGTGCACACTTAACAGTGCAAAACTTTTGTCCACCTTAAAGTTTTTATATATTAAATTATTGTTGATAAAATAAAAAAAAGTATTTTTGTATTCTGATCCACGTCTCTTGTCGTCTGTGGTCACGAACCAGCGTGTCTTGTATAAATTTCCCCGTTTAGTGAAACGGGGTGGCGTAGTCTGCTCTCCATTTAGTTACACTTTTCCTCATAAGTGTAACCGTAATTTACCCGATCCATCACCTCGCCACACATGCTTCGTCTCAAAGTTTACATGCACTGGACACTATATACCATGGAGCTTTGAGGTTCATCACTGGTCTTAAAGTCCTCACTCACCACTGTGAACTGTATGAACGTGTTGGATGGTCTTCTCTGTCAACACGGAGACTTCAACACTGGTATGTTTTTATATATAAGGCTATCTTAGGTCTTCTTCCATCCTACCTTCTGACCTACATCAGTGTAAAAAATATTGTGACTTACAATCTTCGGTCCCAGGATCTTGTCCTCCTGTCTGTACCAAATGTTAGAACTGAGCTGGGGAAAAAGGCGTTTAACTTTGCTGCTCCCTCTGCATGGAACAAGTTACAGAAAAATTTGAAACTTAATAAGCTTGTCTCATTGGTTACTTTTAAGAGGATATTAACTGACTTGGAAGCAGCCACATCTGGCTGTAGTTGTTCTGCATGATATGCTAAGGATTTGTGGTTGATGTATCTGCTATTTTAGTTGTTTTATGTTATTGTGTATTCTGTGTTGTATGTATGGTTGTACTGCTGCCTATCCTGGCCAGGACACTCTTGAAAAAGAGATTTTTAATCTCAACGAGTACTTTCCTGGTTAAATAAAGGTAAAAAAAAAAAAAAAAAAATCATCTAGTATACAATATCTGGACACCGAAGTTCGTAGCTATTTGTTATGATATACAAGATTCGTAGTTTTCGCTCTTTTCGCTCTTCTTGCTCCTGGATGATCATAAGACTGACAAGACCGTAATTTTTGTACATCTGCTGCCCAGGAGAACTTTCATGCTGACTGTTAAGGGTCATATACAATGTTGTTTTGTGTTTACTGGTAGTTTGATTTTGATCAGCTTTCTTATTTCTTATTGTTTCTTATTCATGGGCTAAAATACATATTTTTGTGGAGCCGGGGTCCTTTGTGCAATTTGATAGTAAATTTTGTAATTTTGAAAAATTGCATTGAGATGCTGATGTTTAGCAGGTTCTCTGCGTGGTTCTGGGTTGATATGTTAGGAATGGGATTTAGGATTTTGAAATGGGTTTTTGTCTCTTTTTCTTTTTTGAATGTTATGGCTTTCCAAATTGCTTTATTGTGTTTTATTTTCCTTGAAGTGTTTCTTTTCTCCTTTATTTTTTTGCGTTTGGCTCAGATTTGAAACTGTCATGTGGCCGATTGATAATGGCTAAGACTAAAGAGAGTTCCAGTATTCGTTTCTTATCATGGAATGTTAAAGGGGTGAACAATAATATTAAAATTAGCCGCATCATGTCTCATCTCCAACATCTTAGGGGGATGTGTTCTTTCTTCAAGAAACCCATCTTAAGACAAGTGATATTCAACGGCTTAAAAGAGCATGGGTGGGCCATTTATATCATTCAAATTTTAGTGCTCGAGCAAGAGGTGCTGCTATTCTTATTCACAGAATTATCCCTTTCGAGTTGGCTAATGTTATGTCTGATCCTAATGGGCGTTATGTCCTAATTACTGGCAAACTCAGAGATGTGCCTATCGTTATGGCAAGTATTTATGCCCCTAACTGGGATGATGACAAGTTTATATCCAATTTCTTTTCATCCATTCCTGATATTGACAGAAGACATATTATAATAGGGGGTGATTTTAACTTTGTTCAAGACTGTTTTAGATCGATCCTCGAGCAGACCTTGTGTATCAACTAACTCGGCCAAAACTTTGAATACCTTTGCTGGGCGATTGGGCCTGTCTGATCCCTGGAGATTAAAATTTCCCACGAATAGGGCCTATTCATTTTTCTCCCACGTTCATCAGTCATATTCACAAATAGATTTTTTCCTATTAGACAATAGACTACTTTCAAATTTATCGAGCTGTGAATATCACAGCATTGTCATTTCGGATCATGCACCCACCTCTGTTGACGTTAATATTTCTCAGATCACACATTCTCCCAAACAATAGCGCTTCCCCTCTCTCTTTTTGGTTAATGATGATTTCAAGAAATTTTTGGCTGAGCAAATAGCCCTATTTTTTTAGGTCAACGATATGCCAATTATTAATAGAGGGACTCTCTGGGAAGCATCTAAGGCATATTTGAGAGGTATGATAATTTCTTATTCTTCTGGTAATAACAAGGCTGACAAGCTTAAATTAGATACAATCCTTAAGGACCTACAAAGTTTAGATCATCAGTATGCTGTTGATCCAAATAAAGATCTGTATAAAGAACGCCTTCGTTTACAAATGGAATTTGATCTTTTGACCACGAATAAGGCTGAAGTGCAGTTGCTTAAATCTAAGCAATGTTTTTTTTAATTAGGTGATAAGGCAGGTAAATTATTAGCTCATCAAGCCAGAGCGTCAGCAGCATCAAGGCTGATTAATGGAATAAGATCGCCACAAGGAGACGTGTTTCATGATCCACATAAAATTAATAACATTTTCCTAGAGTTTTACTCAGGCCTTTATACTTCTGAGCTTTCCTTATGTTCTGATTGTGGGGAATGGCCCTTGGATAAGATCACTTTTCCCAACATTGATAGTAACATGGCTAAGACCCTTGGTGACCCAATATCAGTTTCCGAGGTGGTGGAAGCTATCAAACTTTTACAGAACGGCAAATCACCAGGCCCTGACGGGTTAACTACAGAGTTTTATAAAGCATTTTCTACATCCCTAGCACCTGCGTTACAGAATATGTTTAACGAGTCTTTTTCTAAAGGCTGCCTGCCTCCCACCCTGTCGTTAGCGTCAATCACTTTAATTGCCAAAAAAGACAAAGACCCTTTACTGTGTAGCAGCTATAGACCCATTTCACTTTTGAATGTGGACTATAAAATTTTAACTAAGATTTTAGCGTTGCGTTTACAAGAAGTCTTGCCCCAAATAATTTCGGATGACCAAAATAGGTTTTATGATTGGAAGACATTCTTTCTTTAATACAAGGAAACTTTTCAATATCCTCAATATGCCTAGTTCAGATGTGCCAGAAGTGGTTCTGGCACTAGACGCCGAAAAGGCGTTTGATAGAGTCGAGTGGGGATACCTATTTCGTATAATGGAAAGCTTTGGTTTTGATGACCGTTTTACTTCCTGGATCAAACTATTGTATGTCTCCCCACAGGCATCTATTTTAACTAATGGTGTGGTTTCACCACCCTTTTTGCTTCAGAGGGGCACTAGGCAGGGCTGCCCTTTGTCGCCTTTGCTTTTTGCCATTGCCATTGAGCCCTTAGCTATCTGGCTTCGTGAGGATGTAAATTTTAAAGGTGTATAAATCGGCTAGGTAGAGTATGCAGACGATCTTTTACTCTTTAATTCTGATCCAGAGACTTCTGTCCCCGTTATTCTTAACATTTTTAAACCATATCGGTAAAATTTCAGGGTATAAGATTCATTTTCATAAGAGTGAGTTGTTCCCTGTAAATTCTTTAGCGAATAACCTTGCACATTCACTTCTATCATTTAAGTGGGCGGCTGATGAATTTAAGTATCTGGGTATTACTGTGACCAAATCTTTAACTGGAATGTATGTTTCTAATTGTGTCCCCTTACTTAAAGGAGTCATAACCTAGTATTACCTTGGATACCCAACGCTCTATTATAGTATTTCAGGCACTTCTAAAAAAGAAAAGTGGAAAAAAAAATAAACACAGAGCTCCTTTGACCCTTATTTCTGAAGGCATTATTGTCTCGCGAGATCTGACGCGATGTTTTGGCTGTCGTGGACGGACATTTTAATAATGCAAATGAGGGGCGCGTTGATTGGTTGCAGGAAGGAGGGGTGTTGACACCGCCGGCAACTTCAGCGTCATTACAAACTGACATCATGGCGCAAGTTGTGAATGAACCAGACCCGGCCGCGACCTACGGGATTCAACCGTACATGTTTGAGCCAGACTCTGAACCTGAGCTGGAAAGGGAAGATGTAGAGTTGTTGGATGGACGTCTACATCAAGATGTCTCTGAATGGTAAAGACAATCATTTTGACTGAGACATACATTAACATCGGTAACGAGCTAAAACATTTGTTGCTATTTTCTCCCACATAGGTTTACCTTTTATTTAATGTAGATTACATTAACGGAGATGTAGTCTACTTTTTTATCAGCTTACAGTGCTTATTGAGATCAACGTTTACTATGTGTTGTTTTTGCCTTGTTTCACGTTGTTATTTAGACATTCAATATTTTTCTTCTTAAGACATGTAACATGATGTTTTTCTTTGTTTATTATTACTTGACTGTTTGTTTTATTTATCTATCATTATCTATTTTATAACAAATCAATACAATGATATGTTGTCATAGTTATATAATATACAATTCTATGAAAATATAGCTGTTTCATTTTCTTGTCTGTTTATCACTGAGGGCAAACTTCATAATAACAATGTATCATATTTTAAACTATATTTATGTACTTTTCAGTGAGTCACAGTGTATTAGATGACTCACTAATGTCCAGTGAAGTGGCTCATTTGCTAAAGTACCATCCTGACTCTGACACTGTAGTGGACATTATGCATCAAAGTGTCAATGTCACAATCTCCCTCTTGTCTACTCATAGCAGTGTTTTTGTAATTTGACAGATATATCAAAATCATCTAGTCATTCGTTTGCATACAAGCATTGTAACCTACTTTTTTGTACACTTGTTACACTTCTTTTTGATGAATAGGTGCACTTGTGGAAATTGCAGCACAATGCCCACTGAAAGAGAAAACGTCTGCTGCAGGGAGACCCCAAAGGTGGACATCATACATCACCTACCAGCAGTCACATCTTTCCAAGTGTATATATATTTAAATATTATTATTATTATTGTTTATAATACAGGTTTTAAGAAGGATGAATCAGATACCGACTCCTCCCATGTGTATGATTCAGCATCCTGAATTAGACCCAGTGTGTTTGAACATCTATTCTCTTCAAAATGCAAGAAACATTTATATGCAGGACTATGGACATCTGCCTATTGGAGGCAGTGAAAGGCAAGTTTTATTCAGCAACTGTAAACACTAATTGAATAAAGATTATTGGCATTGCCAACCTTATTCAACACAACAATGGGAAAACTAAGATGCTTGTTCAGTCTGATCATTGCATGTACACTAATAATTGCAACTTTACTAGTAATCTACAATTGGATTGGATGTAAATAGAAGTTTATAGAACACAGTACTATTTACACAAGTTCTTGCAATAAGTAAAATTTGAAGAAACAAACACCCGCAATTTAAAAGTTGCTTTATTATGTTTTTCAAAACATGCAAACTTAATTTTTTTTTTTTTTTTAAACTTTGTACATCCTATTTACAGTGAATACAGGCACTTATCATATCGGTGCTTTGTGAGTTGGTGCTGGGGACATCTCGGACACAAGATCAGGGTGGTCATTCCTGCATGTGTGGTGCTGCGTATCCGCCGTGAGTTCCCCGATTCAGATGGAGGATATACAGGCTTCAGGGTCCCGCTCGATTGAAGCGTGACACATAGCGGGCTACAACGTCTTCCTTTGCTGGTGCTTCAAATTGAGAGCAGAGTGAGTCTGGCACAGGTATCTGCTTGAGCTGACTGACAAAAGGTTCTGGGTCAGGAAACACCACATCAAAAACCAGGTGCATCAGCTCATCCACATAGTCTGAAGGCAGGAAAAGACATTCTTTGGATTAATAAACAAAACAGCCCATTTATAAATTGTCATCAACATCCACTTATTTTTTTATTTTATTTTTTTAATACAGCATCACATGTATATGTAAATGTTATGTTCACAGATTAAGGTCAGATAGGTTTGAAAAGTCTGTTTATATGGTGTTGTACAAGTCCAAATAATTGTAATTGTACATCTGCATTTTATATTGTAATTTATCACGTTATTTTTATATATATATTGTCTATGTTTGATCAGTGTGCAATAATAAATAATTCATAAGTTAACTTACTGAATGTCGGGTCTTCTTTCAGTGGCTTCACTGTACATGTCCCTTTTTTTCCTTTTGGCCAGTAAAGTTTGAATGAAGGTTTCCCATCAGCCTGCCTTTGTGGACGGTCAGCGTTCTCGTTATAGTGCATCGCAGACAGGTAGAGTCTTTGGAAAGAGAAATTCACAAATGTTGTCACTGTGTATTACGGATGTTGGGGCTCGATATTGAACATTTTCACAAACATTGAGACCCATTGTTATTAACCTGCATAGCATTCCCATGAATGGAAATGGCACACTTTTTGGAACAAATCGAATGACCACTGAGTGAAAAGCCTCCAGCGATGACGTTTGGTGATGGGGGCTTAGCTTTGACACGTCTTTCAGGACTCTCTTGCTTGTAAACAGCTTCTCCAACTTATAATGAACTGGTGTTCCTAATAGTTTGATGACAAAAAATATTGGACAACAACTTTATGCAACTATTTGATTGTGGCCTACTTGATGAAGATAAAACAATGGTTATAGGTCAAGCTGTGTTCATACTTAGAAACCCAATAAAGTATAACAGTATAGTTATTACAATTCAAAATTCACTCCTTTTCATTTTACAACAACACATGGAAAATTATGTGGTTTTTAATTCATTATTGTTGTTTGTAAAAAGAGGACTCCACCAGAAGCTATTTTTAGCTTGTAAGAATGGGGATCACATACAAAATACATATATATTTTAAATATAATTGCTGCTTCTAACAGAACGAAATATGATGAATTTAATTTTCTTTTAGAATTAGAGATATTCTTTTGCATTTTAATCAGGTATCTGTTTTATCTAATTCATAAATTACAATATTTTGTAGGCCATTTGGATTTGTGTGTGACTAGAATAAAATTACCTGCTTTCAACCATTTCTCCTTGTCCGTCGACACACGTGAAGCATGACGACAGACTGGGTACAGGGGGTCATCGTGGTTATGGGTGTCCTGTAGGTGGTTTATCACAGACGACCACTTGGCGATCCTCTCTGGCCCAGAGGTCGATGAAGCCGCAATCCAGTAGATCTGGTTCTTTATCATCGGCAACCATTTTTTCACCTTTTCACAGTCCTTTGTTTTAGAAATGGCCGTCAATTTTTTGCCCATCCCTACAACAACATTGAAAATATAAAATTATTGCCAGGGCAATAAAACATAGGTCAACATTTGCCATAATGAATGAAATAAGTAAATGTCAAATACCTTTCTCAAAGTGCCATACATCATAGTACTGAGTTATTTTGGCATCAGTGAGGAATTTCTGGATCTGGGGGTGCCGATCCGATACGATGCAGTCCAACTTAATTCCAGACTCTGTGATGACTGCAAGGCTCCTCTTCAAACCTTCCTTTTCCATGTTCACGCTACCACCAACCTCGTTGCTCTATTACGAAATATGTATATGAGTGGATTACGTTTAATACATTAAGGCTAATACGGCAAAGGCATCTCAGCAGTGCTGTGATTTACTCAGTTACCTGGACTAACTGGATGTCGATGACTGTGTTTTTCTTCAAGTCCATCATGGTGTAGCTTCCAAACTTTGCACTATGTCCTGAACACATAATTGTAGAAAATCAAAAATAATTTTATTGATGAAAATAATCCCAAAAAGTACATTAATCCACTATTTTCCTGTATTAAGATTTACAACAACAACAAAAAAAAATTGCCTGGTGAATCAGCCCTCATATCGCCACCAAGAATAGCACTCCCGTCTGTACTCAGCTGTTGCAAGACGGCTGCCTGATCATTCTTCCACTTGTGAATCACAGCGGGCTCTATGAAGTTGCGGCAATGTGTTCGGAACTGTTTGTAGCTGTGCATCTGCAACTGTATGGCCTTGAAGACCTGTCATGAAAAAAGAATAATAGAATTGAATGGGTCTACATGGTGATAAACATATATTTTATTAACATTGCATATGTAGAAGAAAATTGTGGTGAGTCTAAATCTTATACCAAACAGTGTTGCTATTTTTGTTTTACATGAAAAGACAAAAATCCAGAAATGGTGGTGTATCCCTTCAAACAAACTTCCTTTCAACAGGGCTGACTCAACTTTAGTCCACCAGGCAGACAATCCCACATACTTTTGAAGTGTTGCTGCTATATAACAGTAAACTGAAATGATTTGGTCATGAGGAGACTATTGGAGAGCTTCAGAAAGACCAATTGAAACCAAAGAAGGTGTGTTGCTGCTGTTAATAACCAAATATATAAAGGAAAGTGTGCGTTGAGGACTCAGGGGGTATTAATCAGTGCACCATGCAACATCAAGTGGATGAACCCCCAACCTCAGCCATTTAATGAAGAGCATTCCATTACCAAAATGAATCGTTTTTGAAGCTATAATAACAATATTAGACAAACTCCTTGTACATACATACCTTCTGTATATTGAAGAAAGAAGCACCAGACACGTAGATAGCTGTAGAAAGCTGTAAATTCCCCGCTGGAGTGGAGTTTCCAATAACTGGCTGACTCTTCCACCGTCGTTGGTACTAGCAATGTGGACATCTCTGCCAAACTTCCATGAATGTACCTCTCAGTCTTCTCTGGACCTCACAAACTTGGGTACACACTGGGCACTTCTCAAAAAGCTCCAAGAGGCATTCTTCAAAGACCAACAGCTTTCTCATTTTGGGAATGGCCGATGACTGTTCAGGAAAGGGACTGGTGTCTTCCCTACATTGACAGAGTGAAAACAGTCACATGCAAGTACAATGTATAAATGCAGGTTTAGATATATAGGTCCAAGTCAATTGAAAAGGGAATACAAAACATTACAAATTTTAGCAGTTCTTAGCATACAGACAACTGCCCTTGTTTATAATCAAATACATCAGTACTCACATAAGGATTAACATGATATATAATTAAAAACAACACGTGACATAGGATAAAAACATGTTGAATAGTAATCGGGCAAGTTTTCTTAAATCAGAATAACTTACAATGTGTCCATTGACTCAGTTAACACATTAACTGAATTTTCTGGGTTATATGTGGAGTCATCTGCTTGGGGTGCCACTAAAGAGGAGCTAGCCTCTGCAGTACTGGCCTCATCTCTATCCTCCTCCATGAGACGAGGCCTCTTTATTCGTGGCTTTATTGGTGTTGAGGACCATGGATGGACAGGATGTAATGTAGATGGTGATGTGCAGATGCCTACATCAGTAGTGGTCTTGACTGTTGTCTGGGTTCCTTTTATGCAGAGAAACAGATAGACATGACAACAAGCCAAAAAAATAAAATAAAAATTACATGTTCTTCCATGAATAATATGACAGTCTTTGTCTTTTTTTTTTAAAGTCTACATACCTTCACTTCGGAAGTGTGGTTGCAAAGTTTTAAATAACAGTTGCGTTGCAGTTGATGCCAGCACCACGGGTTCTGTCTGGCAGCCAACATCTCTAACGTTTGATGAAACGACAGTACTGGTACCAGACACTGCATGAGATGTGCTAGCCTAATAATGGCATATAATGATTAAAAAAAAAAAAAAAAAATTACAATTCAAAAAAAAAAAAAAAATTATGAGTGATATGCAAAAAAATGTGTTTCACTACTTCAAGCGGTACAAAAACAGACAAAATACTGCAATAGCTCAATAAATGTGACAGTACTTAGTGAAATTGTAATCACAACCAAATAAAAAAGAAAAAATACACCATTGCCAGATACATTCTTACATAAGCCCCACTAACTGAAAGCTATTTTCAGACTGCATGTTTTGCATGAGTTTGGCTAATAATGTTTAGTGGTATATTGTTTTCATACTTGCATTTAGCAAACAGTTTTAGACACTGAGCATGGACTCCTGTACCGTCACTACTGTAGTGGAAAACAAAGTGGAAAGATGTGGCTAGCATTCGTAGAGTCCATTCCCCGTGTTTACCTCGAAGGTAACGTTAGCTTCTACATACAATTGCCACATTAGCAGTTAGCTTCTGTTTGTTACACACAGTAGAGCAATAAAAACACAGTCTTACCATTTCAATTCCAGGCAAGTCCCTGATGGTTGGGATGGCACCTTTTCCCAAACGGAGCTTCGAGGCCAACTTCGCCTGATATTGGCCCAAGTTTGTAAATGAGTCCTGTGTAAAATGTTTAGCGCACACACTTAACGATACGCCAGTGGAAAGGGTTTTTGGGACAGCGTCATTAAAAATAAATTTCATCCACTGGTCCCTGATAGTTTTGTCCGTTTTTGGTAGATAAAACACATTTGCATGTTGTTTATGGCAGTCAACCACAGAGCAACTCAGGTGTGCACTCGGTTTCTCCATCTTTCTCGACTGAACTGAATATGAGGGGGAGAGGGGCGGGCTTCCCGCGGCATAGGTTTGCGGTGTCCATATATGGTATATCCTGCCCCGTCATGACGTCAAGACGGGGCTGAAATCAAAATCTCGTATTTGAGTGCGCGTGCACGCGCGCTGGTTTATTTACCCTGAGGTAAACAAACGCTTCACTTTTAAATATTGGCTTCCCGGCCAGTGTATAATCGTTAGTCAATCATTACATACATTGATTCTCGTGGAAAAGTGAAAATAGCAGGTTATGACTCCTTTAAAAAGGTTGAGTCTGACATGGAACGTTGGGCTAACCTCCCTCTTTCCCTTGCTGGTCGTATAAGCCTAATCAAGATGACTGTTCTTCCCAAGTTTTTGTATTTATTTCAGCATATTCCAATTTTTCTTAAGAAAAAGTTTTTTATTGATTTGGACAAACGAATAATTTCCTTTTTATGGGGAAATGGACCAGCTCGAATTAAGAAATCAGTTTTAGAGCTCCCTAAAAACAAGGGAGGTCTTGCACTCCCAAACTTTTTGCACTATTATTGGGCCTGCAATATCCAGAAAATTGTATACTGGAGGAACAATCTGAATTCTGAACCCCCTTGCTGGGCCTACCCGGAACAGTCCTCAGCGCGCCTCTCTCTGCACTCAGTTATATGCTCTCAACTACCATTGCCTACCAACATTAGTTCAAATTTAGTAGTATCTCACTCAGTTAAGATATGGACTCAATTTAGAAAACAGACTGGGTTGCATAGGTCTTCTACACTCTCTCTGATAATTAGAAACCACAGTTTTGCACCCTCTAATATGGATGAGGCATTTCGAATATGGTTTGATAAAGGCATAAGGACCATTGATGATCTCTATGAGTGTGGAGTTTTCTCGTCCTTTAATAACCTTTCCAAAATATTTGACTTGCCTAATTCCCACTTATTTCGTTTCTTTCAAGTCAGGCATTTTGTGCAAAAACTATTCCCTCACTTTCCGAATCGCCCCCCTGAATCGCCATTGGATGATTTCTTAAAGCTTGAACCGCATTCAAAACACTGTATTTCTGTAATTTATAATTTGATTCACAATAATAATCCAACCACTACAAGTAGGACCAGAGCAGCATGGGAGGGAGACTTGGGATTTGAATCTCTGATGAACATTGGGAGCGCATTCTTGCTCTCATACACACGTCATCTATAAGTGCAAGACATGGCCTGATACAGTGTAAGATTTTACACAGGGTTTACTATACAAATGCTAAACTTGCTAAAATATACCCCTCTGTCAGCGATGCATGTAATAGGTGCAAGCAATCACCAGCAGATCTCATTCATATGTTGTGGGGATGCCCTAAATTATATGATTATTGGACTAAAATATTCAAAACTCTGAGGGAAGCCTTTGCCATAGATCTTGACCTAAATCCTCTTCTGTTGAAGTTAACCTTTCTGTAACGGTTCAAAAGGCTCTAGCCTTTACCACTTTGCTAGCAAGACGTCTCATACTCCTGAAGTGGAAACATGCCTCACCCCCTTCCTTTGATTCATGGCTGAAAGAAGTGTTCACCTGCATTAAATTGGAAAAGATCAGACTGTCACAGACTGGATCTTTAAGGACCTTTGATAAACTGTGGTGCCCCTTTTTTAGACTATTTACTAGCTAATTCTCAAGACACTTAAGCTGAGCATCCCCTGATGATTTATCTATTTTATTTTGAAAATGCTTTAAGATATCAATATTGTATTATTATTTTATTTTTTTATTATTATTATGATTATTATGATTTTTTTATTTAATTTTTTTATTATTATTTTATTTTATTTTTATGTAATTTGCTGTAGGTTGTTTACTTGAGGGAGGGTTTTATTGGGGTATTAACAGTGTGGAACGATTATTCTATAACATCATTGTTACTATACATTGACTTGATGTTCCCAGCAGAAAAACCAATAAAGAAAAAAAAAAGAAAAAAAAAACATCGTGTGTTTTGTTCAGGAGACCAAGTGCTGGTGCTCTTACCAATACTGGGTTCTGCATCGCAGGCTCAATATAGTGGTCCATGTACCATTGCTCGGAAAGTTGGTGAGTGTAACTACTTGGTTAAGACTCTGGATCGTAAAGAGAAAGTCTGCATGTGCCATGTGAATTTACTCAAACCTTACTTTGACCGTAATCAAACAGGCTCTACAGAGGTCAAGGCCTTGGCTGCACTGAATGCTCCATCTACTGAGACCGTAGAAGGTGTTGCTGTCTCTGAGATTGCCCAGAGTAGACTGCCGAATTCTAAAGTCTTAGAGAGATTTAGATACGACAGATGAATGTCTAAATCAGCTGAGCGCTCTGTTATTCAGTTATTTGGTCAATATTTGGCCTTATTTTCTGATGTCCCATCTTGTACCAATGTGCTAGAGCAGGGATGGGCAACTTCGGTCCTGGAGGGCCACTGTCCTACAGAGTTTAGCTTCAACCCTAATCAAACACACCTGAACAAGCTAATCAAGGTCCTCAGGATTACTAGAAAATTGCAGGCAGGTGATTTTTTTCAGGGTTGGAGCTAAACTCTGTAGGACAGTGGCCCTCCAGGACCGAAGTTGCCCATCCCTGTGCTAGAGCATGACATTGATGTAGGCCAAGCTAACCCTGCTAAGCAACACCCATATAGATGGTTAGTGGTTAGTGGTATAGGTTAATGTGATGGAGCCTGTTTTTGCAGGGATATGACCTTTCAGTCCGCCACATTCGTGGGAATCCGTTTGGCGGATGCTTTGTCAAGGTCGTAAGTGCTTGTTTATATTTCATGTACTTGTTGACTTTGCCATAGGTTATGCTATAGCAATGTTTTAAGGGTGGGAGTGTTCTAATCTGTGTTTCGTTGAAGTTTCCCTGGTAGCTCACCTGCAATCAATGGGTTAATTGGTCCCACCTGAAGGGAGCCACTTAAAATCTTGGACACATTCTCTCTCTCTCTCTCTCTCTCTCTCTCTCTCTCTCTCTCTCTCTCTCTCTCTCTCTCTCTCTCAAATGAGCTTTATTGGCATGACTTGTACAGTTTTGCCAAAGCATTGGCCATTACATAAATGGACATTACATACACAAATAATCAATAAATTCAATAAATCAATCAGTAAACAAATGCATGAATACATTTATATAAAAAAATAAATAAAAAAAACACCCATGTACATTAGTACCAACATTCAGACAAGATGAGAATGATTCTGACTTTGGTTTTGTCCACTGGCTGACTCTCGTAGTTTGTGGCAGGCTGTCACATATTTTGCTGCTGTTGTGATTGAGCTGGAGTCCTCACCCAAAATATGATTTAATTTTTCTGAATTTGGTAATGCCATAAAATTTGGTTCTAGTTGTTGGAATCTAGTGAAATAGTCCGATCTAATGCTGTGATAGTGATCACAGTGTATCAGGAAGTGTTCTTCTGTCTCCACCTCTCTCTGAGAGCACAGTGAACACACACACACACACACCTCTCTCTGAGAGCACAGTGAACACAGTCTCTGCTCTCTCGGCTGCCATCTCTGCCTGTGCCGGCCTCTCTCTACAGCCAGACTGTGGTCACACACACACACACACACACACACACACACACACACACACACACACACACACACACACACACCTCTCTCTACAGCCAGACTGTGGTCACACACACACACACAACACACACACACACACACACACACACACACACACACACACACACACACACACACACACACACACCTCTCTACAGCCAGACAGTGGTCACTAAAGCCTGTTTTATACTTCTGCGTCGAACTGCCGCCGTAGCTACGTCGTAGGCTGTGTGTAGCGCGCGTACCCTACGGCGTACCCTGACGTGCACCTCTCCAAAAATGTAACAACGCGTCAATTCTACGCGGACACAAGCGCGGTGATTGGTCTGCCAGAACCCCTCCCTCGGGGTTTCACATGCTCCCTAGGTGCGCGTCAACGCAGACAACGACACAGAAGTATAAATTAAAACCAACACGTTGCCTACGGCGTATAGGCTCCGGCGTAGGTCCGACACAGAAGTATAATGAGGCCTTTAGCCTGTACTTGGTCAGGGTCTTTCTCACTTTATGCTCTTTCACACAGCTCAGGTATTCTGCTGGTGTATAGTCTCTTTTCAGGTGTAAATAGAGTTCCATCTTCTTTTGTGATTTAGTAGCATCTTTCCAATAGGTAATGTAATTTTGTTTTTGTAATTTAATTATTTTGTTTGGGCCAGATCGTGCTGTGCTGGTCTGGCTGTAGTTTCAGCATCAGCTGTGAGAGTGCGCTCCGGTGCCGGTTCTGCTCCTGACACCGCAGGGCCTCTCTCTCTCTCTCTCTCTCTCTCTCTCTCTCTCTCTCTGCGCATGCGTGAGCGTTTGTTGAGCGAGTGTGAGGTGCGTGTGGTGAGTGCGAATGGTTTATGCCCGCTGTGGCGGAAAAACTCCTTTCTCTTTCAATTCTTTTCTATTTTTTTTTCGTTTTTGATATCTGTGGTGTATCGGGTGTGTAAGGCTCCTTTGGTGGGGGGGTTCGGCCGTCAGCAACCAGTATCACTGGGAAGCATGGCAGCCCAAAACACAAACACCTGTTTAGATTCTCTCACGCGGCGTCACGGAGTGAAAGTGGTGTCTGCGGTGAATGTGGAGGAATGCATTTTGGCCGTTGGAAACGTTGTTGGTCATGAGTGTATTTTAGCGGCATCTAGGTTGAATAATGCAATGGTTTTGTTTTTAAATTCTGTTGAGAAAGCAAACGAAGTAGTGGAAAGAGGTGTAGTTATTAGTGGTTTGTTCACCCCAGTGCTTCCCCTTTCCACCCCCGCTAAGAAAGTCACTTTGTCCAACGTTCCGCCGTTCATAAAAGACGAAATGCTGACAAAAGAACTGTCTCGGTTTGGAAAGATAGTCAGCCCCGTGAAGAAGATAGTTCTTGGAAGCAAATCAGACCTGATCAAACACGTGGTATCTTTTCGGAGATTTACTTACATGATTCTGAAAGATAATCGAACTGAACTCAACCTGAATTTGAAACTCAGAGTTGATGACTTTGATTATACTGTTTTTGTAAGTACTGATGTGATGAAGTGTTTTGGCTGTGGGAAAATTGGGCATTTAGTACGTGTTTGTCCAGATAACAATGGTACAAATAGGCCTAACGTTACACAAGATGTCTCAGGTGAAACTGGTGGGCAAGTCAGGAATGCAGGCACTGATAATGTTCCTGATCCAACTCAAACTGAACCCAGGCCATCCACTAGCGGCCAAACTGAAACAATTCCTCATTTACAGACTGAGGTGAATCCGGCCATAGATGGGAATAAGGAGAATGTTTTAGTTATCCCTGTTGTTGATAAAGGTGAGCCCAAGGCTGATGAGAGCATGGATATTTCACATGTTAATATAGTGTCTGACTCAAAGTATCCTTCAGAGAGTATCAACTTAGGTGATGATTTAATGACAGATTTAGATCAGGCAGTTTTCAAAACCCCTTTAAAGAGGAAAAAGAATGACAAGGTCTCTGAATCAAAACAAGCTAGAAAAACAGAAAATGAGTCTGATGTTGATGTTGGTAATGAGAGTGATGTCTCTGATTCCGGTGCTTCTAGCTGTTCCCAGACTGAATGGACATGCCTAGAGTATGATACTGATGAAATCAAGAAGTTTTTAAAATTGTCAAAAAACTTGAGGGGAGTACAGGTTGCTGATTATTTTCCAGACTCAAAACGTTTTGTAGAAAATACGAGGGCTTTCATGACTGAGGGATGTTTCACAAATAAAGAAGTCTATAGGTTGAAAAAATTTGTGACAAAACTCCAACAAAAATTGAATAATTAATGGCAGAAAATCGGCTTAACACTTTGGCTCTTCTTGGCTGTTTTTTTCTTTATGACTTAAGTTTATTTTTTTATAATTTTCACATGGGTGACATTCGCATTGCATCCTTAAATGTGAATGGAGCAAGAGAATGTATAAAACGCACATTAATATATAATACTATGAATCAGAAACAACTTGATGTTTTACTTTTACAAGAAACGCATAGCGACACAACAAATGCTGATGAATGGGCGAAAGAATTTAAAGGTCTCTCCTTTTTTAGTCATAAATCCTCACTTAGTGGTGGAGTCGCTATTTTATTTGCTAATAGTTTTACTCCCTGTTCTACTGAGATGGAAGAGATTGTGAGCGGAAGATTGTTAAAGATTCGAGCCCAGGTTGAGAACCACACTTTTATTTTTATATGTGCATATGCTCCAACTCTGCCAGCAGAAAGAATGGTGTTTTTACATACTCTTTGTGAAACGTTGAATAAATGTAATGGTGAGGAGCATTTATTTTTAGGTGGAGACTTTAATTGTGTACAAAGTAATATGGATAGAAATCATGTAGAGCCACATTTGCTTTCTCGTAAGCGACTCATTCAGATGATTAAAGCAAATGATTTATGCGATGTATGGAGGAGTTTAAATGGGGATTTAAAGCAGTACACATGGGCACATGCTCGTGATAATAGGTTGTCATTAGCACGACTGGATAGATTCTATTGTTTTAAACATCATCTTAGTACTTTTAAAAATTGTTTCATAATCCCAGTTGGTTATTCAGATCATAGTCTTGTTATATGTACAGTAACTTTACACTCTGTTAAGCCGAAAAGTGCTTATTGGCACTTTAACACAAATTATTAAGTGATGCACATTTTAGAGAAACATTCACATTTTTTTGGGAGAATTTTAGGAAGGAAAAAGATCATTTTCAGTCCTTACAAAAGTGGTGGGAGTTTGGTAAAATACAAACCAAACAACTATGTCAACAGTACACTCACAATGTCACAAAAGATATAATCAAATCCATTAAAGTATTAGAAGATGAAATTCTTAAATTTCAAGAAGCGGCACAGTCAAGTGGAAATCAAACACATATTGAATCCCTGTTTTTAAAGAAATCTGTTTTGTCTGACATACAAAAAGTGAAGGCACAGGGGGCGCTAGTTCGATCACGTTTTAAAGATATAGACCAAATGGATGTACCGTCCAAATTTTTCTTTAGTCTAGAAAAAAAGAACGGTCAGAAACGCTTTATACATTCTTTATTTTCTGAGACCGGTTCTCTTGAATCAGACCCTATTGAAATTCGGAAAAGAGCAAATGGTTTTTATGAAAAGCTTTATAGTTGTGAGCACAGAGAAGATCTGGTTGTTGAGCAGGTTTTTTATGAAGGGCTACCAAAGGTCTCTGAAGACTCCAATGCAGAACTCAAGAGAGCTATAAGCCTGGGAGAACTGCACAAAGCTCTCCAGAGTATGGAGAATGGCAAGGCTCCTGGGATAGACGGAATCCCAGTTGAGTTCTATAAAGCCTTTTGGCCTGTGATAGGGGAGGACCTGCTGGCAGTTCTCAGTGACAGTCTAGTCGGAGGACTTCTACCGCTGAGCTGTAGAAGAGCGGTCCTTACTCTTTTGCCAAAAAAAGGTGATGTGAGAGACATAAAAAACTGGCGACCTGTATCCTTATTGTGCTATGACTATAAATTGCTCTCAAAAGTTTTAGCTACTAGACTAGGAAGGGTTTTGGAGGAGGTGATCCATTCTGGTCAGTCCTATTGTGTACCTGGAAGATCAATTTTTGATAATATCCATTTTATAAGAGATTTATTTGATGTTTCAAAAATATTGGGAGTCGACATGGGTTTGATCTCCTTAGATCAAGAGAAGGCGTTCGATCGTGTAGAACACGATTATCTGTGGAAAACTTTGCAGGCATTTGGTTTTAGTTCTGATTTTATAGGTTATATTAAAATTTTGTACAATGACATTGAGAGTCTACTGAAAGTTAACGGTGGCTCATGTGCTCCTTTTAGAGTGTGTCGTGGAGTAAGGCAGGGGTGTTCTCTGTCAGGAATACTTTACACTTTGGCAATAGAACCACTTTTAAGTAAACTGAGAAGAGTTTTAGAAGGGGTATCTTTACAAGCCTGTAACAGCACTTTGTGTTTGTCAGCATACGCTGATGATGTTGTCATTATACTTAATAAACAAAGTGACGTGGATTTATTATTAAAAACATTGAGAGATTTTGAAACTATATCTTCAGCAAGAATTAATTGGGGTAAAAGCGAAGCAGTGTTAGTAGGAAAGTGGGAAAGAGGGGTACCAATACTCCCAAGTGGGTTAAGTTGGAGAAAAGATGGTTTAAGATATTTAGGAGTGTTTTTAGGAGATGAAACGATTGTTCAAAAAAACTGGGAGGGAACCGTTGAAAAAATTAAAGGTCGTCTAATGAAATGGAAATGGATTGTAAAGAGTTGATCATATAGAGGACGTACTCTGATTATTAATAATTTGGTGGCTTCTTCCCTATGGCATCGACTGGCTTGTATTGATCCACCTGCATTGATACTTGCTAAAATTCAGTCCCTTTTAATAGATTTTTTTTGGGAAAAAATGCATTGGATACCTCATAATGTATTATATTTACCAAAAGAGGAAGGAGGACAAGGACTTGTACACTTGCAGAGTAGGACTGCAGCTTTCCGGCTACAGTTTATACAGCGATTTCTCACTGGTCCAGAGAACTTAAGCTGGAGGCCAGTGGCCAGTGCGATTCTAAAGACTGCTGAAGGACTATGTATGGACAAGTCGTTGTTCTTGTTAAATCCTGGAAAAATCAACACATCCAGATTGCCTGAGTTTTACAAGAATCTTTTTAAAGTTTGGGACCTCTTTCAAGTTAAAAGAACTGATTCTACGTCATCATTGTCTTGGCTATTGAAAGAACCTCTGTTGTATGGGTCACGTTTGGACATTTTTGGAGCATGTGGGACAATGTCTGCAAATTTTATTAAATCTAAGATCACAACACTTGGGTGTTTAATTAGAGTGGCTGGCCCAAGTTTTGAAAAAGTTGAAGATGTAGCTGTTTTGTTGGGAGTTAAATCCATCCGAATTGTGGCGCAAGTGTTACAGAAACTGCAATCTGCTTTTACAACGCAAGAGACAAGAATGCTTCAAGATTACTGTGAAGGGGAAGTTATCCCTAACGAGAGGGATCTGTTTCCAAATCTGTTTCTTTCACCAAATTTAGGTGAATATGCAGGAATTTTTCTAGAATCTGAAAAGTTGACAGATATGGATTTGTGTGAAAGTAATGGAAAAATGTTTTATAAAGCTTGTGTAAAATCTTTTAACAAAAAGGGACTACATGAAAGAGTTGACACGCCATGGCGTACTGTTTTTCAGATGAATGATAATGTCAAACCAGAGTGGAGAGCATTGTACAAGCCACCGTTAGCTAAAAGAGATGGAGATTTACAATGGCGAATTTTGCATGGCATTATTGCTGTTAATGCCTTTATTTCTGTTTTAAATCCAGATGTTGGCAAAGAATGTCCTTTTTGTTTCCAGAGAGAAACTGTTTTTCATACTTTTTTGTATTGTTCAAGACTAAAGCCTTTATTTGATAGTTTGCAGAATCTTTTTAATTGTTTCAATGAGAAGTTTTCTGTGCAAACTTTTATTTTAGGTTTTAAATATGTTCAAAGGCGAAAGTATGAGTGTCATTTGTTGAATTTTATTTTGGGTAAAGCCAAAATGGCCATTTATATTAGTAGAAGAGACAAAATTGAGCAAAAAAGTGAATATAATGTTGAAAGGGTGTTTGCAGCGATGATCAAATCAAGGATTGTGATTGATTTTCGTTTTTATAAAGTAATGGACTCTTTAAATGTTTTTGAAGGAATATGGTGTCACAGAAGAGCTTTGTGTTCTGTCTTTGAAAATGAACTTTACTTCGCACTCTTTTTATAGAAAAAAAAAAAAAAATTGTAATAAAATATACATTGTTTTTTATGTAAGTAATCTTTTTTGTTAAATAAAGATGCTTGAAAAATCAAAATCTCTCTCTCTCTGTCTCTCTCTCTCTCTCTCTCTCTGTCTCTCTCTCTCTCTCTCTCTCTCTGTGCGCATGTGCGGAGTGACTGGGAGGAACGCGTGAGTGTTTGAGCGAGTGGCGGCGTGTTTGAGTGAGTTTTTTCTCTTTTTCCCCTTTTTTTCTTGTTTCTTTAATCATTTAGTTTAGCTTAGTTTGTAGTTGCTGTTAGGGGGTGTGGAAATGTCGGCAGATTCTGACGGGTTTGCTACCTTAACAGCCCGGAACGGCTGTAAATGTATTCCAGATGACTCGATCACGGTCGAAGACTGCTTGACTGCTGTTAGTAGTGAAATAGGTGCTCGGAACATTCTGTCAGCATCTAGAATGAATAAAGCTGTCGTTGTGTTTTTGAAAGAAGAGTCTATGGTTCATCATTTAGTAGGAGTTGGCCTATCTGTTGGTGATGTTTTTCTGCCTGTTTTACCGCTGTCGAGCCCTTCTAAAAAGGTAACACTTTCTAATGTGCCGCCTTTTATTTCTAATGATTCACTTGAGCGTTTACTTGGGCGCTATGGCAAAATATTGATGCCGATTAAAATGATCCCCCTCGGTGTTAAAAATCCAAATTTGAAACATGTGATGTCTTTCAGACGGCAAACTTTTATGATTTTGAATGCCGAATTTCAAAATTTGGACGTTTCCGTGAAATTGGCTTTGTCAGGTAAAGATTATAAAATTTTTATCAGCTCGGATTCAATGAAATGTTTTTCTTGTGGGATTTTTGGTCATACAAGACAAAAATGTCCATCTAATAAGGTGACTGAACAAAATGAGACTGAACCTAATATACTTCTGGAGCAAGTGGCTTCTACTTCGGAAAATGTTAATCAGGATGTAACGTTAGGGAACAAAACTGATCTGGCTGTATCGGATTCTTTGTCTAAAGACGAAGAAAATCCGAAAGAACATGCAGTTAGCAGTTGTGCTGTGGACGCAGAAAAGTGTTTAGTGAACACTAGTGAGTGTGATAATGTCAGCAGTGGGGCTGAGATCGCCGCTGCGGGAACCAGTGACCCAGAGCGTCCGCGGGAGTCAGGTGAGCTCGCGGATGCCGGAGAGTCGCGGGACTCGCGAGCATCACTGAGTGACGAGGAACAGCTCACCGGGAGAGGTGAGACGCAGTCTGTAAATATTGATTCTGACAGCGAGGAATCTGATATTGTAGATTATCTCACTGATGTTAGTTCACAAGGAAGTTATGTAGAAAAACAATGCAGCCTTCAAATGAAGCCACCTTATTATACAGTGAAACAAATTAAAGGGGACCTATTATGCAAAATTCACTTTTGCATGGTGTTTGGACATAAATGTGTGTTGGCAGTGTGTGTACACAACCACCCTACAGTGATAAAAATCCACTCACTCCTTTTTTTTTAATCTCCATAAATCAAAAGCAGTCTCTCCAAACGACCCGTTTTCAGAATGTGGCTTTAGTGACATCACTAAAGCCACAGGCCCCGCCCACGAGTGTTGACTGACACTGCCGTTATAACTTAGACCCGCCCTGATCGAGTTCACTACGAGTTTACACATCAGCCATTGCTGCAGCAATGCACTCACGAGAAGCGTCGAAGCATCTCCCAAGCGTTGAAGGTGTTGTAGCTGGATGTATTCATTCACATAGCTCTCTCTATTTACTCTTGAAATCTGCCAGCCACTGAAGACGAGGTGGATTAATTTTGTTTTCAAAGAAAATGCTCCCTCAACTCTACAGAAATTTATGTAAGTTACTTATGCACTTCTTATACTGTTTACTCAGCTCTAACAGTGATTTTCTGAAGAAAAACTGATCCTTCATCTTTTGTGTGACATACAGTAAACTTTATTAAACTCATCAGTATATTTTGTGTCATCATTCAGACAATTAGATCATCAGACGGAGTCCTACAGCAGGCTTGCATTAATAGTGTATACAAGCAATGCCAAATAGGTTTTAATCGTAATTAAACTAAACTATACCTTTTCCAACTCCATACAGCATATATTCTCTGACTCTGTAGGCATTTTTTTGGTCGAAATGAACACCATTACTGTGACTGTCTGTTTTATTATTATCATCTTTTCTGTTCTCTGGCTCTGATCGCGGCTGCTTAGGCTCCGCCCCCTGTGCCGTGAACCAGCAGCTCATTAGCATTTAAAGGAGAAGCACTAAAACAGTGCGTTTTTCACAGACCCAAAAAAATGATGATTTAAACGTGCTGTAAATAAAATTATGTTGGGTATTTTGAGCTAAAACTTCACATACACACTCTGGGGACATCAGAGAATTATTTTACATCTTGTGAAAAGGGGCATAATAGGTCCCCTTTAATGATTTCCTTGATAGCACTTTTAATCAGCGAAAACCAAGATTAGAGAAGTATTTCTCTGGGCCCGTATTCATAAAGAATCTTAATGCAAAGAGTAGCTCCTAGTGACAAAATTCTAAGAAAATTCTTAGAAATGTGGGCGTTTACTCTTAAAATTAAAGAAAAACTCCTAGTAAAGAAAAAAGTAATTCAGAAAGCATCTTAACCCTTAAAAGAGGTCTTAAGGTCAAAATTGTTAGGAGCACGGACGAGGACTTTTAAGAGGCTTAAGAGTTTCTTTAGCAGAGGAGAAAATGGCAGAAAGACGAAGAGGGAGAAGAAATGTGTTGCAGATAATGGATGACAGTGAGTTAATAAGACGCTATAGATTAGATTGTGCAGGGATCATGTTTGTGACTGATCTTTTTAGAGACACGCTAATATCTCCGACACAGCGCAGAAATGCCATAGCGCCTGAAATGAAAGTAATCACTACATTACGATATTTGGCAACTGGGAAAATTCCATGTTTGATACATTAAAACCAACATTCAAACCACCGCTTAAATAGACATGCCAACAATCAGTGTAATTAGAAAGAGTGGAACAATTTTTATCATTCTAAGCCAAGCAAATACCTTATAGGAAATCAACAGCATGGTTAATAAAAAAAGGATGTATATACACATATATAATGTGTGTGTGTGTGTGAGAGAACGATCAAATAGGAAAATTACGCATGTAAGTTCAAAGTGGAGGCTTAGAATAGACCCTATACTTAAAATCACTTTTTTTTTCCTTCTTGGACAACCAACCAATCACAGTCTTCAAAAGATTGTGTCATACATAGCAACGGGGTCAACCCCGCCTTCTTACTAAGATAAAAGTTTTTGTATTTTCCTTACTCAGAGTTGCTCTCAGATCGGTCCCGAATCGCTCTTAAGCTAAGACTCCTACATAAAAGTTTTTAAGGTAAATTAAGAGTTTTCTGAGAGGATTCTTAGAATCTTTATGAATACGGGCCCTGATTTGCAACTTTTTGTTGATTCTTGTGCCATGGCTACGAGAAAAGCTTCATTGGAGGAGCTTGATCAGCCAAAAAGATATCGACTCAAGAAACATGTAAGCACTGTTAAAAAAAGACTGAAAATCAGTTCTAAGAAAAACTAATAGAGTCATGTTTATTAACAGGGTGATATCTTGTTTTTTTTTCCTTTTTTTCTTTCCTTTCCTCATGACAACCTTAAACATTGGAACTTTTAATATTAATGGTTGTCGGGGTATAGAAAAGAGAGCGGCTTTAGTCGATTATTTGCGCTTAAAGAAAGCGGATGTGATTTTATTACAGGAAACGCATTCGGATCAGCAGAATCAGACACAGTGGACTGGTGATTGGAAAGGCAATGTTTTGTTAAGCCATGGAACAAACCTTAGTGCAGGTGTTGCCATTCTTTTTTCTCCATCTGTTAGTAGTCAGCCAGATATGGTTGAGGTTGTGCCTGGTCGGATTTTGAGAGCTGATATTGCTTTGGGTGATGCACATTTTTCTTTTTTTAATGTGTATGCTCCAAATATTGGTCAAGAACGTATTATGTTTTTTAAAATACTTTCTCATGCTTTATCACAGTGTCCTCAGGGAAATATTCTTGTTCTTGGTGGTGATTTTAATTGTACTGTTAATCCAGATCTGGATAGAAATCATGATGAACCTCATCCACCTTCTGCTGAGAGCTTAAAGAAATTACTTAATGATCATGATTTAGTTGATTTATGGAGGGAGGCCTTTCCTGGGGTTAGACAGTACACATGGTTAAAAGCTAATTTAAATAATATGTCAGGAGCTAGACTCGACCGTTTCTATGTTGCAAAAGGCAATAGGGGAAGGTTCTTTAATAGTTCAATTTCGCCATCTTTTTTATCAGATCATCACTATGTATCTATTAAAGTTTCTGTCTCTATTCCTAGATTCTCTAAATCACATTGGCACTTTAATAATAGATTATTGCAGGATTGCACCTTCATTCACTCTTTTAATCTTTTCTGGAAAACTTGGAGAGAGGAGAGAAGCAGTTTTCAGTCATTGAGTCAATGGTGGGACATCGGTAAAGCACAAATTAAGACTTTTTGCCAACAGTACTCTGCATATAGTACTAGAGCCCTTAAAGAAAAAATGAAGTCTCTTGAAAAAGATATTCTTGGGCAAAGCAGTGACTCTACCCACAATAATTTATCCTTTATTGACTCTGTTGCAAGAGATAAGATCCTTTTAAAGAACTTATTGGAGGAACGAGGAAAAACAGCCCTTCTAAGGACCCGGTTTGCTCAGCTGAATGACATGGATGCTCCAACAGTTTTCTTTTTTGGACTTGAAAAAAAGTCAAGAGAACAGAAGATCTTTCATCAATTGAAGATGCCATGTGGTGGAGTTACAACTGATCAGCGGGAAATTCAAGCATATGCTCTTTCCTTTTATGAGGATTTATACTGTTCCGAGGAATGTGATGGAGCTGTAGCTGATGAATTTTTATATGATTTCAGGAGATGTCTTCTGGGAAATCACCTGGGTTGGATGGACTTTCAGCAGAGTTTTTTAAGTCTTTTTGGAATTTAATCGGACAAGACCTATATGGTGTTTTTCTTGAATGTATTGAGCAAGGAACTCTTCCTTTGAGTTGTCGAAGGGCAATTTTAACCCTAATCCCAAAAAAGGGTGATCTTGGGTGTCTAAAGAACTGGCGTCCAGTATCATTGATCTGTGCTGATTTTAAGATATTGTCAAAAGCATTGACTAATAGACTTAAAAAATGTATGGCATCAATCATTCACAACGATCAAACATTTTGTGTTCCTAAAAGGTCGATTTTTGACAATCTCTTTTTGTTGAGAGATATCATTACTCTTGCTAAAATGCATAATTTGGATATTGGTTTTCTTTCGTTAGACCAAGAAAAGGCGTTCGACAGGGTGGATCATCAATATTTATTTAAGACCCTGGAAGCCTTTGGTTTTGGTCCTTATTTTGTTTCTCTCATTAAGATGTTGTATAATGAAATTTACAGCATGTTAAGATTTAATGGTTCCCTTACTAGGCCTTTTTCTGTAACCAGGGGAATAAGGCAAGGGTGCCCTCTGTCAGGTCTCCTGTATGCAATATCTATTGAGCCTCTCTTAGTTTCACTTAGGAGGCAACTACATGGTGTAAATATTCCCATTTTCCCCAGTCTAGATCCAGTTAAACTTACAGCTTACGCAGATGACATAACAGTAGTTATAAAAAATTCGGAAGATGTTTCAAGATTGATCTCTTCTTTAGATAGCTTTCGTAAAGCTTCATCTGCATGTATCAACTGGGGGAAATGTGCATCCTTGCTGTTGGGAGAATGGTCGGGTGGAGGACCTCCCCAGCTGCCAAAGCAATGTAGATGGGCCCGAGATGGCTTTAGAGTCCTTGGTCTTTACTTTGGGACTAATAGTTATACAGAAAAGAACTGGGAAGGGCTATTTGACCGGGTGATTCTTAGAATCCAGAAGTGGTGATGGATTCTTCCACAACTCTCTTATAGAGGGAGATGTTTGGTTATTAACAACTTGGCAGCTTCAATGCTATGGCATAAATGTACTGTGTTGGATCCTCCCAAGGAACTTCTTATTGGTGTTCAAAAAGCATTTGTTAATTTTTTTTGGGATGGTTGCCATTGGCTTCCTCCAGGTGTCCTGTATCTCCCGGTGGCAGAGGGAGGGCAGGGATTAATACATCTGGAATCTAAGATTATGGCAATGAGATTGCATATATTGCAAAAACTCCTGTACTGTTCGGATCAAGTGCCTTGGGTTGTTATTGGTCTGCATATACTCAAGAGTCTTGGAGGAATTGGTCTTGACAAGCAGTTGTTCCTAATGCAGAAATCCTTTGTGGAGAAGACATTTTTTTTGCCTTTCAGTTTCTATGGATCAGTGATTAAATCATGGGATTGTTTTAAACTGCTAAGAAAAGAGGATGAGCATTATGGTATTGCAGAACCTCTTTTTTTTAATCCTCTCTTTGAAATGCCATCTAATGTGTCCTCATCTTTAATCACCAAATTTTTGAATGCTGGTATTACAAAAGTTATGGACTTGATTGATTTAACAAAAGGCCAATGGCGAACTGAATATGAACTTGCTAATCAAGTTGGGCTAACTTCTGTTAGAATTGTGGAGGGATTAGTTAGGAATCTTAAGGCCTCTTTTCCTCCGATGTTGACTTCTTTTATAAATAATGTTTTTTTGAATGGTTTTATTTCTCAGACATTTCCTGAATTTAAGGTGGTCCTTAAAGATTGGGAATCAGTTGATGATACAAGTCCAACAAACTTACTGAAAGGTTATGGGGATTTGGTATTTTTTTGTATTGAGAAAAAAAAGTTATATCATATTTGTGTGAAGTCTGTACATCTTGGACAACTGAAACAAAGACTGGACACTAAATGGAGGACTTGGCTTTCTATTTCTGATGAGGTATATCCATCTTGGAGATTACTGTACAAACCCCCTATCTCCAAGAGATGCGGGGACCTTCAGTGGAGGTTACTGCATTGTATTATTGCCTCAAACTCTTTTATTTCAAAGCTTAATGAGACTGTTTTACCGATATGTCCTTTTTGTAATACAACTGACACTGTTTTTCATATGTTTTGTGAGTGTCTTAGACTCTGTCCATTGTTTGAATTGTTGGGAGAAATCATTGTAAAATTGGGTTTCTCGTATACCGATAGTCTATTTATACTGGGTTGCCGATATATGAAGTCTTGGCAGCAACAGTGTACACTTGCCAATTTTTTAATAGGGCAAGCTAAACTAGCAATTTACAAGACACATCAGTGTAAAAATGCTGGAGAGGATGTAAGCATGGTGCCTCTTTTTAAGTCTTTGGTGAAGTCAAGAGTGGTCATTGAATACACCTATTATCGGCACACTAATAATGTCGCTTATTTTGAATGGAGATGGGGTTTTGGAGCGGTATTGGTGACTATAAGTGAATCAGGGAATCTGGTATTTAATTGGTAATTAGAATTGTAATTGTTAATGTTTTTTTATGTTCTTTTTTTTTGGTTGATTTTTAGTTTTTTTTGTTAATTTTTTTTGTAAATTAAAGTGATTTTAAAAGTCAAAGTCTCTCCTCTCTCTCCTCTCTCTCTCTCTCCTCTCTCTCTCTCTCTCTCTCTCTCTCTCTGTCTCTCTCTCTCTCTCTCTCTCTCTCTCTCTCTGTCTCTCTCTCTCTCTCTGTCTCTCCTCTCTCTCTCCTCTCTCTCCTCTCTCTCTCTCTCCTCTCTCTCTCTCTCTCTCTGTCTCTCTCTCTCTCTCCTCTCTCTCCTCTCTCTCTCTCTCCTCTCTCTCTCTCTCTCTCTCTGTCTCTCCTCTCTCTCTCCTCTCTCTCTCTCTCCTCTCTCTCTCTCTCTCTCTGTCTCTCCTCTCTCTCTCCTCTCTCTCCTCTCTCTCTCTCTCCTCTCTCTCTCTCTCTCTCCTCTCTCTCCTCTCTCTCTCTCTCTCTCTCTCGTTTAATCTGCATTGAGTAGATAAATCAATAGTGTTTTGACCATTGGTTGCCAGTGTATCACCGAGGGCATGGCGGTTCATTAGCGCGGCGCCACGGGGTTAAAGTGGTGGCCGCTGCAAGTGTGTAAGATCGTATCTTGGCAATCGGAGAGGTTGTTGGACATAAGAGCGTTCTAGCAGCATCAAGGATGAGCAATGCAGTTGTTTGTTTCTTGAACACTGTAGAAAATGCCAATAATGTTGTGGAAAGAGGAGTTGTAATTCATGGCCTTTTTACACCTGTGCTTTCTCTTTCAACTCCTGCGAGAAAAGTTATTCTGTCAAACATCCCCCCTTTTATCAAAGATGAAGCCTTGGCTTGTGTGTGTTTGGGTAACGTCTGTATGCAGGTATCCACACATGTACAGGTTCAAGGGCTTGATGTTTGCATGCACATATGTGTACATAAACATAATGAACATGCTCCTGAAAACCTTTCAGTCTCTCCCATTCACTTTCAGTCAGTGGCCCAGTGAAACAGTGGCTCTCAGTGGCCCTCAGTGGCCCAGTGGAACACCACAAGTGTAACTCTGTGCCATTTTGTACAAAATAAAAGTTTTTCAAAACAAAATTAATGGTGAAAAATTAAAGTAGACTAGTGTGATCAACAGTGCCAATTTTCTTCAGATTTATTTAATATTTCCAAAATTATTCAAAAATAATGTTTTTTTTTTACTCAAATAATGAGATGCCTACTGTCAAATAAATGAGACCTACGATTAATCAGATGCAAACAGAAATATAAAACCAGTCCTAATTGAAAGAGAACAAGTTGACAAACAGATTGAATCCAATATTGGCTGAAAATATAGTATAATGAGAGATTTATAAGCTATTTTTTATAGTCCGGTCATTTTTGACCGGGAACATCAAAGGTGTAATAGGGTTTTGAACACAACACAAGGGTTAAAACAGCCTGTCCTCTGGTGAAAGAGGCTCAAAATGCAAATTCAGGGCAGATCTGAAATGCTCCAGACAATAATGATCCGGCTGAAGTGACTAGTGAACGTGCGGCGCCCGATCCGAGCGCTGAAAGGTCCGCGCTTACTGAAATCGCAGAGCAGTTGCATCCAGGTTGTAGTGTTGATATCACTGAGACTGTTGCTCAAATATCTGATGCTGGACAGAGTGGAACAAACGGCAGTGTGGAGGCTATTGTTGAGTTAGAGCAATCCAGAGAACAAGAGGGGCCTAAAGTGAATGATGGTTCGAATGAGACACAGTCATCAAGTACTAGAATAGAATAGAATAGAATTTAACTTTATTGTCATTGCACGTCACAAGTACAAAGCAACGAAATGCAGTTTGCATCCATCCAGAAGTGCTTTAGCAAGAATATAGATATATTACAAAATATAGATATATTGTAGATATGTTACAAATGTACACAATATGAAGGTATGTTATGAATATACTATAACTATAAGTATACAGGCTATAACTGTAGTGAATGTACAAGCTATATACAGGCTATGAACAGGTTATACGTAGTATGGTTATAAATATGAAAGGCTATAACAGGCTATTAATATACAATATGCAAGTATTAATAAACAGCTGTAGAACTATAAATATTGTTTTGTATTGTACAGTATGATTGTCTATACAGTATTTACAGTAGTGCAGTTAAGATCAGTGAGATATATATGGATAAATTATACAGTAATGATATAAAGTGCAAGTGGCTGTAAGTGACGGTTCAGTTCATGTTATTTTTTGTGTGTATGAGGATACTGTCGGCCGTTTGTTTGTTTTTTGTCCATTGTGTGTATGTTCAGTTATGGGTGATTGTAAATAGTGGTGAGTACGTGTATGTTCAGTCCATGAGTTTTAATGTGGGTGAGATGTCAGGAGGCAGAATTCAGGAGTCTGACAACTGTAGGAAACCTGTTCCGGTACCTGGTGGTCTTAGTCCGGAGGCTCCTGTAGCGCCTCCCAGAAGGCAGGAGGGTGAAGAGTCCATGTGCTGGGTGACTGGGGTCTTTGATGATTTTCCCAGCCCTTTTCAGACACCGCTTCCTGTAGATGTCCTCAATGGAAGGAAGTGGTGCTCCGACGATACGCTGGGCGGCTTTCACCACCCTCTGTAACGCCTTCCGGTCCGAGGCAGAGCAGCTCCCATACCAGACTGTTATACAGTTGGTCAGGATGCTCTCGATGGTACAGCGATGGAAGTTCACCAGGATGTCTGAGGACAGGTGGTTCTTCCTCAGAGTCCTCAAAAAGAAGAGGCGCTGGTGAGCCTTCTTGACCAGCTTGGAACAGCTGGTCATCCAGGTGAGATCCTCAGAGATGTGGACTCCCAGGAACTTGAAGCTGTTCACACGCTCCACAGCCGTCCCCTTGATGTGGATGGGTGGATGTGGGTCAGCATTCCTCCTGAAGTCCACGATGAGCTCCTTGGTCTTCTCGGTGTTGAGCGGCAGGTTGTTGGTGTCGCACCACTCAGCCAGACGATCCACCTCCTCCCTGTAGGCGGCCTCATCGCTGTCAGTGGTTATCCAGCCGGACATGTTGGGGCCGGCTGGTCAGGAAGTCCAGTAACCAGTTGCACATGAGGGAACTGATGCCTAGGTCTGTGAGTTTCCTGATGAGTTGTGAGGGGATGATTGTATTGAACGCTGAACTGAAGTCTATAAACAGCATTCTGGCATAGGTGTATTTATTGTTCAGGTGTGAGAGGACAGAGTGCAGCGCTATGGAGACTGCATCCTCTGTGCTCCTGTTCTGACGGTATGCAAATTGGTGGGGGTCCAGGGTGGGGGGGAGACAGGATTTGAGGATTTACAGGATTTCACTCTAAGCCCTTAGTGATGATTGGGGTGAGGGCTACCGGGCGGTAGTCGTTGAGACTTGATGGGTTGGAGTTTTTGGGTATCGGAACGATGGAGGTAGATTTGAAGCAGGCCGGCACCACAGCATGGGCCAAGGACAGATTGAATATGTCCGTCAGCACTCCTACCAGCTCCCCAGAACACGCTCTGAGAACACACGCAGGGATGCCATCAGGACCTGCAGCCTTGTGGACATTAATCCTGCTCAGCACCGCTCCTACATCGGTGGGGGAGAGAGTCAGTGGTTGGTGGTCTGAAGTCACCTCTGCCTTAGTTGCAGTTGTTGGGTTCCCCCGCTCAAAACAAGCATAAAAGTTGTTGAGCTTGTTGAGGAAGGAGACATCAGAGGATGTGGGGGAGGGTTTGATGGTCCTGTAGTCTGTGATGATCTGGAGTCCTTGCTACATACGTCGGGGGTTGGAGTTGGAGAAGTGTTCTTCTACCTTCCCTTTGTAGTGGTGTTTGGCATTTTTGATGCCCCTCTTCAGCTTAGCCCTGGCTGTACTGTAGGCCTGTGTATCCCCTGACCTGAAGGCGGTATTGCGGGCCTTCAGGAGGAGACGGACATCCCGGTTCATCCAAGGCTTCTGGTTGGGGTACATGGTGATCTGTTTCTGCGTGGTGACACTGTGTGTAGTCGTGGAGATGAGACGTCCAGTACAGATGTGGCGTACTGGTTCAAGTCTGTGTGGATGAACATATTCCAGTCTGTGTTTTTGAACCGGTCCTGAAGCACAGTGTCTGTCCCCTCTGGCCACACTTTTATTGTCCTCACAGTGGGTTTCACACGTTGGATGTGTGGTGAGTACCGAGGTGTGAGGAACAGGGAAAGATGGTCTGATTGTCCAATGTGGGGGAGGGGTGTTGCTTTGTAGGCTCCAGACATGTTGGAATAAACATGGTCCAAAGTCTTGTCCCCTCTGGTGTGACAGGAGACATGTTGGTGGAATCTGGGGAGGACTGTCTTTAGGTTGGAGTGGTTAAAGTCACCAGCAACAATAAAAGCAGCTTCAGGATGTTTAGTCTGGTTTTTGCTAATGGCTGCATAAAGTTCTTTCATAGCCAGCTTAGCATTAGCATCCGGGGGGATATACACTGCAGTGAGTATGATGGAAGTAAGTTCTCTGGGTAGATAATTAGGTCTGCATTTGACCATTAAAAACTCCACATTAGGTGAGCAGTGACACTCGGTAGTAGCAGAGTTCATGCACCAAGCATTGTTGATATAAATGCACAAACCTCCACCTCTGGTCTTGCCGGAGTCATCTGCTATCCTGTCGGCTCGGTGTGTGTGGCGTCCTGCTAACTCAATAGCATTTTACGGACAGCTGTTGTTTATGTACTGCCATGCCATGTTTCTTCGGAGAGATCTGTGGCGACACATTCGAAATTGCCTTTCCAAACTAGTGGAAGTGGAAGCGGAACGGGCAGAGCCAGGAAGGACAAGGGTCTTATCATTGGCAACCATGTCTAACGCAGCCTTGTGTCAACCAATATCACAGGGTGTTTGGAAGCTGTTGACTGTAATGAAGGATGATGGCATGACTGCTGCCGTCCTGAGTGACTTCTGCATTCTTCAGCTGGCCCAATCGTTTTTTAATAAACATGGACAGGATCCCACTAAATTTGAGTATATTCGGCAGAAACTGCGGGAAGTTGGTAGACTTCTCCTGATCCTACAAAGAGAATTTAAAATACATACCAGACTCCAAGCCTTGCTCTCAAGTTGGGCCACTCACTGCAAAAGATCTGTGACATTGTACATTGCAGGGCTTTGATGGCAGAAGACAATGAGGGGATAAGGTCAACACAGACATTCCAAAAACTGTACAGTACAAAGTGGGCTGAACTTATTTCCCACACAGCACTGATTATTTTAAGTGAGGCACACTTCAACAAACCATCCACCATCCCATTCACAGAGGATGTTCAGTGTCTTCACCAGCATCTTGAAAAGGTTGCAGATTCAGCATCTGAGAACTTGAAAAACACCCAATCAGCACAAGCCAATGGGGAACTTTCCAGAGCAACACTGGCAAAAGTAATTCTTTTCAACCGAAGACGTGGAGGAGAGGTTGCTAAGATTAATCTAAAAAACTTCCTTGAAAGGGACACAGATCCCCTCCATGCGGATGTTGCTGCTGGCCTAACAAAATTCGGAAAAAAAAACTGAAAAGTTGCAGTTTTGCTATCGCCAGACATGGTTGATGCCTTAACACACCTCGTTAGCCGAAGAAAAGAGTGTGGAGTTCCTGAAGAGAATACATTCCTCTTTGGGAGACCAAGTTGTCTGACTCCTTATCGAGGACAAGATTGTCTGAGGGTTTACGCCAATGAGTGCGGAGCAAATAAACCTGAATTCCTCAAATCAACACAACTGCGAAAGCATGTTGCAACTCTGTCTCAGGTGTTAAACTTAAAAAATCACGAGCTCTAAGTCTCTTTGCAGATGACGTAATAGTAAATCTTCAAAATCCTGATCAAACATTCCCCAAACTTTTAAAAATCTTAAAAGATTTTGGAGAAAAATCAGGCTACAAATTAAATATTACCAAGACTCAAGTCCTCTGTATTAATTACAGTCCAGTTGATCAAATTAGGGGAAAATACAAACTTAAATGGGACTCAGAACAAATGAAATATTTAGGGATTTATTTGACGCAAGAACTCAGTCCATTATACGAGGCTAATTATAGTAAAATAAAGGAGGTAATACAGAGGGATTTGACAAAATGGACAAACCTAGTTTTAGATTTTAATTCCAGGATAGAGGTGATAAAGATGAATCTGCTATCCCGACTGTTGTACTTATTTATATCTCTACCAGTTGTAATACCCGACTCTCAGTTTGCTAAATGGGAAAAGCAAGTGAGTAGATTTGTATGGAAAGAGGCAAAACCAAGGATTAGATTTAAAACGCTTCAGTTGGAGAAATTGAAAGGGGGGTTCTCCCTTCCAAATTTCAAAGAATATTTCTCAGCTGCCAAATTGAGGTATAGTGTCTATTGGTGTTCACCTAAGTATTATTCCAAATGGAAACAAATTGAAATTAACTATATCCCAACATCCCTACCTCAATCAAGACTGGGTGAAAAAACTAGTATACAGTTAAAAGAGGGGAGCCCCATATTCGAAACAACCATTAAGCTTTGGTGGGACACTCCTTGATATGGCCTTCTTAAAGCCCTGCATTTCAGCCCGAGCCCGACGGGCCCCGACTGTTTTACGCCCCTAGGGCCGGGCTTCGGGCCAATTTTCACGTCATAGTTCACATGCGGGCCGGGCCTCGGCCTTTTTTGGGTTATCCTTCTTTTTATATTTTTAGACATTAATTAAAAAAATATGAGAAGTTGACGTCGACGATAGAAAAACAAACATAGAAAGACATTTAATAACCTCATAACTTTCATAATCTTATAATTACACTGACATATGATTGACATGACAGTCTCACGCACGCACGCACGCACACACACACACACACACAGAAGTTTTCCCGTCAGCGCAACCAACGATTCACCTCATGTGCAAATAATGGAGAATATTAAGAGAAAAATCGCAGAGTGATAGAAGAGAGGACTGGGTTAAAATCTTCCACTGTGGATGCTATTCTTTTTCTCCACGATGCTCTGTAGAGACTGTTCTATAACGTTTCGTTTGATTGGACTTTATTTTCATTTAATTGTTGGAAACTACTGGAAAAAAGAATGGCCATGTTCTGTGGTGCATTTTTGAGGTAAGATAACCTGCAAGTTTGTTTTTGATTTATTTTATTTTATTTTATTTTATTTAAAATTTAATTTAATTTAATTTATATGCTTGAAGTGTTTTATATCTATGGATTTTATTGTAGCCAAGTAAAGTATAAGCGTTGATTTGAGAGGCTAAATTGATCAAACATGTTTTACTCGCTGTTAGCTCGGCTTGCTTGGTCGTCAATTTTATTATAATTTTTTTTTAAATGCTCCAAACATTTGTCTAAATTAACTTAATAAAGAAATGAAAAGAAAAGAAACATAACTAACAAAACGGACATATTTTAATGGCTGCAAATAGGGCAGGCTGCCGCTGTGAAAAAAAAAAAAAAAAAAACACGGGTCGGACTCGGGCTGATAGTTCTGATGAGCTGTCGGACACGGGTCGGGCTAGGGCCTGAGTGTCTCGGGCCAGGGCCAGGCTCGGGCCTAGATTTGAGGCCTGTGCAGGGCTCTAGGCCTTCTTTCTCTCCCGATTTTAGAAGTGGTCAATTGGACAGTACTTTTAGAAAGTGGATTGATAAGGGAATCACTGCAGTGTGTATGCTAACCAAATGTTCGGTGTTTAAATCATTTGAGGAAGTAAAGAGGGAATTTGGCCTGAACAACTCTGACTTGTTTAGGTACCTCCAGTTACGGCACTTTTATGATTTAGAGATAAGGTCTCACCTCTCATAGGAGGGCTGTGAACTGGTAGAATTGGTGTCTGGAGCATACCAAAAATTACCCTCAAAAATTGTGTCTAGACTGTACAAATGTCTGCAAAACTGTAATGGTACTGATTCACTGTATATAAAACAAAAGTGGGAATCTGAACTTCAAATCAAGGTATCAGAGGATGATTGGCATTCTATTTGTCTATTTCAACACAATTCCACCAGCTCAAGACAACGGAGAGAATTTGGTTGGAAAAACATTATTAGATTTTTCATTACACCTCGTATCAAAAGTAAGCAACTCAAGACCCCTCAGACTCTGTGGCAGTATGAATGCCAGTCATTCTCATGTATTTTGGACTTGTCCCAAAGTCAGACCCTTCTGGGAAATCATAGTGACTGTAATAAGGGCTGTCTTGGGCTATGCGTTTCCCTCTGACTTAAATGTTTAAAAGGCCATTAAATGTGTGAGGTCCACTTTTACCTGTAACCGGCTCAGAGAAACGCAATATAAGATATTGCCTAGATTACATGTAACGCCAGTTATAATGAATAAAATTGATCATTCTATATCTGCTTTGTGTGTTAAGTGCCATACAGAGTTGGGGACATACTTTCACTGTTTTTGGAGTTGGGACATACTATATCTCTAGATTTTGGAGCTTCATTGCTTGTGAAATTAATACCATTCTTCGGATAAAATTGAAAAAAGATCCTGGTCTTTTCCTTCTGGGGCTTCCATCCAAGAGGCAGGCAATGACACTTACACTGGATGCAACAGGATACAAGCTGTTAGATAAACTACTACTTGTGGCAAGGAAATGCATCCTTATTAGATGGATCAATGACACTCCCCCCTCTGTGACTCAGTGGTATAGAAAGGTCTTTGCAGTTTTGCCGCATGAGAGACTGGCTGCTGTGCTTAGGGGTAATGCACAGAACTTTTATAACCTATGGTCTCCGTTTATAGATCACCTGCCTTTAGATGTCAGTAAAATAGTCTTGTGTGCCAATTAAGGCTCTCTGGGGTGTGGCGCCCCTCCTTCTGGAGGTGGGCATTGCAACTTACAGAGAATGGTCTGGGTTATTTTGCGTTCTGATGTTCTTTTCGGTTCCAAATGACATGTATCAGTCTCCACTTTAGGTTGGAATCTTTTGATGATAGATTTATGTACGGGAAATATTTAAATGTGCCTCTCTGTAGGTTTTGATTGTTAAACTTTGTGTCTAACCTAGTCACCAATATTATTATTTATAATTGGTATTATTTTTATACTATTGCTACTGTAGTCCCTTTATCTATTTATTGATTATTTTTTAATGTTTATGCATGTATCTTATCATTTATGCGCTATCTTTTTTTGCTTTGGTGGTGTTTTTGTAGTTTATTTGAAACCAAACCCGTGTCACAATACTTTGAAGATTTTCTGTTAAGGTGTATTTCTATTTCCCTCGGGAAGACACATTGTATGTTGTACATGCTAACACTGAATAAACATGTCAAAAAATTTTTAATTATCAATTCTGTCTCACAATTCTGTCTCACTCACCCTTAGGTTGTTCCATGTGACTTTAGTTTATATTTGGAAAACTTGTTTAAAGTCCAACACATTTTTTTTCAATTGAAAGTTTTTTTTACCCCAAACTTTGGTTTAAAATTTTAATAAATGGATTGTTAAATAAATGTAAATGCATATTGGGGATTAAACTCACTTTCTTCTGTGCAACAATCGCTTTATATGATTTGCAGATGTAATTTAGGCTTGTATTTACATATGTAAATTGACCAGAATACATAAACTGAAGTTCAATCATAATTGTGTGAGAAGAAACTAGGGGTGTGCACAAATAGAATGAATGAATGAATGAATGAATGAATGAATGAAAAACTTTATTAATCCCAGTAGGGAAACTGGTTTGCTACCAACCATACAGCCATCAAACACAATACACAACTGACAGACAAGTACATAATTCTGGATTAGGAGACGACTAATAAACGCTGATTACGAGACACAATTTGAGAGATTCATTTTCATAATCAATAAATACTAAAAACAACACTTTAAGAGACAAAAATAATACTCAACAATCAGCAATGTTGGTTAAAATATCTAACCGCTGCTGGAACAAAAGACCTTCTCATGCGCTCACTAGAGCACCGTGGCATTATCAGTCGCTCACTAAAAGAGCTTCTGAGTCCTTTAAAAATATTGTGCAGTGGATGGCCTTCAAAAAGCAGGACAATTTTTAATTTGGAACTAATCCTCTTCTCAACAGTAATCTCTAAAACATCTGGATTAAGACCAATAACTGAACCTGCTCTCTTGATTAGCTTATTTATCCCATTTTTGTCCTCAGCAGATATACTGCCCCCCCAGACAAGTACAGCATAAAAAAGAACACTAGCTAAAATCCCTTGATAAAAAACATTTAAGAGCTTTGTGCTTATGTTGAATGATCTGAGTTTTCTCAAAAAGAAAAGTCTCGACTGAGCCTTCTTCATTAAAACATTAGTATTCTCTTTCCAGTTTAGTTTGTCATCCACATAGACACCTAAATATTTATATGACTTCACAATTTCAATCACCTGACCATTAATTGTAACTGGAAGGACCTTCTCTTTTTTCTTTCTAAAATCAATCACAAGTTCCTTAGTTTTCCCTACGTTCAGTTTCAAAAAATTCGTCTCACACCAGTTGTAAAAAGACTGCACCTCCCTTCTATAGGCAAGATCATCATCCTGATTAAGTAGACCCACTAAAGCAGTGTCATCAGAGAATTTTTGTACCCAGCAAGATGGTTGACAATGCCTATAGTCAGCAGTATAAAGTGAAAACAAAAATGGAGATAAAACTGTACCCTGAGGTGCTCCTGTGTTGGTTAGAATAGTATCAGAATATTTGTTACCGATCCTAACAAACTGTGGTCGTGCTAACAGGTAATCTAAAATCCAAGAAATGGTTGTGTTATGTAATTTAAAATCAATTAATTTACTAGCTAAAATATGTGGCTGTATAGTATTAAAAGCACTCGAAAAATCAAAAAACGTGATCCTAACGGAACTGGCAGTAGTTTCAAGATGACTGTAAATATTTTGTAACATATATAGTAGTGCATCATCTACCCCCACACCCTTCCTGTAAGCAAATTGCAAAGGATCCTGAAATGCAGACAGACAAATAGTCAAATATTTGATCTGTAATTTTTATTCGAAAAATAAAAATACTACTTACTGCGCTGCTTTACAGGTCGTAATGCAGTGAATCCATGATAAATCTCAAGCACAAAAACCCGTAGTTATAATATAATGCACTGGGTGGCGCTGTGGAGCGGGTTCAATAAGTTTATTGTTTTTGATCACATAATGTCGTCTGCCTCACGAAGTTTAGAATTACTTTGATGATAATGATCTAAGTAAATAATCTTACGAAATGGATTTACTTTTGGTCAAATTAATAAAGGACACTTTTAAAAGGCTTCACCATAAAGCATCATGTTTTTATTATCTTTTGTCATGCTTTAAAGAAGTACTTATTTTGATGTTTTGACTAACATACTAAAGCACATGTAAAAACTAGATCTGATCCAGTGCTATTCACCAGAGGTCGTATAGGTCACACAAGTTTGACTCAGACTTTTTTGCTTGAAGGTGAAGACCAACTCTGCATGTTTTATAAGATTCCCCTCTCTGTTAAACATCTTTTATTGGACTGTCCTGGGTTTAATACAAGTAGAATGCTCTTTTATGAAGTTATTTCACTTAAGGACTTATTTTTTATATTCGTAAGAGTGTATATTTATTATATATTTCTATATTATATATTTTTCGAACGTAAGATCATGCCTGTAAAACTTTTTGTGTTTGTTTGCTTGTTTTTTGGTTTTTTTATTTTATTTTTATTTATATGATATTTGTATTTTGTAATTTAATTTTTGCCATGAAAATAGCCTTAGATGCTGACATGGCATTAAATAAAACTATCTATCTATCTATCTATCTATAGCACATGTAAAGTAGTTGATTATAATTTAGCTGTAGTGTTATTTGATATTATATGTAAATCAAGTTTATTTTTAATGTTTTTAGAATATCATATATAATAGTATATACAGTGAATTCTGAAAGCAAAAAGGGGGATTATGAACAAAATAAGTTGAGACAAAAATCTATGGAAATACCCTTTGATAAAACCCAAGAATGTGCATTTGTTATTACTTGTGAATTATGTGATTACAAAAACTGAGAAATACAGAGATTGAAGCAAACAAACCTTTTGCAAACATAATGGAATGTACGTCTAGTGTATGTTGTACTGTTATAAAGTCCAAAGTTAAGTGTAATGTTAAAGTTGCCAAGGCAAACACAAACATCTTTAATTTGTCAATATTGCATCATTTTGTAAAACATTAAGCTAGCACAAATAACAGTGGGTAATGATATTGCTCAGGACAGACAGCAACTCATACACCACTAGCAGAAACCATAACAGCTATGGATTATCAAAGTCAACTTTTTTAAAATATGATTTAATGAATAAATCATATCTCTGTGGTTTATCATATCTCTATATCTCTGTGGTTTCTTCCGCCCCGATGACGGCACAAACACGGCAATTGTCCAGTTCTGAGGAACTGGATGTTGTGAGTGTTGAGGCTGAGTCTGAGGAATCCCCACCTCAGTCTCATGCGTTTGAAGAATTGCTGGATGTAGTGACAAAAGCAGTTGATAGACTATGTATTGTGTAGCCATTTAAAAAATAATCAGGAAGCGTTCGTTCAAAAAGCAAACTTAACGCTTCCTAAGCCTTCACGTGCACAATCACAACGCTGAAATCTGCCGTTTTTCCCCGATCTCCACACTGAGGTGTCGAGATCGTGGGAGAAGCTAGCTTCATATAGTTTTTAATTCACAAACATAAAAAAAAAAAAAAAAAAAGTATGAATTATTCATCTATTTCTGGTTTTAAAGAGATGGTTATGGGGAGATGCCGAAGGTGGCAGAGACACTTGCGAGCTATCTCTCTCCAGCAACGGCATCTTCCCTAAGAGTTTCGGCATTGCCTAATAAGCCCCTCAGAGTTATATAAAATATAAAAATATATATAAAAAAATAAAAAAAACTTCTCTGGTGGGCAAGGCTTATTCCGCCTCTGGTCAGGCTGCAGCGTGTCTCTACATGATGTCACTGCTGCAGGCTTATCAAGCTGAATTATTGAGATGAGGCTGCTGAGCGGGAGCAGCCTCACTCATCTAAGAGCACTGAAACATCGTGTCACTCAAAAACAGCGTTTCCTCCCGTGCTCCCCCTCAAAAATCTCGGGGACACGGAGGACGCTCTCAAACCCAGCAGGGGTAGAACGGATCTGCGGACCGTTATTACTGCCAAGAAGGCTCCTGGGAAAAAAAATCCTGACGTCTGAGGGCTCAGGACGAATGAGGGTAGTCCCCCCCCCCCCGAAGTGCAGCGGTCAACACCTCTTTTACGGTGCCCGCCTCCCTTCAGTGCCCTCAGGGGACCGTTCTGCCAACCCTGCCACCTCCGGTGTTTCAGGGCGCAGCGGTTTCCGGCGAGCACATATCTCAAGGACCACCCGGAAACGTAGTGGCCTCGGGATGCCCGCCCCCTCTGAGGAGGGTGTTAGAGCAGCCCGTTCAGTCGTTCCCTGCCGGTGCGCCGTTACAGGGCGACGAACCGACTACTCAACAACAGCAAAACCCAGAAGTCAGTCTCGAGAGACTGGTACCTCTAGTAGAATTTTTTGCAGCGTGGAAGCTACTGCCAAATGTTTCTCGTTGGGTCCGGCAGACTGTAGGAAAAGGGTACCAAATACAGTTTGGTTCTCGCTAGGGCTGTTTTCGACTAAGGATTTTCATAGTCGAATCTGATTCGTTAGATTTTGCCGTAGTCGACTGATAGTCGAACCTTTTTTTTTTTTTTTTTTAGATAGCAGCTAGATTTTTTCCATTTCAAACAAAAGAGCTAAAAAACACATATATATCACACATATATCATAACATTTCATAAACATGAGGATCAATACGAGAGAGAAATTTGGTGATCGTTGTTTAGGTACATTAAACCACGTAAAGCTTTTTAACGCACATGAGAACCGCGTGGAGTCAACTCACAGCCGCTCCGCAGCCCTGCTGAAAATGTGAAGCAGAAACATATCAGATAACGTCCATAATAATTGGACTCCGGGTTCGATTTTTTTACCATTTTCAGTGGTTATGAGGAGCAAAATGAGAGGGAAATTTGGTAATCGTTGTTTAGGTACATTAAACCACGTAAAGATTTTTAACGCACATGAGAACCGTGTGGAGTCAACCCACAGCCGCTCCGCAGCCCTGCTGAAAATGTGAAGCAGATTTTTGAATACATTTTTATTTATTTACATTAACAAGCTACAGGACATCGTCTTTCAAAACATGACCTGCGCGAAAGCGAAAAAATAAATAAAATTGTACCCAGCCCTTCTGAAAATGCGAATGCGTCTCTGTCCCCAGCACATTTCAAACCAAACTGACGCCCATGTATTCGACTATGAGGTTCATAGTCGAATCAGACCTCTCCGAATCGAATCGTCGAATCCTCGACTATTAGAAGTCAGCCCTAGTTCTCGCCCACCTCGGTTTATGGGGGTCCTACCTAAGTAGTGGGCCCCGAGCAGGTTATGGAACAAGAAGTGAACACTCTGTTAGAGAAGGGGGCCATAGAATATGTACCTCCCTCCAGCAGGGAAGCCGGTTTTACAGTCGGTACTTCATAGTTCCAAAAAAGGACGGGGGATTGCGTCCCATTTTGGATCTTCGAGTTCTAAACGAGTCAGTTATGCAGCTCAAGTTCAAAATGTTAACCTTGAGACAGATCGTGCCACAGATCAGGTCCGAGGACTGGTTTGTCACGATAGATCTCAAGGACGCATATTTCCATCCGTCCATGTTATTGGAAGTTCCTGAGGTTTGCTTTCGGGGGCAAAGCATACCAATATCGAGTTCTTCCATCCGGCCTAGCTTTATCACCCCGCACTGTCACCAAATGCGTGGATGCAGCTCTGGCGCCTCTGCGCCTCCAGGGCATTCGCATAGTGAACTATATCGACGATTGGTTGGTTTTAGCTCAGTCGCATCAGTTGGCGGTTCGACATCGAGATGTCGTCCTCGCCCATATGAAAGAGTTGGGGTTACGGCTGAACGCCAAGAAGAGTGTGCTTTCTCCACTTCAGAGGACCACTTTCTTTGGCGTGGTTTGGGATTCAGTGTCGATGCAGGCGCGCCTGTCACCGCCACGTGTAGAATCTATCCTTGCAGCTGTGAAAAGTGTAAAGCTAGGCCAGTGTTGATTTAAAAATCTTGCTTTCCCCTGTTGTTTAGTTTCATGGAAACAGACACCAGTGATTTTGCCAAGAGATCTCTTATTTATTTATAAGACATATAAAACATAGGAGGAAGAGACAATGGACCAAGCTAAGATCTTAATTCAGCTTCTCAGTCACCTTCTCTACATTTACATCTCTTCCTGATTTTCGGACAAACAGGGCTTGGTTTTTATATCCCTGACCAAGGAAAAAAACTACATCACCATAGGAACACATACATTCAGCCGAAGAACATATGGTTTCCATTTCCGTTGGAATGTATTCCCCTTCTGCTATGGTCGATGAAACGCTGCATATACATTACAGTCCGCACACAAAGTCCCCCAAAGTCTCTCTTCCTCCCACATCTTCACAAAATACATTGAGTACAAATGATTATTAATGTATATAAAAAAGTAATAAAAAAGATACATAATACTAATGATTATGAATATTAATAAAAAGTAATAATAATACTAAAAACAACATTAAATGATGAAATTTGAGTCTTCAGTCCCTCCTCTGGAACTACGTCAGTCAGTTCCACACCAATACTCCATCAGTGGCCACCTAATGAAGTGATAGTGAAGGAAGTACAAAAGACCAAGACATAAACATAGACAAAAGAATAGAAACAGAAAAGAAAACAAAAGAACAAAAAAACAAAACAACAAAGAACCCCCCATGTCATGTCCCCGTATACTATGTGTTCGTTTTAACATCTGTGTAAACATTTAAGAATGAACCCCAATCATCTAAGAAAAGAAAAACTAATAAGTCTTCTGCCAGTGCCTTGACTCGTTAATTACTTAACTCCTCAAGTTCCTGGCCAAAACAACAAACTAAAATAAACGTTGATGTTAAAACAAATCTATCCCTTGGGGTTGAAAATCAGGAAGCGAGTGTTCATTGTTTGTGAGGTTGTTTTTTGTGTAAAATCTCCTATTTCACACCGAATTTCTCGTTCCCGGTTCTATCCATTTGATTAGTAATAACCAATTTAACAGGTTTAGTACTTTTCTTCCTAGTGACACATATGATGAGATTTATTGCTAACAGAATCACCAAGACTACTACCATAGTCAAAACTATCCATTCTGACCACGACAGATTTCCTGGAATTTTAGTTAATTTTGTCTCAGACATCAATTTAGCTATTCCATTCGCTACGATGACATGACCCATTGCTTGAATTCCCTCCTCTTGAGCTGCCTTAACACTTCCTTAACCATTTCAAAGAGTTCATAATTCTTTTCCTCTACTAAATCGTTATTCCACCATTGTGGCTCTAACTGCAACAATTGTACATGTGGAACATGAATTCCACCCAAATGAAGAGGATAGAGAATCTCAAGACAAAACGGATCAGGAGGAATTGGACACAACTTCCCTCCGTATATCATATTTTCACTTATTCCATCATGTAATATGCACCACTGTGCTTCTGACACCTGCCATGCACCTGTGGCTTGATCTAAAGGAACTACTTCCCAAACTGCAGATCCATTAAGCGATAGACTAAACATTGTAGAGCATGAGCAAATTACCCACTCATGTTCCTCAACACAACAGTCTGTGGTAGAAATCATTGGTGTATCACCTTCAGCCCAATATCCATTCTTTCCTAATCTAATTACTGAATTTCCTTGTCTAACCCCCATTGATTGGAATCGTCTAACTGTCATAATATTACGTTTCCCATATTGAGGCCATACCATAAACAAAGGTAATGTTCCAGAACCTGACAACAAATTTTCATTAATGGCAATTTTAACTAATGGGACATGTTTAGCAGAAGTCAGATTAAGTTGGTTACCGAAAACCACTAACAAAGATTCAGCTATTCGATCAGGAACTTGACCCATTCTAATAACTTGAATATCCTCTACCATTTGATCCTTCAGATTTTGAGCCAGAAATAAACACGCCGCACGATGCGTCTCAAAATTAGATGATTTTGTTAATGCATCTGCCAATTCCTTCGCTGCATTATTAAGATGCTCACCTGCAGCTATAATATGTAGAGAACCTTGAAGAGCCTCAGTGAGTCCTTTCCCAGTCATTGTTCCCACCCACTGAGTGTATTCGCTTAATTGGTTCATTTGAGCAGTATTACTAATTGAATTGACAGAACCAAATACCCCCGCTATGTCTCCCCATATACTTCGAGTTTTACGATTTCGACTTCTCAGAGGATCTTTAGAGGTATAATATTTAATTTCTTTTTCCAACCAACTCCGTATATTCGTGAAATTTCCACAATAGGACTGATCAAAAACAGTAAGAAGAGATATCAAGTTATAATTAATGCGTTGTCGCACCATGTGGGCTTCATTTATCAAGGTTTTGGTTTCTTTTGCTAACAAGATACCATGAGCTGGTGCAGTAGTTGTATTTGGGCAAGTTTCAGCTTTGTTTGTCTTTTCCGCAGAAAGATAAAAACACCGTCCAATTTCCCCAGTTTCTAGTTCAGTCTCACAATATTCATTCGCATCTTCTGAATGCCAAACTCTTACGTAATTTCCCTTGAATCTTTTTGTCCCTGAAGTAGTATCCTTTAGAAACCCCTCACATGGCAACACTATGGGATAGATACAGCCTTGGGCTAATGAATCCCATATTGTAAGCATGTGGGTCCGATTCAAAATGAAGTTCATTTCCACATTAGTAGATGTTATGAGGTCTAACCCCACAATTTCACATTGTTCTTTTGAACAAATTTCTCGTCTTTGAGCACTACCAGTATACCCCCCATCTTTCACCGGCCAAATTATTCTGCTTTTGTAACATTGATGATGAAAGTTACATCCACCATAGATGCCCTCACGATATTTAGCAAGGTCTTTATCATTTCGTGGCACCCAATCCCATAATCCCCATTTGGAAATAAAGGGAAGAGTAAAATGTTGGCCAGATTTCAGAGTTGCATTCCGAGTGATTTCTTGAACTCGAGGAGTCCATAAGGCTTGGCTTTCTTGGTAAATGCCAAGTAAAATTAAAAATAAGCATACCATTGTCGTTGGGTATCGAGAATCACTTGCAACCATCTCTAATCAATGTCAATGAACTTGATTCCTGAAATGGAAGCAGAGAAATAATTAAACATCACTTCTTTGTTCCCAATCTTAAAAGCTAATGGATGAACAATGCTCAATATCAGGCCATCAACCGTCATTATTTGTTCATTCACTAAGCAAGGTTTAACTTGTGACTAATGATACCATCTCCTTTTAAGGCAAACACTTGTATCGATTGTTAAGAGTATCTCATATGGTTCCTACTCTCTAGATTCTAACCCTTTCTAGCTATACGTTTGACCATAACAACATTGCCTAACTCAGGAATGTGTGAAATATCAGTAGTGGTGTGTTTTCATCCCATTGCTGTTGAGCTTCTCGCACTTTCTTATTATTGTCTTTGGTAGCTTTGTCCAGCATTGTGAAATAGCATCGTAACTTCTCTTGGAACAAAGTAGAATCTCCTCCCGTTCCCGCAGGTGGCGGTAAATCAAGAGATAGAATCATTGCTCCTCCAGTCATCAGTTACGAGTAATTTCCTCTATAAGCTGACGAACTTGTGCTTCTGTCCACATCTTCCCTTGAGAGGTTTCATCATGATTTTGCACACTGACTTGTTTAAATGATGGACCTTGACCTTCTGCTCCACCTCCTTTAGCCCAACAATCTTTTCTTAAGTGACCACGCTTTCCACAGTTGGTGCAAATCTTCAACCACTTCTCTGTGTTTATGTTGTATTGAACTGTCGCCACTCCTTTTCGATTTGGCTGGTTTCCTTCTTCATTGTTTGATCTCATAGCCATCTCTAATCGCCCAGCCCATTGCAAAATTTGATCATATGTCTCACCTGGATTGACTCCAAGTGATAAGGCTTGTTGGTATTTTGAGCTAAGTCCATCCACAAGTGTGTCAGTGAACTGCACATCATCTCTGTCCGGTTGTTTCTTAGAACAGAAAGCCCATCTCTCGTAAGCATTCCACTTACGCAGAGCATATTCATCTGGAGATTCATCATCTTTTTGCTTAATCAATGTCACTGATGTGAATGGAATTTTTCCACTTCCCAAGATTTCTTGGATTTCTTTTCGAAACACATCTAATGTTTGCCAAAGACCCAGAGGTCGTCCTTGGTCATCAACCCACAAATTTATCCATTGGGCTGTGGTTATCGAAGCTGGCAAGCGTTCCCATCTGTCTCTTGGGATTTTAGCTTTCACAATTTTGTGAAAAATTTTCAGCGTCATTTGATGCGCTTCAACCAGAGAATCTAATTCTCGCCAAAACTCTGTGTTTGGATCTTGTCGCTTCAGAGGAGGCAAGGCTGTGAGAATGGCTTGACGTTCTCCTGGTGTGAATGGTCTCTCTTCTGTCATCATTTCAGATTGTAAGTCTTCCCTTTTAACAGCCGGTGAAGAAAATTCAGGACCGATCTTGTCAACTGTGATCATGTCGTCATCTCTTGTCTCATCACCCCAGTCAGATCCATAATTACGTGCTGGTGTACATCGCAGCATGTCTCTGTTTGGCTGGGCTGATTTAGATCTTGTTATTACTGGAGCTGCTTGTGCAGATGCAATGTACATCTTGTCAACTGGACCTCCATTTGATCTCAAAGCTTGAGGCTGTGTCAAAGGTTTAGATGAACTTGTATATTGTTCAGGCAAAGTTGGATAGATTGGTTTGTAAGGAGGAGGCGTTACTGTGGCAGCGGATTTCGCTGGTGGTTGTAAATATTTCCTTTCAGCTTCAGTTATTATGTTTGTCCAATCTGGATCAAACAAATCATCATTGGTTTTATTTTCTCCATCTGAACATTTAATGGACATGATTTTGTTCAACTTGTTAAATGCTTCAATTTGAGGCTTCATTACTTCAACAAGTTGAACTGGACCGCCATTTATATCACAACAAATTCCTCCTTGCTTCACAATCCAATGCGCTGCTAATATTGGAAATGCTTGTGATTTTATCTTGTCTTTTTGAGACTCGAACCAGTGTAACTGTGCATCGATATTTGCATTTATGTCAAGTCCTTTTTTCAAAAGCTTATCTTGTTTCTTGCTCTTTCTTTCAAGGTACCAAGCCGAAATTGATCTGCTGTTACAGTCACTTTCTGCCATCTTGCAAAGTTACTTTGTGCTGCTCAGAACAGCAGGGATATGTGTCTGTGAGTGTGAGTGTGTTTCTGTAAGGGTGGGGCTATGGTACTCTGCTTCTCTCTCGCTCTCTCTGTATATTATGTGTGTGCGCTCAGAACTGCAAGCCTATGTATGTGTGTGTATGCATATGTGCATGTATGTATGTGTGTGTGTCAGAGGCTGCCCTTTTTCTCTCTCTCTTTCCCTTCTCAAACTACAGTATATGTGTGTGTGAAGGTATGGAGCAAATTCTAAAGGGAGGGGCTGCCTCACTCTCTTTCCCTCTTTTTCACTTCACAGAACAAAAGAAAATTTTTTTAAAGAAAAGTTAACTCCAATGTTTTTCAGTATTGTTTAGTTTCCAGTTAACTCGAAACAGTTTTTTCTTTCTTTCTTTTTCTTTTTTAAATATTTGTGGATTTTATCTCAGATTAATTTCTTGTTTTCTTTTTCCTTTTTTTTTCTTTCTTTCTTTAAAGGAGAAGTTCACTTTTAAAATGAAAATTCTGTCACCATATACTCACCCTCATGTTGTTTCAAAGCTGTATGAATTTCTTTCTTATGCTGAACAGAAAGGAAGATATTTAGAAGATTATCAGTAACCAGACAGTTTTTGGGTCCCAATGACTTCCATAGTAGGAAAAAAATATACTATGGAAGTCATTGGGACCCAAAAACTGTCTGGTTACTGATATTCTTCTAAATATCTTCCTTTCTGTTCAGCAGAAGAAAGAAATTCATACAGCTTTGAAACAACATGAGGGTGAGTATATGATGACAGAATTTTCATTTTAAAAGTGAACTTCTCCTTTAAGCTTACTCGGATCAGTATCCTCAAAAATTTGAAAAGCTTTACGGTCAAAATTGGAATGCACGCGATCCTAACTATTTTAACTCGTATTACTCCAGCGTGTTAATGTTTTAGAGTTTTTCCCTGCCATCGTTTTAAACAGACTCGCCACACTTAACCGCTCATGTCAATCGAGCTTTGCTTGTGTTTCACCTCCTCGCCTTGAGTACGAATCTTCCGTGTGTTGGATATATTTTAGAGATTACTCTGCCATCGTTTTAAACAGTCTCGCCATATTATCCAACCACCAATCAGTGACAACCAGCAAATAATAGTTTTACCGTCTTACAGCTAATTCTCCCAAATTTTTGACTAGATGGTCTTTTTTCTAAAAAAGATCCTTCTCAATCCCAGCATATCAAATAACTTTAGAGGTTTACTTTTCAGAGAATTTAAATAAGCCAAATTAAATTGAATTATTTTTTATTTTTTATCATACTATGTTTTATATTTTATTTGGCAAAATCACAGGTTCCTTAAACAACACAGTTCTTTGTAGCAGTTACAGACATTGTCTCTAATCATCAGGTAGACTTAGAACTTTTATATAAAGGAAAAAGTCTTACCTTGAGACATTATTTCTGGATATACTATCCTGTTCGTGACGCCAAATTGTTGATTTAAAAATCTTGCTTTCCCCTGTTGTTTAGTTTCATGGAAACAGACACCAGTGATTTTGCCAAGAGATCTCTTATTTATTTATAAGACATATAAAACATAGGAGGAAGAGACAATGGACCAAGCTAAGATCTTAATTCAGCTTCTCAGTCACCTTCTCTACATTTACATCTCTTCCTGATTTTCGGACAAACAGGGCTTGGTTTTTAAATCCCTGACCAAGGAAAAAAACTACATCACCATAGGAACACATACATTCAGCCGAAGAACATATGGTTTCCATTTCCGTTGGAATGTATTCCCCTTCTGCTATGGTCGATGAAACGCTGCATATACATTACAGTCCGCACACAAAGTCCCCCAAAGTCTCTCTTCCTCCCACATCTTCACAAAATACATTGAGTACAAATGATTATTAATGTATATAAAAAAGTAATAAAAAAGATACATAATACTAATGATTATGAATATTAATAAAAAGTAATAATAATACTAAAAACAACATTAAATGATGAAATTTGAGTCTTCAGCCAGCTACTCACTGTCAAACAGTTCTATAGACTGTTGGGTCTCATGGCAGCAGCTTCCAACGTGATACCTTTTGGACTGCTACACATGAGGCCTCTGCAGTGGTGGCTCAGGACCAGGTGGTTTTTCCCTGAGGGGCAACCCATTTCGCACAATCAAGGTCACGCGGCGATGCCTTCGTGCCTTGGTTATGTGGAAGAAACCTTGGTTCCTGTCCCAAGGCCCAGTGCTGGGAGCTCTTTGTCGTCGCAAACTGCTAACGACGGATGCTTCCCTCACGGGCTGGGGAGCGATTCTAGTGGGTCGCTCATCTCAAGGTCTGTGGGAAGACCATCATCATTTATGGCATATCACGAAGTAGAGCGGTCAACACCTCTTTTACGGTGCCCGCCTCCCTTCGGTGCCCTCAGGGGACCGTTCTGCCAACCCTGCCACCTCCGGTGCTTCAGGGTGCAGCGGTCTCCAGCGAGTACATATCTCAAGGACCACCCGGAAACGTAGTGGCCTCGGGATGCCCGCCCCCTCTGAGGAGGGTGTTAGAGCAGTCCGTTCAGTCGTTCCCTGCCGGTGCGCCGTTACAGGGTGACGAACCGACTACTCAACAACAACAAAACCCAGAAGTCAGTCTCGAGAGACTGGTACCTCTAGTAGAATCTTTGGCAGCGTGGTAGCTACTGCCAAATGTTTCTCGTTGGGTCCTGCAGACTGTAGGAAAAGGGTATCATATTTAGTTTAAGTACTAAATCTATCACCAAGGGGGTTTGCGCCCGTGCCCATTATGCAATCTGGCACGCCATACCCTCCTGTGGTCCCAGGGGAAATTGCCGTCTCTCAGGACAGCTTACTTCCCCGGGGTCCAGAATATAGGAGCAGACACTCTGTCGAGACAGGGGCTGAGGCCCGGGGAATGGAGGCTCCACCCCGAGGTGGTGGAGCTGATATGAAGGGAGTCAGCAAGTGGATCTGTTTGCGTCTCGAGAGGCGTCTCACTGTCCACTTTGGTTCTCCCTCACGCATCCAGCTCCTCTGGACTGGATGCTATGGTACAGACGTGGCCGAGGCTATGTCTGTACGCTTTTTCCCCAGTTGCTCTGCTCCCGGGAGTTCTGGAGAGAGTTTGCAGGGACTGGATTTCCCTACTTCTTGTAGCCCCGCGCTGGCCGGGCAGAGTATGGTTCCCTGATCTAGTGTCTCTCCTCGACGGGCCTCCTCTGGAGCTACCCGTCAGAGGGGACCTTCTGTCCCAAGCGGAGGGCTCGATATTTCACCCTCGACCAGAACTGTGGAACCTGTGGGCTTGGCCTCTGAGGGGGCCCAGCTCATAGAGTCAGGTCTCTCAACTGAGGTTGTTGAGACCATTCTACAGTCCAGAGCTCCCTCCACGAGGAAACTTTACGCCCTAAAGTGGAGAGTTTTCACTTCTTGGTGTAGTGACCGTCGGTTGGACCCAGTTGACTGCCCAATTGGTACAGTGCTGGAGTTCCTGCAGGACCGGTTCACGGCAGGTCTGACCCCGTCCACTTTAAAGGTTTATGTGGCGGCCATAGGTGCTTACCACATTCCTTTGGGTGGAATGTCTGTGGGGAAAGACCCTTTAATATCTTGTTTCCTTCGTGGCACTTGGAGGCTGAGGCCTGCAGTTCGCTCTAGGGTGCCTCCGTGGGATTTGTCCATTGCGCTGCAAGGCCTTTCCCTGGCCCCCTTTGAGCCTATTATATCCCCTAGGTCCCCACTAACGTGGCCAGACCTTTTGTACTGCAGGCCTTCTGTCCTCCTCCCTTTCAGAATTCGGACCAGGAGACTATATTTTGCTATGCCCATTCCGGGCGTTAGACGCTTGTTTCCACAGGGCTCCGGGTGGCGTAAAAGTGATCAATTATTTGTATGCTTTGAGTCCCCTACAAGGGGTCTCCAGTGTCTAAGCAAAGCATGAGCAAGTGTGTAGTTGAGGCTATTTCGCTTGCTTATGTAGCGGCTGGACAGCCTGCTCCTATGGCTGTCCGGTCGCACTCTACTAGGAGTATGGCGGCCTCCAAGGCCCTTATATCAGGAGTTTCCTTTCAGGACGTTTGTGATGCGGCGGGCTGGACCTGGACTCTACACCAGGGTCTCAGGTCCTGTCATCCTAGTGCTGCTCTTTATGATTTCACACAGGACAGACATTGTTTCCTTGAAAGGGAACGCCTCGGTTACGACTGTAACCTCGGTTCCCTGAAGAGGGAACGAGCGTTGCGTCACCTTGCCATATCTCCTTCATGCCTGTTAGCGACTACTTCAGACTTTTCGAAGCTTTCGCTTTCTGTTTTCGAGCAGGCTTTATAGTTTCCTGGTACGTGACATCACCCGCCTCTGACGTTCCGCCACACCATTGGACTGATTTTACATGTGCTTCAAGACATCATCACGCAAAGCGTTCCCATAGCGTCAAACTCGACACAACGCTCGTTCCCTCTTCAGGGAACCGAGGTTACAGTCGTAACCGAGGCGTTTTGTAGGTTGCAGGGTGTTTTTATAGTAGGTTTTATAGTTCTCTTACGAGAGTTCTCTCGTACTGCGTTTTATCATAACGCTACCGGAAAAGTCTCTTTTCACGATACACTGAAGCAAAAATTATCCTTAATTTTCATATATGTAAAACGCGTTGCGGCAGCAGCAGACAGCTGAATCAAGACGGCTTGTCCGCTCATTGGCTGCTCTGCGGCAACTGCATAAGCCTATCGAGCGCAGGCTGATGCAACATCAGACCAATGAGGGCGCTTCGCGCCTTCCTCGCCACTTCCCGCCGAGACGGGCGTGGCTTACCTACATTTTACATTTACATTTATTCATTTAGCTGACGCTTTTATCCAAAGCGACTTACAATTGCTATACATGTCAGAGGTCGCACGCCTCTGGAGCAACTAGGGGTTAAGTGTCTTGCTCAGGGACACATTGGTGTCTCACAGTGGATTCGAACCCGGGTCTCTCACACCAAAGGCTTGTGTCTTATCCACTGCGCCATCACCACCCCTTACCTCTATAAAAGGAGCTCGAGAAGGCTGATTCACTTGATTTTAATCTCTTCAGCGAAGCGCACGCATCGCTGGATCACGGAAGCAGCGTCGTTTGAAGCAAGCACTTCAGCGGGACGAGCCCTCGAAGCCGCTGGCCAACGCCGCCTTCTACAGCCGTACCTGCTGCGCTTTCCGACGCCCATATCCTTTACTGTTGCTCTGTTTTGTGTGTGTGTGTAGTGTTCTCGTAGCACTCACCCCCTAAAAGAGCGGCGTCTTTCTAAAGATGCCTAAATCCTGCGGCTCGTGCAGAGCCCCACTCGCCGAGGGAGACGACCACGTCATCTGTGTTTCCTGCCTCGGTGAGGACCATGCAGCGCTCGCGCTCGCTGACGGCGGCTGCCCTCACTGCGAGCTTTTGCCTATGGTGGCTCTGAGGACCCGCCTGGCATCCTTTTCGAAGCCTGCATTCTCCGCCGCGATGCCGCGCCGTAAGAAGCGCCGCTCGCAGCGCCGCTCGCAGCGGGTCCCGGAACCCTCTCCAGCCCGACCAAGCTCGCCGGTTCGCCCGCCAGCTTCACCGGCCTCGCCCGTTTCACTTCCTGATGCTCAGCGCCCGCAGTCTGCCGCCGCGTCATCAGAGGAGATTGTTTCAGAGGCCGCGTCGGGGGAAAAGGATTCCTGTTCTCTCCTGGCTTCAGGCAGCGAGGATTGGGCGAGCTCTGAGGATCTCGCGCCTCCTGCCCGAAAGCCCTCAAAGAGAGCCAGCATTGAGACGGAGCTCATGCGAGTACTCGCTTTGGCCGCGGCGAGCCTCGGCCTCGAGTGGTCTGCACCGGAGCCCCCCTCTCGCACCCGGCTTGATGGTAGCTTCCTCCCTGGTGAGCGCACTTCTCCGGAATCTAAGCCCGCTCCTTTTCTTCCTGAGTTACATGAAGAAGTTGCGAAGGCCTGGAACGCGCCCTACTCTGCGCGAACGCGCTCATCTGTGTCGCCTGCATTCTCCTCTCTGGACAAGGCGAATGACCGAGGCTACCTCTCTATGCCGCCGGTGGAACAGGCTATAGCGACCCATCTGTGCCCGCCCTCTGCTGGACGGCGGACTAAACCGGTGTTGCCTTCAAAAGCCTGCCGCATGACGTCGACGCTGCTCGCGCGAATATTCTCCGCCGCTGGGCAAGCCGCGTCAGCGCTACACACCATGGCTACATTACAGATTTTCTAGGGTGATCTCCTCTGTAAATGGGACGAGGTTGGGCCTGATGCTGTCTGTATTGCGGATTTGAGGAGTGCTTCGGACCTCACGCTCCGAGCCACCAAAGCTGCCGCACAAGCCATGGGACGCTGTATGGCTTCCGCCACTGTCGCTGAGAGGCACTTATGGCTGACGCTCACGGAGATGGCCGATTCCGAGCGCACCGCGTTTCTCAACGCCCCGCTGTCTCCCGCTGGCCTCTTTGGTTCTTCTCTCTCCGAGTTCGTAGAGAGATTTACTGAAGCCCAGAAAGCGTCCCAAGCCTTCAAGCACTTCCTACCGAAGCGCTCTGGTTCCGCGACGAGTCGTGATAAACGGACCACGCGAACCTCACAGCCTCAGCCCCCGCCTTCGGCCTCCTCTTCGCAGCAGCCACGACAGCGCAGCTCGAGACCCCGCTCTCGATCGAGCGCCCGGCGCCCCGTGCGCGCGCCGCGACCGAGGATTGCGGTGAAACCAGAGGTCCAGAAGAAGTCCTAGCCCGCCTAGGAAAGCGCAGGTGTGTGAGTCCCGTTGCGGCCGGCCTCCCACCCAAGCGCCTCGCTGTTTCAGCCCCAAGTTTCGCGGCTGTTCCAGCGTTTTCTGCAAAGCGCAAGCCTGTACAAGTGCCCGCTTGCCTGCACTCAAAAGCCGTTTTTACGGCTACCCAGATATATCCCGAAATGAGTGTGATTTCTGGTGTCCCGGCCACGGCCGATGGTGCTATAAATGTAGTGTCGATGCCCACTCCTCAGTGCCCATCCCTACACACAAGCACAGCCCTGCACTCAGGGCTCACGCAAATAAAATCGACTCAGGTCGATTGCGCTCCCCACATAGTAAAAGTGCCCACTACTCAGTGCCCACGAACACTATGTCTATCAGATCACAGGCTCTCTGTAAAAACGAGACCTGTGAGCGCGCGCGCTGCTTACACAAGCAGCGCGCCCCAAGCAGTAAATGTGCCCGCTTCCAGCCCACATCTACTTGCACACATGAGTCCCACGGGACTCGCGCAGCCCTCCCTCACTCAGCCAAACACTGTTGTAAGGTCGAGGGCGAGCGCTCCGCCCGCTGTATTAAGCGCGCCCCCCCCGCCTCAAATGCCGCAGGCATAACGCCTACGTTTGTGAGCCCCGCAGCACCTCTGTCGCACGGCGAACAGAGCGCGCTCTGTATCCGGCCCTTAGCCAACCATGCGGATGCATGGGGAGCGCTTCCAGGGGTTTCGGACTGGGTCTTAGGCATTATAAAGAGAGGCTTCTCGCTACAGTTTCATCGACGCCCTCCGCGCTTCACAGCGCGCGTCGAAACTTCGGTACCGCTGAATGTAGCACACCTACTTCGCGCCGAAATATCGAAACTGATAAGCGCGAACAGGGGATATACAGCAGATACTTTCTAGTCCCCAAAAAGGACGGTGGTATCAGACCCATTCTGGATCTCAGACGACTGAACAGAGTGTTAGTGAAACGGCGTTTCAAAATGCTCACAACCAGCAAAATTCTCGCGCATATTCGCCGGGAAGACTGGTTCATGTCGATAGATCTGAAGGACGCGTATTTTCAAATACAGATAGCGTCACATCACAGGCGATTCTTGAGATTCGCCTTCGAGGGTCAGACATACCAGTATACAGTCCTGCCTTTCGGCTTGTCCCTGGCACCTCGTACATTTACGAAATGCATGGACGCAGCGCTCGCTCCTCTCAGACTCAGAGGCATGCGAGTGCTGAACTATTTGGACGACTGGTTGATCCTAGCCCAATCACGATCTCAGCTCATAGAGCACAGAGCCATTTTACTCGATCACCTCGAGAATCTTGGTATCACGGTCAATTGGGCGAAGAGTTCACTGAACCCCAGTCAAGCGATTCCGTTTCTGGGTATAGTTCTGGACTCACAGTCTATGACGGCGCGGCTGTCGCCACAGCGCGTGCTGAACATTCAGCGCTTTCACCCCGCTCAGGAAATTTCAAAGGATGCTGGGTCTCATGGCCTCAGCATCGTCAGTTCTCCGGCTGGGCTTGCTCCGCATGCGCCCGCTGCAGTTCTGGTTGAAAGCGCGGGTACCGCGCAGAGCGTGGGTGTCCGGTCATTTACGCCTCAAGGTCGATCAGGACTGTGTCACAGCCCTGGTGCCTTGGATGGCGAACGACTGGTACCGATCAGGTGTAAGCCTGGGGACTTCCTCGAGGGTGAGGATGGTGTCTACGGACGCATCCACCTCGGGATGGGGAGCGCTGCTCGAGGGCAGACCGTTCTTCGGCCTATGGTCGGAACGAGAAAAGCTCCAACACATAAACTGCCTAGAAATGCTGGCAGTGCACAACGCGCTGACGCGTTTTTGTCCCCACATCAAGGACCAACACGTCATAGTCCGTTCGGACAACATGGCAGTGGTGTCCTACATAAATCGCCAGGGCGGTCTGAATTCCATATCCCTGTACAGGCTGGCGAAACGCCTCCTACTATGGGCTCAGCACAACTTACGCTCGCTGAGAGCAGTACATGTGCCCGGGCTTCTGAATGTGGGCCCGGACAGACTGTCCAGGAACAACGTTCCTACAGGCGAATGGTCTCTACATCCACAAACAGTCCGGCTGTTGTGGGAGAGATTTGGCAAAGCGGAGGTGGACCTATTCGCGCCCCGCGAAAACGCTCACTGCCCCGCATTCTTTTCAAAGACCGACAGCGCGCTGTCCCAAGGGTGGCCGCGCTGCCCGCTATACGCTTTTCCCCCCGTCTCCCTCCTGCCACAGGTGTTGGAACGGGTCAGGAAAACAAAATGCCCAGTGCTGCTTGTAGCACCGTTCTGGAAGAACCAGGCATGGTTCCCAGTTCTGATGCAGTTAGCAGACATCGCTCCATGGCAAGTGCCGTTGAGGAGAGATCTCCTCTCGCAGGCCAGGGGCTCGATCTGGCACCCACACCCGGAACTGTGGTCCCTTCATGTGTGGGCGCTCAACGGATACCCGTTAGTCTCGCAGAGGGAGTCATGAATACCATCACGGAGGCTAGAGCGCCGTCGACCAGGCGGCTCTACGCTTCAAAGTGGTCGGTTTTCTCCGGCTGGTGTACAGCTCGGAGCCTTTCACCCCTCGAATGTGAGGTAGCGGAGGTTCTCTCCTTCCTACAAGAGCTGTTGGATAAGGGCAGATCCCCTTCCACGCTCAAAGTGTATGTGGTGGCTATTTCAGCGTTCTCCGGTTCAACGCTGGGTCAGTCACTGGGGAGGAATGATTTAGTCATCCGCTTCCTCAGGGGAGCTAGGAGACTGAATCCACCCAGACCTCCGTCAGTCCCTATGTGGGACCTTTCTACGGTCCTGGCGGCTATGAAAGGTGCCCCTTTCGAGCCTATCCAATCAGTCAGCCTCAAACATTTGTCTTTCAAAACAGTGTTTTTGATGGCTCTCGCTTCAGTGAAGCGCATAGGCGATCTGCACGCGCTCTCCGTGAGCCCGACGTGCTTGGAGTTTGGTCCTAATGACTCTAAAGTCATACTCAAACCTAAGCACGGCTATGTGCCGAAATCCCTCAACACGCCTTTTCGGGCTCAGGTCATTTCCCTGGCTGCCCTGCCGGCGTCGAGCGAGGAAGGGGACTCGAGTTTTCTTTGCCCTGTTAGGGCTTTAAGAACATATATGTCCCGCTCTGCTGCCTTCAGACAGACAGAGCAGCTCTTTGTCTCGTTCAGCGGACGTTCCAAAGGAACGGCTGTTTCGAAACAGAGTCTATCCAGATGGATAGTTGACGCCATAGCGCTGGCTTATACTGCCAAGGGCATTCAATGCCCGTTGGGAGTCAGAGCGCACTCTACGAGAGGCGTTGCCTCCTCGTGGGCTTGGTCCAGCGGGATTTCCTTGCAGGATATATGTACGGCGGCAGGCTGGGCCTCTCCGTCTACATTTATCAGGTTTTATAACCTAGAGGTTCCCGCCTTACAGGCTAAGCTTTTGTCGGTGTAATCTATTTACAGGCGCAATGCGCTACCGACTATACTGGGCAGAACTGTGTAAGACCCACGTTTTTCCCACATTAGTGCAGGCTCCCTATCCTGGCTATGTGATGTCATATTCGCGTCTGTGGACATGTCTATATAAGGACGGAGGAAACCCCTCCTGTCTTTAGACTCTCCCTGTGAGGTCATGTTAAGCCTGCGGACGCTACAATATAGGGAATTAAGGCTTCCCCCCCCTTATTCCCTGACTCTGTGTGAGTCTATCTGGTGATTATGCACTGTATGCCTGAAATAGCTTCCGGTGATCAGTGTTTTTATCCCAGCACGCACGGCGTTTTGCAAGGGGTTCCCGTAGCGTTTTGATAAAACGCAGTACGAGAGAACTCTCGTAAGAGAACGTACTCGGTTACTAACGTAACCTCGGTTCTCTCTAGAAGAGGGAACGAGTACTGCGTTCCCTTGCCGTGCGTTTGGTTCACTCTGGTTCGCTTCGGCGATCAAAATCAAGTGAATCAGCCTTCTCGAGCTCCTTTTATAGAGGTAAGCCACGCCCGTCTCGGCGGGAAGTGGCGAGGAAGGCGCGAAGCGCCCTCATTGGTCTGATGTTGCATCAGCCTGCGCTCGATAGGCTTATGCAGTTGCCGCAGAGCAGCCAATGAGCGGACAAGCCGTCTTGCTTCAGCTGTCTGCTGCTGCCGTAACGCGTTTTACATATATGAAAATTAAGGATAATTTTTGCTTCAGTGTATCGTGAAAAGAGATTTTTCCCGTAGCGTTTTGATAAAACGCAGTACTCGTTCCCTCTTCTAGAAAGAACCGAGGTTACGTTAGTAACCGAGTACGTTTTACGTCAAAACATCAAGGAAAAACATATTCTCAATTCTGTCTCACAATTCTCTGTCTCACTCACCCTTAAGTTGTTCCTTATGACTTTTGTTCATAATTGTTTAAAGTCCAACACGTTTGTCTTTCAATTGAAAGTTTGTTTACCAAAACTTTGGTTTAAAATGTTCATAAATGGATTATTTAATCCCAAATTGTTTCTTGCAATTTGAGTACATGCAAATTACTCCTTAGACCTCCCTAACACACAAACGTTATGCCTTCTTTGATTTTATGTTGGTTAAGTAAGTGAAATATTAGGTTTTATACTCAGTCACAATAGTGACCGGTGGGAAACAGCATAGTCAGAATTCATACAAATTCTTCAATTAGACCTATTTACACATTTAAAACTTAAAATAACAGTAACATATCCAACATATAAGAATAAGATATGATTAGAATTTGCTTCAAAACTTTATTTCTATTGTTCATGTTACACAATGTTTAAACTTACAATAATACAAACTCAATTGGCTAACTCATCTGAGGTAGGCTCATTCATTTATGAAAAACAGAAGCCAGGACATGGAAACCATATACCATGTAGAATGATTAATCCAACACTTTTAAATAACATCAAGTAAAATAAAATATAATATGGTCTCTGAGCATTTTTAACAGGTATATATTAATTTTGAATTATCAATAATGTAACATTTGAACATTTTAGCTTAAAATATCAGAACATTCCATAGCAGTCATTTTGTCCCCCCACCCCACCCCATACCATACATTCCATTGTATTTTCAATAGGTTAACATTTAACTATGTTTTCCTTTTCAAAGAAAAAGTGCCTTATCATTTACAAAAACATCAACTTGGAGAAGTAACTGATTTAGATTGATTGTAACAGTGACTAACATCATAAGCCTTTTTCACACTTCCAGGTTTTGTGTTTCCGGTGCTCACCAACGCCGGGTAAACTTACTTCCGGTGACAACAACAATGGCCGAGTCCAAGAATAAGTGTTGCTGTAGCGTCCCTCAGTGCAGCAATTCTAAGCAAAAACAACCTTATTTAAGTTTTCACGGGTATCCTTTGAACGAAGACCAAAAAAAGAAATGGGTCATCGCTATTAGACGGGGCGAAGGGTCTACGTTCGTCATTCGGAGAGGCAGCACGTATGTCTGCAGTCAGCATTTTACCGCTGACGTCTACATTCCAGGAAGTTCGCGGCTGAAGGTTGGTGCCATTCCCAGTCGTTTCCCTTGGAACAATTTCGATGTACTCCCTCAAAGACCATCAGCTTTTAAGAGATCTGCCGTTCGACTTGGTGCGGATGTACGTGTTCGGGAGCAGCCGGTGGTCACAGAAGATACACCCAATGAATCCAGTCATATTGAGGAACATGACTGCCGGTAAGCACTTATGTTGACTTGCTTGTGTATTTCGGTGATAACAGTGTAGACTGTGTGTGTGTATGTATGTATATACATGTATATATACAGTACCAGTCAAAAGTTTGGAAACATGACTATTTTTAATGTTTTTGAAAGAAGTCTCTTATGCTCATCAAGCCTGCAGTTAAAAAAAAACAAAACAGTAATATAGGTCTTTATCACAGTCCGCGTGACGTCACTTCCAACGGCGAGTAGTAGCGTAAACCGAGTTCCGGTCGAGTCTGTAGCAATGGCGGCGAGCACAGCTAGGAATTGATGTTGCGTTCCTAAATGTTGTAATAGTTCTACTAAACAGCCGTATCTCAGTTTTCATTCTTTTCCAACTGATGAAAAAGTTAAGAAAATGTGGATTCATTCTATTCGGCGGGATGAAGGCAAAAGTTTTGCAGTTTTAAAAGGGAGTACATACCTATGCGGGCAACACTTCACAGAATCTGACTACTCATCAACAGCCGATCGTAAACGCTTAAAACATGGAGTTATACCGTCCAGGTTTGAATGGAACAACTGGGGGAGTGTTCGCCAAAAACGACCCAATGTACTAGATAAGATAACGTCAAAGCGGCAACATTGCAGTGAATCTGAGGTCAGTGATGAACAGCCTGTTGTCTATTACGGACCCGTCCCACTCACAGACCATGACTACTCAACACCTCCGTGTCCAGATCTATTGGATGCTGCAGCAGAGAGTATTAGAGAGTTGGAGGCAGAAGTGAGAGCTTTGTCTGTCTCCCGCATTCAAATAAATCGATTTTGTCTCTCGGATGACGACTTCCGATTTTACACACGCTTTCCCTCAGAGAAGGTTTTCAGGATTTTCTGGGCATCAATAGAACCATCAGCATCGAACCTTGTGTACTGGTCTAAGGCACAGAGACATGGTCTAGAGACGGTTCCAGGACCAAGCCCTAACAGAAAGCTTCAGCTTATTGATGAGCTTTTCCTTTATTGCTGCCGTGTGTCTGCAGGTCTACGAGAGAAGGTCTTGGCAGATATCTTCAATGTGAGTACAACAACGGTCAGTCGAGTTATCATAACATGGGCAAATTTTCTGTACCTTGTTTTGGGGTCCTTGCCTATTTGGATGTCCAAAGAGCAAGTCAGAGCAACCATGCCAGCAAAATTTAAGGAGCACTTCCCAGATGTCCGTGTCATTTTGGACTGTACTGAGATCAGATGTGAAAACCCCTCAGCTCTTACACTACAGTCGGAGATGTTTTCACATTACAAAAACTACCCTACTTTCAAAGGCTTGGTTGGTGTTGCTCCATGTGGGGCCATAACCTTTGTTTCACAGCTGTTCACTGGATCCATCTCAGACAGGGAGATAACAAAACAGTCTTGGACCTGCTCGGGCCTGGAGACTGTTGTATGGCAGATAAAGGCTTTACCATAGAGCGACTGCTTGAGAATGTGGGAGCCAGGCTTGTTATCCCTCCATTCAAAAGAGCAGCCCAATTTACAAAAGAGGAGACGAAATGTACACAATCAATAGCCCGTCTAAGGATCGTGGTGGAAAGAGTCATTCAGCGAATCAAAGAAAACCACATCTGGGACTCTACCATTCCTCTCACCCTGACAGGCACAGTGAACCAAATATGGGCAAACTGCTGTTTAATGGCGAATTACCAAGGCCCACTTGATGCAAATGATGATGTTGTATAGAACGTTTATACAGAAAAGAAACATGATTTAATTTGCCATCAATCAAATGTCTGTTTTATAGTTTAATCTGTACAAAAATATTGAATTGTGAAAACTTGCATTTAATGTTGAAATATGTTTTTAGTAAATGAGCTTGAAAGTTGCAAACTTAAAAATTGGAATTAATTGTTTTTAATTGCACCACTTTTTTTTTACATATGTATTGACTGCATTGTGACAATTAAAAAGTTGTTACATTTTCTCAGTTGTTACTATTTCTCATTTATTCATTAACAATTTACAGTGAACTTAGTTATGAATAGTGTTACGGCGTCCAGTCTCCCTGATTTCCCCACCTCTCAATCACGAGCACCCTCTCCCGAGTACTAGCGCAGTGCATACTTTCCTATTAGTATACATCATCTGCGCTGTTATCTCTTCCACCTGTTCTGCATCAGCGCTCATTGCTCAGCCTTTATCTGCCTAATTCACGGAGCGCTCTTTGCGAAGCATTGCCTCTCTACGTGTGCATGTCCAAGCCGTTTTCTGAATACCTAGTCTACCTGTGTTACTGACCTTTGCTTATCTATCTACCTCTGATTGTCTGCAGCCAGCCTTCCGACCCCTTGCCTGATCCTGACCTTGTCTGCCTGCCGCCTGCCTCGACCATTCGCCTGTCCTAGGACTCTGTCTGCCTGCCGCCTGCCTCGACCATTCGCCTGTCCTAGGACTCTGTCTGCCTGCCGCCTGCCTCGACCACGAGTCTGTCCCCGATTCCGTTTGCACGCTGCCTGCCTTCTACTTCAGTTCAGTTTTACCCCAGTACTCCTGAGTTCCTTATCATTCTTGTTAATAAACGCTGTTGCATATGGATCTGCCTCTGCCTACTGATTCGTTACAGAATGCTTCGCCACACGAGGATCCAGCAACTATGACGGCATTATCCGCAGCGATCAACGCCCAAGCCTCGCAGCTGACCACGCATCACCATCAGCTTTCCCGATTAACTTCTGTAACTGAGGAACTGGTAAAAGCAATTCAAACTCTACGTACCCCATCTTCGAATGCCCCATCTGATTCGGCTCTTCAGTCCGCCGCGAGCCTTAGACCAGCATTACCGGAGAAGTTTGACGGGAATCCAGGTAAATGCAGGGAATTTTATGTCACAAGAATTTGCTGAACTTCATATGATTTCTCTAATTCCATGCATTTCTTCCCTTTCTGTCGAGGCTGTTGATGGTAGACCGCTGGGCACCGGTCGCGTCACTCATCTCTCTCAGGAGTTAAACATGCGCACTGGGCTGCTGCACAGAGAACTGATTCAGTTTTACATTCTACAAGCTCCTCACACACCTGTCATACTGGGGTTGCCCTGGCTCCGCAAGCATGACCCTCTTTTGCAATGGACCTCCGGACAAATCATCAGCTGGGGTGAGAGCTGTTTTTCTGACTGCCTGTCTACTGTCCAGCCACTAATTCTAAGAAGCATTCAGGAACCCCCTGATGACACCGTGTCTAAACGCCTGCCCTCTGAGTACCAAGACTTGACTGAAGCCTTCAGTAAGGATAAAGCCACAAGATTACCACCTCATCGCTCTTACGACTGCGCCATTGACCTCTTACCTGACGCTACACCGCCTAGGGGGCGTATCTTTCCTCTGTCCCAGCCCGAGACTGAAGCTATGGAGAAATACATCGAGGAAGAGCTCGCCAAGGGGTTTATCCGTCCTTCCACGTCTCCAGCATCAGCCGGCTTCTTTTTCGTCCAAAAGAAGGATGGTGGACTTCGTCCATGTATAGATTACAGAACGCTCAACGATTGCACCGTCAAGTTTCGCTATCCACTACCCCTGGTACCAGCTGCCCTGGAACTGCTCCGCAAAGCAAGGTATTACACCAAGCTGGACCTTCGAAGTGCTTATAATCTGGTCCGTATCCGCGAAGGGGATGAGTGGAAGACGGCTTTTTCTACGAGAACTGGGCACTACGAATATCTGGTTATGCCTTTTGGGCTTTCCAACAGTCCAGCTGTGTTTCAATCATTCATTAATGATGTTTTTCGAGACATGCTTCATCGCCACGTCATTGTCTACATCGATGACATCCTGATTTACTCTAATACCCTAGAAGAACATGTCCAGCACGTCCGAGCGGTGCTCAAAAGGCTCATCCAATTCCAGCTGTATGCAAAGATTGAGAAGTGTGAATTTCACCAGACCTCCACCTCGTTCTTGGGCTACATCATAAGTCCGGGAGGTGTTGCTATGGATGAGCGCAAGGTAAAGGCAGTGGTGGAATGGCCCAGACCCACTACGCTGAAAGAACTGCAGCGCTTCCTAGGGTTCGCTAACTTTTATCGCCGCTTCATCAGAGGTTTCAGTTCGGTGGCGGCGCCTCTCACGACTCTGGTTCGTAAAGGTACTTCTCGTCTCCCCTGGAGTGAGGAGGCCACAATGGCCTTCAATCACCTCAAAAAGGCCTTTACTTCAGCCCCCATCCTGCATCATCCTGATCCTGAGTTACCTTTTATCGTCGAAGTGGATGCTTCTAGTACCGGCCTGGGTGCAGTATTGTCTCAACGCCAGGGATCTCCTCCCAAGTTGTACCCTTGTGCATATTATTCTAGGAAGCTCAGTTCTGCGGAAAGGAATTACGATGTGGGTGATCGTGAGTTACTGGCGATGAAGGTCGCTTTCGAGGAGTGGAGGCATTGGCTAGAGGGCTCCACACATCCATTTATTGTCTTAACTGATCACAAGAACTTGGAGTACCTTCGCACTGCAAAAAGGCTGAATGCTCGACAGGCCAGGAGGTCCTTGTTCTTTTCTCGCTTCCAATTCACAGTTACCTTCCGCCCAGGCTCCAAGAATACCAAAGCTGATTCCCTGTCTCGTCGGTTTGATTTTGAAACAACCATCAAGAATCCTGAAACCATCCTCAGTCCTGATCTTGTCATCGGTCCCGTACAGTGGGATATCGAGACTGAACTCGAGCTGGCCAACGTTGACACCGAGATCCCTCCTGAATGTCCTCCTGGAAAACTCCATGTACCAGCAGCCCTCCGTGAAAAGGTGCTAAAGCACGTTCATACCCTGCCCAGCTCCGGACATCCAGGTATCACTGCTACTATTCATCTTTTACAGAATCGTTTCTGGTGGTCCACTCTGTCCCAAGATGCAAGCCGGTTCGTTCAGCAGTGCCAAACCTGCAACATTCAGAAGGCTTCCCATCTCATGCCCGCCGGTTTACTACAACCATTACCCTTACCACAGCGACCCTGGTCCCATATCGCCATTGATTTTATTACTGATCTACCACCATCAGATGGTCATAACACTATCCTCACTGTCATCGACCGCTTCTCCAAGGCTTGCCGCCTCATACCCCTCCGTAAACTCCCCACGGCCCTTCAGACTGCTGAACATCTTTGCAATCTGGTTTTCCGGTTTTATGGTTTGCCCGAAGACATCGTTTCGGACAGAGGTCCCCAGTTCACATCACGTGTCTGGTCTGCCTTCTTTCAAATGCTCCAAGTCAACGTGAGTTTAACCTCTGGCTACCATCCACAGGCCAACGGACAGGTCGAACGTCTCAACCAAGAGATCTCCCGTTTCCTCCGGTCCTATTGTCAACTCCATCAGAAGGACTGGAGCCGGTACCTGATGTGGGCTGAATACGCTCAAAATTCCATCCGGAAACAATCCACAGGCTTAACTCCTTTCCAGTGTGTCCTCGGTTTTCAACCACCCCTGTTCCCTTGGTCCGGTGAGCCCACCAACGTTCCCGCTGTGAATGACTGGCTTAATCGAAGTGAAGAGACCTGGAATTTAGCTCACACACACCTTCAACGAGCAGTTAATCGTGGTAAGAGGCAGGCTGATCGTCATCGTCGTCCCAACCCTGAATATCAACCAGGTCAATGGGTATGGTTATCCACTCGCAATCTGCGTCTCAATCTACCTTGCAAAAAACTCAGTCCGAGATTCATGGGTCCTTACAAGATCTTACGTCAGATAACTCCTGTGTCCTTCCGTCTTGCTCTTCCCAGGCATCTTCGTATATCTCCCACGTTCCATGTCTCACTGCTTAAACCTGCTGTATCACCCTCTGAGGAGAGGAGGGGTGATTCTTCTGAACAGCTTCCTCAAACCAGTACTGAGCAATCTTCTCAAGCCATCATTGTGGAGGGTGAGGAAACCTACCGGGTTCACCAGTTACTTGATTCGAGACGCCGAGGGGGTCACCTACAGTATCTGGTTGATTGGGAGGGTTTCAGTCCAGAAGAACGGTCTTGGGTCAACTCCAGTGACATTCTGGATCCACTACTCATTCAGGAATTCCACTGTAATAATCCTGACAAGCCTGCACCTCGTGCTCGTGGCAGACCTCGCCGCCATCAGCATCCTCGCGCCAGGAGTCGCTCGCAGGGGGGGGGCTCTGTTACGGCGTCCAGTCTCCCTGATTTCCCCACCTCTCAATCACGAGCACCCTCTCCCGAGTACTAGCGCAGTGCATACTTTCCTATTAGTATACATCATCTGCGCTGTTATCTCTTCCACCTGTTCTGCATCAGCGCTCATTGCTCAGCCTTTATCTGCCTAATTCACGGAGCGCTCTTTGCGAAGCATTGCCTCTCTACGTGTGCATGTCCAAGCCGTTTTCTGAATACCTAGTCTACCTGTGTTACTGACCTTTGCTTATCTATCTACCTCTGATTGTCTGCAGCCAGCCTTCCGACCCCTTGCCTGATCCTGACCTTGTCTGCCTGCCGCCTGCCTCGACCATTCGCCTGTCCTAGGACTCTGTCTGCCTGCCGCCTGCCTCGACCATTCGCCTGTCCTAGGACTCTGTCTGCCTGCCGCCTGCCTCGACCACGAGTCTGTCCCCGATTCCGTTTGCACGCTGCCTGCCTTCTACTTCAGTTCAGTTTTACCCCAGTACTCCTGAGTTCCTTATCATTCTTGTTAATAAACGCTGTTGCATATGGATCTGCCTCTGCCTACTGATTCGTTACAAATAGGCACTATTAAACATTTAAGACAAACAGATGCTCAACCAAAATAGACATTTGAAGAACCTTTAAGAGTAGTTTACCCGAAAATGACATTTATGCCATAATTTGTGGCATAAATATCATTTTTGGGTAAACTGTTCATGTAACAGTAAACAAATCAACATCAGCACTATTTTAAGCACATCAGCACTCTTAAGAGTTAATAAATATATATATATATATATATATATATATATATATATATATATATACACACACACATATATATATATAAATATATAGATAAATAAGATATAAAATCTCTATATATGATCTATATTCATATATCATGTATGTATATATATATGTATATTGTGCATCATGTACATCTAGGATGGCACGAGGGTGAGTAAATTATTGCATTTCATTTTTGGGTGACCTTGACCTTTAACAATAAACAAACAATCATCACCAATATTAGTTTAACAACTCCTAGAGTTAAAATATACATTCATGTATGTATTAAAGAAAAAAATGTCTACTTTGTCCCTCATTAAGACAATTAAACTCTCATCTCTCCAGATGCGCTGAATGGTTATGTCTGTTTTGGTATTTGTTATAAAGTCACACCAACTCAGTCCTGTTACTGCAAGCTGTCCCTGAACTTGCCAGTAGTATTTGTGGCTTTCCTTTAACTTAGCTTGACCGTTGACAACTTTTATGTGTGTCACCTGAGAAATGTCATCAACGTCAGGACATTTTACCTCTGCAAGTCCAAAGGGAGGGTTCTCAGTAGGGTCGTAGACTCTGCCATCAGGGCTTGTGCCAAGGTGTGGCGCATCAGGATGTATAACAAACCCACACTGTAAAACATTGACATTCATCATACCAGAGTACTGAAATAGCACTTCAGGCTCAAGATCCAGTCCACGCTTCATTGCAGAAGTCTGACGAACCCCTCTGATGATTCGGACAGCTAGTGCCTGGCTAGTCGACTCTCCTCTGACATGACACACCTCACGGAATCTACTGGATGTAATGCGTGGTGTACGCATTTGGTTCCATAGAGCAGACTGTGACTGGTCCCGTGTGTCTTTTTCAATTATTGTGCTTAGTTCTTGAGTGACTGCCAAGCTTTCTAAGAACAACATATCATGGAAATTCGGGACAAATTTAAATCTTCCTTTAAATGTATACCCATCCAGAGGAAGCGTAGGGAAAGCAGGGGCTTCTGCATGTTTGACAGCATCCCTTGATGACTCAGCAGGGCACTGAGAGGACAGCAAAGAACCTTTGGGTACCAGGCCAAACTTAGACTCCACCAGATTCATCTCCGACAAGCCATGCAGAACCTTGCAGATCAGTGGCTGAGGCCTGACACTTCTTAACCCTCAGATGTCGGAGATCACGCTGGCGTGATCTGCTCGCTTTTTTCCTTATGAGTTGAATTGAGACCCCAAATACTCTTTTGACTTTGATTTTATAAAACAAGTTTCATACATCAATCGATTCTGTTAAATGTGTATTATTTTTGTGTATACTCACAATAAAAACAAAATGTTGTGCTTTTTGCCAAATAAAGAAAAATAATCACGAAGCGAGTTCTGCCTTCTCTCTGTCCGTGTAGTCCATTCTGAAACGCGTCCGAAAATGAATCATAACTCAGCGAATACTTCTCACACAGGCACGTGAGATATGTCTTTATGAAGCTTGAAATCTCCTCTTTTAAATGAAGTAATTTATATAAAAAACAAATGTTTTTAACTCATGTAATCCCTTTGAAAGCAAGGAGAGGTACCGTTTTTCCTTCTCCCTTCATTATCTCTAAATGAGCTGCAGCCGCCCCGCCCCCGGCGCGATTCACATGTAAATAGTTTACCTGATCTAGTATGCATCGCATACGCCCCCCCGATCAATGCCATAAAAACACAGTTTGTTCATCAGACTACTTCCTGATAGTTCATCGCGTTTTGAGTATGACACGCTTCTCCGGTAATAAAGACGCCCTTCAGATGATTCTGGACAGCGAGGAACAATGCACCTTTTCCTCAGACGAGGAACGGCAGCATTTTGAAGAGCGAATTCCACCGAGAACACAATTTCGGAGTAAGTTTTACTTAAAAGTCTTTTGTCTTTTATTTTTCGTGTTCGCATTTATGAGGAAAAAACAATATTACGTGACAGTTCTCCATTATGGACGCGAGCGCTCTAAAAAAAGCACTAAAAGACTTTCAAACTTTCACAGAGACCTCAAAACAGAAAGTACAAATCCTTTCTTTAAAACGAATTTCGTTTTGTATCAATTGTATCTTAATTTTAATAATTTTTTCATTAACAAATTTCCTGGATTTAAAGTAAATATAGGCTAGCAACCACAACATAAGGTGCTTGAACTAGAGATCATCATGAACCAGACCGTATAGCCTACTCGCCTCACATGTCTAAAAAATGTGAAATATATTTACAGAAAGCTGGTTCTAAACAAACCATCCAAAACACTAGCCTACTGCGAAGATCGCGAGTCAATAGCCTATCGTCAACTTCATCTTTGCCAGAAGTTAAATTTAAATCGCGTGTGTGAATGAATGATGATGTTTTAGCAAACTGTATTGCTACTGAGATGAGTAAAAATCGACTGAAATATGAATACATAGATAAAATGTAGGCCTATAATCTTTTTTTTTTTTTTACAAAGAAAGAGTACACTTGAAATATTGTTGTAATTGTAATTCATGCATAAAATAGTTAATAGCTGTTTACTATACCTGAGTCCTGGGCCTGTGCCAAGTCTGTAGAGTGCTTGTGCTGGGTATAGTGGGTGGTACCGTCTTTAGTTTCATCATGCTGTAGTGTGCACTCTGAAACAGCAAGCCAACCAAATGGTTGCATAGCTCTTTCCCAGCCACACAGGAACAGCAAAAAGTACTGATGACAGGAGGATTCTCGTCGACTTTAACCCCCTGAGGTCGACGGTATCGCCGGCGATACCAGCTCGCTTTTTTTTTATCAGTGTAAAAGAAACTCATGAATACTCTGTTGACTTTGATTTTCCATAGGAGTTCCATACATCAATCGATTCTGTTAAATGTGTATTATTTTTGTGTATACTCACAATAAAAACATAGTGTTGTGCTTTTCGACAAATAAAGAAAAATAAACACGAAGCGAGTTCTGCCTTCTCTCTGTCCGTGTAGTCCATTCTGAAACGCGTCCGAAAATGAACCATAACTCAGTGACTTCTCACACATACACGTGATATATGTCTTTATGAAGCTTGAAATCTCTTCTTTTAAATGAAGTAATTTATATAAAAAACAAATATTCGGTAACACTTTATTTTGATAGTCCGTTTGTTGAGACTTTCAACAACACTGTTTCAACTGACAAGTAACATACTTTCAACTGACTGCCTATAGACTATAAGGTACAATTCAAGTGTTAATCTACAGATTTTACAAAAAAGTGCCTGTTGACTGTCAATATTATTTTGCAACAGGTTATTAACCAATTGGCGACTAACTTTCAATTGTCAACTAACTTTCTGTAGATTGAGTACCAACAACTCAAGATCAATCTGTCAGTTAAATGTCAACAGTCATGTCAGCATATGAAGTATATGATACTGTATATCCTTCTCAAGGGGTCTCATGTGCATCAAATTAATGATTATTTTAGCTGATTTAAACTGTTTTTAACCCCCTGAGGTCGGCTATCGCGCCGGCGCGATAGGCTCGTTTTTTTCCGTATGAGTGCAAAAAAATAATAAAATAAAAATATTAATTTTTATCTTATATGCTTGTGTTGTACATCAATCTATCCTGTTAAGTGTGTATTATTTTTGTGTACACTTACAATAAAAACAAAGTGTTGTGCTTTTCACCAAATAAAGAAAAATAAACGTGATGCGAGTTCTGCCTACTATCTTTCAGTGTAGTCCATTCTGAAACGCGTCCGAAAATGAACAATAACTCAGCGAATACTCAGTCAAACAGTCATACAGACACACAGGCATGAAGCTTGAATTCTCTTCTCTTAAATGAAGTAATTTATATAAAAAATAAATATTCTCATCTTGTGAAATCTGTATTAAAAGAGAGCGATTCCAGTCGACCTCATTACAACTGATTCAAATGTAATGTGACTCCGCCTACGGAGAGCGCGCGCTATTCAAACGCAAATGAATGAGGCAATCCAAGCAAACCTGTGAACGCCCCCATCTCAGCTCGAGAAAACAAGTTTATTCAGATCATTACTTGTTTACACCGTCTCGCAGCGCTGTGAGGAATAACAATAATGAAAAAAGTACCTCAGAAGTGCGGGTATATCGAGGAGCGAGCTGAGGAATACTGTAATACTGAGCAACACCACAGTTTGTTTGCTTAATCACCAGATACATTTGCAGTGTATAGCCAACAGATGAGAAAACAAGTAATAAAAACTCTGTGAGTGTTTTAGCGCAATTTTCTCACGTCATGGGATCACAACACTAAGAGATAGTAAATGAAAGAGAAAATATAAAAATACCCCAAATCGCAGGAAAATAACACCCAAAACACACATAATTAAATCGTGCATTTATTAGAACTAGTTTCGGTTAAGAAATGTCACTTTTCCATTTTCAGTGGAAAATGAATAGGAATTGTATTCTGTATTGGCGAAATATTTTAGTAACATATGATAATTACTCATGATAATTATATATTTCTCCAAATATACAACAATAGTTTTATAGGTGAAAAGGCAATATTTTTCTTATTTCTCTTCATATAAAGTTTTAATTAATTTTTGTAGCATAAAGGAAAGATTTTTGATCAATTCTTTTTTTCTAATATTATTTTAAATTTTAGAAGCTATCGATTGCAATTTGTTTCAACTCGATAGCTATTATGGTTGCAGAGAAATTTGCAAAAAACGGATTTTTTTCTGGAATTTCCAGCAGGGCTCCAGACTGCGACCAAAATTTGAGAGTGTGCGACTGAATTTTACATCCAGTCGCACATGTGCGACCAGTAAATTTAATCTCGTATAGTGTCATAGTGGGCGACAACCGAAGTCGCGTCTGCGATGCTTTACGACATCACGACAAAAAGACTAGCATGTTTAATTTTTTAACGGTCCTCCATGACGGGTTCCGTCAAGAGTGAATGAGTGTGTGCGCGCGAGTGAGTGAGCGAGTGAGTGAGTGAGAGCGTGGTGAGTGTGTGTGTGTGTGTGTGTGTGTGTGTGTGTAAGTGCGTGTGTACATATATGTGCGAGTGAATGTGTGTGTGAGACGGCTCGCGATGACTGGTCGTAAAGCAACGTGTCGTCTGACATGTTTCTTGTCCACGAATTGACAAGATTTTTAGGAGTCAAAATCGTGTAATCTGAACCAGGCATAACTATAACTATGGTATACTGTGGTTATAAAAGTAGCCTACACATCTTTTTCCAGCACTTCAAAACTATATCATATTTAAATGTTATTTTTAATGTGTTGACCAAAACATTTTTGTTCATCCTTAAAAGATTGTCTATTTATAAAACTGAAAGTTTCAAGAAGTAGGAAAACTCACACTTATTTAAAAAAAAAAAAAGACTAAATAACCATTGTAAACATAGCTGCTGAGGGCGCTTAATGGCTATTTTCACTCCCTAATATCTATTTTGTCACTCATTTTACTTTTGAATTAATATTAAGACATTATGAATGACAATAATTAAAGTTAACTTTATCTATACGCCTCAAATTAAGCTCAGTGCTTTGTCATCCCACAGTGCTACCAAACACTTTCTGTAGAACTTAGTGCCGCTGCCCTCAAATGTCAGTCTGGAGCCCTGTGATCTTAAAATAAAACTGCACCATAATTTCTGTACGTTAAGTCTATTTATTATCAAAGCATTTGTCTGTAATAGTTATTTAGGGGGAAAATGTGAAGGTGTGCCCCTAAACTTTCTGCTTGCGCTCCTAAAATTTTAAGTCAGGGGCTACAGCGCTCCTAATAAAAAAAGTTAGTCTGGAGCCCTGTCCAGGACATAACATAATGCCGAAAACCCGAAGTCTCTAGGTGGTCTGGTTGAGGAGTAGATAGAAGTGCAAGATTGGTGCGCACAGACAGAACAGAAATCATGAGTTAACAATCGCAATTTTGTCCGGTGGAAAATTGCGCTAAAAATAGCCACGAACTGGTGTAGAAAGAAAGTAGAGCCTCAACTAGATGAACAAGAGGGTAACGTTAGCTTAGCTAACTGCTAGCTGCAATTTCTTATGGTTTGATCTCTAACACAAGTAATGGCTGTAAAATAAATCCAGCGACTGAATTCTAGAGGACCATAGCTTTCAAACAAGGTATAGCATGTGTATGTGTCCTGTAGTGAGACCATTACAACATTAGATGTTTGTGGCTAATGTAGGCTAAACACTACACATCGGCCGGGCTGCGATCAGACAGGCAGACGGGTCATATAAACACCTAAAAGTCGTTTAAAAATTACCCCGAGAAACAGTGCATTGCTGTGCTGTTGGTACACACGTACATAGCACATTTGGCACAAATTAGCTTATCTTATGTGACATTTTATCAGTGAGACTTCTCTGCAGTTCTCATCGAAATTGAATGAGGGTCCGCTAAACCGGAAGTTGGTTTACAACGGAAGTACTGGACAGAAGTAAAAGTGGGCGGGGCGGAATAAGGTGAATAATCCATACGCAAGCAAGAAACAGATCCAAATTCAGCCCTTCATCCACATCCAGCGATCTCCATCTCCATTCTCAGCAGCGACCGTAAATGTCAAATCCCGCGCTCGTGATGAATTTAAATTAAAAAATTGCGCCCTCAAGAAGCGTTACGACATGTTTTACGGCAGTGATATCAAACGCTCATTGGCTCTCGCCTGCTTCGTCACAGATTGCAGCATGATGACTATCTCTTTGTCAAAAAACACAAAGGCTCTAAGGACTGTTGACATCTGTAAATTCCTAAAACTGTTCACATGAAATACTCTCGTGTTTTTTTTTTTTTTTTTTTTTTTTTTTTGTTTTTTTTTTCCTGTTTGCTTTGTTCTCGCTATATGTTATATCTGTATCTTGTTCTTAAATTTGTTTTGTATTTTTGTATTTTCTAAGAATTTAATAAAAAATAAAAAAATAAAAAAAATAAAAAGTTGAAACAACATTGAAATGCTGAAGCGCGTGCCCGCGCCGTCTTCATGCAGAGGGAAGCTGGGTTAACATTTTCATGGATTAATAACTTAAATTCTGCTCTGTCCCTTATACAAAACTATTATATACTGCCAGAGAGGACTGCAACACATCGTCATTTGAGCGACTTTTGGTACCGATTTACATTTTCGCAATAAATTATTATGATTACACATCTGTTGTTTTTCTTCATAATTTTAGCCTGCATAGTTTTAAGAAATGGTTATGGGTAGGTTTAGGGGCAGGAGTAGGATTAATGTTAGTGGCTCAAATGCTATTAATAAAACTGGCATTTCCCTACACATCTCTGTCCATAAAGTGTTTTATTCTTTTTATATTCTGTATAAAATGAGTAATTTATATTTAGGTTTGGGAGTAGGGTTAAGGGAACTTACATTTATCTATAAAACAGTATAAGGGAAATTATACATATATCTTTATGATTCGTAAACGTTTTGTAGCTGTGAATTCGTAATAATTCTACGTTGCAGACATGTCTGTATCATACGTTTCAGCATCTATCCAAACGTACAAAAAAATATGTTTTCAATCTGTTGATAGGTTATAGACTTTCTACTGATATAAACTGTTTTTCACTTTAATTAGATAGTCCTAAAATATATCTACTAACACTTAGTGGATAATGTCTATTAATAGTCTACTGATCATAAACAATTTCTTTATTGACAAGCAACAAATAAGCAACTACATGTAATCTTTAGTTGACTATCAACAGATTATCTACAAATGGTTAAAACATTTTTAAAAACAGTTTAAATCAGCTAAAATAATCATTAATTTGATGCATATGAGACCCCTTGAGTAGGATATACAGTATCATATACTTCATGCTGACATGACTGTTGACTTTTAACTGACAGATTGATCTTGAGTTGTTGGTACTCAGTCTACAGAAAGTTAGTTGACAATTGAAAGTTAGTCACCAATTGGTTAATAACCTGTTGCAAAATAATATTGACAGTCAACAGGCACTTTTTCGTCAAATCTGTAGATTAACACTTGAATTGTACCTTATAGTCTATAGGCAGTCAGTTGAACGTATGTTACTTGTCTGTTGAAACAGTGTTGTTGAATGTCAACTGATGCACTGTTGACAAGCTACTGAATGGCTACTAATAACTAGTAAAGTCTCAACAAACGGACTATCAAAATAAAGTGTTACCAAATATTCTCATCTTGTGAAATCTGTATTAAAAGAGAGCGATTCCAGTCGACCTCATTAGAGCTAATTCAAATGTAATGTGACTCCGCCCACGGAGAGCGCACGCTATTCAAACGCAAATGGCTGAGGCAATCCGCGCAATCCTGTGAACGCCCCCCCCGTATCAGCTCGAGAAAACCAAAACACAAGTTTATTCAGAACATTACTTCACCGTCTCGCAGCGCTGTGAGGAATAATGAGGAATACGAGGAATACGAGCTGAGGAATACTAGTAAGTTTTTCCTTCTCGGGTTTCTGTTTATGAATGAATGAACGGCATAGATGCGCGCTGTTTACCACAGCTGGCAAAAAACAATATTACGTGACAGTTCTCCATTATGGACGCGAGCTCTAAAAAAAAACACTAAAAGACTTTCAAACTTTCACAGAGACCTCAAAACAGAAAGTACAAATCCTTTCTTTAAAACGAATTTCGTTTTGTATCAATTGTATCTTAATTTTAATAATTTTTTCATTAACAAATTTCCTGGATTTAAAGTAAGCCTATCGTCAACGAATGATGATGTTTTAGCAAACTGTATTGCTATACTGAGATGAGTAAAAATCGACTGAAATATGTTGAAATAAAATGTAGGCTATTTGTATAAGCAACGTAAACTGCAAATTAACATTTATATGCCCTAATATTTCATGAAAACAACTTTACAGTCAGGCGAAATATGAAAGACAACATTTTGTTTAGTAGATTTGTGTACAGTTTTTACTGTAGAATATACTGCCTCGTCAAATAAGCTTTTCTTTAGCAATTTCTATTTATAAAATAGCCTAATATTTTTGTCAAAAATAAAGTCATCAACTAAGATGTTAGCTGTTCCAATGTTGGCTATATTCAAAGTAATGAATACATAGATAAAATGTAGGCCTATAATCTTTCTTTTTTTTTACAAAGTAAGAGTACACTTGAAATATTGTTGAAATTGTAATTATTGTTGTAATTGTAACCTTTTTAATAAAATAGCACAACATATGTACAAGATAGATGTAAGCAAAATCTTAAATGGTCAATATAAGTCTTCTTCTAAATATATCTTTTGTCCTTGCATTGTGGCTCAGCCAATTTCACACCTGTGTGAATGGCTCATCATTATGCAGAGTGGGTGGTAATTCAGGTGTAAACCACTCCTCGTTAACGCCCCCTCGCATATTGGCTTTCCAAGCAAAACCTGTTTTACATCAATTTAAATCAATGTATGGTTTTATTTGAACGATAAAGCAAGACTATTTTCACATAATTTTGAAGAAAAAACTATAGGCGATGACATCCATTGGTCAAAAGTCTTATTGACACATATTTACTATGTGTTTTGTGGCCTTATTTCAGAAATTTTAGTTTTTAGTTTTTTCAATATCCACGCATAAACATTATTCTCTCAAAAATTAAAACATGTACATACACGTGGCTCACATATTATGGTAGCCCTGTTTGTGCTTTATAGAGTGAATTTACACCTTTGCCATTAATATGTTTATAAGCAACTGAAAAAAGCACAAATGTCAGGGCATGTCAGAACATCTCAAGGGCCCAGAAAACCGCTCAGACTCCAGAGGGTTAAATGAAATCTAAATAAATAAAACATTATATACGGTTTAAAATTAGAATACAAATGAAACATTAACATAAATTGACTGCAACAGCAGTCTAACAATTTTCATTTTAACACTTTTTCAAACAAACTGCAACTGCAGTTTAACCCGCTACAACCCTAGCAACTATAAACACAATCAAATTTGTGTCCTCGAACTGGACCTAACTAAAGTTCTGAAACCTGAACAGGTAACCTGAAGAGAGTGTGGCTCTTCGTTTTTCCTCATGGACCGGTAACACTGTGCCCTGATAATCACCTCACTATCTACAACATCAGATACTGTATTGCACAAAAACAGCATTATAATCACACTACCATATCACAGCAAAATAAAAATCGTTTTTTACTTGAAAATTGTATTGGTTTGCGTATTTGTAAGACAATCATGGTTTAGCCAGCTAGGTAGCATGTTAGCCATTTCGAGAGAATAAACAAACGTTAAAATGAAACTTACCTTCATAATTGAAGATGTAGTTTTCAAAGAAGAATTTATATCCCTTCTCAAATTTGGATACTTTCGTTTGTGAAAGATTTTCCACAATCGTGTAAACGTTGGTGATTTGGGGAAGATTCCGCAGTGATATTGAAAACCTTCGCGCCGCCGCCATTGCTGACTCGACCGGAACTCGATTTACGCTACTACTCGCCATTGGAAGTGACGTCACGCGCACTGTGATAAAGGCCTGTTATGAAATATTATTACAATTTAAAATAATGGTTCTCTTTTTTAATATATTTTAAAATGTAATTTATTTTTGTGATGCAAAGCTGAATGTTCATCAGCAAGTACTCCAGTCTTTGGTGTCTTATGATCCTTCAGAAATCATTCTAATATGATGATTTGATACTCAGTTATTATCAATGATGGAAACAGTTGTGCTGCTTAATATATTTTTTTGGAATACTTTTTTCAGGATTCATTGATGAGTAAAACGTTAACAGCATTTATTCATAAAAACAGCATTTATTCAAAATAAAAACATTTCTAACAATATAAATCGTTACCATCACCTTTTATCAATTTAACGCATCCTTGTTGAATTAAAGTACTAATTTCTTTAAAAAAAATAGTTATTGTTCCCAAACTTTTGAACTTTTGTATATTGTTACAAAAGATTTCTATTCTAAATAAATACAGTTCTTTTTAACTTTTTATTCATCAAATAATCCTGAAAAAAGTGATTTCTAACATATATATATATATACACACATACACACACACATACATATATATATATATATATATATATATATATTTTCATTGTTCATTGTTATTTCACACAATATAAATACATATACAATTAGTAAATGTGTATGCATACATATAATCACATATATTACAGAAGATCAAATTAAAAATATAAGCATGTATTCACCATTATGTACATAAATGTGGGTATATATACAATTATAAGAATAAATCCAAAGGTCATGTACTATAATATGAACAGAAACTGTCCATTTATACCACTGAAAGATACACATCCATATAAATACTATAATAGTACATGTCTAGCTTGTCTTTCATTGATGCTATGAAGGCATCATCTCGCCAGATCCTCTGTATTGTGAAATCTGATTTTGTGTCAGTCACAAAGTCACACCACTGTAGACCAGTCACTGCAAGCTGGCCTTGAACCTGCCAGTAGTACTTGTGGGTCTCTTTGAGTTTGGCTTGTCCACTTTGTAGTTTAATAAATGGAACCTGGGCAATGTTATTTATATCAGCAGATGTGCTTTTTACCTCCACTAGGCCAAATTGGAAGGTTTCAGATGGATCATGCACTCGTCCATCTGGACTGGCTCCTAGATGTGGTGCTTCTGGATTGATAATAAAACCACATGGTAGGACACTAACACTGGCTGTCTCAGAATATTTTCTCAAAATATCTGGCTCAAGTTCAAGGCCACGTTTCATAGCACTTGTCTGCCTCGTGCCCTTGATGATTCTTACCGCTAATGACTGACCAGATGAATCCCCAACTACATGACAAACCTCCCTGAACCTGCTTGCAGTAACCCTTGATTGCCGCATTTTTCCCCAAGCAGTGCATTTTGACTGTAGTCTTGTGGCCTCTTCAATCTGACAAGCGGAACAATGGGTAACCTTTATAGACTCCAGATGAAGTGATTGATGGTGTGTGGGCACATATTTAAAATTACAGTCAAACTGATAGTCAAGCACAGGTAGTGGGGGGAAATTAACAACAGGAACATCTGCAGCTATAGGGGGACATTGGTATGAAAGTGGACTACCACGAGGTACAGGACCAAACTGTGAGGGGACCAACTCTATCTTTGACATGCCCTCTAGTATGTGTGCCAGCAAAGGCCGGGGATGGATCTGACTCAGTTTTGTACCAGAAGCCAAAACATCAGGATCTGGAAGGGTACCTAAAGAAATTAATACAAACTATTAGTCTTGAACACATTAAGTTGTAGCTGAGTACACGTGTACACGTACAGTGTTGTGTATTACCTGTGTAAGCCCTGTATAGGGTAGACTTGATTCCAGTCTTCCCAGCTGACTTTGGCTTCAGGACAACAAGTTCACTCACTGCCTCTGGATGGACTCCCTTAGTATAAAACAAACAAATGCAGTGTTAAAGTACTCTGGAAACACTTTATAATAAGGTTATACACATTGACATTAGTTTATGCATTTAGTCAATATGAAATAATAATGAGTAATAACAGTTAACAGATTGTATTAATCTTGGGTGATGTTCATTTATACCTTTGTTACTTAATTTGCACTCTTGTGCATTATTAGTCCATAATGCTTTGATGTTAACATGTACTTGTTTGTTTGAGTTGATACTATAGTGTTCTTACCAATTGCAGAAATACATGCCTGTGTTCTTGGACGATGCCATCTCTGTGGCTGACTTGTGCAGGCCAGTGGTGGTGGGACAGACTGTAAATTCAGCTGCACATAGTGGGCCGTCTGATACACAAGTGCTGTCAGATGGTTGCACAACCCTTTACCAGCTGCACAGCTGCACATATAGGCAGAAATACAAACAACCTCTTCTGTCTCCAATGACACCTGTTTGAGAAGACAATAGTTTAGCTAATGAATTGTAATTTTATGCTGTGAGCTACATTAAAGGGATAGTTCACATCAAATTGTAAATTAATACCGAAAAAGTTTCTGTTGTCCTCATAGTATTTGTTGCCATATTTGTTACTGTAACACTCACTAAGGCTCCTGTCTTGATATCATTTATCCTGAGAAAGACATTTCAATTATGTCTTAATTCCCATTGACTTACATAGTAGGAAAGAAAAAATACTATGGAAGTCAATGGGACCAGTAAACTGTCTGGTTACTGACATTCTTCAAAGTATCTTCCTTTGTGTTCATACAACATACATAGTACTGTGATCATTCATGCACATCCAGACGTTCCTCTCAGTCTGGCCACATAATTTCATCTACATCACAGTGAATATCATTTCTTGCTCAATTGCAAATTGTTCAATTTAGGAGACATTTTCAGGAATTTTTTTTTTTTTAAATAAATAATAATTTGCTTGACAGATTTTGACAACTCGTTCAACATTTTTGTATGTAATGACTCAAGCAATGAAATGAGGACTATTAGTTTTATATGGAATGACTATTCCGCATTCACAAGTATAGTTAATTTTGACTGACATGACATAAGCAAATGATAATGTTATAAAACAGCAGAGAGTTGTATGAAAGCAGTTGATGCATGTCCAAAAGCATTTGCAATTTGTTGGAAGGAATGAGAAACTGCTACTATGATGTGCACAAATGACTAAATGTTGTGGAGGTTGAACCAACTGTTGTGCAAATGTAAATAGTGATGTGAGAAATGCACCAAAGCGACTGAGAAAAACTGTAATATTATATACAGTGAATTCTGAAAGCAAAAAGGGGGATTATGAAAAAAATAAGTCGAGACAAAAATCTATGGAAATACCCTTTGATAAAACCCAAGAATGTGCACTTTCTACTACTTGTGAATTATGTGATTACAAAAACTGAGAAATACAGAGAATGAAGCAAAAAAACCTTTTGCAAACATAATGGAATGTACGTCTAGTGTATGTTGTTCTGTTATTAAGTCCAAAGTTAAGTGTAATGTACAGATTAAAGTTGCCAAGGCAAATATGAACCGCTTTAATCTGTCAATATTGCATCAGTTTGTAAAACATTAAGCTAGCACAAATATAGTGCAACAGTGTTTTCTGAGAAACAGTCATCATATGCTGTATTTTGTCACGTGTGAATTACTGAAGATGACAGTATAAAAGCATCCGATTTGTAATATTCTGATAAATACATTCACATACAGCACACAGATCTCTGACACGCTTTAGCCAAAGCATTAAGAATGAGGTTAACAATAGCTGTTCTTCTGCTTCTGTGCAAATGTCTTATATTTGAACTGGTCACCTCTGAACTGAGTGATAACAGTCAGCCGACTTGTCCTTTGAAAATCTGCTCAGACGTCCTGAAGGATCTCGGAGCCTCAGAGGCACGACTCAAAGCTCTTGAAGCTCAGTTTGAGGAAATCAAAAAGGAGAGCAGAGGTGAGACTACTGTTTTGAAGACCTATGTGCTGTTATACTATATACACTGAAAAACAATTGCTGTAGGATTTACTTTGTAATTATTTGTGAGATTTCCTTGCAACATCTGATTGAAAACTGCTTCAAAGAAATGGCATGTATCACATTGACTTAAATTTGAGGTAGAAAGACAGAAATAGTATTTTCCTGTAAAACTTATTCCAATGATCGTTGTTTTATATAAAAGTTAAAACAATTGTGTTTCAAAACGTGCTGTATATAATTTGCTTCCATTGCTACTGAGCCCATTTTCAACATTTTAAGAAGGTATTTGTTCTCTTCAGACAAAGCAAAGGTGGCATTTTCAGCTACATTGGGATCAAATGGTTTATATGGACCAGTTGAAACAGATACAACACTGATTTACAAGAAGGTCTTCATTAATGTTGGTGAAGCCTACGACTCGGCCACAGGTATTGTTAATCCACACTGCTAAACAGAATATCAACACTTGTATAATTCATGTCTACAGCTGTGAAACGGAGATCTGTCTCACTCTTTAACAGGGATTTTCACAGCGCCGGTACGGGGAGTTTACTATTTCAGTTTCTTCTACCACTGTTCAACTGATCATGAAACAGCGTTGACTTTGTATAGAAATGAAGAGCATGTAGTGTTAACCACACATCACAGTCAAAAGGAGGGTTCGCCAGAGAATGGAGGCAATGGTGTAACACTGCTGTTGGAGAAAGGGGATAAAGTCTATATCGTACTTCGAAAGAACTCATGGATCTGGGATTCATACAGTGTCACAGTGTTCAGTGGTTTTCTTATCGATGCCATGTAAATAAAATACACCCTGTGAACAAACATAACATTAGATCCTGCTTTTGTGTGTGTGTTCTGCAACCAGCCGTCACATGGTTTTTGTGTTTTGTATCATATTTGATACAATACAATACAATACAATACAATGTTTATTTATAAAGCACAATTTAAAAACAACCGAAGTTGACCAAAGTGCTGTACACACAGAAAGACAAAAAAGAAAATAATAGAAAAACTAGTAATAATAAAATGTAACAATAAACATCTTACAATCTATAAACACCAGTTGTAGAATGGATATAACACACGAAAGTAAAATCATAAAACAATGAGTCAAAGTGTATTAAACGCCAAAGAAAAGAAATAAGTCTTAAGAGCAGACTTAAAGGCCGATAGAGTTGGGGCAATTCTGATATGGACCGGGAGACTATTCCATAATTTAGGGCCGATGGCAGAAAAGGCACGATCTCCTCTATTTTTTAATCTAGTCCTCGGAACTTGCAATAGACCAGAATTAGCTGATCTAAGTGACCTTGACTGAGCGTAAGGGTGTAGCAGGTCTGACAAATACTGTGGTGCCTCATTATGAATGGATTTAAAAACAAACAATAGAATTTTAAAATCAATTCTATATTTGACCGGCAGCCAATGTAGTGAGATCAAGATCGGCGTGACAGATTCATATTTACGCTTCCCATAAAGAAGCCGAGCCGCTGCATTCTGAACCAACTGTAGACGTGCAACACAAGCCTGTGGAGCACCGATGTACAATGAGTTACAATAGTCCAGTCGAGATGTAACAAAAGCATGCATGACCGTCTCGAATTTCTTAAGGGAAAGAAAAGGCTTCACCTTTGACAGAAGACGAAGATGATAAAAACACGACTTAATCACAATACTTATCTGCTTGTCAAATTTAAGATTAATATCAAACCAAACACCCAAGTTTCTGACACACGTGGTACTATAAAGCGACAAAGATGCAAATGTAGGATCATGTACATAGTGTCCATTTGAACCAAACATAATAAATTCGGTTTTACTCTCATTCAGGCTTAGGAAGTTGGTCGCAAGCCAGAGTTTTAGTTCTTCCAAACAATCCATGATAGGCTGTAATGCCAGCCTATCATCACGCTTCAAAGGGATATAAATCTGGGTGTCATCTGCATACAAATGAAAAGAGACCCCATACTTGTTAAAAATAGACCCTAGTGGAAGCATATATAGGGAGAACAGTACAGGACCAAGAATTGAACCCTGGGGAACACCAGAATTTAAAGTTGTTTCAGAGGAAGAATGGTGTCCAATATTGACAACATACCTCCTGTCAGAGAGGTACGACCGAAACCACTGTAATACTGTGCCACGAAGACCAACACATGTTTCAAGGCGTGATATAAGCATGTCATGGTTAACTAAATCAAAGGCAGAACTGAGGTCTAACAAAACCAGAGCCATAGACTGCCCAGAGTCAGTGGTTAACATGATATCATTTAAAACTCTTAAGAGCGCTGTCTCAGTACTGTGACGGGATTTAAAACCAGATTGAAATTTTTCATGAATAGAATTGATAGTCAAATAAGACTGAAGTTGATTTAAAACAGTTTTCTCTAAAATCTTAGATAAAAAAAGGTAGATTTGAAATAGGTTGAAAGTTAGCCAACAATTTGGAGTCCAGACTTGTTTTTTTAAGATGGGGTCGCACTGTGGCAAGTTTAAAGTCAGAAGGTACTGTACCAGTATGGAGACATTTGTTAATTACAGACAACAGGTCAGGGCCAACAGTCTCAATAACTTGCCCAAGGAAACGAGATGGAATGACGTCGTTTGGACACATAGTTGGTTTCAAATGAGACATAGTCTCAATCAGAGAATTGAGATTAACAGACTCAAAGACAGACCAAGTGGAAGAGGAGAGTGGGACATCAGACAGTTTATACGCTGAAGTACACAACGAGGATGTAATTTTGGAGATCTTGTCATTGAAATATGTCGCAAAGTCCTCACATAGAGAGACAGATGCTTCAGGGAATAAATTAACCTTTGGATGGAGAACAGATTCGATGGTAGAAAATAGAATATTTGGCTTATGACTATTCCGTATGATTAAGTTTGAAAGGTATCTACTCTTAGCAACCTTAGCAGCTCGTTGAAAAGCAGAAAGAGAATCCCTTAAAATTTCATATGAAACTTGTAATCGGTCTTTTTTCCATTTGCGTTCTGCCCTTCGACAGGTCTGTCTGAGAGAACGAGTAATATCATTATGCCAAGGTAATGAAATATGCTTACTTTTTTCCTCTTTTAGAGGTGCGATAGAATTTAAGATGTTAAAGCAAGTGGTATTGAAAATACTTAGATGTTCATCAGCATCTAAGTGGGATATGGAAAGGTTTGTATCCTGAGTAGCACCCAATTGTACATACCTGGAACAAAATTCATTGCCTGAACATTCGGTGAAAATTCGAGTCCAACGTGACGGTGGAGAATGTCCTTCAGCATGTCCATCAAATGGCACAGAAAACAATAAAGGCATATGATCAGATAAGCCAGGCTCACCAATTTTGAAGTTCAACACTGATAGACCACGAGACAAAATCAAGTCCAAAGTATGCCCCTGAACATGAGTTGGTCCAGACACCCATTGCACAAAGTCAAAAGAGTCAATTAGGCTAAGAAAGTCTTTTGAGAGAGGCTTAGAGTCACAGCACACATGGATATTAAAGTCCCCAATAATTAGAATTCTATCATGGCTGATGACAATTTCAGACAGAAATTCTGCAAATTCATTGATAAAATCGTTATTTGCATGGGGTGGCCGATATATAATAACAAAAACCACTGGATTTACCAAAGAAAGTTGAAACAGCTGAACTTCAAAACTCCTGCGTGTCTGAGTTGATAAACAGTGACAAAGATAGTTGTTTTTAAACACTGTCGCTAACCCCCCACCACGACCAGATAAGCGAGGGGAATTAAGAAAATTGCAGCCCTGTGGCACCAGTTCAGTAAATGGACTTAAGTCTCCCGGTTTAATCCAGGTTTCGGTAATGCATAAAATATCCAAGGTGTGCGAGGTAAAAAAGTCATTTAATATAAAGGTCTTATTTACCAGAGAGCGTGCGTTGATCAAAGCCACATTTAGTAGCTTCGTATCCTCCTGGAGCTGCATTGATCTCTGCAACGGTCGAAGATTAGAGGTATTGACTCCACAAGCGCGAAGACGGGGAGGAAGGTGGCGCGTAGACATAGAAAGAGTGCTGGGAACCACGGGTCGAAGCCATCGATGCGATGTATCTAGCGGACGCCAGAGCACCCGCCGTTCTCGGGTCATAGGCAAAGGAAATAGCCTTTCAGCAGACGGCGACCATGCACCAGTACTCAGCGAGTGCGGGCAAACGCGCCGCTTACAGACCATCACAGACGACGACCACGCAGGAGACCTAAGCCGAGCAGCAACTCCACCCCGCTTTCCACGTTTCCTCCGACGCTTCCTCTTCCAAGGCAAGTCAGCAGGACGCCAATATTGGTATACTGGAAGATAAGTATGGGTAGGCAGAGGAGAGGGACGAGACAGGCAAATGTCACCTCTAGCAGCTTCAACAGCCACTCGAATGTCCAAAAGTATTTGACGATCGTACGTCAACGCCATTTTACAACCAGTGATTAAAAAAGATATGCATAAGAACAGTAAGGACAGCAAAACTAGAGATTGCGACAGACGGCATGCCAAACACAACGGCGCCATCTTGTGTCGAATGCATACATCAAGCTTTTATGGCAGAGGAGGAAGAAACACCTTGATTTTATTAGTAGTCCCAAACTGAGCGAAAATATGCAATATGATGCTAATATTTATATGAACACAAGATGAATTTCTGATGTTGACTTTTCTAAAAATGTGAACTGCTGCGCCTGTGTAGATGAGATAAGCAAAGTGTGTGTGCGTTGTGCACACGCTACATTATGGCCAAGCATGCGCCCTTAAAATAGCATCTGAATAACGTGCCACTGACTTTAGACTAGGTTTCTCCTGGTCAGTGGCGGAATTGTTTTCTGAAACTGCAAAATAGCATCAGGGAACTTTTGGGCCAGAAAACACCTCCTCTTTGCACTGAACCGGACCCGGGAGCGCAAGTTCATTCCCTAATTTACTGACGTGCGTCTGTGGAGGGAAAAGTCCGCTGTGCGCGGGTGCAGAATAGGAATGATGCATGCGTCGCTGTACAAAGTCAATTGCACTGGATGCAAGATAGGGCCCTATAAATCAATGTGTAACAATTATAGTGAATTTGGGATATGGCTTGTGAAGGCTCATCTTCTCCAATTTTAAAGATCAATGATCCATTACATTTTGTTGTGTAGCTGGATTGATTACGGAGAATTTAGCAGGTGTTGCACCAGTGGAAGTTGTCTTTGGTGTTTATGGTTTGCTGTGTAGTGTGACACAGTTGTTGATTGTAATTGTGCTGCCTTCGTCTGGTTGTGTTAGTGTGTTTGTGCTTGTGTTGGTCAATGTGATTGTTGAGCTGCTTTGATTGATGGTGGTGTTGCGGGTTGTTGTCAGTGTGGTTTTCCCACTGAATGATCTTGTTGATTAGTTTGTGAACTCGTATGTTTTACTCAACATTAAAGAGTCTTTGAATTGTCCCTGTTAGGTCTCCAAGGCAGGACTTGAGGTCGCTTTCTGAGTCCCGAACGGTTATCATGCTGCCGTCAATGTTGGAAACCGTTGCTATGAGTTTCAAAACCTATAAAGAAGAATCAAATGGTTAATAAAATACATTTGAAAGAAACGTATAATTGATGTATTTGTAGTTGTTTTTGTGTGCCAATGTTAAACTTATACGGTGACTGATACTGAAGAACAGTGGGTAATGATATTGCTCAGGACAGACAGCAACTCATACACCACTAGCAGAAACCATAACAGCTGTGGATTATCAAAGTCAACTTTTTTAAATATGATATGATTTAATGAATAATTTATTTAATAAAGACATTTTGTTTTGTGGACTATATAATTTGTGAAATAGTGTATTCATGGCACAAGTAAATCAAAATCATGCTGTTGTTTTTTATGCCTCTTGTTAAAATGTACACTTTGCAGATTCTGCAAAGTGTATGTAAACTTATGATAAATTTTCATTGTCATGTAAAGCATCATAGTTATGATACTAAATATTAAGGTTCAGTTTAAAAGAGGTTTAAGACTAAGCCAGGATTAAGCCCTAGTTCAATGAGGACATTTAAGTAGATTTTATAATTGTGCCTTATAAAAAACATTACTGGTGTGCTTCTTGAGACAAAACAATGGCACTGACCTATTTTAAAATGTCAGGACAAATTTGTCCTTTGTCACATTATGTCAAGATTGTCATGGATACACCCTTGCCAGCACCAGAAATCCTCACTCCGCCCACTCGTTCACAATCCCCTGAGTTCTGATTGTTTGCACCTGCCTTCACCACCTGTTTGCACTCTGCACTCATCATCTCACCACTACTTAAGTAAAGCGAAGTTTTGTGTGTTGTTGCACTGCACTCCTGAGCGTTTCTTCATGGATCCCCTGCCTGTTCCTCGGATTACTCTCCGGCCTCTGACTAGGGATGGGGAAATGAAGCCTCATGAATCACTGAGGCTTTCCCCTGACTGTTCCGGGAAAAGATTCAAAGCTTCGAGAGTGTCGAGAACAGCGCCGAGAACAGCGCCATCTGGTGCTTATTTAAAATAAAGCAGCCAGAAGCCTGTGTTAGAAGCTCTGGCAGATGAAGCAACCACAACACACTCCATAGTTTCAATGTTATGTGTACAAATAAAAGCCTTACATGTTTGTGTTTGATTTGTTCATTAAATAAATTCATTTTCCCATTAAAGTGTGACAATAAAAAATAATAGCTTATAAGCTATTTTATTTAATGTAGGCCTTCTCTCTCTCTCTACACACACACGCACAATGAATAAAGACATTGTCTGATAGGATCATCTGTTATTAAATGTCAATATCAATAATTGTAAATATCAACCAGACTGAGGCAACAATGACTCGTTAAATACGATCTGAAGTTCGAGCCTTCTGACACCCAAAGCGAAACGCGCACGTGACTGGACAGAAAGTGAGGCTTCGTTTGTCATCGATCACGTGACTCTAGTAAACCAATACACGCCTCGATACGGGGCTTCACTACAAATTGTGTCGCTTATGTGATACGCGCATCGAAGCTTCAGTGTCATATGTAACATCACTACCTCTGACCCCTGCCTGTGTTTCCTTGTTCGTTCGTTCGTTCGTTCGTTCGTTGGTAGTCCAATAAAAGATGTTTAACAGAGAGGGGAATCTTATAAAACATGCAGAGTTGGTCTTCACCTTCAAGCAAAAAAGTCTGAGTCAAACTTGTGTGACCTATACGACCTCTGGTGAATAGCACTGGATCAGATCTAGTTTTTACATGTGCTTTAGTATGTTAGTCAAAACATCAAAATAAGTACTTCTTTAAAGCATGACAAAAGATAATAAAAACATGATGCTTTATGGTGAAGCCTTTTAAAAGTGTCCTTTATTAATTTGACCAAAAGTAAATCCATTTCGTAAGATTATTTACTTAGATCATTATCATCAAAGTAATTCTAAACTTCGTGAGGCAGACGACATTATGTGATCAAAAACAATAAACTTATTGAACCCGCTCCACAGCGCCACCCAGTGCATTATATTATAACTACGGGTTTTTGTGCTTGAGATTTATCATGGATTCACTGCATTACGACCTGTAAAGCAGCGCAGTAAGTAGTATTTTTATTTTTCGAATAAAAATTACAGATCAAATATTCGACTATTTGTGCACACCCCTAGTTTCTTCTCACACAATTATGATTGAACTTCAGTTTATGTATTCTGGTCAATTTACATATGTAAATACAAGCCTAAATTACATCTGCAAATCATATAAAGCGATTGTTGCACAGAAGAAAGTGAGTTTAATCCCCAATATGCATTTACATTTATTTAACAATCCATTTATTAAAATTTTAAACCAAAGTTTGGGGTAAAAAAAACTATTTTGGCAACATACACCTGACTTTGGTACTCGCCGATACCGATACCGAAAACCGATGCCTGTATTTTCACTGCATTTCTAATTTTTAAATATATTACAAGATAAACCAAAAGAATCGTATTAGTTGGCTTACTTTGTTAATCAAATATATATTTCCTTCAGTTATTTTCATGCTTAATTAAGCCTGCTAAAATGCATTGTATGAGCTTCTGTTACTGTCACTGATCATTCTATTGCTATCATATTTTATCTTTCATTTAAAGGTTGTATCAGCGATTTCAGGCCCAAACATAAATGATCACATTCATCTAATCTTTCCTAACGATCCGCTAGCTAACCGCCCCATAAGCATGCCGTCAAAAAAACGCGTCTCTGTAGGCAGCCTCTGAGATCTGACAGGGGAGGGTCTTGTGAGGTTTTGTGCTCATGCACGGCTGCCTATGACGGTTGCACGCGAAAACCTCACAAGACCCTCCCCTGTCGGTGATTGGTTGGAACACTATCTATTTTTTAGTTTTGAGTGGGGGTGAAAGCAATTGTTTTTGTTTGTAGATCTCAGAGCCTAACATTATGTTTGGGCCTTTTTTGGGCCTGAAATCGCTGATACAACCTTTAATAGTATAGCACATATTTAGAGCACCTCCAGCAGGGCTCAGTGCTGAGGATTGGGTTAGAAAAAAACAATTGCATATTCTTTACTGCATACATTTAATATAGATGGATATTTTTGTAAAGTTGAAAAGGGTAGCCTATTAGTCAAGAGTAGTGAGTAATTTATTTGTTCATTGTTTGATTAAAAAAGTATTAAACTTCTGCCCCTTTAAGACCAAATGCACGGACCCCATTTGAATATAGCTACTGTCTACGGTCACTTGAAATATACTTCGACTTTGTTTACTGGGATATTCGCCAAGACGGGCGTTTTTACATAAACTTGTGTGAATTCGTACGTACAAGCGCAAGACGTGAAAGACAATTCAATTCATTATTTGCGCGCTGTCTGAGATGCTGGTTTGCGGGGCGAGCGCTTTGGATGTTTGCGTTCATGGAACTTCTTGACTTGCACACACGTCCTGTAATAATGTAGGGAACCACAACCCATTATACATAAATCAGGTAACAGTTCATGTTTTACTTAAATATACGATTTAGTTTAAATCCAAATAACACATGCTGAGTGAACGATCAGCAATCAAGAGCATTCAACAGAAGTGCTCTCTCTCTCTCTCGTCAGTTAACGTTGATAAGCTACATTATGTCTTGTTTGACTTTCTTTGCCATTTACATCTGACTGAACTACAAACTTTCCAATGACGTCTGGTTAAAGGGATGTGCTCGACCAGCTCGCGCGCTCAATCCACTGCGCGTTGTTCTCTTATCAGCTTGCGCACCAAAGCAAAGTGTTACTATACTGTATTTCATTTAATATTCCACTAATAAGATACATTTACTTCATAGACAGCCTTCTTTTTTTATCCCCTTTATACTCTATGTTGTCCGTGTTTCTTTGTCTGGACACAAACACTGTTTACACACGGCCTGGTATCGGTTTTTGGTATCGGAGCATTTTTACGAGTACGAGTACATGAGCTCAGTATCGGCCCGATACCGATACTGGTATCGTATCGGTGCATCCTTAATTTACTGCATGCTTGTGGCCTTTATGGTTACATACCATGTCAAGGTCTTTCTGGAGAGGTCTTATATACACAATTGCTGCATGTATTCCAATGGTGTCTTGAAGATAATGCGGTGTATACCCTTCTGATGGACAGGGGATGACTTGCAAAGTTTTTGTCCTCGTAGCCCCATATGGTCTGAGCAATTCAAACCCCCCACCATCTTTCAGTTTTGGAAACTCCATAAGCAATGTGGATTTGAATTCTTCAGATGTGCAGTGCTTATCTGCAACAGAAATGGTCAATTAAACACAAATCATGAGAAAATGAATCCAATTTTTTTCCAGAGAGCACCTGACTAAAAAAATGACACCCATGTTATCTGACATATTTAGAAGAAAAAAGAAAATTTATTTCAGGTAACTCAAAGTACTAAAATTGTTCCAAACAAAATGGAGGAAAAACTTGTACCTGGGAAAACTATCTTTTTTTCTCCCAACCCTGACCTTTCAAGATCCATCTTTTCCCACGGGTGTGGTACTTTGCAGTCACGTCGTCCACTCAAACAGACAAATTTGTGAGTGTAAGTCTTTTTGTTGCATGGCTTTTGTAAAGTATGTCGTCTGCGCATAACAGAGGACAAAGAACTGCTATGAGGGTATGGTGAAAGAAGTCTTGACACCTCGCCTGTGGAGACATGAAAAGCAGGGTTATATATACCCCCATTCCACATATAACCCCCGTTTTTAAATTAGCGAGGTCTGGGTTGTTAAGAATTTCACCATAATTAAACCTAGAATACAACCCAAACATGTACATATAAAGTTATTATCATAATACTGAATGCAGTATGCTGCCAGTAGGAATCTATCTGTCCGCTGTTTACTTGCCGCTGTTTATTAGGGACTCAATTGCTCTGTTTGCGCTCCCTTAAACACATACGGTAAACAGAGTTTTATTAAAGATGTATTGATGTGCCGTTGATGCTTCTGCTGACGTTCTGTATCAGCAGGACTTTATCATACGATGGAGAGGAGGGTTGTATAAAGCACGGTTTATTCTCATTAATTCCCCCGATAGACTGACAGATCAACAACATCAAGTAGTTTAATGTCATAGTTTTGCTTGTGTTCTTAATGCATGTACATTACACTCTTTTACCAAATAACTAGGTTTAGTTTACAGAATGTATTGGTAATCATTTGTTTGATTAGGATAATAAGTAAAATTATCCAACTTTTGCAGTTTTTAAAAAAGATTAGCGTTTAAGTACTTGATTACTATTTTATGTACAGACCACTTTTTTATTGAATTATTCCCCTATGAATTAATTTTACACTGGGTCTAGCATTAATGACTATCTTTATCTGAATGTTTCAACGGTTAATGGTATTGGGATAATGGAGACAGTGAGGCGAGTTGATCCTGTGGGGACAGCGCGGCCTGGACCTGCACGAAGGCGGCCGTGTTCTGTGCCAGGGCCTTTGTCTTTGTGGCACTTTGATGGCAACCACAAACTTGTTCGATATTCGTTCGATTTGTTCGTGTCATCAAACACTGAATGTCTATATAACATTGACCCTTAACTGATGTGGTATTCTTGTGTCTGTGCCTGTTAGGTGGAAAACTGTTGTCCATGGTGGCACTGACGGCTTCAGTAGGAAGATCATGTACCTAAGGGGCAATAACAACAATAAGGCGGCGACTGTTCCAGACTGCTTTCATGGAGCCGTCCGTGAACTGGGTCTCCCTCACAGAGTGAGAAGTGATAAAGGTGGTGATGTGGAGGTGGCCAGGTTTATAACGGAGCATCCAGAAAGAGGATCTGGTAGTTAACCTCAATCCAACTGATTGCAAGATAAGAAATATTAAGTGTATTGGAAAATGTAATGTAAAATGTAAAGATGTTACTTTCCCCAGTGCAAGAGCTGTGCTAAATCCATGTTGTCTGTGAAAAATTATTGTTTTTTTCTGTTTTAATTTACACACCTAACTTTTGATTTTATAGGACGTAAGCGCTTCATCACTGGAAAGAGTGTCCATAACCAGCGAATCGAGCGGCTGTGGCGTGATGAGTGATGAGTGGTGCTGCGTCCTGTATTACTATTATGCCACCTTCCGACATCTTGAAGAACCTTTACAGTTGGATACTGACCAGGACCTTCACTTGATCTGCCTTCACTACGTGATGCTACCAAGGCTGAACCATCATCTTCAGCTATTTATGAGGACATGCTGTCGCGACATTCCCTTCTCTACCTTCCCTTATAAAATAACCTTTTTATCATAGTAAAATCTACATATCGTTCCCAACAAAAGTAGTGTGTAGCGTAAAACATGTTGAAGATTAGCAAACGGGCTATCGAATACTTAAATGATAAGGTGGGATGAGTTACAAAAGGAATGAGTAAAAGTACAGCAGCGACTTTCAGCATGTTCCCTATAACAACGTCTGACGTCTACATCTTACGTGGCGTGAGAAAGACATCCGATCAGATCTGTCAGACTGAAACTGATTTCCAGAAACGAGTTTTGAATAGGATTTCAAACCACACATGGATGTAGGTTGAAACGGATTTGTAAAAATTTTATTTATAATAAAGACAACTCATTTCGCTATATGTGAACGCTCTCTGAGAGACTGCTCATACGGCGCTTTGACGGTTAAATATACACACTTACTGTATGTGTCAAATAACCTCTTTGTCAGTCTTGTCTCTCAGTCTTGGTGAGTAAACAGTCATTTTTGTCAGTATTTATGAATGTAATCAGTTGAGGAGGAGTATACTGGATCCATGCAGTCGGTCTTAAAGTGACAGCAGCCTAATAAACCTGCTGCCGTCTGACATTAATGATGATCAAACAAAATCTCTCACTGCTCTTCACTGAATCACTTTTGTAACTTAACTAAGAATAAATGTATATTTAATTTACACAGTGAAGACTATGCAGTGTTTTTTCCATACAGATGGTGGTCAACCAGAATGCCTATTACCGCCGCGCCAGCCGCCGCGGCGAAATCACCGCGGCGAAAATAAACCAGCCGCATTTCAAAGTCGTTCCCGAAATGACCGCCAGGTGGCGCAAAGGGACATTGTGCAAAACAGCAGCAATTGCCGTATTTTAAAATGTAAGTGGGTTAAATAATAGGCATATTTTTCATATATATAAATAGGCCTATTAGGCTACAACAGAATAGAACCAAAGATAGAATCAATTTTACAGCTGAAAAAATAGAATCAAAAGTTAAAAATAGAGACGATATTAGGAGCAATGACGCTGAATATTTTTACTATTCTATTGAGGAATTAGATAAACGAAGAGCTCTCGTGAGCGATACAATTTATAGTGATTTCAAAAGCAGTCCTTAAAAAAAAAAAATTACATGGAGTAGTGTGGCATAATTTTTGAGAGATTACGCGGAACACGTTTTAGTTAAGATCCTGGTTTCAATGCCCTTAATGTATATAGGCTAGGCTACTGCTTTAAAAAAATTCCCAACGCATTTTGAGATTGTTTTGAATTAAACATTGAAGTTTAAAATGTAGTGTTTTGGCACACCAGGCCGAGTGGCGTTACGCATTGTTCAAAAATCAGGTTTTATTCTGGCATGTTGAATTGGCGTTAATATTTTTTTTTTTTTTTTATTAGATTTAGATTTTAGGTTTTGTTAGATTTATTTTTCTCATAACAGCTAAAATAACTTAATATATGCCTTGTCTTCATATGATTTTTATCAATAAACTAGTGTTTTCTGACAGTGTCCACTGCAAAGATGAAGTTGACGATCGCCATATTTGTAGTGAACGCACCTAGAGAGAAATGCACAAAGACATAATCAGAGTAGCCTTTTTTCTTTTTCGTTTTGAATTATTTCGTTTGAAGACATTTCAAGCTTTGTGTATTTGATGTATTTATCATGTCTGTGTGAGGCATGCGCTGAGTTTCGTTAAGTTAGGAGGATGAGATGCGCTCCAGCTGACGTGCAATGCAAGTGACCTCACGGGCGCCTCTATGATTAGTGTCTGTTTGCTTCTCTTACTTATTGAATCCAGACAATTGGGTGATGAAAAAATGATTAAAATTAAGATACAATTTATAGAAAACGAAATTCACTTTAAAAAAAGGTTTCTACTAAACAAAACTTAATGAAGTGGTCAAAATCATGTCTGACCCACTCCATATCCATCTCTCGATATAATGCATCTTATCTTACTCATGCTGTTCACTTTTCATATTCAACATAGATTGAAAAAACAACATTATAATATTTTAACAAATATGATACTAAATGAGATTATTTAATGTCTACAACAGTATAGTAGGCCTATAGACTCTATTTGTACAAATTGCTGCACATTAATTTAATTAAATGAAACCTTGTAACGAATTCACACTGTAGGGTAGACTGTGTACAGTTGAGACACCTTAAATAACTTGCGTTCGCAGCAAGCACAAGTTGTGATTTTTGCTGTGCACTTGCATATTAGTGTCAGCTGGGAAGGAAATATAGAGACCAGACCTCTTGGAACTTTAATTGAATACATAGCGTTGGTAAAGCATACTGAAATTACATCCCTGCAAATGTATTAGGCCCTACTGAAAATAAATGTATCGAATTTAAGCAAAGTAGCCTAAATGTTAAGACTGTAAGCCCTTTACTTTTTTACGTATACAGGACTCTTATAGCCGACTTTGGGTTAATTTAATTTGTAGAGGATTTTTTAACTCAAACATTAACACTGAAATAAATTAAACTAAATTATTGTAATTTTTTGGCACACCACGACGAGTGGCGCTATGCATTGTTCTAAAGCCAGGTTTTATTCTGGCATGTTGAATTAGTGTTCGACAAACGCGGCGGCGCGTTCATTTGAATGAAGATCGCTTCTCGCTCGTGTGAGCGAACACACACTGGAACGTTAGGCCATGTCGCAACGAGTGAATCGTGGCCGAGTGGTTGAACTTACGTTACAATTTTTTAGATGACACGGGTTCGAATCCCGAACTAACTTGGACTATTGATATTTTTATATTAGCCTATTAATGCATTTTATAGTCTATTGTTGATGCAGAGAGATTTGTCTTCTAAAACATTTTTTTTTGCCTATTTACAAAATAAAATCGCATGCATTTCCATTTTACACTAAGGAACAAAATTATACAATGACTTTACTTCTGTAGCCTATAATAATTCATATATATGACGTTTAAACGACAAACAATAAAATCAGAACCAGTATTCTGTTGCGTTCATGGTTCCAGTGGCAGTAATGCATCCACGGCTTTTCAAAATGTCACAAAGCGTTTTGAGATTGTTTTGAATTAAATATTGAAGTTTATAATTTGTTTGGCACGACGAGTGGCAAACTCTTTGTTTTGTTTTGCAAACTCAGCTAGCGGTGGGGGGTTTGGAGAAGGCAATAGTTGCTTTATCGTGGGGGTGGAGGACAGAGGTGTTAATGTTCCGTCTTTCATATGGAGAGTGTCGGAGCCAGCCTGATGAGCAGGCAAAGGCAAAATTCTTTTAAGGATTAATCTCCAAATCTCCAAAAGTCCATAGCCTATGTACAGTAGGCCCTATATCTTATTAAATTATATATTGTAGTTTTATTGATTGTATTTAAAGGTTTTCCACACACAATTTCAATTTAGCAGATACAGAGCTCTTTAATTCGCGACCCACCTCGTTTTATTGTAAGGTGAATTCAGCAAGGCATGCTGTGTCTTTGAAGGAACAAAAGCTATTTGTTACAGTTTTTTCTTTCGTGATTTGTGTGGATGACACACAGCGACATATACAGTATTATCAGCTGTATGGTGTTTTTTTACGCTGAAATGCTTAATTTCGAGAAAGACCCGCCGCGCGCAGTGAGGGAGACCAAACTTACTAAAAAAATATCCAGCGCGAGAGAGACAAAGAAAAACGCCTGTTCTTAATTTATGTTGCTTTGAACTTTTTCCGTTTTGTACCGTTTTAATTTTTTAATTTAGCTGCAATTTCTTTGACAATAGAAATTTAAAATGTTGCAAGAATAGGCCTAAGATTCTGTGTTTCTTATTTTGCATCACAAAGGGAATAAACTCTATCGATGCAACCCTGTTTAAATAAATAAACTGTCCCGACACTTTATTCATATCTTAAAATGTGCGATGGGTTTTCAAACTTAATTAATTTTATTTTTCTTTTACATTTTCATTGTTTATTTTTTAATTGAAAGCAATACTGTATTGAAAGTATTTTTCTGATTTGTTCGATCTGTTTTGAAAAATGTCTTCCATTGCTATGGCCGGGTATCACTGTCAGTCATCTCAATCTCGTGAATGATTCACACACACACAAAAAAATAATTTAGCAGATTAAAGACGAGCTTCATCATCTTCATTTTCTGGTGCAATCGGCTGACAGTCTTCCTTCATCAGATGTGTCGTCTTTGCAGCGGGAATGTAGCAAATTTATGTTGTAATGTACAATTGATAATTAAACAAGATGATTGACTTTAATAAACAGATACATACTTAAGCATCAAGAACGGAAAAACAACACTGTCGGCTACACTGAGATTCGATCTCAGATCGTTTGAAGCTCCGAGAAGCTCTTGTTAATGCTTTGACCACAGAGCTACCGTCTGAATCGCCAACGTCTACTATTTTCTCTGTTTTAAAAGTTTGTAACATGTAAGGCTATATTTAGTAGGGGTGTGCATTGGCACTGCCCTCACGATTCGATTCGATTACGATTTACCAGGTAACGATTCGATTCAATTCGATTCTACGATGCATTGCGATGCATCAAAATTCTATTGCACACAACAAGGCAAAATTTTCATCAGTCATGAGGCAATACAAGCAGTCAGATATTGAACAACAGATTTTATTGGCTGCTATGTGTATTATCACTCTCCTGTATCTTTGACATAAATATATTTAATTTAATTATTTTTTTTCCCGGTCCTCACAGACAATCACTCATAAAAAATAAAGTTATACATAATAACCGAAAAAGGTGTAGGCTGAAGCTTCTGCTTATTAAGCCTACCCTTTTTACATAATTATCAATCAAATGAGCATTCATTAAATGTCATTAAATAAAATAAAATTGAATGGTACAGGGTATTGGATATGGCATTTTCAAACCTGAATAAGAAAGCATAAATCACTGCTTTCAGTGCTTTGAAATGTTTCTCTTCTCTCTGCTTGAGAACCATTTGAAATTTAATTTCAACTTTAGTGTCCAACTCAAGGCCAGAAAATAAACAGTGTAGGTAGGGTGTAGCCTAACGGTTCACAAAATTCATGGTTCGGTTCAATACAATACACTTGTGTCACGGTTAGGTTAGGTATGGTTCGGTACGTTTTCGATACAGCAAAAAGAAAGAAATGCCAGAGAAATTTCCTTGATTTTTTTTTTTATTCTTTTTTTATTAGAACTAACATCATAAAGTATGACATTTTTTTCTTTGAGCAATGATGGAGCTATAATTGACTCTTCTTAGGAGCATATAAAACAAAACAGCTTACATTGCGTTTGCCATTTGATGTTGTGGTCGCGCCAGCGTCTACATTATGAGCGCGCCCGCGACGCGCTTACATTTGAAATAACCGTTCGGTTTGAAAATGCGTGCCTTGTACCGAACGGTTTAGTACGAATACGCGTACCGTTACACCCCTAAAACAGTGACATAATCGATTATGGCACTTTGCCGCATCAATGCTGAATCGTGCCTGCCCCGCATTGCGATGCATCGCCGAATCGATTATTGTTGACCACCACTAATATTTAGTTCTGAATATAACAAAGAATGCTTAAACCGACTACATCGGTTAGGAGCTGCAAGTCCTGAAAATGTTTTAATTTCACGGTAAATTATTTTAATTTATTTCACTGTTATGTTTCAGTTAATAAATCTACAAACACATTAAAATAACACGAAGAAAATGACAAGTAACCTATTGACATAGCCTTTCTAAATTATAGAAAAACTGGGCACACAATGTTAACGTGTGTCTACTTTGTTTAAATTTAATGAATTTGAATTCGTTTAACCACAATATTTATCTTGAATTTATTTGTGACCTCAGCTCAGATTACTGCCGCGGCAGATTACGTCATAAAGAGAATAAACTGACACTTTTCAAAGTCTGTGATTACAGCACCACTCAGCGGTAAAAGGCAGCAAATACACATCCCAATTTTGCCGGCGCGGGAACGGCGGCGGTAAAAGTCTCATTCTGGTTGACCACCATCTGTATATGCTTGTAATTAGTTTCTTTGTGCTTTCTTTATCAGTTTACCTGTCTTCAGTAAGCTTGAGAGTTTTTTTTTATTAGTGATTTTGAAAATGGTGGCAAGAATTATGCAATTTCAATGGTATCAAAGTCTCATGTACACCAATTTGAAGGTTTCTGCCAAATAAGTATCATATCATTGATAAATACTTTGCATACACTGCATTTAATTACACTAAAAAACAGATGTCAAGTTTAAATCATAATTTAAAAGATTACTCTTTTGCACTGTATATGGTATTGTATTAGTGATCTGATCTGCTGGAGATCACTATACATTAGATGAATGGAACACGATACAGTTTTAAGAGAGACACCGCCTGAAAGAGCAGAACAAATAACACTGAATATATGTATGTAATGCTCACCCAAAAAACTATAGTAAGAGCCAGTATGCATTTTATACTTTACAGTCAAAGTTAATACTTTAGTCTGTGGTTAGTTACAGTTTAATTTATTTAAACTCTTTAGTTTAGTATAGTTTAATATACATTCCCACCAGGATTTCACAGGACTTTTTTTTATTATTATTAAAAGCTCAAAATGACTTCATTCCTGCAGCTTTTCTCAAAAATGTTGTTGATTGATTTTTTTTGCAGTATTTTTGTGTTGTTTTGCAGTGAAAACCCACAAATAATCATTATGTACTAGTGCAATTTTATGTTAGTGACAGTAACAGTACAAATACTGCAAATATTTTTATCCATATTTACTGAAATGAATTGCAGCTTTGCTGAAAATACAGAATTGCGTATACAGATAAGCTTGCACACTGATTATTTTGCACTTTTAAAACGGAAAATAATATTTCTTTTACTAATGTTCAACAATTATATTATATTGATTTTCACATTTTACTATTTAAAATAGCACTGCCAACGATTTCATTTATTCTAAATACTAAAACGTGCATATGAAGTGAAGTAATGTAAACTGCTTATTTAAATCTACAAGTGAAATCAGGCATTATGCTGAATTAGTCATTATACATTCTATTCTTATCATATATAGTAGTTTATATTAATATACTATCATGAAACCTCTATAAACTTTCATATCATCTTGTGCATTTAATACATAAACATAAACAAGGTGTTTGTATGTGAATATTGTGTTTCGAAACGTTTACTGAAGGTCAAGAAATGAAGCTGTGAGGACTTTGGTAAGGACCGACCACTCAGATCTTTGGAAATATCAGGCCTTATTTTTAGAATTTGAACTCTTTTATATTTATTTACTTTTTATGTGTTATATAGGAACTTTATCCTTCCTGACAGACAGACAGAAGACAGACTGACTCAACACGCTAAATGGTAAGGAGTTTTCTTTGGAAAAATGCTTTTCTTACTTAGTATTTTTGTCTTGTTTCCTGCTCAAAATGCATTTACTAGATGAGTAAAATGCCATAAGATATTACGTCTTGTTTTCTGGGGGTAAAAACTCAAAATGAAGCGATTTTTTGCTTAAAACAAGCCATAACGTAAGATACAAGATAATGGAGCCTTTTATACATTTTCATGTTTCTTTAGAAATAAATAATGGACAAATAATGGTCTTTAAACGCCACAGATGTAAAGTTATTCGCTGTCAAAGTGACGCCAAAATGAATGGGAGTCAATGGCATGCTAACAGCAGGGGATGGTCCGCTAATCAATGGCGGCGCCCGGGGAAGCTTCAGTTTTTTATGAAACACTGCCCCCTGAAACCAATGGGCTAGTTGCACGTGGCCGCCATTTTGGATTTCGGATCAGCAAGTGTGCGGGTAGACATTTCTGATTTTGCATTACACCCAGTGCAGGGAGCCGGAGAAAGCCGAAAATTATCTTTTTGTTTATAGAATCAATTATCACTTAAAATACTCCTAAGATCAATATTACTATCACACGAGCCAATGGCAATTAAATGCACGGATGCATAGTCAGATTAAGGGTGTATTCACACCAGGAAAGTCCGATAGTTCGGTTCGCTTTCACACTGCTCTTTTTGCAAGTGAACCAACATTTGTAAACAAAACCACACGTGTGCTAAGGTCGTCCATTCATTGGACAGGAATTCTCAAGCAGGGAAAAGCAGGAAGTGCACAAACAGGCTCAGCATGGAGATATTTCGTACTGTAATATTTGTACTTTTAGGCCTACTGTTTTTGCGTTATTCTCTACAAACGCAATATGACGAAACTAATGAGTATCATATGACACAATGTCATCTGTACAATGTTATAATTCGGATTTTGAGAAGACGACGATGTGCTGCAAGACGGTTCCGGCGGAGAGAACATGCTCTCATGTGCGCCTACCATGGGATGCTGACAGTGGCACTGCGCAGAAGACGGATAAGGTATAAAGTTTTAATTCATAGAGAGGGGCTATGTTCACACATTAAAATAATGATATTCTTATTGTATATACTGCTAACAAGTGCTGTCAACGTTAACGCTTGGGATTGTTTGACCAGTTTAACGTAAATTAACGCAGCACCCCCCCCCCCCCCCCCTCCACCCCACCCCACCCACCATCCATCCTTGTAACTATCGTTACATTATATGAACTCGCTCGTAATCATGCATAAATGCTTTAAAAGCATTTATGCACGATTAGACTAAAGAGAACACTCTGTATGTGAATGTCCTGTATCAGTATCGTGTGGCCAGACAGCGCGCCGGAATGGAATTCTCTTTCGCACTTGAACGAACAATAACACAAACCATTATGCCACAATGTCCGTTGTGTTAAGTATCCTCATAAAAGCATACGAGCAGTCATATAATTAAATGAACGTAAAGACTTAATAATAGAATAATATAATAAAAAATAAAAAAAATTATATATATATATATATCGATTGACTGCACTACTGCTAACATTACTGCATACTACTATGTGTAGTGCTATCCCTAATTAGTCATGTATTGCCATGTTCATCACCCCAATTTAGTAAAAATATGACCGTCACACACTTTGCAAACTGCTTTTTTCACCAGATTTGTCTGTCATAGGAGATAGTTATCAGTGTAAATAAAGACACAATCTGCACTCTTGAGTATTGAAAATTCTATAGACTACCTATGGTTAATAGATAGGCCTGTTGTTGTTTCAGCATGTTCCTCTCTATGTGAAACTGTCTGTAGCCTACAGACTAATTTCTATTTCACATTCTTTTTTTCTGCCTTCCCTACAGGAGAATCTGGGTCAATCCACGCTCTCAGGATTGGTGGCAACTTATCAATAATAACTGGACTGACAGAGAGTGGTTGCTGAATTTCAGAATGAGAAAAGGCACATTCATTCATCTCTGTGGTATTCTTCGGCCCTATTTGACCCGCCAACACACCAGATACAGAAGACCACTCCCTGTAGAGATTCGTTTAGCAATTTGTCTGTGGAGGCTAGCAACTAACCTAGAATACAGGTCGATTTCCCACCTCTTTGGTGTTGGTACGTCCACTTGCTGCCTCATCACCCAAGAAGTAGTCACAGCCATAAATACAATCATGAAACCACTGTACATCAAAACACCCTCTGATGCTGATTTAAGAACATCAGTACAAGGTTTTAGAGATAAGTTGGGATTCCCCCAAGTTGCTGGAGCCATTGATGGCTCCCATATACCGATCAAGGCTCCACCCATCACACCAGCAGATTACTTTAACCGGAAGGGGCAATATTCAGTCATCCTTCAGGCTGTGGTAGACAACAAAATGAAATTTTGGGACATAAATATTGGACAGCCAGGAAGAGTCCATGATGCTCGTGTTTTTGCCCTTTCGTCTCTTTTTGATCGGGGGCAGAGCGGTAGACTGTTGCCACAATGGACTGAAAACTTTGAGGGAGTAAATGTGCCTCTAATGCTCTTAGGAGATGCTGCCTATCCATTACTCCCCTGGCTTATGAAGCCATTCCGAGAAGGCAGAGGAGTGACTGCTGAACAGATCAACTTCAACCACCGCCTGAGTCAGGCAAGGATGACTGTTGAGAGAGCCTTTGGGCGCCTCAAAGGTCGATGGAGATGCCTCCTTAAGCAACATGAAGCACACATTTCTCTGGTCAGCCAAATCATTTCAGCATGTTGTGTATTACACAACTTTTGTGAAGTCAACAATGAAATATTCAATGATGAAGACTATGAAGAGGAAGAAAGTGAAGAGAATGAATTGGATGACAGACAGAATTGTGAGGAGACCGGAGATCAGAGTGGTCAAGATATTAGAAATGCACTGTGTGCCTATTTTTCAAGGCTGTAAGGGTAATGTTTAGTTAAATAATTGTCAGTCAAATTGAAGAAATCTTTTGCTTGTAATTGTTTTGATTCTGCTTTAAATAGTTCAATTGTTCTTCATCAAAGCAAAAGATACTTAACCAGCAGCCAAGGTTGACCACTGACAATGTTTTATGTGGTGGTTGACTTGAATGACTACAACTGAGTTTTGAAACAACAAAAAATTACTTTATTGCTGAGATAGCAAAGTGTTATACATGTTTTGTTATTTATTTTACACCACTTTTCATTCTCAAGAAATGTTTAAATAAACATACCTTTTTTTTTACATATAAAGTTTTCTTTACTGAGAAGATTTTTAGAAAAAAATAAAATTCTTTGTTGATAAATTTAAATGCTAAAACATCTCTTCTTTGCTCATCTTTTCATAAATGTAAACTTAATTATAACAATAAAACAGTTTTCAACACTATAGATTGCTGTGCAACTACACTCACAGTAACACGCAGACTCCTTTACAACAATGAGCCTAACGAACAATTATAATACAAACCGATAACAGTATGAGGTAGATTGCTGTGCACCTTCACCATCTACAAGTTGTAGAAATGCTCACTGTCATTCACTTGATGTAGTACAGCGGATATAGGCAGGTTGCCATGTGATTCAACAGATGAAACATTTTGAGCCTCTTCACCTGGTCTGACCATAGATGGTCGCATGAGCTGCAGGGCCATGGGCTGCTGTGGTTGGGCCCAGGGTGGCTGAGGAATGGACCATGCACTGGTAGGGGTTGAATTAATTGGAGCTGGTGGAATCAACTGGGTTGGGGGTGGAATAAAGTGGGTTTGGGGTGGCATCAAGTGAGTTGGGTGCTGCGAGGGTGGGTGCTGCGAGGGTGGGTGCTGTGACTGACCAGAAGACAATGCATTAGCGAGAGTGGCCACTAGCTGTGTAAACATTTGACGATTTGCCTCTTGCTGAGCTTGCATAGCTTGAAATCTCCTTTCCTCTGCCTCCTGATGTGCCCTCAGCAAATTCTCAAGGACTGCGTTCTCCTGTGCTTGGCGTTTTTGCTCAGCTTCATACATTTCATGTAGCTGCTTGCTTTGCTGAGCCATATAAGCCTGCAGCCCACTATCATCCAGACAATCTTTGGCCTTACGCTTCCTTCCCAGGTGCTTCCTAGCTTGAGCCCCAGGAATGGCCAGCCTTCCACTGCTTTCTCCACGCTGCTCATCACAACTGGGTGTGGCATCGCTGTCCTCTATGTCAGTGGATGTGGCAAGAGGAGATTCTGTGGGGCCATTAGATTCTGGATCATTGGGTGTTATTCCCTTTTCTCCTGTCAGTAAAAAAAATGCATTAAACTCTCAAAAAGGCAACAACATGCTACTGAATGTCAACAAGAATTTCAGCCGTGATCATGAAGCTTCTGATGGCAACATCATGAATGGAATATGAATATTAACATATTCCATTAGTCTATATAGCCCAGTCTAGAGTCAGAGACAGAGGTCAGCATTTGTTCACCCAGTTCAGCCTATTATATTGCAGGCCTACAGCATGTAGAATTGTGTTGCTTCTAGGTATGTAATAGAGTTGAGTAAATAAATTTTGACAGATTTAATAGTCATATGAAAAATAGGGCATTTGACAAAATCCTTATATAACCTCACCCTGACCTGCAGTGGGAAATATAATAAAGGACAGATTATTGAAAATGATTACTGTCCTTTGCAAACTCATGCTCATCATCGAAGTGTTGTGACAATTTTTGCTGCTGCACCAAAAATGATTACTAGGGGACAGCAATGTTTTAATGATGATTCTGGCCAGTGACATTTTTAACAAAATACTTGGTGGCAGGTAATATATTTTTTTATGATGTGCATTATTCTCACAAATTATGGTTTCTTTCTACATAATTTAATTCAAAACTGAAAAAACTCATGTATTCTATTAGACAATACCAATAATATATTTTGTAACGATTACTTCAGATAGGCTATAAAATGTAAAGATTATATATATCCCTGTGTGTGTGTGTGTGTGTGTGTGTGTGTGTGTGTATGTATATTATTCTGACAGTTTGCCCACCTATGGAACAGTGACAGTTAACAGATAATATTACTAATAATTCAAACTTTGTTAACGCCATTCATCCTCTGCATTTTACCCATCCCTCTCAGGCAGGGAAATGGCAAGTCGTAATGAATAATTGTCACTTTTCGACCAAAATCATAAATCGTCCCGTTGATTGCATGTGTGTAGTCATTTTCACTCACCATTTACATCGAGCTCGGTTTCTCCAGAGTAGCTGCTAGAAGATGGTTGAGTCATTTGGCTTGATGAGGTCTTGTCTTTCGGGCAATATGACTCGACAATGTCAACGGGACAAACTGTTGGTCGCGTTCCTAGGATTTTGTCCAGTTCGTCGTACCATTGACATTTTTCTTTCTCATCTCCTGAGTTCCCACTCTTGTTTAGAGCATCGCGCACTTTCATATAATGTTGCCTAAGTTTTTTTACTTTAACGCGGCACTGTGCGGGAGACCGCTCATATCCCCTCTCCTTCATCCGTTCAGTAAACATATTGAACACATCAGTATTTTTATGTGTCCTCTCCAGCAGCTGTGCTACATGGGCATCTGCCCAAATGTTAATAAGGCAGCTCGTCTCTTCGAAGCTCCAGGTCAAACCACGACTCATTTTATCAAATGTAGTAAATCAACAAAATATCACTTTCCCATAACGCAACTCCGACTACGGAAGCCTGTTAACTCAAAAGGCGCAGTGCTTTCTTGCAATTGGGTCGGTTCATGTTCACACCATAAACGAACCGTACCAGAGTTCGTTTGGAACCGTACCGAGACCACCTCTTCAGCTGGGTCTCGGTTCGATTGTTTGGTCCGCACCCGAGTTCGATTGCTGTATTCACACCTGCCCAAAAGGTCCGCACCAAGGCGGGAAACGAACTAGAGTTCGATTCAATCGAACCAAACGAGGCAGGTGTGAATACACCCTAAGTCTAGTCTTAAGTCTAAGTCCTCTTTCAGCTCAAGTCTAGCTCACAAGCCCATTTTGAATGTTTTTGAAAGAAGTATGTTATGCTCACCAAGGCTGCATTTATTTGATCAAAAATACAGTAAAAACAGTGAAATATTAATACAATTTAAAACAGCAGGTTTCTCTATGTGAATATATTTTAAAATGTCATTTATTCCTGTGGTCAAAGCTGAATTTTCATTACTCTGTGTCACGTGATCTTCTGAAATCATTTTAAAATGCTGATGCTCAAGAAACATTTCTGATTATTATCAGGTGATAACAGCTGTACTGCATTTTTTAGGATTCTTGAACAAACAAATAAATGACAAAAACTAATGAAATGAAATGTGTCCGAGTGCGGTCCGCCTTGCTCTGATGTCATGCTGACGTATGTCAAAAACCTCTCGCGAGCGCAAGGCGCACCTGTCGGATTCTGCAGTCGCACGCAGTTGCTCTCCACCGACTGCGCTGATCAAAAGCATGATGGGAAACGACTTGCTGACGACACAGCTTAATGTTCATTGGTTTAAACAACCGTGATGTATTGTTCTCTTTTGAAATGTTTGATTTTAAAACTCTGATATCATGTTTTATGTGTATGTGTGAATATTCCCAAACTATCTAACAGTGCGATCTCTATGGGTTATGCAATGTAATAAAAAAACAAAACAAAAAACAAAAAAAAACACATATGTCTGTATTAAAAAAAAAAAAAAAAGATTGATAAACATGTATTCGGAATGGAATTAAATAAGTAGGCTACTTTGGGTGTCTTGTTCATTATATTTATTTTCATATAAAAGCAACAGAACTTAAATTGCATCCAGTTTATTAGCAACATTGTGCATGAGCGTGAATCCCGTGAATCCCGCGATATCCATCTTTGATCTCACAGGTGTCAGATCCACTGCGAGAAGAGAGAACTGTCCGTCTTGCCTGCACTTTTTTCACTCCTCCCCTCACTGCAGCGCCTACTCTCGCGTACATTTCAGGCGAGGCAAGGCGCATCTCAAACAAGCCTAAGGGTTCAGGCTATAGCATAGTGGTGGTGTTGTCGCTAAGTCAAAATGCCAAGGAGTTGTTGCGTGGTCAATTGTACCAACCGAGCCAGTGGTGGGTGCCTGATGTTCAACATTCCTAGGGGCAAGCATGCTTTTGCCAAAAACCGGCGGAGGTTATGGCTTCAAGCCATAAGAAGGGCAGATTGGGGTCCGGATGGTGCGAAAGGAGGTGAGAGTGTCTGCAGCGCACACTTCATAACTGGCAAGTGTTTTGTTTTATAGCTATCTTCTCTATCTATGAGTTTGAGTTAGCACTGCATGCATGTCCATGTTCACGTTCATAAATCAATTATCATTAAACAAAAGACGTTGCTTTGGTTCAGTGAATCTGGCAGTCCCTTACGAAAAAAAAGTATACTTCAAGTTCATTTTATGGAGTATACTTGAGTAATGTTCAAGTATATTTTTAAGTATACTTTATGTAGTAAGTATACTAATGTCAATATGTACTAGTAGTAAACTTGTAAGTGTACTATTTTAATACCGCTTGGGACTAAATTGGCCCACTTGAAGTATATAAAAGTATATGTTTAAGTGTACTATAAGTGTAACAGTAGTAAACTTTAAGTGCACAACTAGTTTTCTTTTAATGAACTTAACATCATGCTTATAGTTTACCATTTATATATTATTTTTACTCTTTTAGTGTACTCTCAGTAAACTACTAGTTTAGTAGTTTTATACTACAAGTTTACTGAGAGTACACTAAAAGAGTAAAAATAATATATAAATGGTAAACTATAAGCATGATGTTAAGTTCACTTAAAGAAAACTTGTAGTATAAAACTACTAAACTAGTAGTTCACTTAAAGAAAACTTGTAGTATAAAACTACTAAACTAGTAGTTTTCTTTAAGTGAACTTAACATCATACTTATAGTTTACCATTTACATATTATTTTTACTCTTTTAGTGTACTCTCAGTAAACTACTAGTTTAGTCATTTTATACTACAAGTTTTCTTTAAGTGAACTTAACATCATACTTATAGTTTACTATTTATATACAATTTTTGCACATGCAGTAGGCCTACAGTATACTACTATGTTCAAATGTTATTTTTTATACTTGAAAAATACCTTTAACTCTACTTTAATTAAAAAAAAAACATTTTATTAGCTTCATGCATCCTTTTTTATCAACACTCGAATGTCAGTAAGTTTCATAAAGAAAGGCAACATTTTGTTAAAATGTTGAGAAAATAGTTGAGAAAATCACATTTTTGTCAAAGACTACGCCTTGATCAGATCCAGAACGATGATCAAAACACAGGTGGAGTAGATCGAGTCCAACACCCCCAAAGCTTCACAGTCGTTTTCTCTTCATGGGTTAGGCCTACGCTTCATTTCATTTGATAGCATTAAGCAGTTTTGATTTACAAGCTGTTTAATGTTTGATGATCACATTATTTTACATTTGAGTGAGCAATCTTCTATCACATGGTTCAGCTTCTTCTTCTCCTGTGTTTTGATCCAGAGATTCTGTACTAGAAGATGTCATAGCGCCCCCTACCGTATACCAGTGAAAACATGGATATCTGGAAAATTCAGTCAATGGTGGGGAAAAGTTTAATTAAAGTAAATATGTACACTTCCAGTGAACTAGCCTACACAAAAATTCAGATACGCAGAATTAGAAACATATCTGTTTTATATCAACATTTTAATCAATATTTTCAAACAAAGTTTCATAAGACTGTATATTAAAAACGATGTAAAAAAACGATGTAAAAAAAAAAGTATATTTAATAGGCTACTCGATCAAAAGAGTTAACACAACTATAAGCCAAGTATACTTTGAATAATTAAAATTTTAAGTATATCTCGATCAAAAGATTGAGTACAAGTATAGGCCAAATATACTTGGACTTTTCTCTCAGTATAAGTCAAGTACACTTAAGTGTAATTAAGTATATTTTTGAGAGTATTTAAAATGTAGACTTGTTATTTTTAGATGAAAAGAAGTATACTAGTAGAACACTTGAATAAACTTATTTTCCATGCTTATTTTATTTACTCTATAAGCTATTCCACCCGAAAGTTTGTTACTATAAGTCTGAACATGTTAGTTTATAAGACGGTATGTGATATTATGTTTTTTTTTTAAAAAGTATTTAATAAGCTACTCAATCAAAATAGTAAACACAAGTACAAGCCAAGAATACTTAATTATACTTTTAAGTATATCTCGATCAACAAGTATAGGCCAAATATACTTAGACTTTTCTGTCAGTATAAGTCAAGTATACTTAAGTGCAATTTTAAGTATATTTCTGAGAAGTACATAAAGTATATTTCTGAGAAGTATATAAAAAGTAGACTGAAAGTATAGTTCCCCTTCGAGGGAACTCGCACTGCGTCGTCGTCGTGACGACACTAGGGGAACGCCCCCAGCGTAGCGCATCTGAAGTATGAATGAAATCTGTCCAATCCTGATTGGTGCTGCGTCATGACATAGTAGATGACGGCATAACCGGAAGATACAAAGGGACGCCGGCACAAACACATGTTAGCTTTTGCTCTTCAGCTAAGCGCTCTGTGTCTCTGTGAGTCTTATTTGGTGTTGTTTGTCCAAGTTCACAAGCATTTATAATAATAATGGCAAGCGAGCAGTTCAGGAGATGTGTGCATCCGTGTCCGCGTTATCTTTCGGGCACGGACACACATCAGCTGTGTGTGCATTGCCTCGGCGTGCAGCACGCTAGAGGGGCTCTCGAGGGAGCCGCTTGTAGCGAGTGTGAAAAGCTGCCGCTGAGGGTGTTGCGCTCGCGGCTTGAGGTGTTTGATCAGCTTGGCCAAGCTCGCGAGCCTCGCGGTTCTGGGCCCGCTGTTGCCGAGGCAGCGCGGCGCCGCAGATCGTGGGGCTCGCAGATGGATCTTTCAGCGGGACTCGGGACTGATTCGTCATCTTCCCAGTCCTCGTCTGAGGATTCGAACGCTCTCCCGCCTCGTGTGGAAGCCCGCGATGCGGCTTCTTCCCGCGAGGTAGAGGCACCGATGCTTCAGCTATCTGGCTCTGAGGGGTCAGATGCTTTGAGCATCGAGGCGGGTGTTGTGGAGCCCCATCCACCGCTTCATGCACCCGCTCAAGAAGAGCTGGTGGAGGTTTTGACCCACGCTGTGGCCAAATTAAATATTGATTGGCCACAAGAAGAACCTGTAGTCCAGCCGGTCAGTAAGCTGGATGAGAGGTTCTTTAAACGCAGGGTTCAAACTCCACGCCGGGGCCTTCCGTTTTTTCCTGATTTGCACAATGAGTTGTGCAAGTCGTGGGAAAAAACGTATTCAGCCAGGCTCTCCAACCCCCCAGTGCTCGATTTTTCTAATGTGCTGGGGACGGCTGAGCGTGGTTATGGGAAGATCCCTCGGGTAGAGGAAGCTCTCGCGAGCTATCTTTCTCCCGAGGCCGCATCTTCCCTTAAGGCCCCGGTACTGCCCACCAAGCCATGCCGAGAAACATCTACACTGGTGGGCAGAGCTTTAATGGCGGCTGGGCGGGCTGGTAGTTGCCTGCATACCATGGCGGTATTGCAGGCTTATCAGGCTGACCTCCTCAAGGAGCTAGATGAGGGCGAGGGTCCTTCCCCCAGTGATATAGTGGAGCTGAGAAAGGCTACCGACTTGTCTCTCCGCATCCCCGTGCCATCGGCCGCTCTATGGCTGGTATGGTATGTGTGGAGAGACATCTCTGGTTAAACTTATCGGGGATGAAGGAAAAGGAGAAGCATTTTCTTCTTGACTCCCCGATTTCAACTTCTGGCCTCTTCGGCGGTGCAGTTAGTTCTGTAGTCGAGAGGTTTCAGGAGGTGAAAAAGCAGTCGGCGGCCTTTCATCAGTATTTCCCTCGCCGCCCTGGCTCCTCGGGGAAGACTGCCTCGAAGGGGCAGTCTCGGCCGTCTACCAGCTCCACGCACCGTCAGGAGCAGAAAGAGAGTGTCGCCACCCGCGCCCCTCCCGAGGGATCCTGGCAAAGGTGGTGGCGCTCTCGAGGTAAGCCATCGGAGCCGAAGGTCGATCTGAGGACCGTCCTTCAGGCGAAGAAGGCTTCCTCTAAGCGGTCCTAGTTGCAGCCGGACCGCTGAGAGCTGTCCCCCCCGGGGTGGAGCGATTGAGGTCGCCTCTCTCCTGGAGCTCTCGGAAAATCAGTGCTGTGCTCCCGCCGTCCAGTACGCTTCGGGCCACACTGATTTCCCGCGCACGCACGCCGCTCCAGCCGCCTCTAGAAAGACCTGTGGCTGGGCAGCGAACGCGTACGCACACCGAAAATCATTCTCGACTGCTCCCTGCCGGTCAGCCGCTTCAGGGGGTCGGGAACGAGTCTCGGTTGATACCCGAGGCCAGCCTCGAGAGGCTGGTTCCCTTAGTAGATTATCTCGGCGCATGGTCATGCCTTCCGAATATATCTGCATGGGCCCTGCGTACTGTAGAGCTGGGTTACAGACTGCAGTTCAGCTCCCCTCCCCCGAAGTTCCGGGGTGGTCTGGACTGTGGTCGGCCCAGAGCAGGTTCGGGTCATGGAACAGGAAGTTCAATCCCTGTTGGTAAAAGAGGCCATAGAACGTGTTCCTCTGCCACACAGGGAGTCCGGGTTCTACAGCCGGTACTTCATAGTTCCCAAGAAGGATGGAGGGTTGCGTCCAATAATAGATCTCAGGCACTTGAACCGTTCTCTGAGGAGATTCAGGTTCAAGATGCTCACAATTCCAGCCATCGTGAGTCAGATCCAGTTCGAGGACTGGTTCGTCACGATAGATCTGAAGGACGCATACTTCCATATATCCATCCTTCCATGTCACAGGAAGTTCCTGAGGTTCTCTTTCGGGGGCGAAGCGTACCAATACCAGGTTCTTCCCTTTGGCCTAGCTCTTTCCCCTCGCACCTTCACCAAGTGCATGGATGCAGCGCTGGCTCCGCTGAGACTCCAGGGCATTCGTGTACTCAATTACATCGACGACTGGCTAATATTAGCCAAGTCATACGATATGGCAGTTTGACATCGAGATGTCGTTCTGGCCCATATCAGGTGCTTGGGGCTGAGACTCAACACGAAGAAAAGCGTGTTGACGCCCTCCCAGAGGACTACGTTCCTGGGAGTGGTATGGGACTCCACGATGATGCGGGCACAAATGTCTCCTGCACGGGTGGAATCCATACGGGCGATGGTCTCCAGAGTGAAGCTAGGCCACAACCTCACTGTGAAGCAGTTTCAGAGACTGCTGGGGCTCATGGCAGCAGCGTCCAGCGTCATACCGTTTGGCCTGCTACACATGAGACCCCTACAGTGGTGGTTGAGAGCCAAGGGGTTTTCCCCGAGGGGAAATCCATTCCGTATGATCAGAGTAACGCGCAGATGCCTTCGTTCTCTCGTCATATGGAGGAAACCTTGGTTCCTGTCCCAGGGGCCAGTGCTGGGAGCATCATGTTGCCGGAAAACCGTTTCAACAGATGCCTCCCTCACTGGTTGGGGCGCGGTCATGGACGGCCGCTTTGCGAGAGGTCTGTGGGAGACCCGGCATTCTTCCTGGCACATCAACTGCCTGGAAATGCTGGCGGTCTACAAAGCTCTGAGGAGCTTTTTCCCAGACCTCCGCGGCCACCATGTCCTGATACGCTCGGACAACACTTCTGTAGTCGCGTATCTGAATCATCAGGGGGGTCTGAGGTCGTGCCCTCTATGCAGACTGGCACACCAGATCCTTCTGTGGTCCCAGGGGAAACTGTCGTCTCTCAGAGCGATGTACGTCCCCGGGGATCAAAATCAGGGAGCAGACGTCCTGTCGAGGCAGGGGCTGAAGCCCGGGGAGTGGCGACTCCCCCCAGAGGTGGTGGAAGCCATGTGCGTGAGATTCGGCCCAGTGGAAGTGGATCTTTTCGCGTCTCAAGAGACGTCCCACTGTCCACTGTGGTTCTCTCTCAGGCATCCAGCTCCGCTGGGGCTGGACGCCATGATGCAGACGTGGCCGAGGCTGCGTCTGTACGCATTTCCCGCTGGTCGGCCGGGAGGGGATCAGTCTACTTCTAGTAGCACCCCACTGGCCGACCCGAGTATGGTTCTCGGACATTGTAGCACTGCTAGACGGCCTGCCGTGGCAGGTCCCTCTGAGGAGGGATCTGCTGTCGCAGGCAGGGGGCACAATATTTCACCCCCGGCCAGAGCTGTGGAACCTCTGGGTCTGGCCCCTGAGGGGGCTCGGTACCTAGAGGCTGGCCTGTCAGCAGATGTTGTCGAGACCCTACTCAGCTCCAGGGCTCCTTCTACCAGGAGACTGTACAGCCTGAAGTGGAATGTGTTTTCCACTTGGTGTAGAGAGCGTGAGGTGGACCCAGTTAACTGCCCAGTGGCTTCAGTGCTGGAGTTCCTCCAAGATCGTTTCTCCGCCGGTCTTACCCCGTCCACACTTAAGGTGTATGTGGCTGCCATTGGGGCTTTCCACTCGCCTGTAGGTTATGGGCCCATGGGGAGGCACCATCTGGTTGTACGTTTCCTCCGTGGGGCTCGGAGGATGAGGCCTGCGGCTCGCTCCAGAGTCCCAACTTGGGACCTGGCAGTGGTACTTGAGGGGTTGGCTGAGGCCCCCTTCGAGCCACTGGAGTCGGCTGAGGCAAAGAACCTGACCCTTAAGGTGGCCTTTCTCCTTGCTATCACTTCTCTGAGGAGAGTGGGGGATCTCCAGGCCTTGGCAATATCGCCAACTTGCCTGGAGTTTGCCCCTGGCGGAGTTAAGGCCATCTTACATCCTAGACCGGGCTATGTGCCCAAGGTGCCATCTAATGTGGCACGGTCAGTGGTTCTTCAGGCCTTCCATCCTCCACCTCACGGGACGGCGGAAGAGGGGAGACTTCACCTGCTCTGCCCAGTCAGAGCCCTGAGAGTGTACCTTGAGAGGTCTTCTCAGTGGAGGAAGTCAGACCAGTTGTTGGTGTGCTTTGGTTCACCCAAGAAAGGGCTGCCTGCATCCAAACAGACAATCAGCAATTGGATTGTCCAGGCTATAGCCACGGCTTATCAGGTGCGCAATTTGCCTTCACCTATGGCCGTGAGGGCACATTCCACCAGGGGCATGGCCTCCTCGGTGGCCCTCCTTTCTGGTGTTTCGCTTCAGGAGATCTGCGAGGCGGCCGGGTGGGCCACCCCGCACACCTTCATACGTTTTTACAGTCGGCAACTCCCTGTGTCGCCTGGCGCCAGAGTGCTCGCGTCCTAAGTGTGCCTGGTCTCCCAGCTTCACACCTGGGGCGGGCGTGATTATGGTGTGGCATAGTGGGTATTATGTTCCCCTAGTGTCGTCACGACGACGACGCAGTGCGAGTTCCCTCGAAGGGGAACGTCTCGGGTTACGAATGTAACCCTTGTTCCCCGAGAAGGGAACGAGACGTCTCGTCGCCACACCTATCACGGTCAGAGCGCTTGCTTCATCGCAAAGGAGCTAACATGTGTTTGTGCCGGTGTCCCTTTGTATCTTCCGGTTATGCCGTCATCTACTACGTCATGACGCAGCACCAATCAGGATTGGACAGATTTCATTCATTCTTCAGATGCGCTACGCTGGGGGCGTTCCCCTAGTGTCGTCACGACGACGACGCAGTGTCTCGTTCCCTTCTCGGGGAACAAGGGTTACAGTCGTAACCCGAGACGTTTTTTATTTTTAGTTTAAAAGAAGTATACTAATAGAACACTTGAATAAACTTCTTTTTCGTAAGGGGTAGCAGCTAGCTAGCTAGCAGCGCGATAGATTTCTCTGTCTCTGTCATTGAGTAAATGTTAATACAAAACATTAAGCAGATAAGGAACTCCCGCACACTATCGTTACTTGCAATTAAAATGAATATTTATTAACAACGTTTCGGTCACACGACCTTCATCAAGAATATACAAATGTTCAAATTCATCTCTTTTAAGATAAACACATGACCAATCAACATAGAATAAATAGGGAGTTCCTTATCTGCTGAAATGACCTACAGCAGATCTTATTTGGTCTTGTTATCCTACGCACCTATCACCTGCAGGTGTGCGATGGAGTTTGTTCACTAATATAAAACATTAAGAAAGTAATTATTGCTAATCTGTCATGTTTTTTTTTTTTCTACCAGGGGAGCCATCCTTTGACTGTGATAGTCCAGACTTTGTTCCCTCCATATTCCCTCATAGCAGCATCACCATAGACAGTAGTGGAAAAGTGGCAAGGTCTGTCCGTATTTTTTAACCTTTCGAGTTTCGAGTTTCGAAAATATTTTGACCTAATTTATTTGACAGTTTTTCTGCCAGTTTCGGTGTCCTGTCTGTATATATTGCTCTCGAAAACAGCCTAGATTGTTTGCTGAGATGTTTATGTTGATATGCCTTCCTCTGCTGTTGTCGTAGGTATGAACGAAAGAGAAGACGGGAGGAATCAAGGGCTCCTGATGCAGACTGATCTCATGAAATGGCGTATGTATGACACGGCGTGTTATCAACACGCATAATCGCTTTTCAGCGTGTTTATCAACGCCGTTGATTTACGTTACATTACTGTATATAAATATATATGACCTACCCCAACCGCGTCCCTAAACCTACCCATCACTCGGGTTAATACCATTTATGAGTGTTCCCCTACCATCCTAGGAAAAAAAATATTGCTCCCCAGATGTAGATATACATTTTCCTCCGTTTCGCTCGGACATTTAACGGCGTACACATACACGCAGAATCGCTCTGACGTTTAACGGCGTACACATACACGCGCGTGGACATACACGCGGAAAGCTCAAAATGCGTATAAATAACACGCCACTTGACTTGAAAGTGGCGTGTATGTTTACGCAAAGTCATGATGTCATGTTGCCTGATGAGAGACCTGGTGTCATGCCTGATCTGGAATCAGCTGCAGGTATGCCAAACTCCTAATTTTGATTAATTAATAAACTGACACTGTTAGTTTGTTACAAAATGTGTTTGCCTTTCCTTAGTAAAATGTGTGTGTGTGTGTATCTCTCTCTCTCTCTCTCTCTAGTAGATGAGTGTAGCGCTCCCCTCAGTATGTATATTGATGAGGGCAGGGCTTTTGGGTTATTTTGAGGTATTTATCAAATGTGTTTTAACCCTGATTAACTCAGTTTTAAATGTTATCTTGGATCTCTTTTAAAGTACACTCATGAAATGTTTTTCTAACCTACCTATAAATTCACCTTTCTTAAATTATAGATTTTTAACCATAAGTGTCTGTATGTGTCTTTTTCAGAATAAAATGATAACCTCTTTCCAGTAATAAAGTAACACAACACAAGGTTTTAGAAAAATATATCTCAATTATTTACTCAATAAAGAAATTATTATCTCCAATGAAATAAGAAAATGAAATAAGGATATGATTGTTCTTTTTTTAAACCTTCAACATAAAATGTCCCTCTTTTTTAAAGGAAAATACTGTCAATACTGTACAATATAGCCTATAAATGCACAGACAACAAATTAAACACTATTAACCTTCAAATGGATTAATTAAAAAAAAAACTCAATGTACCAACTTCAAAGTCACTTAAACCAACATACTTTGTGAGCCCACACACACCTCAATGCAATATAAAGCCGGCAACCAAAATTATTATAAAACTAAAATACCATAGCAGGCCTGATGCAGTGCTTGTGTCCGTTGTGGCCCAAAACTTAATGGCTGCTTCACTCGTCAGCGAGCAAACAAAATAAAGGATACATTGAGTTAAAGGTCCCGTTCAGCGTGATCCCATGTTTCAAACTTTAGTTAGTGTGTAATGTTGCTGTTAGAGCATAAATAATATCTGTAAAATTATAAAGCTCAAAGTTCAATGCCAAGCGAGATATTTTATTTAACAGAAGTTGACTACAAAAAACGGCTCGATTGGACTACATCCCTCTACATCCTGCTTTAATGATGTCACTAGAACCGTTTCTTGACTAACCTCCGCCCACAGGAATGCTCCCTCAACTCTACTGGCTACTTGCACACTTCTTATAACTTAGCCTACCCATACACAAAAGAAATATATTTGAAATATATTTTCAGGATATATTTTGGAATATATGCAAATATTTGAAATTGGCCCAATAAATATATTTCATACTTATATTTCATATATTTTTGTTATATTTCAGAATATATTTCAATGTATTTGGAATATATGCCACATATATTTTTGACACTTTTGGGGACCCATACAGAAAAAAATACATTGAAATATATTCTGAAATATAACAAAAATATATGAAATATAAGTATGAAATATATTTATTGGGCCAATTTCAAATATTTGCATATATTCCAAAATATATATCCTGAAAATATATTTCTTTTGTGTATATGGGTACTGTGTTTACTCAGCTCTTACGGTGATTTTCTGAAGTAAAACTGACGCTTCATCTTTTGTGTGATGTACAATAAACTTTATTAAACTCATCAGTACATGTTTGACCATCATTCAGACAGCAGACTTGTAGGCTATTAATAAATAATGGATACATAGCCTACAAGCAGATGACAAATACGTTATAATAACCGTAATTAAACTACTAAACCATACCTGTTTCATCTCTATACAGCACTCTGACTCTGTAGGCATTATTGTCCGACTCGAAATGAACGCCGTTACTGAGAGTTTCTGATATTATCATCATTCCGTGAGATGAATTTTTGACTGAGCGCGAGCTCATGAAGCTCCGCCCCCTGTGTCGTCCAGCAGCAGCTCATTTGCATTTAAAGGGCACACACTGAAACAGCTCGTTTTTCTGAGCCCCAAAAAATGTCAATTTAAACATGCTGTAAAAAATGATCTGTTGGGTATTTTGAGCTCAAACTTCACATACACACTCTGGGGACATCAGAGACTTATTTTACATCTAGTGAAAAGGGGCATATAACGGGACCTTTGAACGCGGAACTCCGCGAATATGCGAATATAAAACCAACTTTACCCAAGTTGCAGACTTGATCATGTAGGACCTCAGTAGCACATACGTGGACAGCACCATGAACATAGTCAAGTAAAAAAAAAAGAAAAAAAAGTTGCCAACCAGGGTAAAAATAGTTTAAGGTTTGATATTTGCTGCGTATGCACCTAGACTGCTTTAGTGTACTTTTGTGTATGCTATTACAGTAAACACAGTACGCAAATATGTTTTATTTAAATAACATTTACACATATTTATTACACATATTTTTATGTAAAACTTTCAATAATTCACCAAAGGGATATTCCAAAGGTTGTAGAATGTTCCTAGTGACCTGACTGACTTACTACAGGTGAGATTTTGACAATACCTCCCTAACTGTACATACAGCACACAAAAATCCACATGGAAAATTACAGTTATTCACCAAAGGGATTTTTTTCATGTTCCAAAGGGTGTAGTGCTTTCCCAGTGACCACACTGACTTACTACAGGTGAAATGTTGACAATACCTCCTTTACTGTACGTACAATAAACAAATATGTTTATGAAAAAATTACAGTAATTCACCTAAAGTATTTTTTCATGTTCCAAAGGTTATAGTATGTTTCTAGTAATCACTCTACTCAATTAACTTTGATAAATGTATTAGGTAAAAGTAGGTATTAGAACTGCTGTTCCTTATACAACACATTTCTTTCATTGATTAAAAAAATGCAGATATTTTAGGTTATTCATATTTTCAATGTTATAAATAAGCAACACCCTTATTGTAATGATTCAAGTTAAGTTTTTGTTGTGAAGTCCCGAAGAAGTGGATTCTGGAACACCCTGCTGCTTCAATGTATATCTGAGTGATTAAAATCAAGGTATTAATCAATAGTTTTCCTTCTAAATATCAAATGAGTTGAATGACTTCTCTAGGTTTATGAGATTTTACTTTGTTATAGAAATTACATGTGTGATTATCAAAAATGTTATTTCATGTATCCTTTAAAGGGGACATATCATGCCAAATGCACTTTTTTAGCCCTTAAATGCATTTTGTTGTATATTTGGAGTGTTTAGAAGTACAGAAAAGTTGAAATTATTCTCTTCAGGTGCTTCGTTGATATCTTTATATTCTGTTTTGGTCATATTTTTCAACCTGTTCAGATTTTTCTGTTATCTATGACGTTTTGTGAACTATTACATCACAGTATTTGCAGAGGAACTGCCAAATAAGGACATTGACTTCCAGCCCAACACTTCGAGCAATCCGCCATTATTATTTCTCGCTGCTATTTTGTAGTCCAAGCTAAAAGATGCAGAAGTTACGAGAGGGTAAGTTAAAATGTTCGGTTGTTGGATGTAGTAACCCACACAGTAACACACCATTGCGATACAGCCATATGAAGACGTTGTTCTGCAGGTTCGTCGTCTTCATTTTCATCTCGCTCCGGCTCCGACTCTGGCTCGAACATGTAAGGCTGGCTGGACAAGTCTTTCGTTGTTGACATTTTGTTAATAACGTGTGAATAAAAAGTTTCAGTGCCGCTAGATAATCGTATCTCTGCTATCAAACTACAAAAATGGCCGAACGGGGTGGAGTTGAACCGAGTGTCGCCTCTGCAATCTGGAGAGGGGGCGGGGTATGAAGTGTCTCAATTGTATTTAAAGAGACCGCACCAAAACGAGTTGCTCTCAGACGCACATCAGAAAAGGGGTAGAAAAGGGCTACAGGGGTAGAAGAGCTATAATAATGAGGAATTCAGACCCAAGCATTGCAGTTCCGCTTTATATAGACTACAAATGTATGATTTATATGTAAAAAGGAACAATTTAAAAGCATGATATGTCTCCTTTAAATGTCTGTATTTGATATCTGAGGTGTAACGTAAGGGTCTGGCCTATGCCAGGAATGCAGTAACAGTGCTTGCTCATTTAGCCCGGCTTCCAGAGATGAAATATGGACTTTTTAAACAGGTGTCACTACACCCATCTGCTTTTCTAGGCTACACTGATAGCAATGGTCTCAGGAGTCATTGAAACCTATAGTTGAGAGACCATTTCTTAGTTAAAGTCTTTACTTTACAGTTAGATTTAAAGTATCCTCTCCTTGAGAGAAAGAACATGTTATCTTGATGTTTTGAGAAGACTCTCCTCCTGAGAAACTGTGTCTGTGTGTGTTAGTATTCTTGGTTACAGGTTAAGGAACAAGTGGAAATATAGCTGCAAGCAGTGATACGGGTCCTGTCGTGGTTTAATTATTTTCAGGGGAATGACTTCAAAGATATTTGACATCAGAAAAAATTAGACTTTATTAACAAACAAAGCCGAGTGCCCCTCTGCAGAAAAGACCCTCCAGAAAGATTGCCCAGCAAACATATATACCCTCTCCTTGTCCCAAACATGGTAATACATTCTATAGGTATTTTGAGAAATAGTTTTGTACCATGTGACATTACTGAAATAGAATTTTCTGCTGTAACAACACCTTGTGCTCTCAGGTTCCAAAGTCAGCCAAAGTCACCCACAGACAAGGAAATAATATTGTACAAAAAAACAGTTAAATTACTTATTTTCTAAATAATAAAATCTTCAACATTCCCTCCTCTGGGGCTTATTTAAGCCCCACATTCGCTATCCTTTTCCAGAGTGTAGTTTCAAAATCCAGTCCCCTCAGTTATACTACCTTAGTGACTAAATTAAGTCACTCATTCTTATTTTCAATGACTGAAATTATGCCACCATACTCCGGAGGAGCAATCGAACCAAACATCTTTCTCCATACATTTTTCTTTCTTTCAGTTGTTTTTTCTTTTTCAATGGAGAAAGTAAAAGACTCGAATCCTCCCTAATCAACCATCAAACATTGTTACAAGTGTGTGGATGAAATTGGTTCAGCATTGTCTTATTGTCACAGTTATGTAGAATATGTCAAACACAAAAATCCCTTATACAGTTAAAAGTTCTTCTTGCGGTGTAGATATCCTCTTCGACCCAGACACCCAGGATCTGGCTTATTCATTTTCTTCTTCATCCTTATTCGAGGTACTTCAATCAATGTCCAATGATTGTAAATCTTAATTTGGTTTATAAGCTCAATCTTAATAATATATGATTTATTTGCCCTCTCAAATTAGTTTTCATTATCTTCTTAATATGGGAAGTACACAACAGAATAATAACCCCTTTTAATTATTGCAACTCCAAAAAACATTCCTAATTCTTTAAATCAATTTTCCATAACTTTTTGACTCAATCATAATTAATCTCCAAACATTAGTCATTCTACTTTTTCATGTAATTGTTTTCATTATTATAAAGGCAAATCATTATAATAAATCTCTGCTAATTATAGTAGAATAATTGATCTAGTTTGCATGTTTATTTCGCATAATCCATATGAATTTTTATTTAATATAGAAGTGGGTAAACATAACTTTCTATCTTTTTTATTCGCTTCTTATTTTGATTTTTAAAGAATCAATCTTTTAGTCAGTCATTTTTAGTTGATGAACAAACATAACATTGTAGTGCATCTTCTATCCATTAAATCGCAATATGCTTCGTTATAACGTTTTACATTTCAAATTCTGTCTACTTTATTATCAAATTTAAACAATAAATATCTCACGTGTTGCAGCTCCTTCTCATTATAATTCCTCAGTTCAAGCATACCTTAACTGAATACCTTTTCTTCCTTTCTACTAATTTCTAAATGAACTATCATGAATTAACTTAATTATGTCACATGTAATCACTCAAACTAAAAAAGCTTCAAGAGCAGTGTTACATTTACTTCATAAAAGTCATTCAATAACCTCATTAGACAATTAGAAAAAATAACTCTCGAAAATAACTTTTTATACTATCTTACATATTCATTGTAAGGTCATTTCTTTTTCTGTATATCTAAGTTTTTTCCTTAACCATTTCAAACATAAAGCATTATAACTTAATTATTGGTAAAACTTCCTTTCTGTAATTTACGTTTTTGCATACAAATAATTTTACTCTTCAATTTTTCTGGAATAACTGCTGACCCATTATCTAAACTTATTTCTGATAGAAATTCAAATCTAAGGAATACTTCTCTACTATTTAATTACTTCTCCTGACCCTCCTCTGCTGATTTCATTGCCTTTACCCATCTCTATCTTGTTCATATAATCCATTACCAAGAGTTTTATTAGTCCTTCTGGTACTGATATATGGCCTATTTGTGTCACTGTTTCTTTCCTACCTTTATTTTTGTCACAAATTTCTCTTGTGTACAGTCAAAAATTGCAAAAATAAAATGCCTTTTATTTAATTTTCCTTATTCTTTTTCCTTATTCTTAATGTAGCCTTTTAATTATTGGCTTGTTACAAAGCGACCCCTCCGGAGGTCTACTTTGGGAAACGTGAGGGTCCGTTTCTGAGAAAATAAATGATGGCTCTACCCACAACAGCACTATTGTGCAAGGTGTAATTTATTGTCAGCACCGAAAGATATATACAAAAAAAAACTCCCAAGAGTGCTGGGGTGAAGATATTTACAGTGTGGCTTCAAACCCCCAAAATACAAAGTAACAAAGAAACAACAAACTGGAAAATAAAGATGAACAAATATAAATAAAATATTCAAAAAGGGTATCCTCAATATACTCGCTTCACTGAATCACTCACGGCACCACAGTTGCACGCTTACGTTCGACTTGGTTAACAAGTGGTAAATGTGAGTCTGGCCTCCTCTTTTATAGGCCAGACTCCGCCCCCTCTATGGACATACCATTGCCTTAGTAATTAAACCATCAGTCTTTTAATTAGACTTTAACTATATAAATAATATATAGTTTTAAATAAATCCTCATATAAACAAAATAAACATATCAAACAAAAATAACAAAACAACAACACATATGTCTGACTCTCTTTCTTATTTGTCAGTCCCCCTACAAACAACAAAAATGGTTTAACCGGACTCACAGTGGTGTGCGCTGACGCGGCGCCAACAGTGACGTCATAAGTGTGCGCCGCTCATTCGATCGGGTTTGCCGGCGCCACCAGTCCGTCCAGCTACAACAAACCCTCGCGACACACGACAAACAAATCACACAATACATGACACATAACAAGATAACAGAGTGTGGTGTACTCTGTATGACCGGAAATATTATAACAGCAGGGGATTGTAGTACGTGAAACTGTCCATGGGCTATCGGGCTGCGTGTGCACCCGCACCGCCGACAACAGAGAAACAGAGAGGAGGGGAAAAGCATGATGGTGAGTATGTGTGTGCGGTGCGGTAAGGGAGCATGTGTGTGTGTTGTACCCAGCGGGACCTCTACTTCATCACATCACCTCCCCCTTCTCTTGGCCGCGCACTGTCCGGGTACCGTGACAGGTAGTCGGCAACCACATTCTGTCTTCCTGGCCTGTGCCGTACCTGGAACTTATAGGGTTGGAGGCTTAGGTACCACCTCATCACTCTGGAGTTGTGGTCCTTCATGGTCTGGATCCACGTTAGTGCCCTATGGTCGGTCTCTAGATCAAACTCCCTCCCCAGGAGATAATACCTTAAACTTTCGAGGGACCACTTGATGGCAAGACACTCTTTCTCCACAGTTGAGTACCTGGTCTCCCTGGGTAACAGTTTCCTGCTGATGTAGACCACTGGATTTCCTCCCTGGACCAGGACAGCCCCAACTCCTGTGGCTGAGGCGTCTACCTGGACCAAGAATCTCTGGTTGAAATCAGGGTTTTGTAAGACCGGGCTCGAGCACATCTTCTCTTTGAGAGATCTGAAGGCTGCGTCACATTCCTCGGTCCACTCAATCGGGCTCCTTGCGGCTTTCGCCAGCAAGTTAGTAAGTGGTGTAGCGATGGACGCAAAGTTAGGGATGAACCTCCTATACCAGCCCACCAGGCCTAGAAAGGACCGCATGTCCTTCTTTGTCTTAGGCCTTTGGCTCCTTCGGATAGCTTCCACTTTGTCAACCTGGGGTCTCAGTTTGCCATTGCCCAGGTGATACCCCAGGTAACTGGTCTCCTGCCTGGCCCACTCACATTTCCTGACATTGAGGGTGAGTCCTGCCTCTTGGATTCGTCTCAGGGTATCTTTCAGGTGTTCCAGATGTTCCTCCCAGGAGTTACTGAATATCACAACGTCATCCAAGTAAGCAGCTGCCCACCCGTCACATCCCTGAAGCACTTGATCCATTAGTCTTTGAAATGTGGCAGGTGCCCCATGTAAGCCAAAGGGAAGGACCGTAAAATGGTATAGCCCCATCGGTGTTCTGAACGCTGTGTATTGTCTGGATTCATTGTCAAGGGGCACCTGCCAGTACCCCTTGCACAGGTCCAGTGTGGTAATGTATCGGGCCTGTCCGATTCTCTCCAACAAGTCATCTATTCGCGGCATGGGGTAAGCATCGAAACGGGACTGTGCATTTAGCTTGCGGAAGTCTATGCATACCCGTAGCGTTCCGTCTTTCTTTGGGACAATGACCACGGGACTGCTCCACTCGCTTCTTGATGGCTCAATCACTCCCATTTCGAGCATAGTCTTTACTTCCTCCTTCAATGAATCCACTAGCCTTTCCGGCACTCTGTATGGTCGCTGTCTTGACGGAATTGGATCAGTGAGGTGGATTGTGTGGCGAATTAGCTCTGTTCTCCCCGGCCGCTGGTGGAACAAAGCAGGGAACTGTTCCAGAAGGCATTGCAACTGAACCCTGTTGGGGTCTTTCAGGTGCTCCAGGTTCACCTCAGCTGGTTCTCTCTGTGCTTTTGCTTCGGATTCTGGTTCCTCATCAGTCACCTCCGTTACTTCCCTCACCATCATCGCCGTCCCTTGCTTTACAGATGGCTCCTTCCATTCTTTGAGCAGGTTGATGTGATATGTCTGCTTGGCTTTACCCTTATCTGGATGGTGGATCTCGTAGGTCACCGGTCCCATCTTCCTCACTACGGTGTACGGCCCTTGCCATTTGGCCAGCAGCTTGTTGGTCGACGTTGGCAGCAGTAGCAGGACCTTCTGCCCTGGCTGTAGCTGTCTCTCTCTCGCATTCTGGTCGTACCACGTTTTCTGAGCTACCTGCGCTTCTTTCAGGTTCTCTCTTGCCTGTTCTTGATAACGTTCAAGCCGCTCCCTCATCTCCAGCACATACTGAACGATACCCTTCTCCTCTTCTCTGCAAGCAGGAAGTTCCCAGCTCTTCCGTATCAGGTCCAGGGGTCCTTGAACTTGCCAGCCGTATAGGAGTTCGAAAGGGGAGAACCCGGTTGAAGCTTGAGGTACTTCTCGGTAAGCAAACAGCAGGAAGGGGAGCCATTTGTCCCAGTCCCGTCCCGTGTCTGACACAAACTTCCGTAGCATGTTCTTCAGTGTCTGGTTGAATCTTTCCACCAAGCCGTCCGTCTGCGGATGGTATGCACTTGTTCTGATGGCTGTGATACCCAACTGGCGGTGAAGCTGCCCCATTAGTCGGGACGTAAAGTTTGTACCTTGATCAGTTAGGATCTCCTCAGGGATTCCCACCCTGGAGAACAGCTGCACAAGGGCTTGGATGATCTTTGGGGTGGTAATGGAACGGAGTGGGAAAGCTTCAGGGTATCTGGTCGCGTAGTCACATATGACCAGGATGTATAGGTGTCCCGCACTGCTCCTCTCAAGTGGTCCCACAATATCCATGGCGATGCGCCTGAAGGGAGTAGAGATAACAGGGAGAGGGTACAAGGGTGCTCGGCCCCGCTGGGACACAGCACTGGTTTTCTGACATGTTGCACATGTGTTGCAGTATGTCTGTACGTCAGTGTAAAGTGAAGGCCAATGAAAACGTGAACTGATGCGAGTGTATGTTTTCTGCTGTCCTAAATGACCAGCCCATGGAACGGTGTGTGCGAGGTGCAAGACAAGGGGTCTACAACATTTCGGGACAATTAAACGAGTAACATCATCGGCCTGCAAGTACAACACATCATTCACAATCACAAACTGTTCATCACACAGATTTGACATTTTTCCACTAGCAGTTTTTTTAAACAATGACTTCAACGACTCATCTCTCCTTTGTAATTCCCCAATGTTCTCTGGGATCCTCCAGCCATCAGCTTCGAGACCATCCACTGAGGCCTCAGGGACTGGAGTACCCAGATACTTCTCAAACCGCCGTTGTCGGCGTGATTTTCTTGGGCCCTTGGTCCCGCCCTGCAGCAGACTACTGTGCAAGTCTGGCAGTGGCTGCAGACCTGCTCTAGCTTGAGCCCTGGTAACAACAGGACAGGATTTATGTACAGTGGCAGAGGTAAAAACAGCCTCGGGGTTCATGGTGGCTTGTAGTAATTCATAGAGTATGGGTAAGTCTCTTCCTAAAATCATATCCGCAGGCAAATCATCAACAATAACAACATTCATCAGAAATGACTGTTCTTGGGCACACACAACTACCTCTGCGCGGGGGTACTGCCTTACATCCCCATGAACACACTGGACAGTTGTGGTGGTTGCATAGTCAACATTTGAAACAAAGCCTGGCTTTAGGAGAGACAGGGAACTACCCGTGTCCAACAGTGCTTTCAGCAAATGTCCATCAACAGTTATATCACACAAAACTTGACTCTCCCCTCTAGAGTCATTATCCTTGTCCTCTTCCCTAGGGACATAACAAAATCCTGTCAACTTCGCCTTTCGCATAGGACACACTGAAGCTTTATGCCCCTGCTGTTGACAGTAGAAACACACCAGTTCTTGTTTCACTGTAGATCTTGGTCTTTGTACGCTGTTAATGCTTCCAGCTGGACTTTGCACAGTACCTTTGAATGGTTGAGAGCGTGGACCCCCGCCGTGAGCATTCCCATACTGAAGAGCCAACTTCGCTGCTGCCAGTCCTGTTGTCGGTTCGTGTTCCCTTACCCAGGTTCGGCTGTCATAAGGAAGCACGCGAAGCAACTGCTCCAAGATGATGGTCTCCCCGATTTCCTCCTTAGTATGAAGATCAGGTCTCACCCACCGGCAGTAAAGGGTCCTCAGACGGTTGTAAGTCTCCGTTGGGGTCTCTCCAACAGGAATTGTGGATGCCCGGAATCGCTGCCGGTAGGTCTCTGGCGAGATGTTGAACTTCTCCAAGAGAGCCTCCTTCAGGTCAGCATACACTCCTGCTTGCTCCTCATCCATTGCCAAGTACGCCTCCAATGCCTGCCCGGTCAACAATGGAACCAGACGATAGCTCCACTCTTCCTCGTGCCAACCCCAAGTCTTGGCCAGGCGTTCGAATCGTCGAAGATAACTCTCGATGTCCTCCCCCTGTTGGTAGGCAGGTATCCTCGGTGGTTCACTCATTAGCCTCGGCTGGCTTGGAGCTTGACTTACTGAGGTGTCTGTGCGGCGATTGGGTGCGGTTCTAGGAGCAGCCGGAGTCGGAAGTTCCATCCGCAAGCTCTCGATATCACTAAGTGTCTCTGCAGGTCTAGCAGACTGCAGAACCGCGTCTCGTAGCCCCCGGAGTTCTAGCATATGCCGCTCCTCCCGTTTCTCTTGCGCCTCCAGGAAATGACGCATCAGGCTCACCAACCCCTCAGTGGATGTTGAACCCGTCACATCGGCTTTAATCTGCGGCGTAGGGGACTTGGAAGACGTTTTAGGAAACACCTCCGCTCCTTCTTCGTCCTCCGTTGAATCAGCGGTGTCCCATACCGCATCCTCCTCTGTGACTGCTTTCATCCTTGAGCGTAATCCTTCTCTGGGTTTTTTTCCTTTCGGCGCCGTCTTGCGAGTAGCCATCCCACCGCTGCCACCAAATGTTACAAAGCGACCCCTCCGGAGGTCTACTTTGGGAAACGTGAGGGTCCGTTTCTGAGAAAATAAATGATGGCTCTACCCACAACAGCACTATTGTGCAAGGTGTAATTTATTGTCAGCACCGAAAGATATATACAAAAAAAAACTCCCAAGAGTGCTGGGGTGAAGATATTTACAGTGTGGCTTCAAACCCCCAAAATACAAAGTAACAAAGAAACAACAAACTGGAAAATAAAGATGAACAAATATAAATAAAATATTCAAAAAGGGTATCCTCAATATACTCGCTTCACTGAATCACTCACGGCACCACAGTTGCACGCTTACGTTCGACTTGGTTAACAAGTGGTAAATGTGAGTCTGGCCTCCTCTTTTATAGGCCAGACTCCGCCCCCTCTATGGACATACCATTGCCTTAGTAATTAAACCATCAGTCTTTTAATTAGACTTTAACTATATAAATAATATATAGTTTTAAATAAATCCTCATATAAACAAAATAAACATATCAAACAAAAATAACAAAACAACAACACATATGTCTGACTCTCTTTCTTATTTGTCAGTCCCCCTACAAACAACAAAAATGGTTTAACCGGACTCACAGTGGTGTGCGCTGACGCGGCGCCAACAGTGACGTCATAAGTGTGCGCCGCTCATTCGATCGGGTTTGCCGGCGCCACCAGTCCGTCCAGCTACAACAAACCCTCGCGACACACGACAAACAAATCACACAATACATGACACATAACAAGATAACAGAGTGTGGTGTACTCTGTATGACCGGAAATATTATAACAGCAGGGGATTGTAGTACGTGAAACTGTCCATGGGCTATCGGGCTGCGTGTGCACCCGCACCGCCGACAACAGAGAAACAGAGAGGAGGGGAAAAGCATGATGGTGAGTATGTGTGTGCGGTGCGGTAAGGGAGCATGTGTGTGTGTTGTACCCAGCGGGACCTCTACTTCATCACATCCTTCCTTATTCTTTTAATCCCTCCCCCCTTGCGCAGGTGAATACCTGTGCATCTGGTTTGAGAATATTCAAAAGTATGTTTTTGTGCAATAACCTGTCATTCTTACCCCCCTCTGGTACCACCATATATATTGTTCATAAGGCAATAATCTACATGGTATTGAACAGTCTATATGCTATAACAATTTGTTTGTTATTGAATTTGAACAATTTCCATCTGAGGTGGTCGTTCTATTAGCACCATTTAAAATACATTTAATTAGTCAAAATCATATTGAATCAAATCATAATTCAAATCATAAATGAAATCAAATATCTGTTAATAGCCAGTGTTAATCTTTCTTTAATTTTCAACTGTAGCCTTAAATTAATTATGTATACCCGTTTTATTGACAAATTACATTCGAGTACCCATTATGATCTATTTTAAAATGTCATTTAGGTCTATTTGTATTTTCCTTCATGACTTGTCTTAATTCTCACTGTGCTATGACAATTACTTGAATTAGTCGCTTATCATTCATTATTTTCATTTGTTTTCTGATTTTTCATTATCGTTTACATTGTTTTTGATATATTCTTTAATTCAATAATTTTTCTTTCTGGGGTTATTATTAAGTTGCTACTAGTATATTCAATGGCTTTAACATTACATTTAAAGACAGTTTGGTAGATTTTGACTATTGTTTGAACTTGTACTCATCTCTGTTGATTCTCTCTTCTTTGCACAACTCCTTGAAAGTTTCTTATTCTGCAACTTTTCATTTAAAGTTCTTCTTTTTCCATTCATGTTTATCATTGTGAGTTGTAATTGGCTTTTTCCTTTTCTCTCAGTGGCAAGGGAAGGTCATTGCCAGCATGTCTTTGAACCCTCACTTGCTGTTGTGGGGGGTTCCTGGAGTCGTTTGGTGTATTTTAAGTTGAGAGCCATAGACTCAAATGTCACTTTGCTGATCAATGTTTAAGCCTCTTCTGAGATGACAGCACTGTCACTGGTTCTTTTTGTTTGAATCGTCCCAGAAACCTTCCTGGAACTGAACTGTTCTCATCTGTGAATGAAACCTTCATTATTTCTGTTAGTTCTGTTAGTGACAACAACATTTTAAATCATCTGCTCATCTGCTCCATTGTCCTTCTTGGTGTCACCTGTAAAATGATCATGTGGGCTGAGTGGTGTTCTGGCCTCTTTTGTGTGTTTTCTGCTCATTAGCAGTAGGGCTTTACCCCTATATTACTTTTTACAATTAGTCAATTCAGCTCAGTTATCTCATTGTTTTGAGTCCCACTATCAGCATACTAGTTATCAGGCATCTTGGACAACACTCAACTCACTTTGCAACAAGACAAAAGTTACACAACAATATTTCATTCTTTTGACAAAGAGTCAGCTCCATCATGATATGCTGAAAAGAAATTCAAATGTGTTATTCTCCATCATGATATTCTGAAAGGAAAGTCAGATGCGTTATGCTCCTTCATATTCTGAAAGGAAAGTCAGATGTGTTAGGCGCTGCGCAAATGTGGTACTGTTTTATTTTACAATTTTTTCCCCCATTTTCTTTCTCTATTGTCACTACAGTTTCGACCAGGAAATTAACCAAATCCATCCATGGTCATTATTTTATTGGGCAGAATATGCCCTGTGGGCCCACATATGAAATTTAGATACAGCTGTAGGCAAAATAATTGATTTGCCTTGGTGTACACCATCTCTCTCTCCATTCATAATCAGTCACTCATCGGCCATCACACATTCTTCTTCCACAGTTTCTGCTCTAAATGCGGAACTTATAATTTTAGCTGTGGAATTCCAAAGGTCTGACAGACAACATCACAGCACAGTACACTATTTAGAAGTGTCAGTGATCTTAAGGTTTAGATTAACACCGTTGTTACAAACCCTTTTTTCTTGTTTTTTCCCAAACTCTAATAGATTAAATATTTCAGAATAATAGGCCTTAGTATGGTGCAGTTGAGAGTAAGACAGCCAATTGTAATTTCTCAAATGCATTTTGTCATTTGTTTGGTCTACTTTTTCATATTCTTTTTGTTTTTGCTCATGAGCTTCTTTAAGAATAAAATTGGAGATCTCTGCCTAATCTTGGATCCATGGCCAATAACATTTCCATCTCATTATCCCAGTTTTGACATCATTGTTAAGTTAATATTTTTGGACTTTTGGAGTTATTTATCCTTCTCCAATCTATCTCTATAAAAAATTATTAAAACAAGATGGAGTGACCAGTATCTTTGTTTTGCAAACAAAAATAATAATTCTTTGACATTTTGTGTCTATCTTTTTCTTTGCCAGAGAATAATTCTATCATGCGTTTATCCCTATTGTTGTCTAATGTAATAGCCCTCACTATTCCAAATCCAGCCTCAGTTTTAACTATTCGGTGAGTTTAGCACCCACTTCTCTGTATTTTCTTTTTCTTATAGAGCTGGACTTGTACCTATTGAAAAAGCAGAGAGGGTTAGTTTAGCAGAGAATATAAAGAATTGCTATGAGACCAGTGAATAATCAGAATGAATTAAGTTAATAATAATGAACTAAATTTGAAACAGTCTCTAGAGTGTTCATAAGGTTTATCACACCTGTGGTGCCGTAAGGGTCTGTTCTTCTGTTTTTAGCTTGGCTGTCGCTCTGCATGTTTTGTCAGCCTATAGGCTGTCACTCAAAGGCCCTTGCAGTGCGGAATATCCTCTGCTGTTTTTCTGTCTCTTCTTAGTTTGGGATTTTGATTGAACTTCAGGAGGGGAGTTGAGAACCCCTCACCCACTTCTCTCTTCTTCTTTCTGCATTCTTGTCTCTCTGCATTCATGTCTTTGCCCTTTGCCCTCTTGTTGCTTCCACAGGACACTGAAGCCATCTGCAATTTGAACACTCAGAGATCTGCATGAATCAAATTGAACTTTTACATATAAGCTATTAGCTCTTTATCTACATTCCACTTTTTAACCTGCATCTTTTCACTATTTCTTTTATATAAAAGTCTCACTGGTTGACCATAGCATTTCCCTCATTCTATTAGTAAGCAGTTCTTCATTGCAGGAAAAAGCAATATCAGCAATAATTCTAACTTTGATTATCTGAGAATAATACAGTTGAATAATTTTCCCTATCATAAAATTAGGCTTCAATCTTTCTTCTATATTTGCATGCTGCGTTCACAATAATCTAGTATGTTTCTCAACAATCATCAAGGAATTCCTCTTATTTTTTACTCTCATCAACTTCTGTAAAGTATTTTTGACTTTTGAAACTTGGTCACTCAATCTTGCTAACCTTCAGCACACTGCACCAATTATTTGTCTCTTAACACAAACTTATTTATCTGCAATGGAATACTTTTCCCCCTCTGTCTTCAGGGATAACGAGATGCAAATTTTAGACGTCTTCAGATATAATATAGCCTATAATATATTAAGCACGTGCAATCATATTTGTATTCATCTATTAATATTTATCATTACATTTATTGATTAAATATATATCTTATTATTTTAACTTATTTTATACTACAATATTCTGCTAAGCTAATATCTTGAAACAATTGTTTTCCCTTACTTTTCTTTCTTTCTTTTTTTAATACCCTCATTTCATGTCCCTAATGGTCATTCACACATTCTCTGTCCCTTCAAGCAACCAGGGTCAGAGGTCACTTATTTTCAACCACAGGCACAGTCACACAAGACACAGGATCCCACAAACACTTACACACACACTATTCTGTACTCCCTGTCAGATCTGAACAATACATTAACAGATTCACTCATCAACACAGTAACACTTTTAACTATCCTATTCCAAATGATTTTAGTAACCCGAGCAGTCCCTCGCTACATGCATTCGAGGCGGTAACCGTTACTCTAAACCTATAGACTTTTAAAACCTCTATTTTTCCAGCTTCACCCGAGCAGTCCTTCGTTAAAACTTTGTTTAACAAAGCGGTAACCGTGAGCTAACCATCTGTGCACATGCTATACTTATCAAAGTAAACACAGATAAACCACTGATATCCTTTATCAGTAAATACAAATCCTTGCGCCAAACCAGCAGTACCAGTATTCATAAAATCCTCACCGGATTGCATAAATAATGGTAAAACGCTATTGGGAGCTCCCCCGCGCCTTTACAAACTTCTTGACATACAAAGACAATGCATGCAATTTTTCTGACATCAAACATCCCACTTTTTAAGTTCTTTAAATTTGGAGAAGCTTGTTTTACCACATCCGGGCCACTGGTGACTAACACATACCTTATTCAAAAGCAAAAACTGCTCACCTCAAAGTACAGCGGCCACTGTTGTCTGTGTCAGTCACCAGCGATCCCTTCGTGGCTCCTTCAGCTCCTAAGCCACGTCCCTGTTCGGGCGCCATTTGTCGTGGTTTAATTCTTTTCAGGGGAATGACTTCAAAGATATTTGACATCAGAAAAAATTAGACTTTATTAACAAACAAAGCCGAGTGCCCCTCTGCAGAAAAGACCCTCCAGAAAGATTGCCCAGCAAACATATATACCCTCTCCTTGTCCCAAACATGGTAATACATTCTATAGGTATTTTGAGAAATAGTTTTGTACCATGTGACATTACTGAAATAGAATTTTCTGCTGTAACAACACCTTGTGCTCTCAGGTTCCAAAGTCAGCCAAAGTCACCCACAGACAAGGAAATAATATTGTACAAAAAAACAGTTAAATTACTTATTTTCTAAATAATAAAATCTTCAACAGTCCCTGAAGCAGCAGCAAGAGCAGGAATAGTAAAAACAGCAGAAATTTAAGAAAAAAGAGCGTTCCTGCTACTTAAGAGTTGCTGTCCATTCGCGAAGTGCTGAAGCGTAACCTTACATGGTGTATTCTTATTCTTTTTAATAAACGTTTTGTGTTTAATATAAGCGTTTGCGTTTTCCAAGAATAATAACGAACCCACCATTCAAACACTGTGGTTGAATCCGAAATCGCGCCCTATACCCTGAAATAGGGCGTTATTGTTCTCAACATGATCTAAAGCAGTGAAAAATAGAGGACACTGACAACGCGCTGAAAGACAGGACCAAGCAGGTAATATTTAATATGAAACAAAGTCTCAACTTTCAAATTTGGTCAGTCAAACAAATATAAAATAGGCCTACCGTTTTTTGGCTCTTTAATGTGTTGTGACAGATTGCCTCAGTTAAAGCCAAGTTCAAATCCACCGAAGTTAATCAATAACTTTTCTGACTGCTTTGTCGCACAAAAATGGTGGAATTTGACTGGTCAGATTGCATGTCAATCAAACTCAATACGAATGATGAATTGACGCCATGTAAAAAAAAATTACGTCACTCTATACCCCCCACCCCCACGATGAAACCGGTAATACCGGTGTTGTCACAAGTCGATTAACCGGTGGGAGAATATTATCACCGTCACATCTCTAATTACAACATTTAGCATGTCACATTAAATACATTGGTAATTCTCAAAAGTTAATGTACATTTTCTTTCTATCATCCACATTAATCAAGTCACAATCCTTTAAAAAATATACTTCAAAAATATCCTCCTTCAAATACTTCCACATCAGGTAAGCATCTTTCCTCAGCACCTGTTTGAACATTGTACATATTTCCACACTTTTCCCTTCATAGAACGCTAAGTTCCTCCTTGCCCATACTGCATATCTTGCATGACTCAATATATAGTTACAGAGATTCACTTTCTTATAAACCCACCATATCTCCAAATAAAAACAGTATTTTCCATTCATCTTGACCAACATTTTTCCCCCAGCTCTCCTTAATTACTTCTTTTAATTTTCTATGAAAGTCCTCAAGTTCTCTGCACTCTAAAAAGATATGCATCAATGTCTCTGGAGCAGATCTACACACATCACAATCCCTATTTATGTTCCTATTTATCTGATGAAGCACCACTTTCGTACAGATTCTATTGTGCCTTAATTTAAAGTCCAAGTTTTCACACTCTAGTCCATTGTACTTTACACAAAGATTCTTCCAGATTTCTTTGACATTTAAAGGAGAACTCGGCAACTCTAGCGAACTCTAGTCACTTCTTCGCTGATTTTCCCTTCTGTTGTCGCATGTTTTCCCCACGAGCTCCCCCTACAGCTGTGGGGCGTATATTTCACAACACGGTCGTAAAAAACTCACTTGCGGCGGCCTCCTCCCCTTCTCTACCGCTGCTCATGTGCGTTTGGAGCTATGTCTACCGAGGTGGGTAATCTGGTAATACATCATACATGCGTTTGTGTTTATGTCGAATTGCCGTAAAGCAATTCGTGTTTCGTGCTCGTTCTCGCTTTCTGATGCTGGTGCTTTTTTCAACAAAAATTTGTACAACTTATTAGTAGACACTCCTTCTAACAATCTTTCCCCATTACCTCCATCAAAATACAAAACTGGCCATCCCCCAATCCCCAATTCTCTTTACCCAGGCTCTGGGCAGACTCATTTTAATGTTTTCATACATCGTGTCCACTTTTGACATTGCAATTTCATCATTCCATCCCATAACACAAGCATATATGGCTCTATTAGGTAAAAACCCTCTTACATACTCATATGCTAGATCTTTTACTTGTCTCACTCCTGCTTTCATATACAAGTTGTCATAAAACATTCTCTCTTTCATTCTAATTTTTGGATTTAAAAATATTGGCTGATTTAAAACTTGATTTATATTCTGACATTCAAACTTTACATTCCCTATTACTTCTGCCCATGCACTAAGCACTTCTTGATAAAACAGCGGCACTTTGTCATACATTGGCTTTTTCAGTACCATAAACAACCCTTCTTCCCCACATCCACTACATTTGCCCAACACCTCCTTCATATACCCTTTCCATCCACACTCCACTTTCCTACATAAATACTTTTTCACCATTTTCACCCTCATGGCCTTCTTTTTAACTTCTAAATCAATCAATTCTAATCCTCCTTCTTTTTTGCTCGCTATTAATGTTTTCCTTGCTATTTTAACTCCTTTTCCTCCCCACATAAAATCATTCATTATCTCAGTAATCTCATTCATTACCCATTGTGGCAAATCAACTGCTCCTAAAACATAGTTACATTTGGCAAGCAGCAATGAATTAACTAGCATGACTTTCCCTCTTAACATAACCTCCCTTAATTTCCAAAATTGGAGTACTTGCTTAATTTTATTTATAACTCCTGTCCATGTGGCATCCCTTGCATTCTTAGCATCTTCTCCAATTTGCACACCTAAAATATTAACATAACCTAAAGTAGTTTTAAAAGGTATATCACACCCTCTTAAATCTACCCCTCCTATACTCATTATTTCAGATTTTTCTATATTTATTTTTGCTCTTACCTTTTACCTTTTTTATACTTTCTACATCCCTAATCGTAAATGTCGTGTCATCCGCATATTGGTGTATCACACTCTCACAACTGTTTGGAATTTGAATACCTCTTATCTTTTTGTCTGCTCGAACCATTATTGCTAACGGCTCAACCGATATTGAATAAAGCAATGCAGACATCGGACATCCTTGTCTTACTGACCTCTCAAGCGGAAATGGGTCTGTCAAAACTCCATTTACTTTCACACAACTTTGCGCTTTACTGTATAACAAATTTATCCATCCCAGCATTCTCTTCCCAAACCCAAATTTCCTCATTGCTTGTTCCAAATAGCCGTGTTCCACTCTATCGAAAGCCTTGTTTAAATCTACACATAAAATTATTCCGCCTTCCCCATCCTCCCCCATCCTGCCCACAACATCTCTTATTGTGCAGACCGTGTCAATTATATCCCTCCCTGGAATGCTATAGGCCTGATTTGATGCTATTATGGTCCCTATTACTTTCTTTAGTCTATTTGCTAAAATCTTTGTTAAAATTTTATACTCTGTATTTAAAAGACTTAGGGGCCTATCATTTTCTAATTTTAACGGACTCCCTTTATTTTTATAAAGCATCGTTATCATCCCTGTACACATAGATTTTGGCACTTCTTTTTTGTCCTCCATCTCCGTATACATTCTCAACAATATCGGTGCCAAAATACCCATAAAAGTTTGATAAAATTCATGCGTTAAACCATCCACTCCTGGACTTTTATTTTGCTTTGTCTGTCTGATTGCTTCTTCTACCTCTTCTAAAGTTATGTCTCCCTCACACAACTCCCTATCCCCATCCTTAAGACTTATATTTATATGATCTAATACCTTGTCAATATCTTCTTGTTTTATATTCCCTTTCTTAAATAAAATTCTATAAAACTCTTCTACTCTTTCTATTATTTCTACATAATCCACAACTTTCCTACCTCCATTTTCCAACTCCGTAATGAACTTCCTCCCTTGTTTTTTCTTCTCTAAATTCATGAAATATTTTGTACACCTTTCCCCTTCTAAAACATATTGTGCCCTGCTTCTTATTTTTGCACCTTCACATTTTTCTTTTTCATACACTTCAATTTCTGCTTTTATCTGACAATAATGCTCCTTTGTATATTCAGGATTATTTTCAATTTTCCTTGCTTCTTCTTCCAATAACATATACATATTGTCTAGTTTACATTTTCTCATGTGATTCCTTTGTTTAGAATATCTAATACTAACTTTTTTTAATTCCTTTTTTAAAATACCCCACCATTTACATATATTTTCTTCGTATAAGTAGTTTTCCATTTCATCCTTAATACACTTCTCTATTCTCCTTCTGTACGCATCCTCCTTTAATAAGGTAGAATTTAGACACCACGTACCCCCACCTTTTATTTTTGAGTTTCCCCCTAATTTCACTATCATTATTGCATGGTCACTTATACCTGTAAAATTATAACATACATTCTTTATTTTTTGTAAAATGTTCCTTTTAACCAAACATAGGTCTATTCTACTTTGCTTTAATTCACCCATCACCATTTGCCTCCTTGAAAATTCTCTTTTGAATGAGGTTTCCTCCCTCCAGGCATCTATCATGTCTTTACTCTGCATTAACCTTTTCAAATATTTTCTAGAAGTATCTTCTTTATACACCATGTTTTTAGCCATGTCTATCTTGTACATTTCACAATAAAATCCCCCCCTACTATACAATTCCCAATACAAAAGGCTCCAACATCCTAAAACTCTTTTCTTTCAGTTTCCACATTTGGAGCATACACGTTGACTAGCCTATATTTATCATTTTGAAATGTAAATTCAATCCCTAATACCCTCCCATCACCATCATTTTGTATTTGTTTTATATTGCACATCCACCCTTCTCTAACCAAAACTGCTACTCCACGGGATTTTTGTGTGCCATGATTAACATATATCTCCTTATCCCAAATCCTTTTTATTTCACCCATTATATCATCTGTCCAGTGCGTCTCTTGCAGACATACTACTTGTGCATTCAATACTCTTATCACTTGTTTAAACTTGTCCATGTCTCTCAGACCATTACAGTTTAAACATGCAATACTTAATACTTCATTCATTATAAAAATAATAGAAAATAATAACATAATCATAAATATGTCTCATGATTAGATTAATGTCTTACTTTTTGGCATTGCCTTCTCCATCATCCCCTTTTTTCCTCTTAAGCACTTTTTTCCTCTTAAGCACATTTGTACCCGACTCTTCTGTCTCTGTTGTGTCTATTATGTCCACCAAGCCAGTCTCCTGCACAATCATCTTTTCTTCCCTTTCTCCTTCTCCTTCTCCTGTTCCTCCTTGTACTCCCGCTGATGCTCTTTCTTTTCTTAATCCTCTTTCTCGTTTGTTTTTGCTCTCATCCCTTTTATCTCCCCCACCACCGCTGGTTGACATTTCCTTATCCATCCCAGCTCTTGCGTTATTCCGCTTTCCGCTACTTTTCCCAGATCCTCCTTCTTCCAGAATGCCTCCCAATTCGTACCACTCATCACCTCCGTCCTCGCAACTCGATATTTGGGTCTCTCAAACTTCAGCATACAAATCAATAGAGTCTCCCGCATCCTCCTTGTCCTCATCTTCTGCTCCGTTGCACACACAGGTCATTTTTCTTCCAGCACACAGTACAGTTCCCTTCGTTGCACTCCCGTTCATAATGTCCTTGTCCACCGCACTTGTAGCATTTGAAATTCGGACATTCTTTGACGATTAGTCCTGGCTGTATGCACAGGCGACACACCTTTACCTGCCTGTCATGCAATACCCGAAAGTGCTCTGTTCCACCCACAGTTTCAAACTTTGTCGAGTACGGAAGTGATTTTACCTTCTCCGTAAACTTCACTTTTAGAAACCTCGTCCCATCAGCAATTCCAGTCCCAGTCCACATCCTCCTTTTAACTGCAGACGCCGGTGTAACTCCCCAGTCTATTAGCTTCTTTATTATCTCCTCGTCCGTTATGTACGTAGGCAGGTTCAAAAAGGAAACCACAGTCACTCAGTTATTTATCTCCTTTGCCAGTATGCTCCCACTTCGGATCTTTATTCCATCAAGCAACTTCTTCCCTTTCTCCTCATTCATGGTCAACTCATACTCCTTGGGATTTTTGTATCTACAGCCGATTACTTCACCACACTCTTCTTTTACTTTCCGTAGTAATTCCATCATCGTCACTCTCTCATTCCCAACAATCTCTACCATCACTGTTAGTTTTTTCTCGTAACTCCGACCTGTTTCCTTGTTTCCATCATCCATTCCCCTCACCGATCCTTTGTCTTTCTCTTTGTTTTCCTCCATCTTTTCCGCTGCTCCTCGTGTGTAGCTTCACCTCAAGAATCACCTCTAACAGCAGGGCGCTGCTTGGGGAGAGAGCCCACACCAACTTATAAACTTCTTAAATTATATCCCAGACTAAAATCAGAGAAAAATAAATAAAAATAAAATAAAAGAAGGAAAGAGCTTCTCCAAACAAACTTTCAAAACTCTTCCTCTCTGAATCCACTAACTCCCTGTTCGGCTCACTATCGCCCTCTACCGTTCTCAAAGTGGTATGGCCGTAAGCGAAATCTGCTGCCAAAAACGGGCTATTTAAAAGGTTAGAACATTAGTGAAGTAAAGTAAAAAGCTTACAGCACCTGGTATTCCCAGGCGGTCTCCCATCCAAGTACTAACCAGGCCCGACTCTGCTTAGCTTCCGAGATCAGACGAGATCGGGCGTTCTCAAAGTGGTATGGCCGTAAGCGAAATCTGCTGCCAAAAACGGGCTTTTTGAAGAAATTCAAAAAAAGTGAAATTCTTCACTTTCTGAAGAAACTCTGCTGCCAAGACTGGGCTTTTGGAAGAAACTCAGACAATATTTCAGGATTTTTGAACAAACTCTTAGACCACAGGTGTCAAACTCAGTTCCTGGAGGGCCACAGCCCTACACAGTTTTGTTCCAACCCTGCTTCAACACACACACACACCTGCAGTTTTCAAATAAGCCTGAAGGACTTGATTAGCTGATCAGGTGTGTTTAATTAGGGTTGAAGCTAAACTCTGCAGGGCTGTGGCCCTCCAGGAACTGAGTTTGACACCCCTGCATTAGATGAATGCGTTTGCCACAGTGGTTTCGCGGACACCGCTTCGAAAGGGCCGATCGACTAGGGGGCGCCATTTTCCATCTCGGTTAGTCAACAATGTGGGGTCGAAGGTCTTTAGGATCAGGAAGTTCCTCTCATACATGGCGGTGGGGCAACCGGACCTGGCCAGCCTGGGCTTCATAAACAACACGGCGAGGATGTGGTCTTGGCACAACTCCCTCAACCAGGCCAAGATCGCGGAGCCGACGATACAAATGTATCTAAGTTTTATAGAAAAGTCCCAGGGGCCCCAAATTCGGCACGGTGACCCCTGGGCATGCCCCGAGCGACATACCGAAGACCCAGAGACCCCACCGCCCACCAGCCGGCTCTCCCGCACCGCCATGGTCGGCCTGAACCAAGAGGTGAAGTCGTTGATCCACTCGGTGAGGCGGAGGGTGGTCGACCACGAGGTGGCGGTGAAGCAGGCCAAGGAGGGCCACCTCATCGCCAAGGCCACTCTCCGCCAGTGCGTTGCCTCCGCCAAGGTCGCCATTCCTGAAATCCTGGGTAAGTTTTTGCCTCCTCTCACCTCTAAAACCTTGGTGTACCACACACAGGGCCCCCCTTAATGCTTGTCCTTTTTTTTTTCCTCACAGACCGCCTCAAGGCGACCGGCGACAGGAAGGCCCAATGGTCATTTTACGGCCACCTCACCGCCTACCTTGCCTGCATCTATGGGCATCGCGGTGGGGTGTTCCAGAACATGACCATTGGGGAGGTGGAGGCAGCGCGGCAGGCCGCCATGGACGGATGCTATGTGATCAATGTGAGTGGTTTTATCTCTCTCTCTTTCTTTATCTCTCTCTTTCTCTGTGCAGTTCTCTCTTACGCCACTCTTTTGTCGCTGTTTCCGCAGATTTCTTGCCACAAGACCAACCAGGCCTTCGGGGCCGCTAAGCTGGCCTTGGGCGAGGAGGAGTACGGGTGGCTGTCGGAGTTCCTGGCGATGAGGAAGAAGTTAGTGGGCGGTAGCAACGCCCACTACTACTTCTTCACCGCAAAGCCCAGCTCATGCAAGAACCTGAACCAATACTTTCAGGAGGCATGGACTGGGATGAACCTGCCAGGGATTCTGAACTTCACAGACCTCAGGACCTCCATCGCCACCCACGTGAGTTTTCCCACCCATGTTTCTGCCTCGTGAATTTCTGACGTGCGTGTGTGTTTGTTTCTAACTACGCTTTCCTCTCTGCACAGGCCAAAAACACCCACAGCCCCGGGGACAGGACCAAAGTGGCACGCTTCATGTGCCACGACACCTCCACGGCTGACCGGTTTTACGCCCTAAACACAACGCGGAACAACGCAGCCTGGGTGAGGATGCCGCCTCGGGGACTCCGAAGCGTCCTGCCACCTCAAAAAACAACTCGTAAGCGGCCGTCCCCCGCCGCCATCCCTCCGCAGGTGGCAGAGTACGGCGACAACGACGACTCGAGGGTCCGCTTCGGTGAGTCCATCTTTTGGTGTGTCCGTCTAACCGTTTGTCTGACGGGTGGACGTGTTCGCTGACTCTTTGCCTTTCTCGCTCTTTGCAGGAGGGGCCCAGTCCGGCGAAGCGGCGGCAGCAGCACAGGGTGCTCATACCTCTGAACCTCAGCTTGAAGTACCCTGTGGTTCGGCTGTCACCGCTGAAGTCGCTGCACAAGGTGGCCCAGAAGCTCCTGAGCGCTGCCCTGAAGAGGCAGATAGTTTTGTTTAAAGGGTAACTAAACTCCTGGTCAGAGCCTGACTCCACCCACTGGCAATATCTGAAAAATGCTGGAAAAGTGGGCAGACCCCAGCGGATATACAGGGGACGAAACGAGGGCAGGGCACCTGAGACCCGCAGTGAGGGATTAATTGACAGCTGCTGTCAGACTCTAAAATGGAGAGTGACTCACAGGGTCGCAAGACGACATAAAGTACATGCATCTGATGAGTTTTATCGAGATGATGTCAATAGCTCGCGCTCTCTGTAGGCATATTCATATTTTGCCGCTATGTGAAAAAATCCAGCAAAATGCGCCGACGCGTTTGTCGACCCCAGAGGATTAACTTTAGCCTAACCATAAATTGTGATTATATATATGATCACTCACATCAAGACGCCGCTGCGGTGCAGGAGTAGCAGCATTTGGCACTGCGTTGCTTTTCAGCGAGCTGTGTGGAGAAGCCCATTTCCACCTCTATTGCGTTCATAAATACATATGCGTTGCAGAAGCAATCCCACGTAAAATTCAAGTTGCACACTTGATCTCCACTGGCGCCTAATTCCCAAGTCTGCTGGAAAGCTATGCAGTCACTGACCACTATACTAAATACAGATAAATCTACGCTAACTTGAAGCTATCCTAACTGCAATACTGTGCGTAGTAGCTCGTACCAAGAAGGGCGTGGTGAGCTCGTACCAAGGGAGGGCGTGGTGAGCACACTCTTTGTTGAGCCAGTGTTGCTATCAAGACAAATCATGGAGTTTTTTTAAACTCCTTCATAGTTATTTGTATAAGTTAAATTGGTATTGTCAACTAGGATACTCTTGTTTAGTGTGAAATGGGGATGCAAGAAAAGAGTTAACAGTCAAAGATTGACTGGATTATGATCTTCCATGAATGAAAAAAGCACTCTTTAATCTGATATGAAATGGTATTTTGTTTATTTTTCTGTGTTTGGTAATGCTCTGCAGTAGCGTTGCTGTAGACATTGCGTGCCCACATGCAGAATTAGTGGCAGTGGATCAGGGGTGTGATTTAAGTTGATTGTGATCCTAGTTGATTTAAGTCTGCATGAAAATGTTCCCTTCCTAAAATACTTGACACCTCGGCACTTGGTTGTACAGAATCTTAAACAGCAGAGCAATTATATTATTAATACATATTATTATTATTTAAATGAAATTATATTTCTTTTAATGAATGATTAAAAAAAAAAACACATGTAAATAATGATGACCTGGTAAGACCAGGAATGTGTATTAATAAAGCAAGCTGTGTCCATTTTGATGTAGATTTTAAAGTAGATGTGCTTGTGCTGCAGTGTGTTGTATCTACTACATGTGTCACGATCACAGACTCTGTAACCTCCCTCTCCAGCCACCAGAGGGCACCCTCGCCTGAATATTGACCTTTCTCTACACACTACATCTCCCATCATGCATCTCCCTGGGCTGATTACACCATACACCTGCACTGCACTGATTACACACACCAGCCCTGAGATCTTTCTGAAGAGGCCTGTGGTGGAAGCAGATCGCTGGAGGCTCGACTGCAAGGCTGTGAGTCCTCTTGACGCTACTTTGGTGCATTTGTCCCTGGTGCCATGCTCACAATTGAACATGTATGTGAAATGCAACACACAAATATGTTTCCAGTTTCAAAGTAAGGTTATATCTATTTACGTATTCACTTATTTATTCACCTAAAAGACCCCCTATGATGAAAATCAATATTATTTTTATTGTTTATATGTCTATTCAGTGTTTTTAATATGCTTTAAGACAAACCATGTGCAAATTCATACGTCAGCTCCATTGCTGAGTATTTAATCCTTAAAACTGCAGAGAAAAAAATTGCCGGTGTTTCTTGCGGCACACACTACCTTGTAACCAATCATGTCACGAGGGGGCGGGTTTCGCATATCATTAACTGCTATGAAGCAGGGCAGTCTCACTGTGCGTTCACACCGGACGCGAACAGCGCGTCAAATTCGCGCCTGCCGCATCTAGTTATACGCTTGACCACTTTGTGTGCATTCGCGTGTCAAGAGCGAAATTGACGCGCGTAAAATCAAAAGTTTGAAGCGAAATTTACACGCGTCAGAGGCAAAAGTTTCGAAACCTGTTGGCGGCCATCTTTTTTTAGATGTTTATCGAGCATTAGCATTAGCATTAATCGAGAGAATCACCGCTCGTATATGCTCTGGAGAGCAGAAACAGCTGCGTAGGGGACATCGTCGCTGTACTCGGGTCCACCAAACCCTCCGGAGGGTTTCAGGAGTTTCACAATTTGCTCCAGGAGGTAGGTTTGGTGGACCTAACGGTGAGGACGCTGACGAGGACAGCGTAGGCCGTATAAGCCTCGGCCTCGAGTGGTCGCTGCCTGACGAGCCCGCGCTGTACAGCCCGGCGCGAGGTTCACCCTCGCCCGCACCTAATCTGTGATTTATTTTTGTTTTGATAATAAATGGAGCTGCAGCCTTCAAAAGTGAAACCTGTCCTGTGATTTTTTTAATTTTTATACACTAAATTGTGTTTGTGGTCTTTACATTAGATTAATAATGTTTCATATAATCAAGAATAGATATGGAATAAATAGCATTCAATACAAAATGACTATCTCTCATATATTGAAAACGAGTTTTATGTTTTATTTGCTTTATTGTGCATTTTAGTCATATTACAAAATAATTTATTGAGGCCAAACATAAAATAACATTATAAACTGTCAGTTCACCACGTGACAGCAGCATGCAAGCAGGCTCCTGATTGGTTAACGCGGTGCGAATTGACGCAGAAGTTCAGATTTTTCAACTCGGGCGGCAGACGCGAATTCGCGTCAAACGCGTGAATGCACAAATAGCACTAATAAAATCATTCGCGCGTAACGCGCTTAACGCGCCAGACGCTCAATTCGCGTCATTCGCGCGAACGAGGCGAATTCGCGTCTGCCGCGCTAAACGCCTCATTCGCGCCGCAGGAATTTTTTACGCGCGTAACGCGTCTTTGCATTGACTTAACATTGAAATCACTCGCGCTAGACGCGTCCGGTGTGAACGCACCATCAAAAGAAGCTCATTTGCATATTCATGGCTCTGCGTATACTAAATGAGGCAAGGGTGTAGAATTAAATTCAAGCTATTTCAAGACATTCAAACTTTTTCACGTGAAAAAACATTTACATTTACGATGAGTTTAAGGGATAAGGTTATTGACTAAGCAAATACAGTAAGTTAAAGTCCTCTTATAATTGACTTTTTATATAATTATTTATTTACTTTTAGGAATAAGGAGTGAGGATCTATGTTATGCTGTAGAAGGAATTTACCGCAGACATGAACACCGTCTAAACACCTTTCACTTTCGTTGTCTGCGTTGGAAGGATCATGTTCCAAATGCGGCTATCCTTTCCCTGACCAAGAGCGCAGACCTCTACACTGTTGCGCACCCGTTGCTTACGCTGGGCCGGCCACACCTACCGCATGGATGAAAACCGGTTACCGAAAGGAATTCTGTACGGCGAAAATGCTGATGCCCCTCGCCCAGCCGAAGCTCCGCTACAAGGATGTCCTGAAGCGTGACCTTCAGTCGCTCGGCCTTCCAAGCGAGAACTGGGAAACGCTTGCTGGTGACCGAGCAATGTGGCACGCTTCCATAAGAGCTGGTGTCAAAGATCTTGCCAGCAGTGCAATGACTTCCTTAACAGTAGAAGACTGAAGCGCCGTACCAATCGCCGTTCTCGACGCTCAGGGCCTGAATGAATGAAATGTATAATTATTTATTTACTTTCATGAACAAGGAGTGAGGATCTATGTTATGCTGTATAAGCAATTTAAAATGGCACTCAACATCAATATGTAAATACAGCAAAAGAACACTAATGCAACTTCACCCAAACACAAAGGTAAGCTGTGTGTGACTTTTATCTGCTTTTGCCTATCTCGTGACATCTTATTGATTATAGCTCTTCCTCCCTCTTAAAGGCGATGAGACGCCCTGCCACTGTCGGCTTTGGGCACGCCACAGAAGACTGTAGTCATCGGCCAATCAGTTGCTTTTGTTGGGGAACATACCTGGGGGCTGTTTCATAAACCAAGATTAGAGTATAAGCCAGGCTTATTTTTGGTAGATTCGGTTTCATAAAGCAAACTTAAAATAGTTCAAACTCAGTTACCCTGGCAACTTATGCTGGGAAACTAGCCTGGTCCAGGGCAGGCTAACTGTCAGGCTAAGCCTCAGTCGTTACACAGATCCTCTAACACTGACCAATAGGAACACAATGATATTACCACTGACACTCTCATACCATTATTGGACTTTATTAACCACTATTAGTCCAAAAATAAATACACAGTATACAGAAAATCACCTTAAATAAGGCTAAAATGATAAATTAGACAATAAAGACCTATATAGATAGATAGATAGGCCTAAATACAATATATATATATATATATATATACTACAGGTTTTCTTTTTTTACTGGCTGAATGTTTTGTGCCCAAGATTTAATTAGATAGTTTTAAAGATTTATGAATACATTTCTCTCTGGTTTTGTTTGGCTGCTGTAGTACATGTTTATGATTAGAAGAACATTAGAACACAATCTGAAAAAAGCTTTGTAAAGCAGAAGTTAAAATCACAAAATTAAAAATAAATAATTACAAAAGCAGAGTATAAATATTAACTGGTAAGATGAATCTGAGCTTAGTAATTGACAGTACATTAGCCTACATTTGATTTACCCCATTACAATAGTCCCTTTACAGTTATTGCTATCATAAAAATATACACACAGGTTTAAAATTGTAAATAAGGCACATCTAATGTCCAAATAACAAATATTTTAGTATATATAAATATAAATATATATATATATATATAAACTCGTTAGTCAGCTAGAAAAGTTAACTCTAGAGAGGAGCATTTTGTTAAATATATGCACCATATTATATATTCATTATAATTTTTAATGTTCTTCAATATGTAATGCATGTTTGAATAAATCTGGAAAGTTTTTTATGACAGCCATCATTTAAAATTTTATATAATTCCATATAACTTTATTATTATAAAAATAAATAAAAGTGTATTTTAAGTTCAATTCAATTCAATTCAAATTTATTTGTATAGCGCTTTTCACAATACATATTGTTTCAAAGCAGCTTTACAGAAAGTGCATTTCAGAAATGTACATAGAGAAATACAGTTAGTTAATCATGTATTGATTTAGGGCATAAACATATCGCCAGCGTCGAGTCGTCTCTTCACAGGCGTCGAGTCGTCTCCTCACAGGCGTCGAGTCGTCTCCTCACGGGCGTCGAGTCGTCTCTTCACGGGCGTCGAGTCGTCTCTGCACAGGCGTCGAGTCGTCTCCTCACAGGCGTCGAGTCGTCTCCTCACAGGCGTCGAGTCGTCTCCTCACGGGCGTCGAGTCGTCTCTTCACGGGCGTCGAGTCGTCTCTGCACAGGCGTCGAGTCGTCTCCTCACAGGCGTCGAGTCGTCTCCTCACAGGCGTCGAGTCGTCTCCTCACGGGCGTCGAGTCGTCTCTTCACGGGCGTCGAGTCGTCTCTTCACAGGCGTCGAGTCGTCTCTGCACAGGCGTCGAGTCGTCTCCTCACAGGCGTCGAGTCGTCTCCTCACAGGCGTCGAGTCGTCTCCTCACGGGCGTCGAGTCGTCTCTTCACGGGCGTCGAGTCGTCTCTGCACAGGCGTCGAGTCGTCTCCTCACAGGCGTCGAGTCGTCTCCTCACAGGCGTCGAGTCGTCTCCTCACGGGCGTCGAGTCGTCTCTTCACGGGCGTCGAGTCGTCTCTGCACAGGCGTCGAGTCGTCTCTGCACAGGCGTCGAGTCGTCTCCTCACAGGCGTCGAGTCGTCTCTGCAAAGGCGTCGAGTCGTCTCTTCACAGGCGTCGAGTCGTCTCCACACAGGCGTCGAGTCGTCTCTGCACAGGCGTCGAGTCGTCTCCACACAGGCGTCGAGTCGTCTCTTCACAGGCGTCGAGTCGTCTCCTCACAGGCGTCGAGTCGTCTCCTCACGGGCGTCGAGTCGTCTCTTCACGGGCGTCGAGTCGTCTCTGCACAGGCGTCGAGTCGTCTCCTCACAGGCGTCGAGTCGTCTCCTCACAGGCGTCGAGTCGTCTCCTCACGGGCGTCGAGTCGTCTCTTCACGGGCGTCGAGTCGTCTCTTCACAGGCGTCGAGTCGTCTCTGCACAGGCGTCGAGTCGTCTCCTCACAGGCGTCGAGTCGTCTCCTCACAGGCGTCGAGTCGTCTCCTCACGGGCGTCGAGTCGTCTCTTCACGGGCGTCGAGTCGTCTCTGCACAGGCGTCGAGTCGTCTCCTCACAGGCGTCGAGTCGTCTCCTCACAGGCGTCGAGTCGTCTCCTCACGGGCGTCGAGTCGTCTCTTCACGGGCGTCGAGTCGTCTCTGCACAGGCGTCGAGTCGTCTCTGCACAGGCGTCGAGTCGTCTCCTCACAGGCGTCGAGTCGTCTCTGCAAAGGCGTCGAGTCGTCTCTTCACAGGCGTCGAGTCGTCTCCACACAGGCGTCGAGTCGTCTCCGCACAGGCGTCGAGTCGTCTCCTCACAGGCGTCGAGTCGTCTCCTCACAGGCGTCGAGTCGTCTCCTCACAGGCGTCGAGTCGTCTCCTCACAGGCGTCGAGTCGTCTCCTCACAGGCGTCGAGTCGTCTCCTCACAGGCGTCGAGTCGTCTCCTCACAGGCGTCGAGTCGTCTCTGCACGGGTGTTGGAGAATCTGTAGTTTCCATGAGAGGCTGGATACAAACTGGAGCTGGCAATCTGTGTTTACCTCAGAAAAGCATATGGGAAATAATTAGCGTAGCTGCTGTTCGCAATATTAATGCATTCAATCTGATTCAACTGTAGTATAAAATGTAAGTATTATGTGAATGCCTGGCTGAAGAGATGCGTCTTTAATCTAGTTTTAAGCTGGGACAGCGAGTCTGAGCCTCGAACAATATCAGGAAGGCCATTCCAGAGTTTAGGAGCTAAATGTGAAAACGCTCTCCCTCCTTTAGTGGACTTAGATATCCTAGGAATGACCAGAAGCCTCGAATTTAGTGATCTTAAAGAGCGCGATGGATTATAGGGCGATAGAAGTTCCGTTAAATACACGGGAGCTAAACCATTTAGGGCTTTATAGGTCAGTAGCAATACTTTGTAATTGATACGGAACTTTATAGGTAACCAATGTAGAGACGACAGAATTGGTGTTATATGATCATATTTTCTTGATCTAGTAAGAACTCTGGCGGCGGCAAGTGTTTGTATACAAATCAGTTAATTTTTACCTTAAATATGACAGTAGGCTAATGAAGCCTATAGGCTACAACTGACTACCATGGCTTACAGCATTAGTTAAGAGATTTGTTTTCCTTGAGAAAATTTGCAATGTATTGTACCTGATAGCCAAAATAATCGATATTGAATCGAATCGAATCGTAATCGAAATCGAATCGAATTGCAAAATTTGTGTCAATACCCAGCCCTAATATATATATATGTACTTTATTATGTCTTTCAATTCAAACACATTTAACACAATTTTACAAATTGACAGTTTCTTTAAAGACATCATATTTTCCCCCAATAAATATTCCTTATTTTTCCTTCTACTTATTTTCTTTTGTGATAATACCCACCAACCCATAGCCTAAAACCACACATGATTAGAACAATAACCAAAAAGTACATAGACACTTTTACATATGATTTAATGGGGAAAAGACAAAAAACAATAAAAATAGTAATAAAATTTTAACATTAACATATTTATATCAAACTCTTATAATGACACATAATTCCTAATAGTTATTCAAGTAATATTATTTGAATATCAAATATTCAATATTCAATAATTAAATAAATAAAATAACAAATAACTAGAAATAAAAGGGAGGGAGGGTTATATAAAAATGTAGTTAATGTAGGCTAATATATATATTCCTTTATTTTATGGAATATTCTTTAATTTTAGAGTTGCACATACCTTTTCAAAATGTATACATTTGCTCTTAATGTAATGTTATCCTCTCCATAATGTACTTTAGAAACTAAATCTCATTTAAAACTGGGGATTCTTGCTTTCTCCAAAAAAATATTGCATTAAAAGCTGTAATTCTCAGCATTCTAAATAAGTATACATCATCTTTATTAAGTAGCATAGGTCCTATACCCAAAACTATATTTTGTATCTCTATATATTTAGTTTCTTAAAAAAAATCTTCCCTGAATTATAGGCTACTTCACTGAAGTACTTCTGTTTGCTTGAAGTTCAGTGCAACTTATCCAACATCCTAAAGATAAATTATTATAATTAGAAGATATTTCTAGTGTTATAAAATATCGCATATTTAATTTTCCAAGCAAAATGTATATTTTAGTCAGAATTATTGCGCTCCTATTTGGCGCGCATGCGCGCAGCAGCGCTCGTTCAATATGAAGATTAGCAGCAAAATGGATACATTTGCATGACTTTCTAACATTTACAGATGGAGAATATAACTGTAAAATGTACGTTTTGCACTGAGGGGGAAAAAACATGTTACAAACGCATAAAACAGCACAAAATATAGGCTGTTTGATGGTGGATCGATTTGATCCACGATCGACCTCTAGGGCTGCTTAAGAAACGCGTGCACACGCAATTATCTAGACTAGATAAACCTGGATCAAATTAGTGAGATTTCGTGAGCTTCAATTACCTTTTATGGAACCACTTTAGCCCCAACTCATTTGTTAGGCTCATTCAAGTCCGGTTTTGGAGTTTAATCCCCGCTTTTCTAAGCGTCGTTTATGGAACAGCCCCCAGGCGTTCGGCCACTGGGACGACTGAGCACCGACTGGCAGTCTGAATTTCAGCCGATTCTCTCTTTACACCCCCACAGTGGGTGAACTACATCTCGTTCTGTGGTCTGAGGACTCGTGCGGAGATGGAGGGCAAACCTGTGACTCAACCCATCTATGTTCATAGCAAGCTGCTAATCGCTGATGTAAGCCAACATCATTACAGTTTGCTGAAACAAATAATTAGCAGTGGGTTTTTTATGCTTTTCTCTCTGTGTTGAGCAACTCACTGAGCAAGTGCACCATTTCTTTATGGCTAGAGCCTTATATTCCCCTCTTGTGGAACACTGCGATGCATAATGTGATTTTGAAGTGTAGATGAGGCTTGAGAGACCCATATAATCATAACTCTGGCAGCTAAATAGCTGGTTTTCGCATTTGTCCACTCATTTGTCATTTCCATAAAATAATGAATTTGAGGTCAACAGACTTTTGTGTCCAAAAGAAGCGAGATTTAATGAGGAAAATATTGTGGTCTGTGTATTTTACACATGACTGCACTGCCAGATATGTAGTATTGACGTTGCTCGGCAGATCTAGGCTAAATCCTATCATCATGCCTCGGAAGAAATTCATAAAAGATAAGTGGGTTGTCATTTTAGATGAAGCTTTAGATTTCTGCAGAAGATGCAAGAAATCTAACGAGGAAAGCCACAGATCAGGAGGCGGCAACATTTAGCCGTACACTGACATTGAGTTATCTCTGATTCTGTAGGTGGAAGATTTGTGTGCTATTGAATTAAATGCCTCGAGATCCAATCTCGTATAAAACAATGAATCAAACTGAGTCGCAGAGTATAATCTTGTTTTCGTGTCTGATGATTTGTCTTTATGTTTGTTTAAGCGAGGTTGGGGAAGAGGGACGGCGAGGACTCTGAAACAACGGCATCGGTGATGGACGGTCAAGAGTGCCAGGCTGGCCAGTTTGCTCTGCAGCTCAAAAGTCTTTGTCTTCCCGTAAACCAGAACCACTCTGGGTGCCTCTACTGATCCAGCCATCAATGTCAGTGACGGATTCTACAGAGACGTCTGGATGAGCATTTCGGCTCGGGACACCACCATCTACGAGAAGGTGCGTTTGATTCCTTGAGTCCTTCTCCACTCGCTCCTGGGCATGTAATGGAATTAATGAGGGCAACACAGTGCTTACAATTTTATCAAAATACAATTTTGTTGTGGTGGCGCTGCCATCCAGTGTGGTGAGAAACAATCAGGAGCTCTTGAGTCTTGGTTAGACCTGGAGTGGCTGGATGAGTAAGCCCCACTCCATTTTTCTGTTCACATTTTTTTTCTTATATATATACCGACATATTTTACGTGAATACTCTCCAAAACGGACATTTAGACAATGTTGTGTGTATTTGTGCATTCAGACACGAAACAGAGCTCAATTCAGAACTCGCACGCTGTATAGGTATCTATGGCTGCACGCTTCGGGTCGTGTGTGTGCGTGCGCACAGAAAGATGAGACATGAGACATGCAGTTCAGTACAAATGTGCGCATCTACTATCAGTTCTGTATGGATCGCTTCCCAAATCGTCACTATCTAACATTTTCGTCTAGTTTTTATTCGTTGACGAAAATGTCAATAGATTTTCGTCATAGTTTTTGTCATTCAAAACTAGTTTTTATAATTTTCTTTATCGTCTCGGTTTCGTCTGTGAAAAATGTTCAAAAATTTCAAAACGAAATTTACACTGTAATGCAGTGGAATGTGACAGCCTTGCCAAAATCATTCACATTGAACTAACATTGTAGGCTAACAACACAATTTGCTGATCTTACGTTAGCTGAGTAGCCGACAAGCTTACTTTCCATTATAATGTTAATGTTAAACATGTTCACTAACTTGAATTCATCCGCGGGAAAGCTGCAGCCAGGGGCTTTTCAAAGAAGACGCTGCCGTTATCTTGACTGTGATTGGCCAAATGACTCGCGTGATGACCCCCCCCCCCCCCACCCCCCCAAAAAAACTCTTCGGATCTACACGATTCACGTGGATGACATTTTCCCATTCAAAACGGCGATTTCCGCCGAAAAGCGACTAGTTTGCAGGTATGACTGTCTGACCTTTTTAATATTAATGCATGTCTTCTCAGTATGGCAAGCCGTTTTAACTTTTATTCATTTCCAGGATATGAATTCTTAATATCAACAATTCAGTTTTCACTAGGTAAAACGATTTTTACTATTGATATCAGAAATTAGATTTCTACTAGTATTAATGGCAATTCTTGATATCAGCATTTACATTTCCACTAGTGTATCCAGCCTTCTCTCTTCACGGCCGCAATCCAGGCGTCACGCTGTTGTTTATTTTTTGGAAATCTAAACGCTTTGATTTTCCGAAAGCAAGTTAGTTCCTGGCCTAAGGGAACATCCAACAACCGAACAGCACGCTCCTAATTTAAATTTGGACATGTTTTATCGAATGAATATGAAAATAATCGAACAATTGCCATAAAAAAACCCGCCTCCCGTCTGTTGTTTTGAATGTGCGCGATAACTAACCGGAAACGTCTGAGGGCCAAACACGTCACATCCTTCCATCTAAAAATAGCCGTTGAAATGGGCTACGTAGGCTATACAATATAAAATACAATTTTACAAGGTAGAAACACTTGTCTTTGATAACAAAACAAATGAAGATCAGTGGGGAAGAAAATAAAAAAAATGAATAAGATATTATTCATTCCTTATGAGCCCCCCCCCCCACACACACGCAGACGTCACGTTCATGTGACCAGTGCGCCATACCACTGAATCAGTTGCTAAGCACCCAAAGACGCCGCCGCTCACAACACTAGCGTAAACAGAGCAAACAGCCGGTAACGAGCGATTCGCTGAAGATCATGTCAACAGACAAAACCTCGCAGGAGCTGGTCGGAACGGACGATTCGCTGAAGATCATGTCAACAAACAACTGAACGGACGATTTCAGTGCCCTGCGCACTTTGCTAGACTCCATCCTGCAGCACCTGCAGATCAATGCCTCCCTGCCGGAGCCGTCGAGCCCGCCTCGGGTGCTGGAGGAGAGGGTGCGGGTGCTGGAGGAGAGGCAGCGGGTGCTGGAGGAGAGGCAGCGGGTGCTGGAGGAGAGGGTGCGGGTGCTGGAGGAGAGGGTGCTGGAGGAGAGGGTGCCGGAGCCGTCGAGCCCGCCTCGGGTGCTGGAGGAGAGAGTGCGGGTGCTGGAGGCTCTTCCCGCTGACCTGCCGGAGCCGTCGAGCCCGCCTCGGGTGCGGGTGCTGGAGGAGAGGGTGCCGGAGCCGTCGAGCCCGCCTCGGGTGCTGGAGGAGAGGGTGCCGGAGCCGTCGAGCCCGCCTCGGGTGCTGGAGGAGAGGGTGCGGGTGCTGGAGGAGAGGGTGTGGGTGCTGGAGGCTCTTCCCGCTGACCTGCCAGAGCCGTTGAGCCCGCCTCGGGTGCGGGTGCTGGAGGAGAGGCAGCGGGTGCTGGAGGAGAAGAGGGTGCGGGTGCTGGAGGAGAGGGTGCCGGAGCCGTCGAGCCCGCCTCGGGTGCTGGAGGAGAGGGTGCGGGTGCTGGAGGAGAGGGTGCCGGAGCCGTCGAGCCCGCCTCGGGTGCTGGAGGAGAGGGTGCGGGTGCTGGAGGAGAGGGTGCCGGAGCCGTCGAGCCCGCCTCGGGTGCTGGAGGAGAGGGTGCGGGTGCTGGAGGAGAGGGTGCGGGTGCTGGAGGCTCTTCCCGCTGACCTGCCGGAGCCGTCGAGCCCGCCTCGGGTGCGGGTGCTGGAGGAGAGGCAGCGGGTGCTGGAGGAGAGGGTGCGGGTGCTGGAGGAGAGGGTGCCGGAGGCGTCGAGCCCGCCTCGGGTGCTGGAGGAGAGGGTGCGGGTGCTGGAGGAGAGGGTGCGGGTGCTGGAGGCTCTTCCCGCTGACCTGCCGGAGCCGTCGAGCCCGCCTCGGGTGCTGGAGGAGACGGTGCCGGTGCTGGAGGCTCTTCCCGCTGACCTGCCGGAGCCGTCGAGCCCGCCTCGGGTGCTGGAGGAGAGGGCGCGGGTGCTGGAGGAGAGGCAGCGAGTGCTGGAGGAGAGGGTGCGGGTGCTGGAGGAGAGGCAGCGGGTGCTGGAGGAGAGGGTGCGGGTGCTGGAGGCTCTTCCCGCTGACCTGCCGGAGCCGTCGAGCCCGCCTCGGGTGCTGGAGGAGAGGGTGCGGGTGCTGGAGAAGAGGGTGAATGTCTGAATGTATACACTCAGTTACATCTTGTCAGTCACAGTCATTTAACGATTAACATGTCCTTTTAAATTTTATTTCAACAGGTATAAACTGGGTATGTCCACAAGTCAAGACGTGCGCAGGGCGGTTTGGATGGTCGCCAAAAATTTACAAGCTCAACAAAAAAAGATTGTAGAATTGTACTTGACCCGTAACGCTGGTGCGGTCCTGAATGATGAATTGGTGGAGGCAGCCGAACTGTTATCCACTATAGCTGGGTATGCCTCTTTATGTATCAAGCACATAACAAATAAAAGTATTTATAGATTATATTACTATAAATGTTGTATTCCTCACTTATACATGACTCGTTTGGAAGAGGGGACAGCAGCAGTTGCTGAGTCTAGTACGCGGCGGTCATTCGGCCAGTTCTTGGACACATTTCCTGTCACTCTGCAGGGCCAGCCTCCATCACAGAGGCAGCGAGGTGTGTCAGCATTATTTGAAGCTAGGGCCTTTTACGACAAGTGGCGGATGAATCAATATAGTCTAAGAAGAGACTATCTTCTCAGTAAGTCTTCAAATCTATCAATACAGCATTGGCACTCATTATTTTGACATTGATTCACTGTGAAAAATTACTTGCATTAGTATAGTCTTGTCATTCTGTCTTTCAGGTCACTTCAACCTGCGGAGGCCTTCAGCCGCCAAAGTGCAAAGGCTGATTGGTCAGGAGGGCTGGACCAGCAATTGTCCTAAAGCGGAGGAGGTGGTGAGGATGTGGAAGCCACCAACCAAACAAATGGTGGAAACCGACCCGTATGTGGGGAACTGTGTGGCTGAGCAGGCCTGGACAGGACTTGCTGCAAAAGATTTTGATCCTCCCAAAGGATTCGGTATGAAACAGCCATTAACATAACCAAGAACTTAAATCCTGAAATGTTTGTCTACATGCCAAGTATATTCTGTAACTCGAAATGTAATTTTTTCTAATCACAGGAGTGGTTGCGACCAGACAGTTTGCTTGTGGTGACATTGTGTGTGATTATCACGGCCATGTCGTCCCAGCATCAGAGGGGAGACTCATGATGGAGGGCATGCGGGCAGAGGCAGGGTACTTTTGTTTTAATCATGGGGGCAAAGGACTCTGTGTTGATGCCCAGACATTCCCATGTCCCTGTCACCCCTTACTGAACACGTTTGGCCGCCGCATCAACCATTCATCGAACTCGGCAAACGTAAAGCCTTTCTGTTGTCTGATGGGTGAGAAGCCTGTTATTTTATTTAAGGCTCTTCAGGTCATCCATGTGGATGACGGACTGAACTTTGATTACGGGGTGAACCGCAAGTCATTCCGTGGGGAGGGGGGGGGGGGGGTTAGACCTGGAGTGGCTGGATGAGTAAGCCCCACTCCATTTTTCTGTTCACATTTTTTTTCTTATATATATAAAGTTAGTCCATATTTTGTAGTTTTGTATTTTTTTTGTTCTGTTTTTAGTGGTAGTATTATTTTATTTTTTCATATTTACAAAAAAAATGTATTTTTAAAGTTACATTTTGATTTTTTTTTATATTTAATTTACTATCAAACTTTTTATAATATATTGATATGATGGGCTCGTGTTCATAAAAAAAAATAAAAAAATAAAGATAAAATCCTTAAAAATCCCACCCAAGAAAAGAAATTTTTAACCCAGCCTCTGACATTACACAAAGTAGTCAGGGCCGGTCCCATGCCCGGATAAATGGTGAGGGTTTTTACTCATTTTAGTGCACTTTGTCCCTGTCACCAGCTACTCACCACTTCCTCACTACATTTCCCATCATCCTCTCTGGTCCTCACCTGCATGCACATTACCTGAATCTTACCCACACGTTACCTACCAGAACAACTTGTCTTCAGTCATCTGCTTCCTTCATCCGTCTTCAGTCATTGCCTAGATCTCCATTTCAGAACAGACATCTATTCTGAACACTCTATTCATCAGTTACTCTCCTGCTTCCATCGCTGAGATCACATACTTCTGCAAATAAACCTGTTTATTACTTAACCTGTGTGAATCCTTTACATTTTAACAGTTGTTACCCACAGTTTATACACACATTATGGTCCTCGACCAGTGGCGGATGTCTCCAACATAATAATAGCACGTTGAATAATACGATCGCGCTTTGATTCCTTAAATAAATAGAACCGAATGTCAGGGCTTTACTGAGTCGTATGTAAACGTAGTATTTATTTAAACCTGTAAATTCATCTGAAACTCACACACATGTTCATTATGTGTTAAAATTGTAATCTCAGTTCAAATGGAACATTATGTATTATTACAACTCTATACATTAAGCATGTATCTATTGTCTAATGCCCAGGTGGCATAAGCAAAAGCAGGCTGTGTAGCTGACATGGAGATGAGATTTGGGAAAAGAAACCTGTTCTCTGCTAAATGGTATAATATCTGTATATGTGATATTTATCTAATAAAGGGACTGATGAGATGACCATACGGAGACGGATAAACCGAAAGGAGAGGGATAAGGCTTTCACAGGCACGAGGAGCGCATCCGCTCAAGGGTTTGAGTAAGTGTGATTGTGTTCATCACTTTTGGAATGGTATTGAACACCGTTTACACATGTTTATTTTATATCTGTTAGGGAGATGATTAAGGATATGGGACTGCAAGCCCAACTCAATCCCCAGCAAGCCAAAAAAGGGGAAACCTTATAAGCAGTGTTGTGTGTAACGCAACTACTTTTTCGGGTAAAAAGTAGTGTAACGCGTTACTACAAAAAAATTGGTAACGAAACGTAGTTCCTTTTTCAATTCGGCGCAACGTTACTTTTCCCATGGATATATTTGACAGCGACACTGCGCGCTTGAGAGAAGAGAACTGTTGAGAACTGAAGAAAACAAATTAGTTTCATATTTATGTTTAAATTAAATAAAATAAAAATTTTGTGTGGAGACATGATTTTGACCACTTTATTAAGTTTGTTTTTGTAGAAAACCTTTATTTAAAGTGAATTTTGTTTTGTATTAATTGTATCTTAATTTTAATCAATGTTTCATATTTATGTTTAAATAAAATAAATAAATAAATAATTTAATCTATGTTGATTATATGAAAAGTGAAAAGCATGAGTAAGATCATAGTTTTGTGCAATATATCGGGAGATAAATGGAGTGGGCAGACATGATTTAGACCACTTTATTAAGTTTGTTTTTGTAGAAAGACTTTCTTTAAAACGAATTTCGTTTTGTATTAATTTTATCTTAATTTTAATCAATGTTTTACCAACCAATTAATTGCCTGAATTTAATAAATAAGTAAATATAGCATGCAAAATAATCATGACGGCACCAGCGCGTGAACTGAGCTCGTCTCCATACTGTAAATGAACCGAAACTCAGATAAGCTATACTTGTCTCACAGACCTGAGAAATATATAGAAAGCTTGAATATGTGTACTTTTAAACAAAATATATTTTTTTTCTCTCAAAATCTCTTTTTTTTCTCCTACTCCCTTGATAGAGTGAGTCGTATGTCTGAAAACTAAGCTTATGTCTTCTATATCATTTTGTCCTATGCTATCAATACGCGATTCGCACCGGTGTTGGAGAGCAGGGAAGCTTTATTGGCTGTTGCCGAAATTTAAAGTTCGGTGGATAGGGGGAGGGGAGCGGAGAGAAGTGGCGCGGGCGCGCTGCTCATCGCGGAGTGTCGCACTCTACCCCATGATGCAGAGCCGGCTGAGAATAAAAGTTGCCGCACACAGCAGCGCCAATGAGAAGGACTTTTTTTCTTTCGAAATTGGTACTATTTTTTATAATAAAGAGCACAAAATAATTACCTGTTATGTCATCCATAGTATAACTTTATGTCTACATATTTAGGAACAGATATTGGGTTCTGCCCAAAGTCAAGCAACATAAAAGTAACGTAAAAGTAACGAGTAACGTAAAAAGTTACTTTCCAAACGGGGTAACTAACTAAAGTAACGGATTACTTTTTTAAAAAGTAACGAGTAACGAGCAAACACTACTTTTTAAAAGTAACTTCCCCAACACTGCTTATAAGAAAATATAAGGTATTTTCAATACACCCACTACAAACTGAGGCCAAAATATACAAGTTTAAGCTATAATATTTACAGAGAAATTATTTAAATTATTATAAATTACAAACATATTTGTTAATATTAATACTGCTGTAGGATTTGTGCCTGCCCGAGACGGCAGCATCGTATGCATTCAGCCCAATACTTCCAAGTTATTGTTCATGTTACTGTTGTACTGGGTTTTATATATATTAAACAAACGTTCTTGAATTATAATTTGCTTTTATTGTGTCCACCTTACTTTTTAAAAAGCAGAACAACATTTATATATATCCTTGGTGAGGTTCGAAACTATTCTACATGTAATGGTACAGACACGTTTGTTAATGTAAATGACTGCCCGTCTTTTAGCACATTCTGTGGCAAGTTTGGTTTAAAGGTTTGATAGTCCTCTGTTCTATAATCAGTTGTTTGGATGATGATAATTCACATATAAGAACAGCTATAACTGCATTAGATGCGTAATAACACGGACCGTGTCACTGAATTGTGTAATTTATTTAGGTAACTTAAAATCAAGGAGTAAAGGGAACTGTATAAAAATGTATCAAATTCTTTACAAAAATAAGAAACCTTACAAATAAAGTGAAACAAATGTAACTGCCATCAAATAAAGGAGAATAAAATTATACAATTTTATACAGTGCACAACATTAAGTGTTTTTCATGTACAATACAAACTGAGGTAGATGTACACAATGTTTTCTTTTTCAACTATTCAAAGGCAATAATCAAAAGGCATTTCAAGATAACACAATAATTACAGTAACTGTGAAACAAATAAAACTTTTTGTTGCTCATTCACTGAGTGTCGCCAGATAAAATAAAGTTCTTCAGTTTTGTCTGCACACAGTAGATTTTGGAACAGATGTCCGTGATGTAACTCTGCAGGACAATGCGTGTGCAAGCCAGTACACTTCTAGCACACAGTACACTTCTCTTCAGCACAGACACAAGCACTTCAAGTGCTGACCCCATCCACGGTCCTGCTGTCGCTTGTGGAAAACAAGTGCACTTTAGTGTACTTCTATAAAGTTGACTTATTATACAAATAATATACTTTAAATGTATACACTCAAGTGTGACTTAAATGCAATGTTTTCTGTTTTCATATTAAGTTGAAATAAAATGCAAAAAGTTGTCATTAAGAGTGATTTTTTTCTTTTTTGGTACCACTTAAGTGGAACTCTAATACTTTATATTTACTTTCATAATTGCTTCTAGTGTCTTTAAAATGGATTTGAAGTGCACTGCTCAATGCACTGACAAGCAATTAATGTGAACTAAAATGTACTTTAATGTCAGTTAACGATACACTTAAATGTGAATTAAATGTAATGTTTTCACTGCTTAAGTGCATTTTATTTGTATTTAATTTTAAATGTATCACAAATTAAGTTCATATTAAATGCAATTAGTTGAAATTATGAGTGATTTTTTTAGAACTTAAGTGGAACTTTAATACATTTATATGAACTTTGAAATATGCTAAGTGTACTTCCAAATATACTGACAAGTGATACATGTGAACTAAAATATACTTTAATGTATTATACATGTACACTATTATATAATTAAATACATTTGCAATAAAAAAAATTATAAAGTTACAATTTATTTCAAATTTGAATAATAAAAAAAATCTTAATCTAGTTAAAAAATATCTTCCTTTACAACACTAAGATTCAACGGGTAATGCTTTACAAAAAGGTATTATTAGTGAACTACTTCAGTTAACATGAACTAATGAATAATACTTTAAGCATTTAGTCTTAATGTTAATTTCAACATTTAATAATGCATTATTATATTCAAAAGTTGTGTATTAAAATTAGTTAATGCACTGTGAACTCACATGAACAATGACTATAAATTAACTAACTTTAACAAACTATATTTTAATTAACTATTATTAACAAAGATTAATAAATACTGTAAAAAAAAAAAAAAAAAAAAAAAAAAACCTTGTTAGATCTTGTTGGCCAATACATATTAAAGTGTTAGTGATCCTTGTTAATTTTAGCTCTTAAACCTTTACATAGCACCAACATTAAACAGGACAAAATGCTCCAGCATTACAGTGAATATAAGGGTCTAAAAACAAAACAAAAACTGAAGAAATCCAAAGGCACAAAAACAAGAAAACCAAAATCATTTGTCACCAAATGTTTTGAAGCTGTTTGTCAATGTCCCAGAAGCTCTCCGGCGTAATTTGTGGCTGTGGCTAAATATTACTGTCAAATGTATGTCAGGTAGGCTAATACAGATACTCTAGTTCACCTGTTTGTCTTAATGTGAAGAGGTTATGTCTACGGCATAAATAATTCTATCATGGCTACAGTTATGTGAATGGAAATGTTCAAAGAGGCAGGAAAGTCAGGAAAAATACCTTGAGGGAAAAGAGAAAAAAAAAAAAACAGAAGGAAAACATTTGTTTATAAAACAGATCCAGTCCATTATTATATTTGGCTCAAATGAATTAAAGTGATAGATATACAGTTGCGCTTTAAAGTTTATATACACCTCTAAGTATCTGCAAATTGTTAATAATTTTAGCAATAAAATTATGTTCTCTTTTTATTTAAGAATAAACTTAGTTTATTCTAATAAAGCATTAAAGTATATTTCTTTTTCTCTTATTTCTTTTATACAAGTGTCAGGTTTTCTTTTTTTTCTTCATATTATTCCAAACAACACAAATTTCACATTACACTTTTCCCACAAAACTAATACATTTCATACAGACTCTTGTACATCTACTCAAATGAGTCAATAGAATATTTTATGCATATAACGTTAACACAATTACAAATGACTGAACATGTTAGGCATAAGATCCTGATAAACATATGTAAACCATACATATTTAACATTATTTTTTCTTTCTGCAGCGGCAGGAAATAACACAGTATTGCATCAGCTGAATGTCTGAAACATTTGACTGAGAAAGTGCATCCGATCTTTATATGTATTCATAACTTAATAAACTAAACACAATTTTAAAGTAAACTCATAATGAACACTATAACCTTGTAGCAGGAGTCATCCCTGCTGAAAAATCCAGCTTAAACCAGCCTAAGATGGTCAGGCTGGTTTTGGCTGGTCTCCCAGCCTGGTCATAGCTGGTTTATCAGGCTGGTTTTAGAGGGGTTTTGAACACTTTTTTTAGCTGGTCAGGCTGGTCTTAGCTGGTCAGGCTGGTCATTGTTGGGCTTTGCTGGTTTTAGCTGGTCAGCCTGGCTGGTCTTAGCTGGTTTTAGCTGGTCAGGCTGGTCTTAGCTGGTCATTGTTGGGCTTAGCTGGTCAGGCTGGTCATTGTTGGGCTTAGCTGGTTTTAGCTGGTCATTGTTGGGCTTAGCTGGTCAGGCTGGTCTTAGCTGGTCAGGCTGGTCATTGTTGGGCTTTGCTGGTTTTAGCTGGTCAGCCTGGCTGGTCTTAGCTGGTTTTAGCTGGTCAGGCTGGTCTTAGCTGGTCATTGTTGGGCTTAGCTGGTCAGGCTGGTCTTAGCTGGTCATTGTTGGGCTTAGCTGGTTTTAGCTGGTCATTGTTGGGCTTAGCTGGTCAGGCTGGTCTTAGCTGGTCAGGCTGGTCTTAGCTGGTCATTGTTGGGCTTAGCTGGTTTTAGCTGGTCATTGTTGGGCTTAGCTGGTTTTAGCTGGTCAGGCTGGTTTTAGCTGGTCTTAGCTGGTCAGGCTGGTCAGACTGGCTGACTCTATGTCTTCTCTATTTTTAAGACAAATAATGTAAACAATTCCAAGTATACTTAAAATAATCTTCAGGAGCACAGGCAACCATTCAAACAAATTCCTTTTATTTGATATTGCAGCCCCTTAAAACAACCCATTGATATGCTAACAGTAATGTACAAAATTATTAATTGAAATGATTGAAATGCTAAAAACTATAATAGTAACTAAAGGAGAACAATAACAGAATTATAGAGATACATTTTACATTACATTTTTCTTTTCTTTTTTTATGACATCTTGTATTTTTTGGGATATGTAAAACCCCACTTGCTTCTCCCGCTTCTCTCTCTCCTTTTTCGGGTTCTTTTTGTTTGAGCCAGTCACTGAAGCAGACTTGAAAGATAAATAATTTAGATTATTAATTTGTCACTTTTCAACTAGTAAAACTTAGAAAGTTAATCAACTAATGTAAAACCCTTTTACTAAATTGGCTACGGCTACATAAAGTATATGAATGAATAAATGAATGAATGAATGAATGAAATAACAGATTACCTCTCAAAACTTGCAGCTTGGAGGGTGTCAGGGGAGGCTTTGCAGAATGTTTATTCGTGGGACACTCCTTTCCTAACACACTTCTGCTCTTTAAAGTGTTTGTCCCCCACAGTGCCACAGCTATCTCTTTAACATAGAGAGAATCTTTTGTAGATAAATTAATCTTCTCCCATGCCTCTTCTCTGATCCAAACTTTGTTTCCTATGTGGATCAAGACAAAACATGAGCTTCAATTGTATGAAAGAAAAAAAAAACACTCTTCAAAATATCTTCTTTTATGTTCTACAGAAAAAAGACACTTATACATAATATATTCCAGTTGGTAGCTATAAATGTTGTGACGTTACTCCTACTTTGGCTACCACATAAGAGCTGCATTTTTTTTACAGATCACAATATTACAAATAAGAAGCTGTATTTTTCTTCCTACAAAGATATCTAGTCATTTCAGTGAGATCTTAACAATTTGTGTGGAACCTTTCAGCATGTGTCAAGCAACTTTAGTCTGGGTAGATGCCATATTTAATTCCAAGTGAATCAAAAATGAGGCTGTGTGGGATATGCATACAGTCAGTTAAAAAGGTTGTACCATCTAAATGTGCTGGATCTTTTTACTTCATCACCACCCATGTTTTCTAAAATTGATTTTTTTTCAACATTTCATCAACATAACAGTACATTTAACCGATTGTAAGTCTGTCTTTTACAGACAGTGTTAGCTGTAGCTTTGATTTAATTAAAAGTCACAATATGTGATGATCATTAGCTTCAATGCAGAACATTAATAACTATGATTGGGACTGCCATATATACATACATTATAATGAGCAAAATATTGCATTAAAAACGTTGTGAATTCTTTGGGTTTAGTTGCTGTGTTTCAGCGTGTTGTCCTAGGAGGAGCGCATCCACAACAGGAGTTTCACTATGTAATAGTTGATTACTATTAATAATAGCTCAAGTTAATCTGTGCATGATTTTGTGCAAGTGTAAGTTGTAATATTGTGTTTATTTTGTATAAATATCTAATTTATCATATAGGGGTGTTCCTTCAGCTCTTTAGCTTTAGCGCACGCAGCTCAAACACAACGTTATTTGAAACAGAAATACTAAAGATGTTTAATATTACTGTAGTATTAAAATGTTTAATATTACTGCAATATTAAAGAGTTCAGTATGTTTTCAAAAACACCCATTCCTTCTATCCTAGGAGACTCTTGTAGGTAAAAAAATAAATTATTGCAGCATCAGGCAATATCTAATGATTCATATCACAGTAAAATTTTCCAAGTTTTGATTTTAGATTGAGAGAAAACTCTGATTAATCACGTCCACTGCAGTGGACGTCATGCATCAATTGCTATATTTCAGCAACAATTCATAATTATAATGCGAATATTGTTTTTGAAATTTAAAACTTAACTTAATCTGCAGTGATTTTTTTTACTGTCAATAAATTTACTTGTATTATTAGAATGTAATTTTCATTGACATCAAAAAGTCATGTGATTACATATTGTATGACACTTGTAATGCATTACTTTACTTGTTAGATCAAAAAGTAATCTGATTTCGTAATGCATGTTATTGTAATGCGTTTCTTTACTCATAACATCAAAAAGTAATCTGATTACGTAATGCACATTACTTGTAGTTAATTACTTGTTAGATCAAAAAGTAATCTGATTAGGTAATGCATGTTACTTGTAACACATTACTTTACTTGTAACATCAAAAAAGTAATCTGAATGTGTTATGCATGTTACTTGTAATGCATTACCCCCAACACTGATAATTTCAGATGAGATTGAAAAAAACGTATCGCTAGGTTTTCTCAGAGGAGGGCTATGATAGAAATGTGCATGTCCATCTTGAACATAATCAGAATGATCAGCTAATAAGGGTAAATCTCCATACTCTGGTGCACTGGAGGGAGCATCTGAGTGGTTTCCACAGTTGTACCTTGACAGGCTGTAGAAAATTCTGATGGAATCACGTCCTCATGTTCTGATATCATAGATACGCTAAGTGTATCCTTCTAGTTAATTTATAGCATAAAATAAACATGAATGAACATAATAGGGAATGATGTTTTTACGCGAAAAGATGTCGATACACTTCATTTTTCAAGTTTAAATCCTCCAATGTTAATCTACTAACTCTCCTGACTGCTTTGTCGGACAAAATGGCAGATTATGATTGGTCACATCGCCTGTCAATCATACTCCCTGTGAAGGGTTGATGATGCAAAAATAATAACGATTCCACTGAAATTATTTGAAACTAGGGGTCGACCGATTAATCGGTCGGACGATTATCGGACGATTTTTTGCATTTTTTAACATAATCGGCATCGGCCAATATCCAGTATATCAAGCCGATTATAAGGCGGGCGCATCTGTGGGCAGCTAGTGTTGTTGTTGTTGTGGAACACGTTTTGGACGCATGCTGCGCCTAGAGTCATTCTCCAGCAGAGTGAGCAGACCTCATCCAGTGCCTAAGGAAGGAGCTAAGTTCCTTGGAGAAAACTCCTTTATATTTAATTAAAACCTTTTGATATGTTACTGCCAACTTCGAGAAAAAATATGAATAGGCGACATGACGTTCGGCTACTTTGGATATTGATAGCGTAGTTGAGGTTGCATTAGCACAGCAGAAGGAATCATGTCACAATAAGCAAGAATTTTGCAATTACAGACAGAGAATCTGAGATTTTTATTTGTTCTGTTTTGTGTGTCTTATATTTGAGAGGGTTGTCACTCAATGCAGAGAAATAAGAAATAAAAAAAGTCACCAACGCACTAAAGGACTGGGTTTGCTTATAGCGTCGTCGCTAGGTTTGGGTAGCTACAGACAGACAGACCCGGTGCTAATACGGCACTGGTGCCTTAACGACCGTTATTTACCGGACCGAATATGAATGCGGATTTATGTGCTTCATTTCAGTGCTACTGTTATGCCTGTGCTTCTCTTGGATGCTCTGACAACGGACGTTAGAAACGTGACGCTAGTCAGCAGTTAACTTTAGCATACCGTTAGCTAGTAGCTGGATTGAACACTGTTAAAATGCTGGCCAAACAGTGTAATGTGTGACTGTATTTCACTGTAGATTAGGGGTGGAACGGTACATCTATTCGTATTGAACCGAAACGGTACGGGCGTCACGGTTCGTGTGTATACATTTACACGGAGAATACATGGTATAAAAATAAATAAAACTCGCGTGCAAATTAATTCATGTAATGCGGAACTACTGTTAGATACGCGGGTTCTCTGGGGACACCTTGCAATGCTGGAATATGGTGTGTGTGAGAGAGAGAGAGAGAGAGAGAGAGAGGGAGAAGGAGAGAGGGGCGCGGGCACGATCGAAAAGTCGCGTGTGTTTAAAGTCGCAAAGTGTTTACTTATATTTGTGTGTGTGTGTGTGTGTGTGGCGCAGATGCGATCGAACAGTGAAAACATACACCGTCATTTTGTTTATACAAGACATCATTCAAACTGCAAAGTGTTTAAGTTACTGTCAATTAAAATTAAGGAAAACAAATATATTAATCTGAAATGTAGCAAATTAATTTTCAGTTCATTCAGGTACAATTACCAAACATATCTCAAGGTCTTTTTGTCTTTTGTACAAGTGCAGATTGGTCAAGTGTTCAATAAATGTTTTTGTTGAGAAATCTTGTCTATCTTAAGTAATTATTTGTGTTACATTTTATCTTTCAAATAGAGGTTAAAAACAAGCACATAATCGGCCAAATATCGGCCAATATAAATCGGCAGCATTAATCAGCCATCGGCCTACCCAGATTTCAAAAGATTGGCATCGGCATTGGCCTGAAAAAACCCATATCGGTCGACCTCTATTTGAAACTAAAGTAACGAGCCAATTTTTTAGAATAAAAAAAGTAGAAAGTACCGATATTCATGTTAAAATGTAAGGAGTAAAAGTAAAAAGTCGGCACAAAAATAAATAGTAAAGTAAAAATATCTGAAAAATCTACTTGAGTACAGTAACGAAGTATTTGTACTTCGTTACTTCCCATCTCTGCATATAGCCTATAACACGCTCTCACATGTTTATTTTTTAATAAACCATATTCAACAACATATAAAAATGAAATAATCTTTAGAGTAATTTGACAAAAGTAGCCATCATTACCAAGCGCGAACCATTGACAGTGAATGAAACGAAGCGAACTTAGCCAGCAGGCCATAGTGTGACATGCGTAAACCAATGGTGTAAACATAATCATAGATGACACCAGTGTTGTAATGTAATGGAGTACAAATACTTCGTTACTGTACTTAAGTAGAAATTTCACGTATCTGTACTTTACTTCGCTATTTAAATTTATTTCAACTTTCACTTTTACTCCACTACATTTCCTAGATAAAATGTATACTTTTACTCCGATATATTTCCACAAAGCATCTTCGTTACTCGTTACTACAAAATAAAATCAGAAGTGTGCGACTGCAATAAGGGAGGTTTGGCGAATCACTGCTCCTAGATTGCATTACGCACGGCGCGCGCTCTATTTCAGCGTAATGGTTGTTTGTTGCCATGGCAAAGGAGGAAGCACAACTGAAACCGCCATGGAAGCACAAGCACCTACTGGAGGACCTCCCGTTATCGTAGACGACCACCCTGACACAGAGCTGCCAACTCTCACGCATTCACCGTGAGACACACGCAATTGACACTTTTCACACGCTTTCACGCCACACATCCATTTTCTCACGCACAGAAAAATCGCGAAGCAAAGAGGACACGGAGACCGACAGACTAGACAGAGCAGGTTAGTTATGATAGAAAAAAATTTCAGCTTTTTATTACGAAATTCAAACAATAAATACCGTTTTGGAGCTTGTAAATGTGACGTGACAGATCCCTAGCGCACGTGAACCGATCATCTATACTAGCTAATAGTAAATAAACACAAATGAACAATGTTAAAAGAAACAGTACAACTTACCGAAATGTATCATCATACATAATATCGATCAATCAGTGTTTTTCAACCGCGGAAAGGGTCAGTAAAACACCTGGAGAACAATTATGTCACATAACATTTACCTCAGGAAAGCCATTTGATGATCATAATATAGGCTATAGCACGTTAGTTGGCTAGAAAAAAAGAGCTATAGAGAGTATTTAGCTAAATATGTGTACTATATTACATATTTATTATATTTTTACTTATCATTAAATAAAGTTGTTATTATGATAAAAAACGCATTATATTTATATCTGATAGGGCTCTCTGTATGTTTACAGCATTAGGTGAGATTTTTTTTCTTGAGAAAAATTAATGCCTATCTTGTGTACCTAATATTTATCCAAATTAGTCAATATTGCATATTGTGATCTAAGATTATTTTTTTTACATCCCAACAACTTCCCCACCCACCCCACAATAAAGCCACAATAAAGTTCACAATCAAAGTTTTAACCGTTTGCTTAAAAAAAAAAAAAAAAACTTTTACTTCTACTTCAATTACTTAAGTACATTAAATATCAGAAAATTACTTTTGATACTTAAGTACTGTATATATCAGATACTTTAAGACTTTTACTTAAGTAAAATTCTAAAAGGTAACTTTCACTTCTACCAAAGTCTTTTTCTAGTATGATACTTGTACTTTTACTCAAGTATTGCTTTCTAGTACTTTATACAACACTGAATGACACGCCATGGGTTTTTATTTAAAAGAAAGAATGTAGCTTATGTTTGTATGTAGGTCTAGGCAATTTATATTCACAATACTTAACTAGGGCTGTCAAAAGATTAATCGCGATTAATCGCATCCAAAATAAAAGTTTGTTTTTAATAATATATGTGTGTGTACTGTGTATAATTATTTTGTATATATAAATACACACACATGCATGTATATATTTAAGAAAAATGTGTTATTTATATATATATAAAAAAATTATATTTATATAATATAAACTATATAAATATATATACAGTATATGTATGCAAATATTTCTTAAATATATACAAGCATGTGTGTGTATTTATATATACAAAATAATTATACACAGTACACACACATATATTATGTAAACACAAACTTTTATTTTGGATGCGATTAAATCGCGATTAATCTTTTGACAGCCCTATTAATAACTAATATTATTTTTATTGCATTTGTATTAGTTGTTTGAAGAGTTAAAAGAAAAATCGGTTGTTCTTAACGCAAGTTTACAACCGGCAAGTCGGTCGGACTAAAAGGGAAAAATAAATAAATAATTGGGTCGGTACTAAATTGACAGGGTCGGTCGGGTTACGGCAAACAAATATTTTAAGATTTTAAAAAATTAAGGATGGCGTGAAATACAAATTGCAAGACAATGTATTTAATAAATAGTGCGTGTAATTTCTTCAGTACCGTCAGCAGAACTGATAACGTCCAAGCTTATCGATACTGCGGTCATCCATAATTTGGCCCCAGGGCCCATTTAATACTGGGTTTCAGTACCCATGCCTATGTCACAGGTCGGGATGGGCCAAGCCGGACTGCGCCCACCCCTGAACCAGGACCACCCTGAGGAACGTGTCAGAGACGAGACGGAAACAGAATTAAAGGGAATAACAGTTCTTTTTATTAAAGTTAAAAGTAATTTGAATAACCTAAGCTAAAATCTTCCTTTCCTCTTCTTCCCCGGAATCGAGGCAATGCAGCAGTCTCCGGGGCCCACTCCCACGCCGGTACAAGGTTCGCAATGGCCTGTGATGGATCGATGGATTTCCACAGATGAGTATGCGGTCGGGGCTGTCCCTCTTCCCACACTGATGCAGGGTCCACAGGGGCCGACGACAGACAGGTGAGTTTCCACAGGTGAGTAGACAGTCGGGGCTGTTCCTCTTCCCACGCTGATGCAGGGTCCACAGGGGCCGACGACAGACAGGTGAGTTTCCACAGGTGAGTAGACAGTCGGGGCTGTTCCTCTTCCCACGCTGATGCAGGGTCCACAGGGGCCGACGACAGACAGGTGAGTTTCCACAGGTGAGTAGACAGTCGGGGCCCTTCCTCTTCCCACACTGATGCAGGGTCCACAGGGGCCGACGACAGACAGGTGAGTTTCCACAGGTGAGTAGACAGTCGGGGCCCTTCCTCTTCCCACGCCGCTGTAGGGTTCACAATGGGATGCGGTAGGCAGGTGAGTTTCCACCAGTGAGTAAATGGTCAGGGCTCTTCCTCTTCTCACACCGAGGCAGAGTTCACAGGGACCAACGACGGACAGGTGAGTTTCCACAGGTGAGTATACAGTCAGGGCTGGTCCTCTTCTCACACTGATGCAGGGTTCACAATGGGATGCGATGGGCAGGTGAGTTTCCACCAGTGAGTAGATGGTCAGGGCTCTTCCTCTTCTCACACCGATGCAGAGTCCACAGGGACCAACGACGGACAGGTGAGTTTCCACAGGTGGGTATACAGTCGGGGCTGGTCCTCTTCCCACACTGATGCAAGGTTCGCAGAGGCCTACGACGGACAGGTGAGTTTCCACAGGTGAGTAGACAGTTGGGGCTCTGGGGCTGCAGCAGACTCGAGTCGACAGGCTAAACGGAGCTTCTCTAGGACAGACAGTTAGGACAGACAGAGTCAGCTTCAACAGCAGTACATAGGCCTCACGTGTGCTGCCGGGGACAGGTGACTTCACACCATGCAGATGGGCCGGGGGCTATAGCAGACTCAAAGGCGCAGGCCGAGCGGAGCTTCTCCTGGACAGACAGAATCAACTTCAACAGCAATATACAACTCTCACGTGTGTTGCAGGGGACAGCTAACTTCACACCATGTAGATGGACTTGGGGTTGTAGCAGACTCCAAGTCGCAGCTGAGCAGAGCTGCTCTAAGACAGACAAAATCAACTTCACCACAGTATACAGTTCTTATGTGTGTTGCAGGGGACAGATAACTTCACACCATACAGATGGGCCTGGGGCTATAGCAGACTCAAAGTCGCAGGCCGAGCGGAGCTTCTCCTGGACAGACAGAATCAACTTCGACAGCAGTATACAGTTCTCATAAGTGTTGCGGGAGACAGATAACTTCACACCGTGCAGGTGGGCTTAGGGCTGCAGCAGACTCAAAATCAACAGGCTGAGTGGAGCTTCTACGAAGACAAACAAAATCAACTTCAACAGCAGTATACAATTCTCACGTGTGTTGCGGGAGACAGATAACTTCACACCGTGCAGGTGGGCTTAGTGCTGCAGCAGACTCAAAATCAACAGGCTGAGTGAAGCTTCTACGAAGACAAACAAAATCAACTTCAACAGCAGTATACAATTCTCACGTGTGTTGCAGGGGGCAGATAACTTCACACCGTACAGGTGGGCTTAGGGCTGCAGCAGACTCCAAGTCAACAGGCTGAGCGGAGCTTCTTCTAAGACAGTCAGAACCACTACTTCAAAACAGAAAGGTTAGTTTGACTTACAGATGCTGTTCCTTCTAGTCCTCAACAGATGGAACCGATCGACATTATGAAGCTCCAGTTACTGACAGTAGACCAGCATGGCACGAGGAGAGTGCACGGCAAGAGAAAATAAATCTTCCACACACACACACGGCAATTTCACTCCAAACATGCAACGTGAGGGAGGGAAACGTCAATTTAGGCACTGCAATCCACTTCAAATAAGTGCAGATAAGGCCAGCACTCACCCAGGGGTCTCCGTGCCACAAGCAACGAGCTTCAATGCTGGGAAAAAGAGGTTTCGGGGTTTTCCTCCACAGACATAGACAGGATTCACATCACCGTTCCAACACGGGGGAAGAGGGTAAGAGATCGAACATGAATCAGTATAATTCACTCAGTGACGTTTAGATAGCACAATCAAAGCACTCCAATCCACCTCAAATTCAGTGTTGAAACATGCAGGTACGAGATACGATGGTCGATTACTTATCTCTCTCCCTTCTAGGCAAACGGTGTGTTTTCACAACTCTTCCACACTCCTCGAGTCCCCTCCAGCAGCACTTCCCTTTGCACACCACAATTCTTCTCTGCAACACTCAAATAGAACAACTTCTCACGGGAGAGAACCACCCAACAGTCTCTCTTCACTGGCTTTTTATATCCTTCTCAATGCCCACATGGCTTTGTCATGGCCAGGGTTGCCAGGTCCCAGAAATATTTCCAGCCCAATGACAACTCAAAACCCGCCCAAATGGAATGAAAACTAGCCCAATTTTCCTGTGTCCAATCAGATTAGACAACGGCTGGATTCCCACAAATGGTCTTAAAATAAATGTATATATGTATAAGTTTAAGTCTAAAGTTTTGGCCTTTTGTCTTACCCAAATTCTTAATATCACACACTGTTTTTTTATACACAATCTCATACAATAAAAGTCAAATAAGAACATGTCCTCTCTGATATTTTCTAACCCTAGTCAGACTCAGAAGTATTAACTTGTACTTTTTCTCTTATCAGGACTTCTTTCTGATGCTTTTCTCTCCAGATCCGATTGTTCTGTTTACACACAAGCATCAATATTAAAATAAGCACACTGTTAACCCTCTGGGGTCTAAGGTGTTTTTGGGGTCCTTGAGATGTTCTGACATGCCCTGACATTTTTGCTTTTTTCAGTTGCTTATAAACATATTAATGGCAAAAAAAAAATTACACACTATTTAGCACAAACAGGACTACCATGAAATGTGAGCAACAAGAATGTACATGTCTGCATTTTTGAGAGAATAATGTTTATGCGTGGTTATTGAAAAAACTACAAACTAAAGTTTCTGAAATAAGGCCATAAAACACATTCTAAATATGTGCCAATAAGACTTTTGTCTAATGGATGTCATCGCCTAGTGTTTTTTCTTCAAAATAAAGTGAAAATCACCCTGCCTTATCATTCACATAACACAATACATTGATTTGAATTTTGCAAAGTACTTTCTGTTTGGAAAGGCCATATGCGGAGTGGGCGTCTACGGTCATGCATATGTAGTAGTTCACACCTGAGGAGACAGTGGGGCCTGCATACTTAATTAGCCATTCATTCAGGTGAGTCACTGAGCCACAAGAATGCAAGAGCAACAGTTGGAAGCATCTCAATTCTTTTTTATTTTTCCTCATATTGTGCTTGCAATTTGGCCTATAATATCCAAGGAAAACATGTCTAGTAATTGTGCAGTTAATTCTCATACTGTATTTTCAGTTTTGGAATATTTATGCTCTCCCCAAATTTGTCAATAATAAAACACAATAAAAGTTATTTAAAGAAAAGGCTTATATTTACCTTTTAATAGTTTGTTTACATCTACCTTGTAAATATATTTTTTTTATTAAAAAGGTTACAATTACAACAACAATTCAAGTGTAATCTTTCTTTGTAAAAACTAAAGTATACATTTTATCATACATATTTCAAAGTTAAGGATTTGATTGATTATTTGATAACTTTATTTTTGACAAAACATTTTATATTTAACATAAGCAAATATTGGCAAACAAAAGCTTATTTGAGGTGGCAGATATTTTACATTAAAAATGTATAATCTATCCAAAACTAATCAACGAAATGTTGTCTTTCATATGTCTGTAACATAGGTCTTTCATTTTTATTATAAGAAATATAAATGTTAATTTGCAGTTTAAATCCAGGAAATTTGTTAATGAAAAAATTATTAAAAGTAAGATACAATTGATACAAAACGAAATTCGTTTTAAAGAAAGGATTTGTACTTTCTGTTTTGAGGTCTCTGTGAAAGTTTGAAAGTCTTTTAGTGCTTTTTTTTAGAGCGCTCGCATCCATAATGGAGAACTGTCACGTAATATTGTTTTTTCCTCATAAATGCGAACACGAAAAATAAAAGACAAAAGACTTTTAAGTAAAACTTACTCCGAAATTGTGTTCTCGGCGGAATTCGCTCTTCAAAATGCTGCCGTTCGTCGTCTGAGTTACAATCTTCCTCTGAGGAAAAGGTGCATTCTTCCTCGCTGTCCAGAATCATCTGAAGGGCATCTTTATTACCGGAGAAGCGTGTCATACTCAAAACGCGATGAACTATCAGTAAGTCTGATAGAAACTGTGTTTTTATGGCATTGATCGACGGGCGTATGCGATGCATACTAGATCATCTAACTATTTACATGTGAATCGCGCCGGGGGCGGAGCGGCCTCAGCACATTATAGAGATAATGAGGCAGAAGGAAAAACGGTACCTCTCCTTGCTTTCAAACGGATTACATGAGTTGAAAACATTTGTTTTTTATATAAATTACTTCATTTAAAAGAGGAGATTTCAAGCTTCATAAAGACATATCTCACGTGCCTGTGTGAGAAGTATTCGCTGGGTTATGATTCATTTTCGGACGCGTTTCAGAATGGACTACACGGACAGAGAGAAGGCAGAACTCGCTTCGTGTTTATTTTTCTTTATTTGTCGAAAAGCACAACACTATGTTTTTATTGTTAGTATACACAAAAATAATACACATTTAACAGAATCGATTGATGTATGAAACTTGTTTTGTAAAATCAAAGTCAAAAGAGTATTTTGGGTCTCAATTCAACTCATAAGGAAAAAAGCGAGCAGATCACGCCGGCGTGATCTCCGACCTCTGAGGGTTAAACTAAATTAACATAAACTGGCTTTTATCAATATTATTCCCAATAGCTTACTGGGTGAACCTGAACACTTGGTCCTTTATTTTTGTTTGTCTCTTCTTTTTCCAGAACTTTTCACAACATTTTCTTCTTAGATGGTCTAACTGTGCAGCCTCATTTTGATTACAGCTTTGAACAGAATCTCAGGGCTGTTTTATTTTAGACATTTATGCCCTCTTCCCCACCCTTCTAAGGTAGTGCTAAATGGATTTCAGCAGTAAAGAGAGAAAGCATCCGTGGTGATGGTTTAAATTAATGGCAGCATATGTTTCTTTTTTGCATGTAAGCTCGAATCCTCATTATATTTAGCAAAGAATTCTCAGCTTGGTGAGCTCTTGACATTTACAATATTTACAGAATGCGTTTGGAACACTACGAATTCACTCCTTTAATCATTACTCTGTCTCCCATTCTTTGCGATACTTCTTTCCATACTTTCCCCATTTACCTGACATTTTAGAATGCTGCTTGTTCATCCATGGACAACCGAACCGACGCTTCTACAACGCTCTCATATGATGTGATGATAGGCTACTTGATTTGTGATGTTGTTGAGTCAAAAGCACACGTCTCGCGAGCAGCAGCAATTGTTGCCAAGTATTCATTCCCGGGATCAACACCCACTAATAAAAGTTCCCTTTTCATTTGATCTTTGTCTACAATTTATTTATTTTTATTATTTTTTTGCGGCCGCGGTACATTATAAATGTAGCCCAAAAAACCGCAACCCGCGACTCTGTATTTTTTCCCGCAACTCCTTTTTTAAAATAGCCCAATTGTGCGGGAAAACCGCTACCCTGGCAACCATGGTCATGGCTCCAAATTAATTGCTCACACCTGGTGTCAATTTCCTCATCCCGGTTGGCAGGGCAACAGATATACACTTACACGGGGGGGGGGGGGGTAGTGTTTCCTTATTATTGTACCGGAGGGGACACAATTGCGGCGAACTTTAGTTCCGCCCTCATTTGTCACACCGTGACACCTACATATGGGTGTGTGCATATGGATGAAAGCCTGTTGTGTTCGGTCTCTTGATTTGTGGTAGTAGCAGCTATTGTGAAACTCACCTTCTTCATCTACTGAGTGTGGATGGCATCAAGGTCTTGTCCTGAAGAATCACAGGGCCAAACGCTAGGGATTATATCTCATCTGATAACAAGAGCATAGCCATAAGTTTAAGAACTCTAATGATATCTTTAGCCCCTGATATTGCATTGGGGATATCAATTCAAACATTTTAAAGGCTAAGAGTATGAGCCATGAGTAAGCTGGCCAGATATCCGTGAAAAATAACTTGCATGCCTGAATCACATTTAGCATTTAAAAGTAAAAAAACAAATTCAGTGTTTATCAGTAAAAAATATATACAAATAAATAAATACCCCTGAGTATGGTGTCTGTCTCATTGGCCAACATAACTCAAAACAGACCTAGAGAAATAAAATAAAATATACCAATGACCATGATATCCTGTTATCATAATAGTTAAATAAATTATTATAACTACGACCATTATACCATTATATTTGTCGCCTATTATTTAGCCTACAGGCTTCTCAAGGACAATCACACTGAAAAAACCTGGGGTTAATGCTTTTAAAATGTGAGACTTCTTTCAAAAGCATAAATCTTACAGACCCCAAACTTTTGGACAGTAGTGCATTGTATGTTTGAGATGGTTTTGCTTACTAGTCATATGGTTCATAGCCGTGGAGATTTTCTTGGACGGGGGTGCAGCAGGCCTTCAGCATGATGATCTACAGTAGGAACATAACATGCAATTTCACAGAGCCAACAATGTTACATAGGATTTACAATAGGGTTTATTACAAGAAACCAAGCTAGAGCAGAGGTGAACTGCGGAAAAGAGAAAGAATTATATATATATATATATATATATATATTTCTTAAGATAATATATTAATTAATATAATAATTAATTATATATTAATATAAATAGATGCATATGAAATTAATAAAATGATTAGAAGTAAGCTAATTTATATAACCTAAAAGAATGCACTGCACTGTTAGTAAGTGACGTCACTGATTAACAGTGCAGTGCATTCTTTTAGGTTAAATAAATTAGCTTACTTCCAATCACCCATTGACAAATTACCAGCAAAACAAAACTATCAAAAACTGTTATCTACACAAAGATGTGGTTAAAACCCCTAACTTTCATAAACAAGAGCTCCAGTCTATAGTTAGTAACGTAGGCCTAACTTACCTCTTCTGAAAATGGTTGAGATGCTAACGGACTTTTTCGAAGACACAAAACCATTTCTATAAAGTAAATATTCAACAGGAGCGTGTCAATTACACGTAATAAAGGTGTCAGGGAGGTTTGTATGTATTATTTGTGTGAATTTGTTGACTAAACTCACTTGAAAGTAGTGAAAACAACAGCGAGAGACAAGAGTTTTGCTGTGTGTCAGTTGATGACGTTTCCCGTTTCCATCTGCTCTCGCGCAGCGCGCTCCAGTGTTTGAATGCGAATGTTCGAATTTTCACGCGCACGCACATTAAAACACTTCAAAGTCACGCAGCATTTAAATAAACATCTAGAAATAAAACATATAACAATTTAAAAAATCATTAATATTAAATCATGAATTTTAAACTCATTGTGTAGTTATGACCCATTCATGTGCAATATGCCAGGTTTATGGCACGCGAGTAAAAAAATTGTGATAGAAGTATTAAAAGTTTTTTATTTTATTTTTGAAAAATTCAATTTACATTTATATAATGATAAGTTGCGTTACAGTACTAATAATTGTGTTATATTACTAAATGGCAAGCAAACAAACAAAAAAAAAATCTGGGTTCCAGTCGGTTCCAATAATTAACTAGTGTATATTATAATCAACTTCGTCTATATTAACTTAGTGTGTGTGTGTGTGTGTGTGTGAATTATTATTATTATACATAATTATATATATATATATATATATATATATATAATTATTATAATATATATAATTATTATATATATAATAATTGTGTTATATTACTAAATGGCAAGCAAAAAAAAAAAAAAAAAAAAACTCACCATAAGGTGAGATGTTCATCAGCTTGGCTAGGCTGGGAGACCAGCTAAAACCAGCTGACCACCAAATTGTCCAGGCTGGGAAACCAGCTTGACCAGCTAGGCCAGGCTGGGAGACCAGCTAAAACCAGCAAAGCCAGGCTGGGAGACCAGCTTGACCAGCTAGGCCAGGCTGGGAGACCAGCTAAAATAAGCTAAGCCAGGCTGGGAGACCAGCTTGACCAGCTAGGCCAGGCTGGGAGACCAGCTAAAACCAGCTAAGCCAGGCTGGGAGACCAGCTTGACCAGCTAGGCCAGGCTGGGAGACCAGCTAAAACCAGCTAAGCCAGGATGGGAGACCAGCTTGACCAGCTAGGCCAGGCTGGGAGACCAGCTAAAACCAGCTAAGCCAGGCTGGGAGACCAGCTTGACCAGCTAGGCCAGGCTGGGAGACCAGCTAAAATAAGCAAAGCCAGGCTGGGAGACCAGCTAAAATAAGCAAAACCAGGCTGGGAGACCAGCTTGACCAGCTAGGCCAGTCACGATACCACTAACGATACTCAGTGTTGAGGTAATCGATGAGAAATACGTTAATATTAAATTACCAAACTCAGTACACATCATATTTATATACCACACTATGTATAAAAAATAAGATGAGCCCAGAAATTGCACGCAACGCGTTTAATTACACGTTAAGCATTTTTCTCCCATAGAAAACCGTTATAAGAAAACGCTTAACGTGGCTTACTGTACTAAGACATTAATATTAAATTACCAAACTCTGCACACATCATATTTATATACCATACTATGTATAAAAAATCAGATGAGCCCAGAAATTGCACGCAACGCGTTTAATTACACGTTAAGCATTTTTCTCCCATAGAAAACCGTTATAAGAAAACGCTTAACGTGGCCTACTGTACTAAGACAGTGATATTAAATTACCAAACTCTGCACACATCATATTTATATACCATACTATGTATAAAAAATCAGATGAGCCCAGAAATTGCACGCAACGCGTTTAATTACACGTTAAGCATTTTTCTCCCATAGAAAACCATTATAAGAAAACGCTTAACGTGGCCTACTGTACTAAGACAGTGATATTAAATTACCAAACTCTGCACACATCATATTTATAAACCATACTATGTATAAAAAATCAGATGAGCCCAGAAATTGCACACAACGCGTTTAATTACACGTTAAGCATTTTTCTCCCACAGAAAACCGTTATAAGAAAACGCTTAACGTGGCTTACTGTACTAAGACATTAATATTAAAAGACCAAACTCTGCACACATCATATTTATAAACCATACTATGTATAAAAAATCAGATGAGCCCAGAAATTGCACACAACGCGTTTAATTACACGTTAAGCATTTTTCTCCCACAGAAAACCAGTATAAGAAAACGCTTAACGTGGCTTACTGTACTAAGACAGTGATATTGAATTACCAAACTCTGCACACATCATATTAATAAACCATACTATGTATAAAAAATCAGATGAGCCCAGAAATTGCACACAACGCGTTTAATTACACGTTAAGCATTTTTCTCCCATAGAAAACCGTTATAAGAAAACGCTTAACGTGGCCTACTGTACTAAGACATTAATATTAAATTACCAAACTCTGCACACATCATATTTATATACCATACTATGTATAAAAAATCAGATGAGCCCAGAAATTGCACACAACGCGTTTAATTACACGTTAAGCATTTTTCTCCCATAGAAAACCGTTATAAGAAAACGCTTAACGTGGCCTACTGTACTAAGACATTAATATTAAATTACCAAACTCTGCACACATCATATTTATATACCATACTATGTATAAAAAATCAGATGAGCCCAGAAATTGCACACAACGTCTTTAATTACACGTTAAGCATTTTTCTCCCATAGAAAACCAGTATAAGAAAACGCTTAACGTGGCTTACTGTACTAAGACAGTGATATTAAATTACCAAACTCTGCACACATCATATTTATATACCATACTATGTATAAAAAATCAGATGAGCCCAGAAATTGCACACAACGCGTTTAATTACACGTTAAGCATTTTTCTCCCATAGAAAACCAGTATAAGAAAACGCTTAACGTGGCCTACTGTACTAAGACATTAATATTAAATTACCAAACTCTGCACACATCATATTAATAAACCATACTATGTATAAAAAATCAGATGAGCCCAGAAATTGCACACAACGCGTTTAATTACACGTTAAGCATTTTTCTCCCATAGAAAACCGTTATGAGAAAACGCTTAACGTGGCCTACTGTACTAAGACATTAATATTAAATTACCAAACTCTGCACACATCATATTTATATACCATACTATGTATAAAAAATCAGATGAGCCCAGAAATTGCACGCAACTGAGAACTTTATATATCACCATTGCAGTACACTCTAAATTTATTTATTTTTATTTATCTATATTTATATTTAAGGTGCCGAAGTCGATGTCCAAGCAGTCACAGGAATACAGGGACAGAATAAAAGCCAATCCAGTATATCAACAGAAAATAGAAAAGGACAGAGAAAGATATCGCAGGAAAAAAGGGAAGAGTGAAACCACGTCAATTTTTTAAGCCTATTTTTATTTTACAATAACGGTTTACACATAGGCCCCGTGTATCATTCGCGGTCCGTGTACTTTTTCGTTCATTCATTGTTCTATTTCGGAATGAAAGATGAAATTTAAAAAAGGGTGCAGCTTTGTTTTTTGTTTACAAGAAAAAAAGCAGAAATGGCTGTATTTTGTTTTCCAAATGTAGGCTATTGTTGTCATCAAATAATAGTATTAGAAAATTGGACGACATTTCCGATCGATTTTTAATTTGTAATACTTATTTGTACGTTTATTGTATTTCATTTGACTGATCCTATCTTTACCCGGAAGTAAATTACACCGTCGTGCGAATTTACACTATGTCGGACATGTAACCTATTTATGTCCGACACGGTCAGACATGTATTTATCATTGAGTCCAGAGAAAATTTAAGGTTTTTATATTAAGATAATCTACTTCTTTTTCAAAATATAATGCATAGTGTTAGTAGGCCTAAATTTATTAGTCACATTCTTCCACTTGAGTAAACTTAGAATTAACTATTGCTACTTAAATATATAGGCTAGCATATACAGTATATATATATATATATATATATATATATATATATATATATATATATATATATATATATACTGTATATACAGGGTGCGATTTGAGAAAAAAAACAGAGGGGGGGATGTTTTGAAACATTTTTATTCATAAAAATAAATCATGAGAACATGAACTTCATCACATTTGCAGGAATTGTAAAATCTTTTTTCTTATTAACTCATGAAGTAGCCTAACGCAATATTTTTACTCTAATATCTTATCTTTCCCAACACTGTGGTCCTTGTTCATTTGAGTCAACCTGGGACTGTGAGTTCTGCTGAAGCTGGGAGTTGCCGTCCATCGTAGGCTACCTGTAGTAACATTCTCATTTGCAGTTTTAGGTTGTTGTTGTTTTTTTGTTTTTTTTGTGACGGTCTTGTAAAATATGATATGCTGCTCTGGACCCTTTTCATTGTTCCCAGCTAGCTAGCTAGAGTTTTCGCGCTGAAATATTACATAAATATTTGTACTTGGTGATATTCTGAAAAGCCGTACATGGATCAAAGCTAATGGACAGGATCAGATAAATTAGCCGAAATGTCATCTATTGTCATATATCAGCCTCTGCTGAACCACGGATTGATTGCAAAGTTAAACCATCACAGTAGAAACAGTTTTACTGCTGCTGTTAAAGTAATAACGTTAACTTTACATCGCGATGCTGAGATACAGTGAAATGATAGAAAAGACATATGCATTATAAATCTGTCAATTCGCCTCACTCGCGTCTACCGCTCCGCGCTAAACGCCTCATTCAACGCCTCATTCAGGACCTCTAGACGCGTGTAAACGCGTCTTTACATTGACATTGAAATCACTCGCGCCAGACGCTCAAGAGTGAGTGAGCAATCAAAAAACCTTTGCTTTAGCCCAGGCACGGCGCCAGGATTTCAGTTTTGGATGGGCCAGCCCAATTGTGAGTGGGCCTTAAATTAAAAATGTAAAATTAAAAATGTTATCCAATCACTGTTTAACCTAATAAAAAATATTGACTAATATAGCCTACTGTTATATCATCTGTGCGTATATATAATCTAGATTTTAATAGCTTGATGCTCTTTAAATATTTTGTTGCATAGTTAAAAGTTTCGGTGCATAGGACGGACCTATCCGCGTTCGCTCTCCATGGTTCTGACCAAAGAAGAGCGCTTTGGAATCTCCATTATGCATCATACGCATCATACCTGGGCTGCGTTTTCCATTGATGTTGTCTCTTAGCGCGCTACTAAGACTCTTAAGGTATAACTTAACTAAAGGTATACTACCACTAAAGGTATACCATTGCTAGGCGTCTTCAGGGCTATCATCCACTCGCGAGGCAGAGGCGCTGGCGCCCTCCTAGCAACGGCGCTGTTTTTGGTAAAACATGATTTTGACCACTTCATTAAGTTTTGTTTTGTAGAAAACTAATTTAAAAAGATTTTCGTTTTGTATAAATTGTATCTTAATTTTGATCAATGTTTTATCAACCAATTGCCCGTATAAATAAGAAGCAAATATAGCAGACAATGTAATAATTAAAGCACAATCACTTGCATTGCACGTGAACTGGAGGGCGCCGAAACTCAGCTTGTGCATCACAGATTTGAGAAATATGGGCTATCTATTACAGAAAGCTTGAAATGTCTACTTTTAAACGAAAATATTCAAAACCAAAAGAAATAGGCTACTCTCTGATTATGTAATCCATATAAAATGTGCATTTCTCTCTGGCGTTCATGGGAGTCGACTTCAAAAGAACTTCATCTTTGCAGCGACACAGAAAACACTTGTTTATTAATAAACAATTAAATGTCTCCTTGCTAATTTAGACACATTCATAATCATTACTTTAACCGTTCTTTGTTGCAAGCTTTATGCGTGCGGTCATAACGCTCATTATCCTGTAGGCTATATAGCATATTTAAGTAGGCTAATTAAATTAATATAAAGAGGCGATTTGTCAACGAATGGCTTAAATGAACAACTACTAGTCGACTAGAAAAAAAAACAATTTAGTCAGAGGCAGCCCTTATTCCACATATTTTCGAACCAGTCTCAGGCCATTCTGGGTTGGGCGAGCGACCCTGCGTAATGACCGACCGGAGCGGAATATATTCAGAAATGCACTCTCTGCTCACGAGCTCTGATCGGAACAAACCCAAACTAGCCTACTGTCTGCTGAACTTGTGCAGAAACATCAAAATAGACATAGCCAGCTTTTTAAAATTGTTTTTAAAACTAAAAATTTAGACTATTTTAGTACACATCCAACACAGCTTATTGACGATTTTTTATAATTCTTGACAAAATTAGAATATATTAAAAGTTTTTTTGTTTTTTTTAAGTTTTAGGTGGGCCTGTTGAAAAGTGGGTGGCGTCTCGCAAGTGTTGATAGGCTATTACTCGTGAGATGTAACCAATCAGATAGCGCCGTGGGCGGGACATTGAGCAAGTCTGCAGAGTGCGTGGTGATTACAGAGAGGCTGCGGCAGCTATATCAGAGCCAGCCAAAGTAGCGCATTTTAAAATAAAATTGACTTTAATCAAACCACGGATCCGTGATAAGTTTTGTGATCCGTCTCGCCACTAGTGTATAGCACTGATCACTTTGAGGGGGGGATAAATTTATCCCCACCGAGGATAAAAATTATTAAGCAGAGGCAGGGATACATTGACCAGAAAGGGGGAAATCCCACGCATCCCCAAGTTTACTCAAGTGGAAGAATGTGACTAATAAACTTAGGCCTACTAACACTATGCATTATATTTTGAAAAAGAAGTAGATTATCTTAATATCAAAACCTTAAATTTTCTCTGGACTCAATGATAAATACATGTCTGACCGTGTCGGACATAAATAGGTTACATGTCCGACATCTAGTGTATAGCCTATATCTATGACTTCGCACGACGGTGTAATTTACTTCCGGGTAAAGATAGGATCAGTCAAATGAAATACAATAAACGTACAAATAAATATTACAAATTAAAAAACGATCGGAAATGTCGTCCAATTTTCTAATACTATTATTTGATGACAACAATACATTTGGAAAACAAAATACCGCCATTTCTGCTTTTTTTCTTTTAAACAAAAAACAAAGCTGCACCCTTTTTTAAATTTCATCTTTCATTCCGAAATAGAATAATGAATGAACGAAAAAGTACACGGACCATTCGCTCAATCGTTTTTGTTTATTTATTTTTTATTAAAACCAAAAATAAAAAAATGAAAAACGACTCAGTTGTTTTTCCATTATTTTTTTCCTGAACTAAAATAAAAAAATTAAAAAAAGAATAACGACTTGTTTTCCGATTTTCTGATTGTGCGCTCAGACCAGGGGCCTCATTTATAAAACTCTGCGTAGGAACCTTACTAAAAGTGTACGTGCGCCCGAAAGCCAAAAATGGCGTACGCAAAAAATATTCAGACTTATAAAACCGTGCATACGCCAGAACCTGCGCAGAATTCACTTTATAAATCCCAGTCAGCGGAAGATTGTGCGTACATGCGTCTCCACCCGAAATAACCATATATGGAGCTTACAACGCCTAGTTTTACTATGCAGATCCTCATCTACATATCATTTGCATATGATTATTCATCCACGTGATAACTTTAACGTTATCACGTGGATGAATAATCATATGCAAATGATATAAACGGTACAAGAAACATTACATTAATACAAATCAAGTAGTTGTCTATCCTTGCCTTGTTTTTGAATAGCCTACATAAATCAAATAGTGTAAAATACATTTCAGAGAAAGTTTTTCTCAATCTTTTCCACTTGCCGAATTGTATTTTTAATTGATTTATATTTTTAATTGAAACAGATAGGCCTTGGGCATTATTTGCACAAAACTATTTTCTCAGACAATCTGGTATTATCATGAATCGCATCCACAACAAATATTTCTAATGATTGAATTTAAAAAAATGTTGTAACTTCAGTAATGATTTCATGTTTAAGTGTTTAACTCCATTAATTTGAATGGCATATTTAATATAAATGTTTATATCAGAAGTATTTTATTTATTTAAACTGTTATTTGCGTCAGTTTCACTAAACGGCTCAACACGCTCGCTGCCGCGGACATTTAAGAAGGAATGGATATTTGCTTCAAGTGACAGGCTTGGTGATTGAAATTGTATTTATATAATCTTTATGTATATGTTTAATTTTCTTTAGATTTTCTGTATAAAAGTGACCAAAAATACATTTAACTCCAGCTCACCATCGGTGTCGCCAAAGTGCTCCATCTCCAAAACGTTCGTACGCACGGGTCAGAGTTTGCGTGCAGGTGCGCAAATTTTCCCGTCAAGTTTTTCTTTATAAATCCCACCTTTTGCGCAGGAACTGGCGTACGCATGTTTTCAGCCCCGTTTTGTGCGTACGCAAGCTTTATAAATGAGGCCCCTGGTTTAGACGAATTTGAATGTTGAATTTTAATTTAACACCTTAGCAGACATATACCAATTAAATCATTTTAAACAGATCAATACTATTGTGGTAACAGATTACAGCCATTTTAATGAGGGTGTGAATAGCAATCATGCTCTCCTGTAAGTCTCATTTGGCTTACAGTCCGACTTTTGAACTTTTTTTAATTATTATTTATTCGGGTATAACACACTGATAAATAATATGTATTACCTGATAAAAAATATTTGCACTAAGTGCTGCACAAAACTCTTCCACTACTTGAGAAAAGCCGTGGCCGTGCGCCTACATCTGACAGTTTTGGGTTCAAACGCGCTGCACACCACACAAACTCTGTTCGATACTGCTTGGTTTGATAAACAGTTATCTGCGTGCTTCCTCAGCGATGAAGTTCCACATCTGCGGCTATCCAACACGAAAATGCAGCAAAGCCGTTCACAATATTTCCTTCAGAGAACTCCACATTTCTCCCACACACTGGACTTGACTTTTGATGACTATTGTGGACAACTTCACAATCTCCACTATTAAGGTATTCTTCTCTTCAACTCCTCAGCATCCATCTCGACGACTGCAGATCGCGTGCGCGGTTATGAGGAATTTTTAAAACTGAAAGTAGCCCAGGTAATGTTATCCTGGGAGAGCGTGGTGCGTGGCAAACTGATGTGGATTTTAAATTATTTTATCAACTTGAAATACAGGCATATTTTTGTAGATGTGTTCCTAATATGCATATATTTTTACGTTTGCATGTGATTGTTTTAAACCCGTGTTTCCCCCGTGCCCGACCCGACCCGCACCCGTATCCGACACAGTTGTATATCTTTCCCCGTCTGAGCAAAATTTGCGGGTGACCCGTCGGGTACCCGAACCCGTGCAGGACTCTATTTTAAAGTATAAAGACGGTAGCTGTAATATTCACGTAAGCACTGAATATTTGCGACAGTGATTTACGGCGCCACGGCAAGTTTACTGGGGGATATTGGTGTGGCCAGAGTTACTTATACTATGTGACATGTGAAGACGGCTGCACGTTGGCTAATAAACATCCCAAGTTTGTTCAGTACTCGCTGTACGTCTCCTTGTTTAGGACTGCACGCCCTGTGCAATATAAGTAGCCAAACAAGAACAAGACATGGTGTCAGAAGAGAAATAACTAAACTGGGTTTTGCAGCAGTACCATCGCCGCACATGAATTGGGAATCATCTAACTTACCAGATGCATGGCGTAAGTTCAGACAACATGCAGAGCTCATGTTCGCGCTGGACACGAGGTGAAGAGGAAAAGTGCAGTTATTTGCTCCTGTGGATAGGGGAGGAAGGAAGAGATATCTTCAACACATGGGCGCTGACGACAGATGAAGCAAAGGTACTGAAAACATATTACGACAAGTAAGAAGCATATGTGATGCCTAAAACAAACACAATTTTCGCCAGATATAAAGTCTGCCACGTAGAGCCAGAATGACGTTCTTTTTCTGAAAAAAGTCCCACATCAACCTCTCCAAACTGGCTGAACTGACGTTTGCAACTTCAAGGGTGTTGAACCACATCATTCAGCTCTTCGCTGAAGTAGCTGACGAGCATAGAAAGGACCTTCTCATTACTACTGGAGGTAGGGGAGAGCCGGGCGATTGAAACACTGAGATTTCGTCACGCCATGAACGTCAAACTTCGTCAGCACGTACAGCACGCAGTGCCTGCCAGACCCGCCAAAACATTTCTTCTTTACGCCGTGCCGTTTTGGAGTTAAAGCCGCAAAGCTGTTTTTGAGTGCGTTGAATGAATTCTTTCGTGCGGTTCTTTTTTTGGACTGACAAGTTGTATTTATTGTTTCATGTGCCATTGTAATGATAATACGGCAGGTGTATTAGTACTGCAACACACCCTTAAGTGTGCAGTATCAGAGTTTTTTAGTTTAAGGGCAAAAGAGGTTTAAATGACAGGAGGCGCTGTCGGGGGGGTTGAAACAAGTGTTTAAACTGTCCTGACCGATAGCCTATACTGTTCATAGATTCATATACTGTTCCTAGACTTGTGTTTCTTTTAATGCATACTCATTTTCAATTACGCAACACATGTTATCTCTTTAATAATCATCAATTGTCCAATCTTCAATACATTTCATTTATCGTCTTCTGGTTGACCTTGTTTTCTTCATAATAACAGGCTATTCAACTAGCAAACACTCAATATGATTTAAGGAAATGTAAGAAAATGAATTGTAAATGGATTTGTCTGTCTTCGTCAAAATAGCCCATTAGAAAGATTACAAAAAGCGCATATAGGCTTATCGCCTATTGTTTATTGGGCGACAGAACAAGAATAGTTAATATGAACCTTTAAATTAAAATAAATTACAAAATATGTTTGTAACAATATGCACATAAGTTACTTGTCAGGTATTTTTCACAAAAACAAGCATTAGATGAATAGTTGCCGTTTAAACTGTTATGTTCATCCGTCCCACCCCAGTGTTGCAATCACAGGATTGAAACAAAGCACAACTGCGTTCAAAGTCAAATTTTACTTAAATCATTCTATATTTGTACCGAATAACACATGATACTAAGAGAACACTTATGTGAGTTGTTAATCACAAAAAATAAAACATCTGTCTGTAACCTTATCTTAGAAAGCGACATTTATCTGAAAAGTGTTTCAACTGTGCCGGCTCTCCGCTACTCTCATCCGCATTCAGAGGGTTATCCTCGTAAGTTGGAGAATGTTTCCTCCGCAAATGTATTGCCCATAACATCCACCATTTTGTAAGAAGCTGCAGTGCGGGACAGTTTAATCTGGCTAAGGGCCTTTGTAGCACCTCTACATATTTATATTTAATTTATGTCAGTGTGTTATGCAAGAATGGAAATTGGATTAAGGTTATCAAGTTGTATCTTGATTTCTAATACTATGAAGTTCTTGACTCCATTTCCTACAATGCTGTGCTGGACTCTTGTATTATTCCTGTTTTTGTTTCCAAAACCTCTTTCTTTGGTCCAGCATCTGTAACGTTAAGCCTACCGGCGACAGCAGCGGCCGAACCCCCGTCACAGGATGCTAGCCAAAATAAAGATAATCCGTCTTCAACAAACATCAACTTTAAACATCGTTTTTTATTTATTTGTGAAGTTCGCTTCAGTGTCAGTCAGACCCTTTTTCTTCTTTGCTTTTGTTAAATAATTCAAGTTGAAGCGGATGTTTGAGCTGTTTTTTTTTTAAGTCAGCCCAGACAGCTGAAAATATAACGTTACTGCGCAAATCAATTAAGCAGTGAAGTTGCCCTGTGTGAAAGAGCGAGGCTTATTCCAACATAAAACGCTGTAGAATTGTATAGTTTAAATCAAATATGGTTGGATTATTTCTATGTTGTGCTGCCTGTTCATGAAGCTGAAAGTGCACGTAATAAAATAACATACCATTGATAAAAAATATATCTCTCAGAAAGAAAGTGCACTATCGCGCTGCGCTGGACTTCCCGTATCAGCTCCGCTTATAAAGCCGCGGTCTAATCTTGTTAACATGAAATAAGCCTTCTCCCGAGCAGGTTTAAGCTTGCACACCTGTTGCTATGACAGCAAGTCCAGGATGAGCGTTGAAGAACCAAACAATCCAAGATCATGCCAAATCACGAAACGTCGCGAAAGACTTGAACGCATTTGTTTTTGATTTTTTGTTCCCCCCCCCCCCCTTCTTTTTCATGTTTATTGTTATTTCTTGTTCTATTCTTGTTCATAAAAATCTATAAAAATCTAACCAAAAAAATCATAAAAATACCAAAAAAGTAAAAAAAAAATACACACACAGTTCTGACATTATGGACAATTTCCGTGGTAGACCAAGACAGAGAACAACACCACGTCCAAAAATTAGACACACAAAGTGTTACACCAGATTATAAATATTTTAATTTCAGAGAACCAAGTAACACTTCAGCACGTCACAGTGCTAAGGAGCAGAGTTTCCCATACAGAAGACAAAGAAATACAGCTCCACAGTTCCGCCCTGTAAAAAACAGAAACAACACAAACATTCAGAAGCGTCAAAAGAGGGAATTTAACAGATCCACTCACAAGGAGGTGTCCAGGCCTGGACCCTCCCAGCGCTTCCCTGTACCACAAAATGACCGTTATGAGAAGGTAGCAGATCCATACAGATCTCCCTATCATAAGAGTCATTTTGGACCAGAACAAGAACGAAAGAATGCAAGAACGAAAAGGGTAAAAAAAGCCAAAAGAGAGCAATCAGAGAATCACGTCCCTGTCAGGACGATATGGTGGTACACAAACATGCTCGGCGTGAATATTTTTATGAAGGTTCAGAGACTGAGGACGAGGATGACTTTCCTCTCCCACAACACCTTGAATACCGACACACCAGACCATCCTTTCATAACAACTACACACACATCCCCTCCAATCAGAGACCCAGAACGGTTTCTTTCAACTTCAATGGAGGGGGACAGAGGGACGTGAACCCTTCTTTTGATAACACTTACCCGCACTTTACGAACCGGGGCGGTTACCAGCAACGCCTCCGCCCTCCTCCTATATACAGAACAAGGGCTGAACCTGCAAGAGAAAACGAAAACCGTTTTAGACAAAATCCAGATTTCACACCGGCACCGCCTCAACTCAAAACGACAATCAAATTATTCTATGATCTGATCCGTCAGGTACACCATCTAGAAAGAGTTTCCATGCAGGTTCAGAATAACCAGCCGGTCACGTTCAAAAGACTCACTGACCTCTTGATAGAGACAGTGAGACCAGCCTTTCCAAATGACCAAGTTACACAGTTGCTACAGGGCAACGCAAAAAACTGGTCCTACACAACGCAACTGCTTCTCGAACGACATTACGAATCAATGATTGATGCAACCATACAAAGCATACGTACCCAGACCAATCAAGCCGATTGGCCTGAAGCATTTGAGGTGGCGTCACACTGGGCGGACAGAAATTATAGAAGTAGAATTAGTGCAGAGGCCATTGCACAAGCACAAGATCTCCAAGTGGACAGCTTCCCCGGTGCTAAATTCCAGCATGCATGCAATCTTTTGGAAAAGGCCACAGTGGCTAGAGTACCGGAGAAGATCGTTCTGTCATTTGGCCTTAACAATCGCAAACAGAGATATAGAATGACGGCCATAACAGAAATCCAGAAGACATACAAAACAGCAAAGAGGATCCTGCCACAGACAGAAATAATTGTGCCTCTTATCAATTTTTCGAGAGTGCTGCCACAAGCAGAGCAGGATATGCTAGAGCATATCAACAGCTTTATCAAAAAGAACCTGACCTTTATCCCTCTGCTGGCATCCACACACTTCCATGTGGAGAAAGATGGACTCCATTGGAGGCCGACTACGGCTAAGGCTCTCCTCACACATTGGGCTTCACATTTAAACTTGTAGACCCTGATAGCCCAAAATGCGGTTCTCATAAACATCATCATTAATCTGTCAAAGTCCTTTGTGTTATCAAAAGATCAGACCTCAGTCCTTAAAAGGGGCCTTTCTTACATCCCCACCCCATTGAGCTGTAGAAAGAAAGAGTTGTTAGCGGACATGCAAGCGTACCACCACGTCTTTGAGGGCAAGAAAAGCCAAAAAACAAAGGTACCGTTCACTCATCCCTCTGATTGGGAACCCGCTTTGTCCAGCCTGCCGAAAGAAATAGAGAAGGTCATAAGAGCTGACAATTTTGCTTTCAAAAAGTTACACTGGGGTCTGGGGGTGATGCCCAATCTACCCCCGAGCGAAAGAAAAGCCCTAAAGGAATTATACAACAATACGGATATAGTAATTAAGCCAGCCGATAAGGGTAACGCTACAGTCATTTTAGACAGAGCACAATACCTCGGTGAGGGACTGAGACAACTGTCTGTCGCAGAGCACTATCGTCCTCTTGAGGGGCCCATTTACACAGACACTATGAAAATTTAGAGGACATGTGTTCAAAGAAAATTATCAGCACAAAACAAAAAGAGTATCTCATGGGTGAAGGCACACCCCGAGCCAGAAGGTTTTACCTGTTGCCAAAAATTCACAAAGAGCCAGAAAAGTGGAGCGTACCTTTGGAGGTCCCACCGGGCAGACCCATCATGTCCGACTGCAACAGCGAGACATACTTCACGGCTGAGTACTTGGAACACTTCCTCAATCCTCTCTCCACCAGACATCCAAGTTACTTGAAAGATACTTACGACTTCATTGCAAAAATCAGTCAACTCAGAATCCCAGAAAATTCATCGTTATTTACTATTGACATAGATAGTCTATACACCAATATTGATACTCCGACCGGCTTAAAAGCGGTTCGAAAATGTATGTCCAAATACCCTGATCCCCTTAGACCGGACGAGCATCTCCTTAAACTTTTGGAAATAAATTTGACTAAAAACGACTTTGAGTTTGACACTAAATTTTACTTACAACTTAAAGGGACTGCCATGGGGAAGAAGTTCGCCCCTTCATATGCGAACATTTTTATGGCAGACTGGGAGCAAACGGAGGCTCTGCCAAAAAACCGTTCGCGTACTACAGGTACTTGGATGACGTCTGGGGTGTCTGGACCCACTCTGAGGACGATTTCCTCACTTTCATCGCTCACCTTAATTCACACCAGGCATCTATAAAGGTCAAATACAACATGGACAGGTCAGAGGTCAATTTTTTTGGACGTGGTCTCATACAAGGGACCCAATTTTGAAAAAACAGGACAGCTAGATTTCAAGGTTTACTTCAAAGACATAGATACGCATTCATTACTTCACAGAGACAGTTTTCACCCAAGACATACCTTCAGAGGAATCATTAAGTCACAGCTCCTCAGATTCAAAAGAATCTGCTCACAGCCATCGTCCTTTGTGGAGGCCACGAGCATCCTCTTCCGGGCTCTCCGTGGGCGTGGTTACAGCAGATCATTCCTGAGGAAGATTTTTAAAACATTCGATAAGCCAAAAAGCCCACCCAGAGCAGAAGGGCAAATTAGAGACAAAATCATCCCACTCACTGCCCTCTACTTCAAACAATGCCTGTCCCTTAACTCGGCCATCAAAGAAAACTTTTTGAAGTTCCTTGAACCTACCAGCTTCCTTAAGCATCACAGGCCCATTGCAGCATATAAGTGCAACATAAACTTACATGACAGACTGGTCTACAGCAAGTTACGCACACCGGCCCCCATTGGCCGGATCGGTCGCTGTAAGTATTTTGTCCAAAAAAAGTGGGTAATGAGCAGATTTAACAAAAAGATATTTAAAATCCCCCGACCTCTGACCCACGAAGCCGTTAATTGCATTTATCTGGCCTTTTGCACAAGATGCCGCAGACAATACGTGGGTCAGACGAAAAATGAACTGAGGGTCAGAGCCTATCAACATGCACACAATATTGTGCATAAAATTGATAAGCGACGACGCCTAGTACAACATTTCCTGACCCACGGTCTGTCTGCATTCAAGGTCACCTGTCTCCAATCAAATCCAGCATGGTGACCACCACCACCACTCGTACCATCACCACCACTCGTACCATCACCGCCACCCGTACCACCACCGCCACCAGCACGGAGAAAGCGGGACTATGAGGAGGAGATGCTGGACCTCATTAGAGAGGACATGGCTCTGCAAAGGGAGGCAGAGAAGAGGAGAGCTCGAGAGAGAGCAGGGAGAGGATGGACAGGCTGTTTGCGCTTCTTGAGCGAATGGTGGAGAAATCTTTTTTTTTTTATAAATATATATATATATAAAAGAGGAAACTTTCGTTCTGTACAGTTTATTTTTGTAATTTAAATTAAATAAGGTAATATATATATTTAAAAGAGGAAACTTAAGTTTTGTACAGTTTATTTTTGTAATCTAATTTATATTAAATGAGGTATTTTATTTATTTTTAAATGACAAAACAAACTTGTGTACAGTTTATTTAAAATGCATAATAAACATTATTTTTGTTCCATTTCTGTGCATTGTTTATTTTTTAAGTAACTTGATGTGTTGGGATATGAAATAAAAAGGAATAGTTCTTGACATTGCTTATTTTTTTAATGGCATGTGTAATTTGAAAACAAACAATATTTTGTAATAACATTTGGAAAAAATAAATAATTATATAGATAAATAAATAATGTTTTATAAATAATAAATAACCATTTACAACATAAATTATATATCATCTGACAATATAATTTAAATTAACAGTACATAAAACAAGATTTCAGCTGAGCAGGGAGACCCTGTGTAATGGCCCAGTGGAACACCGCAAGTGTAATTCTGTGCCATTTTGTACAAAATAAAAGTTTTTCAAAACAAAATTCCTGGTGAAAAATTAAAGTAGACTAGTGTGATCAACAGTGCCAATTTTCCTCAGATTTTATTTAATATTTCCAAAATTATTCAAAAATAATGTTTTTTTTTACTCAAAAAATGAGATGCCTACTCTCAAATAAATGAGGCCTATGGTTAATCAGATGCAAATAGAAATATAAAACCAGTCCTAATTGAAAGAGAACAAGTTGACAAAAAGATTGAATCCAAGACTGGGTGAAAATATGGTATAATGAGTGATTTATAAGCTATTTTTTATAGGCGGGTCATTTTGACCCGGGAAGACCACAGGTGTTATAGGGTTTTGAACACCACATGAGGATCCACTCTGGAGAAGAGCCGTTCACTTGTGAAATGTGTGTGGAAGAGCTTCATACGATCAGCTACCCTTAAACACACATGAGGATCCACACTGGAGAAGAGCCGTTCACTTGTGAAATGTGTGGCAAAAGAAATATGCATTCAGAGGTTACACCTTTTGGGGGTGTGTGACCATTTGTCAGGAGACCACCTTCCTTTGTGTGCCAGGTATCTCTAAACTCTTAACCTTATTACCTTTTGTTTTACTTATTTGGAAATGAGACATTTGTACCAGTCGCAATGAGACATTTCAAATGATACTAAATATGTACAATACTCGATGTTAATCATTCACATTAAACTATATTTTCTTGGGTGAATTCAGGTGATCTGAGCATGAGAGAGAGGGGGTGAGAGAAGAGGGAAAGAGATGTAGATTAGGATGACTTCAATAGTGCATGAGGGCGAGTTCAAATGTTAATTTCCAGAGAGGTCCTTTTGTCCTCTCAGGGTCTGGTCACTCTTCAAACAGACTGTCCGGCATCTCCTAATTTCTCAATTCTTACAACATGGTTGATCAATTCGAGAATTATGGCCGCGTTGTCATCATTATCGATATAATTTTTTTAATTCAACACCAGTTCCGTACATACACCCGATACATACGTACACATACAGAGTACATGATTCCAATTTCACTGCGTGATTCGCACATCATATCTAGAACATCTTTTATCATCACACAATGAGGCACAGACCCATTAACACATTTGTCCGTCGAATCATTCCATGAATTAGCCGATCCTCTTATATATTCCATTTGTTTCTTGAGATTTGCTTCACGAGTAGTGAGTACCATAGGTAGAAAACCGGGGTTGCCCGCATCGGCGATGATCCTTTCTACCAATTGGGACATCTGCCATCTGTAATGATCTTTAAATACCAAAAAATGGCCAAAACCAACATCACATATGTACTTGCACAAAGGTGGACATTTTTTTTTTTTGATTTATTAATACAGTATACTCACTCTGAAGTCCAGATGAAGAGACCAGCTGCTTCACCGGATTGTACTCCAGAGCAGACGGAGATTTCCCTTGTGGTCAAGTGGTCAGGATTCGGCCCTCTCACCGCCTGTACAAATAAATTTTAATTTTAATTGAATTTGAAGAAGAGCCGATCTGAAGATCTGGACAAGATCCTCAAGCCTTTCTGACCTGACAGATCAGATGCCCACAAGAGGCTGAGTGAAAGACAGCAGGCCTTCATCAGCTACATGATGGACCAGCTGAAAGTAAAAAGTGAGAAGGTGAGTCTCTTGACTGTTTGACTTGTAAGCAACTACCACAGTTTGCTTTCGTGTCAAACAGTCAAGAGACTCGGTGCGTTCTCACCTTTTACTTTCAGCTGGTCCATCATGTAGCTTTGGCATTTCTAAAAACTATAGATCACAACCAGGGCTGGACTGGAACAAAAAAAAAAAAATCGGCCCTGGCATTTTGGCCCAGACTGGCCCACTATATGATCATAAACACCACCCGTCTTTGCACGTCCTTAAATATATGCATACCAAATCCCAACTCCAATTCCTTAAAACCACTAATGCCATGTAATGAGTGAGTACAGATGTGGCCTTTAAAAACACGCGTTTTTTCCCGCGGCATTCGGCAATTCGTCTCGCAGAATTCTGCAAGTGCTTTCGGGGGGGCCTACTTAAAAAATCCCTCAATATGTTTCGCTTCACAGAATATCCACCAGGTGGCGCATAAAAAACAACTTTACATAATTTTTTTTATTTTACTTCACATTACGCCATGATTGTGAGAAAACATCCACAATAAAATATAAATTATAAATAGTAATAGACACAAATATTTACAGTAGGCTACTGTATTATACAGACATTTGAAAATATTTGTAAATGCAAAAGGTTCATCAAAGTTGTCTTAAGACAAGAAGGGGTATTGGACAACGTTTACGAATTTTTATATGCTTTGTCATTGCTGTGGTTTCCAGGAGATGAGTGCATGCAGAATATTTAACATTGCTTTTATTAAAACAGCAAAGTGACGTTCTTGCCAGCGCATAACTTTTTTGTATTATTATTAGGATGATTGTGCGTGCAATGCGCATTTATACTAAGCGCAACAGAGAATTTAGTGTGAGCATAATACACGTGACTCTGCCTGTAAAAACCCAGCAATATTTTTTTTTAATATATATGTACACAAAATCATCCTAACATAATGAAAGGCTTTAATAATGCGACTTACCCAGATTCTTAATTCGTGCAGATATTTCTTGTGTGATTGTTCTTGTGCAGATATTTCTTGTGAGGTAATGTTGCTGCAGCACAACGCGTAGCATTTATATTTTGGGCGCATCTGATTTGCCATTACATTATTAATAAAGATTTTTTTTGATTAAGCATAAAGATTTTTCCATGTTAGTCTCAGAATGTCCGGGGTTGATTTGAGGTCTTGCTGACAGTTTGTAAATCTTCTAAATATTCATATTCACAAAATCCATATAAAGGGTGATCAACAGTTATGACTTCTAAAATAAAATCTTAATAACCTGTAATGAGGACGCTGATGCAGCATTAGAATCCATATGCAGAAGTTGATTGCAAATACCAAACAACAAACACGTGGAAACAGGCAGAGGGTCGATAACAGTAAAGCAGTCCGATCTTTCGACAATCCAAGGGATAATCCAAGAGACGTTAGTGAGAAACCAGGCAGAGAAGTCAAACCTTGAGATCAGTCCACACAAGCAAACAATCCAGAAAGGGAAATCCGTAGAATCAATGGTCAGAGAACGAGGCAGAATCATACACATGCAGACAATCAGAATATCAGGAAAAACGCTTGGTAAGGCAGGGTAAACTGGCAATACTTCGCGATGAGAAAGCACATGGTCCCAGCTTAAGTAGTCCCAAACAGGAAGTGAATGTAGAAGCAGCAGAGGGAGCGCTCAGTCAGTACTCGGGTGATGGCTCCCTCTGCTGGCTTGGCATTACAGAACCCCTCCCTCTAGGAGCGACTCCTGGAGCTCGGCGAGGACGTCCCCGCGGTCGGGGTGCTGGACGGTCAGGTCTGGCTCGATGGAATTCCTCCATGAGCGATGGATCCAGAATGTCGTTGGCAGCCACCCATGACCTCTCCTCAGGTCCATAGCCTTCCCAGTCCACCAGATATTGGAGCTGACCCCCTCTACGCCGAGAGTCCAGTAACTCTTTTACCTGGTAGGCGGGCATACCACCTATATCCAGGGGTGGCGGTGGTTCTGGGGTCATCTGGCCGGGGTCAGCCTCCGGGTGGACCGGTTTGAGAAGGGACACATGGAAAGAGGGAGAGATACGGTAGTTAGCAGGAAGCTCCAGCTGGTACGTTACCTCATTAATACGTCTGAGAATCTTGAAAGGGCCTACGTACCTAGGGCTGAGCTTCCTGCTGGGCAGACGCAGCTTGATGTCCCTCGTAGAGAGCCAGACCCGCTGTCCAGGTTCGTAGGGAGGGTGTGGACGTCGGCGTCTGTTGGCCTGGATCTCCTGATTCCTTACAGCCCGTTGAAGACGCACATGAGCACTGTCCCACACCCTCTCACTACGTTTAATCCAGTCGTCAACTGCCGGAACCGAGGAAGGTTCACCCGACCACGGGAACATAGGGGGCTGATACCCCAGGACACACTGGAAGGGGGTGAGGCCTGTAGATGCATGAGTGAGTGAATTCTGGGCATATTCGGCCCAGGGAAGAAACTCTGACCACCTATGTTGTTCCCTACTACAATAGGTTCGTAGATAACGGCCAATCTCCTGGTTGAGTCTCTCCACCTGGCCGTTGCTCTGAGGATGGTATCCAGACGTGAGGCTAACGTTAATATCCAATTGTTTGCAGAATGTTTTCCAGACTTGGGAGGTGAATTGTGTTCCTCTGTCGCTGACAATGTCCTCAGGTAAGCCATAGATGCGGAATACATGGTTGAAGAGAGTTAAAGCTGTTTCCATGGCTGTAGGTAATCCCTTTAATGGAATTAACCGGCATGACTTTGAGAATCTGTCGATGATGACTAGAATGGTTGTGAATCCGTCAGATGGTGGCAGGTCAGTGATGAAGTCAATAGAGAGATGAGACCATGGTCGTTGTGGGATGGGTAATGGTTGAAGTAGGCCTGAGGGTAATTCCTTGGGGGTCTTGGATTGAGCACAGATCTGACAGGATTTGATGAAGATGGTTGTGTCTTTGGTCATTGAAGGCCACCAAAATGAGTTCTTTAACAGATGGAGGGTGCGTGATATACCTGGATGTCCTGAGCTGATGGATGTATGAACCCATTGGAGTACTTGGCGACGCATGTCTTGGGGTACGTATTGTTTGTTTGGTGGGCATTGTGGTGGTGGCGGATCTTGTTCTTGTCTGCGTTGAATCTCCTCCATGATGTCCCATGAGACTGGAGCCAGAATGACAGTGGGTGGTAGAATGGTTTCGGGTTTGAAATCCTCTATAGGAGGGTCATGCTTACGGGAGAGTGCGTCTGCCTTACTGTTCTTGCTGCCTGGTCGATAAGTAACGGTGAAATCAAAACGAGTGAAGAAGAGGGCCCATCGAGCTTGGCGAGGATTAAGTCTTTTTGCTCCCTTTATATACTCAAGGTTCTTGTGGTCGGTGATGACTTGGAATGGGTAGCGAGCGCCCTCTAGCCAATGTCTCCACTCCTCAATGGCTGCTTTCATGGATAATAATTCCTTATTACCAACATCGTAGTTCTTTTCTGCACTCGTGAGTTTTCTGGAGTAAAATGCACATGGATGAAGCTTGCCTGGTTGTCCATGACGTTGGGAGAGAACAGCTCCTATTCCGCAGTCTGATGCATCCACCTCCAAGACAAACGGTAGATCAGGATCAGGATGTTTCAGGATGGGAGCTGAGGTGAAACTTGATTTGAGGGTGGCAAAAGCATGGCTTGCTTCTTCATTCCAACCAAGTTTCTTGGGTTTGTCTTTCAAGAGTGAGGTGAGAGGAGAGGCGATAGTGCTGTAATCTCTGATGAAACGGCGGTAGAAGTTGGCAAAGCCTAGAAATCTCTGAAGCTCCTTAATGGTAGTAGGTTGAGGCCAATCCGTGACTGCTTGAACTTTGATTGAGTCCATCCTCACTCCCTGGTGACTGACTTGATAGCCAAGAAAAGATGTCTGATGGACATGGAACTCACATTTCTCAGTTTTGACATAGAGTTGGTTCTCCAGTAGACGGGATAATACTGCACGCACATGAGTAACATGTTCAGTCTCTGTCTTGGAATAAATCAAAATGTCGTCGATGTAGGCAATAACAAATTTGTTCATGAAGTCCTTGAAAATTTCATTTATAAAGGATTGAAAGACAGCTGGAGAGTTGGCTAACCCATAGGGCATTACCTGGTACTCGAAGTGCCCCCTAGTGGTGAGAAATGCAGTCTTCCATTCATCACCTTCTTTGATCCTGATGAGATTGTATGCGCTTCGTAGGTCTAGTTTGGTGTAAATGGTGGCCTCTCGTAGTTGTTCCAGAGCCGGAGGTACCAAAGGCAAGGGATAGCGGAATTTTACTGTGACATTGTTCAGTCCACGGTAATCTATGCAGGGTCTTAAACCACCATCCTTTTTACTCACGAAGAAGAACCCGGCGGCTGCAGGAGATGTGGATGGCCGAATGAACCCTGAGTCTAAAGCCTCCTCAATGTATTCCTCCATAGCCTGATCCTCAATCCTGGACAATGGGTAAACTCTGCTTTTGGGAGGCATGGCATTGGGAAGCAAATCAATGGCGCAATCCCATGGACGATGTGGAGGAAGTTGTGTGGCCTTAGTCTTGCTGAAAACTTCAGACAAATCTTGATATTGACTGGGGATGGATACTTTTACCTGGGTTTCGGGACTCTCAATGCTTGTGGTGAGACATGGTTGTGGCTGAATTGAAAGGCAGTTCATCAAACAGAATGGAGACCAGTGAGTTAATTCCCCTTGGAACCAGGAAATGGAAGGATCGTGGATGGTGAGCCAAGGAAATCCTAAGATGACTTCGTATTTGGGTGAGTCAACGACATACAAGGTGATGTTTTCTTGATGGAACAAACCGGTTTGAAGTTTCAAGGTTTTTGTTTGACATTGGATACCTTGATTGATGAGAGTGTCGTTGATAGCTTTGATCTGAATGGGTGGAATGCATGGTTGGGTAGGAATATTAAACTTCTGAATTATGTCCTTGTTGATGATATTCAGAGCTGCTCCAGAGTCAATCAGCGCTGTGAGATCAAGAGACAGAGTATCAGTTCTTATGGTGACGGGTAGTGTAAGCGACTTATTTTTAAGGACAGAGAAATTGTGAATATTTACCCCTGTTGAAGACTTGGCCTTGAGTGGGCAACCGATACTGCGATGGCCTGGTTCACCGCAGTAGAAGCAAAGATGATTTTGTCGACGTCTTGCTCGTTCCTCTTCCGTCAATCGAGAAACGTTAAGTTGCATGGGTTCAACAGATGATTTCTCAACTGTGAGATGGCTGATAGGGGAATGATTATAAACTGTTCTGTTAGTACGTTGCTTGGGAGTCTGTCTCATGAGATTATCGATCTTGATGGTGAGATTAACAAGTTCTGAAAATGATAAATCCTCTCTACGACAGGCGAGTTCAGTTTGCAGATCAACATTGAGGCTGTTGAAAAAGGTAGCTTTAAGAGAGACATCATTCCATCCACTCTGAGCTGCCAGTGTGCGAAACTCAATAGCATAATCAGCTGCGGTGCGGTTACCTTGTTTTGCATTAATAAGTTGTGTTGAAATATCCCTGCCCCCTGCGGGATATTCAAAAACTTCTTGAAGTTGAAGTAAAAAATACTCAGTGGATCTCCTGAGTTGTGTATCGCTATCCCACACCGCTGAAGCCCAATCGAGGGCTTTTCCCGTGAGCAAAGTCATGAGAAATGCACATCTCTTCTTCTCAGATTCAAATCGATCTTGTTGGAACTCAAAATATAGCTTTACTTGTCGAATGAATCCCTTGCATTGTTCAGCAGAGCCATCAAATTTATTAGGAAGAGCAAAGCTTACCGTTGAAGGCGTGGGAGGAGGAAGAGATCGTACGTAGTGCGTCAGGTGTTCGTTGACTGATTGTAGCTTTGCAAGTTGTTCCTGATAATTCTTCAGAACCTCACTTTGGTAAGCGAATGCGGCTTGTAAGTTGGAAACCTCCGCTGGATTCACGGTAGGCGAAGTATTCTGTAATGAGGATGCTGATGCAGCATTAGAATCCATATGCAGAAGTTTATTGCAAATACCAAACAACAAACACGTGGAAACAGGCAGAGGGTCGATAACAGTAAAGCAGTCCGATCTTTCGACAATCCAAGGGATAATCCAAGAGACGTTAGTGAGAAACCAGGCAGAGAAGTCAAACCTTGAGATCAGTCCACACAAGCAAACAATCCAGAAAGGGAAATCCGTAGAATCAATGGTCAGAGAACGAGGCAGAATCATACACATGCAGACAATCAGAATAACAGGAAAAACGCTTGGTAAGGCAGGGTAAACTGGCAATACTTCGCGATGAGAAAGCACATGGTCCCAGCTTAAGTAGTCCCAAACAGGAAGTGAATGTAGAAGCAGCAGAGGGAGCGCTCAGTCAGTACTCGGGTGATGGCTCCCTCTGCTGGCTTGGCATTACATAACCTAGTTACAATCAACACAAATTCAATTTAAAACCCTCTATATTTACTGACAAAATCTCTAAAATAAATGCATAAAAACATTTCTGTTGATTTCTTCTGCTGAACACAAAGGAAGATATTTTGTATGGAAGTCAATGGGACCAGTTAACTTTGGTTACTGACATTTTCCAAAATATCTTCCTTTGTGTTCAGCAGAAGAAATAAATTCATACAGGTTTGAAACCACTTGAGGGCGAGTATGATGACAGAATTTTCATTTTAAAGTGAATTATCCCTTAAACTCATTTAGAAAGAGTCTGGAGGACAATGATGCTTATTATGCACAATCATTTTCTCCCTCATACAAAGGTACATAAACCTATCCATCACAGAAAACATTTAGCATTTTTACATTTTCAGAAAACATCATTCTGTATGGATTTATAAGATTGTTTCCATGTAATTTACTGGTATTACTATACTTTTGGGGTAATTTGGTCCCCATAACCTAGGGATTGCCAGTGCACACATCGTTTTAGAAGCAAACACACAGTACCTCAAACACACAACCCATGAATTAATACAAACAAAATGTGAAGAAAATTATCATTCCATGTACAACACTTAAGATTCAAACGGGTAATGCTTTACAAAAAGGTATTATTAGTTAATTACTTCAGTTAACATGAACTAAGAATGAATAATACTTAATAAAAGAATAAAAGAATTTATTAGTCAATGTTAATTTCAACATTTATGTATTATTATATTCAAAAGTTGTGTATTAAAATTAGTTAATGCACTGTGAACTCACATGAACAATGACTATAAAATTGTATTAACTAACTTTAACAAACTATATTTTAATTAACTAATATTAACAAATACTGTAAAAAAAAAAGTTCTTTGTTAGATCATGTTGGCTAATACATAAACTAATATTAACAAATGAGACCTAATTAAAGTGTTAGCGAACCTTGTTAATTTTAGCTCTTAAACCTTTACATAGCACCAACATAAAACAGGACTCCACTGACCACACCATCTTCACTGACACTGGGCTTAAAGTGATTAAAAATAGAGAACATTTGTATTGCTACTTTACAGGGAATTAAACATAACTATCAATTACACAAATATAGATAAATGACCCATGCAAACCGAGAAAGGTAATCTTGAATTTTAAGCTTGCACATAGCTATCTTCATGAAGGATGTTCCTCTATTTACCACGGATGACACAGCAATGCTGCAGCCTTCTTCCTTTGGTTTGCTACCTGTAAAATACTTGGTGCTATAGTGCTGACTTGAATGGAGCTTATGACTGTTGAGGCCTCTTGGGTTGGGCTCAGGACTGCTGTGGCCTCTTGGGTAGAGCTCAGGAGTGCTGTCGTCACTTGGGTAAAGCTCAGGACTACTGTGGCCTCTTCGATGGAGGTCAGGAGTCCTGTGGTCTTTTGGGTGGACCTGAGGAGCTCTGTGGCATCTTTGGTCAAGCTTGGGGCTGTTTTGCTTTACTGGTTCTAATGCAGGACCTTTGTGCTGCCTCACGATCTTTGGAGCATTGGGCAACTTTCTGCTCAGACGTACAAAAGATCTTTGCACTTTATCTGGTATGATAAAATAAACTATAATTTAAAATTGCAGAAGATTCTTACCCTTTCTTTGACTTTTTTTTCTTTCAGAGTGCTTTCCATCTCATCATCATCCTCTCCAGGGAAAATATTGTTTTTAGGTCTAAGAACATATTCCATAAATTCAAGATATGCAATTATTTGTCAAATCATTTAAAAATAAAATAAAACACATTCTTCCCCCTACATTCTTTTTCTTTTAAATTGAATTGGCGAGTTCCCTCCATCACTTCCGATGTCAGTGTGATCAACAGCTTGAGGAAGTTTTCTTCTAGCTTCATTGTAGTCATCTGGGTAATTAATTTTAAGTAATACATGAGGGTTTTAGTAATACATAACATAAGTTCAGTTTATAGGAAGAAGTGAAAGAATGTTACTTACGGGATGTGAATATAGTTCTGGCCTTATGGGGCTTCCATTCATCTTCAGGACATTCTTGCAATTTTACAGCTTTTGCTACATCAATTTTATTTGGAGGCCACATGCACTCTCCATTTTTTATCCAGATGGAAGGCACAACTTCTACCTCATTGGTGTTGTCAAAAACAACTATGTGAAACATCTAAAGATAAAACAAATCAAAACATACTCTTTAGCCAACTGAAATACTAAACTAAAAGGGCTATTTTTCTCAATGCAATAGTGGAACAACAACAAATCGGTTTTGGAATGGTAATCTCACAAACTTCTGGGGCTTATTTCGAATCATGAAACTTTTGATGTTGGTAGAGAGGTTGGAAACAACATAAATTCCCAGCTCTCTTGAGTCAATAGGATATGTAAAGAAGTGGTCCACCTGTTTAAGGTGGTATTCCTAACAAATTTTCAAAGGGAAATGCTGATATACGGTCTAAATTGCCATGGACTTTGACATCTTCACTGAGATGCACCAGACCATGAATATTGTAAACCAAAAACTCTTCACCGTAAAGCTGGCCAAAGTGTTCAACGAATGACACCAACAGAGTTTTAGCAAAGTCATTCAACTCCAAACAATATTTTGGACTTGCCAAAAAGTACACACCTACTGAGAACAGCATGAAGTTGTCATAGATCTGAGGCTGTAGAACACCCCTCAGCACAACTGGACCAGTGTACAACAAGAATTGGCGTAGTCCGGTGGCTTTCCACCTACATCGTTCAACCAGAGCCCGTGGCCTTCAGGCAAACTCGCTTGGTATGTAATTTCTCAGTGCAAGAAGTCTATCTGTAACCAAGCAGAAGCTTGACTAGATGAAATGCGACAGTGCAAGGGACCAGTGGTGCTGATCCACAAGTCTAAGAGACACCTCATTACACCCAGACAAACAAGATGCATATAATCGTATGGAAAACAAGTGATCATGTCAATGCCAACCTCTGTAAAAGGTGAGTGTTGGACATGGTGTTCTTCATCTGTTTCTTGCCTAAAACTATCATCAGTTCTGCGCCTTGCATTGACCTCAGGAAATGTCATTCTATTCGATTTTCGGACACCTGATTGGTGACACTTGTCACATCCATAATATGCAGTGTGGGACTTTACACCTCTGATGAAGGCTCGGGCTGGGGTGTCACACACAACAGAAACAACATTCA